>OX243959.1:6102500-7352500 GCA_945859745.1 Synanthedon formicaeformis | reverse complement strand
ATTGTATCAGACATTCACGCAATGTTCGTAATGTTCAAACGAACTGATGGAAAATTTATGAACTGTCTTGAAAAAAAAATTGTCCTTGAACTGATCTATACCAGGTTAACTGCCAATTTTCACGAAAATCATGTACACGGTCTTTTATTTCTTGTTTTCCGACTATAGTAATATAGGATTAGGAAAGGATAGTGGAAAATGGGCTCTGGCAACCCTTATTCACTATAACGATAATCTTTTGTAAGGGGTGGTTACAATACGGCCTGCCCATAGTGTTCCCTACCACTATTTGCTAGATCCAAAATTGGCCCTGTTACTTATTTCTAAAAAGTTTATTTCTAAAACTGGCACTACCGGGCATAACATCCTGAGACAGAGCGTTAAAGCAAACACCTCAACCACTCGACCAAGGCGTTCATCAAACTATTTAACTAATTTGAATCCGTTTTTGATAGAAACCTTGCCCAATGTCTTTCCAAGGTTAATTCAAATTAAGGATTCCTGTCTTAATTATCTTAAGCCACTTGCCAAAACACTTTCATCAACGAAGCGCATTATATCTCTCAGTAAAATTTCAAACCATAAATAAATGTTAACCTAAGTCGCAAAGAGAACACAATCTCGAAAGCTCCGCCAACAAAATAACGAAAACGCCCGCCATTCAATGACTGCTGTTACAATTTGTCCCTACTGTATATGTAGTTACATTCTCTTGTATGCTTGATTTTAGAGTTAGAATAGTATACTTATAGACCCATTCATATAGTCATCGTATTTTTTGCGTACCTTTAGTTATTACTTTGAAAATTAACACAAAATCAATACCAAATTTTTGTATATTATATATATTTAAAGTGAAACTTCTTTGCGCTCGATGTAATATTTCAAGGTCGAATATTGAGTGACGCTTTAGTTAACGATCACGTGATGCTTCTTGCAACGTTTCTGCATGACATCTACCGCTTACTACATTTATCGTCAAAGAAGTTTCAATTTTGATACACGCCTTCTGTACAAGTGCATGTTTTTGAAGTAAAACTTCTTTGCGCGCACGGAGTAGTTTCAAATTCGAGTATTACGTGACACTTCAGTGTAACGATCACATGACGCTTCATATAACGTTACTGTATGATATCTTCAAATTTGACATTTAATTCAAATTTGAATTACAGATTAAAATTATTGCTAACAAGTTTTTAACACTATTTTATCAGTTTTGAACATAGAATTTAGAAAAAAACCAGCAGTAATCGTATAATAACAAAAATGACTGAATTGTCCTATGCAATAAAGAATACTATAATAAAGGACTTACATCAACTTTTACTCCCTCTATCTTGTACGCATGCTTCGGGGGGTCGTATTTGGGCATGTATCTGTAGAACTCTTCATTGTCTCTATACCATTTCACTGAGTAAAGTGTGTCCGATCCTAGTTCATAGTCGCACTCAAGCTGCGCTGGCTGACCTCTCACTCTGTACGAGGGCACCGATACTCGAACGACCCGCAACAATAAGGACTCTGCAACAAAATGTGCACTAGTTAAACCTTCTCTAGGAAACTTTTACAGGGGCGCCATAAAAATGAATGCGATCATCAAGCGAAGATCACATTTTAACAACGCTAACGTAGAATGACGTCCGACTTTTTTACACGAGAAACAAAGGCAGCGTAAACATCAAACGGAACGCTGTCAAAGCGGAGCCTTTAAAAGCGGTCTTTTACCTGACTTTTTAATCTTATTGAAATGTCTATAAAAGACCATGAATCAAAAATAATCGATTCCGAAGCACGCGGACGCCTTTCAGTTCAATTAAGAGAAAAATTAATTAATTTCTTACGTAATTAATGATACCTAAATATAAGTATATTTGAGTGAAAGCATTGTAAATAAAGATAATTTAGAAATTAGTCATAGCACAGCTAAAATTCCACTAAATAATACTCAGTATTGACTAGCTTTTGCCCAAGACTTCGTGAGCGCCCCTTTTTTTGCGTGTCAAAATATTTGTTCGATATATTTTATTGCTCATAATTATATTTTATCTGGCGTTGAATTTTTATTTTCATTATCATAATATGCTCCCCCGAGAGCAGTGCTTTTTTTGTATGAAACGTACCCTATGTCCGTTTCTATATCCCTGACAACGTGTATGCAAAATTTCACACTGATCGATTGAACAAACAAACAAATTCACTTTCGCATTTATGAATCACTAGTTAAAATTATTACGACAGCAGTCAAGATTAGTTGTAAAAATTGTCGTTTCAATTATTGTCATGGTAATAAAGTTATACATTGGTATAACTAGCAGGGCCACTCCCTAAATCAGTTCTAATAATGTCGGCAGGACACTTGTAATCCCTCTGGTGTAGTGTTGGCGGTAGCCATTAAAAGCATTACAAAAAGCACCTTCAGCGTGCCGGTCGTTTTTTATTAAAAATTAAAAAAAATGCAAGCAAATATATCCACCCATATATTGGTACATATAAAGAAATTAATTAAATAGAGTGCTTCAGAATCTGTTCATTGCCGCCTGAGTGTTTCATTTCAAACAAATTGAAACATATATTAAAAAATGGATTCATGCCATTTTGTTCTGCCACCCTCATCAGTATGAGTATCAATAGTAATGAGTACCAGTAGTCTGCTTATCTGAGTGTATGGATAAAATTATGTTATAAGTCGCTACTTATAACATCAGCTATCTGCCAGTAAGTAAGCCTCGTTAAAAGCGATCTAGCCATTTAGGAGAGTAGCCGGAACTAACAAACAGGCTGACAATAATTTTAAAAATGGTTTTTTTTTTGTTGCCATATATACTTTGTATCTTTCTAATTGTAATGTTGATTGTAAGATACACTTCAATTTTATTTATTAAGTACAAATGACTGACAATTAATAAAAAAAATATTCAACCACGATTTCATCCCTCAAAGTGAATAATTTTTCAATACAGACTGGCTTACATCGTTTTTAATCTTTGTAGCGACAGGGAGTTTAAAGTAATGCCATCTAATACCACTAAACCTGTTCATAGCTTTCTAAAGAACTCTTTTTTTTAACAGGAAAACCCTCTAAGAGAAGAATATTACATATTTATCGGGCTCCCAGTAATCCCTGGTCTTATTTTGCGAATTCCCAGAGTGGTCCATCAGTGCACACGCACATTATGCCCAAAGTGCCGATTAACGAATAGCCCATCGAAGTCCTTTGTCATCAAAGTGAGCTTCAGCCTCGCTTAAGCTCAGGAGTCGACGTAACATGTTTATGTTGTTATTTCAAAGCAATCTTCTGTATGAACGCTTTTTAATCCCACGTGAAGTCGATTTGTGTTTCCGTTGATTTGATTACTACTGCGTATCTTCATATTGAGAGCGTTATTAGTGCAAAAAATTAGTGCAAAACCACTACGTGGCCATACGATTTTTTTATATTGTATTTTATATTGAAATTTAAGAAAAATACTACTTTTATACTAAGATACTTTTATACTACTACTTTTATACTAAAAATACTAAGAAAAAATAATCTTTTATAACTTTATATTTAAAGTACGTGTGCCCCCGACTTCGTACGCGCTGTAACTAGTTAGTTTTTTTGAAAATCCCACCGGAACCTAATATTTTTTCTGGATAAAATGTTTCCTATATGTTAATCCCGGTACTAAACTATTGTGTAATAATAATAAACTATCTATTTGCCTAATTTCATCCGAATCAATTCAGTTTTTTTTTTTGTCTGATTGAGTAACAGACATCCAAACATACAAACTTTCACGTTTATATTATATATTATAACTAGCTGCTGCCCGCGACTTCGCCCGCGTAACTTTGTAAATTGAAGACGTGAGTGGATGAAGGCGGTATGTCGCATAATTCCAATTTTGAATAAATCGAGGTTAAAGTTTTGCTTTTAATTTTTGAGATAAATCGCCACGGAACATATTTTTGTACTAAATTATGATGCAAAGTCGTGTAAACAACCTAAAATATTAATAGTATGATAGCAAGTAAACACGTCTATTATTTAATTTAAAAAAAGTCATACATAGCGCCCTCTTCCATTAACAAAAGTAAACTTTTCTGCAATTTTTGCTTTTTAAAATTAACTGTACATAACACCTTTTTCAACTTTTTAATTTCCAAAAATTTTTTAAATTGACGATCTTAAGATCTGTAATCATTCATATGGACATATTACCTTCATCAATGCAAAAAAACGAAAAAATCCAAAAATGCGACATACCACCTTCATCCACTCACGTCTTCAATTATATACTAAAAACTTCCTCGAGACCACTCTATCCATTGGTGAAAACAGCATGAAAATTTATTTAGCAATGAAAGTTTTTGAGTTTATCGCGATCAGACAGACAGACAGACGCGGCGGAGGACTTTGTTTTATAATATATGTGTAGTGAGTGTTGTTATTTCGTTTACTATCATCTCCTTTCGCGAAACCCGCAACAAGGAGCAATCAGAAATTATTAGATTTGATTTTGGATTGGAATGCCAATATTCAGAGAAAACGCAACATCAAACCTCATAAAAGCTCTTTTCAAATAATTTTTGATGCAATCGCTTTTCAATTCGAAAACCAATAAATAATATTTTTAACAACAAATCGCTGCTTAAAATCTAAAGGGCCATAAAACAAAAAAAAAAAAACAAAAATGTTTTATTGCAAAAATACAATCACAATCTTTCATATTAGTTATATGTTGCAAAAAGATTTATGGTTCTTTTATTCCATATTTAGTATATTTTGATCATTTTTTATATATTCAAAAGTAACTTATATGCTTATATCTCTTCTAGTATTCTGTTTATTATAAAAGTACTTAAAACTTTTAATGCTATTTAAAAATACGCTTCTAACGATGTATAATATTTTATATAATGTATAAAAATTTTTTTTTTCTTTTTTTTTTCGATTAGCTCTCCTGTAAAAAGTGTAATTTTGACTTGTGGCCCTTTAGTTTTTAAGCAACGAAATATAAACTGCTATTTTACATAAATTTTTTTCATCGCTTGGCTCTGAAAATCGTTTAGGATTTTGTACTGGAAGCGTACGCGTATCTAGTCATAAAACTTTACTCATTTAAGTTTTTATCTGATAGCTGGTTTAGTACTCTATTTCCTGTTATTCATGGCTCCTTGGGATGATCCAATAATCTGAATGATCTGTTTTAATAAGTAATGATTATCTGTTTTTCCAGTCTACATGAAAATCCAAAAAAAAAATCACACCAACTAGTCTATACTAATATTATAAAGAGTGAAGATTTGTATTTTTGTATGTTTGTAATGAATAAACTCAAAAACTACTGGACCGATTTTGAAAATTTCACTCTTTCACCAAAAGAAAGCTACATTACTAGCAAGTAACATAGGCAAAAACGAAATAAATTTTAAAAATTATTATTTATTTTATTTTTATAAATTTACGCGGGCAAAGTTGCGTGCAACCGCATTTATGATATAATCGCAACTTTTATATTCGGCAGGTTTGTATAATACCTCTACTCTGACAGTCGTAAATCATTGTTATAGCTATTATCTATACATTGCAACAACAGCATCGTGGATAACCGAAGTAAACAGAAATTTACACATTCGACTGAAGCGTACTTACCTTGTATAGAAAATGTTAACTTATTTAAGTTGAAACTTGTGTTAGAAGAGTCAGGGACGACCCAAGGCGTGTGTGTATACGAAGAAAATGTTTAACCTTTTGACTTTTGTTGATTCAACGTTAAGGTACCTTTCCATCTTATTTGACAACAAATAGTAAAGTTTCTATACTTTTAGTTATTAATATTTATTATTGCGTCTGTCTCTTTTTATTTGAAATATTTTTATTGAAAAAGCCTAATTTTACCAAAGCACTTATAGTACTATGGTCAATTTTATTTCTATTTAAAATATTTTTGAATTAATACCATAATAATCATCATCATCAATACTAAATCTGTAAGTGTATGTATGTATGTATGTATGTTCCTCCATAACTCTTAAACGAAATAAATGATTTTCATGAAACTTGGTAGATAAACATTTAGACGTACAGGACACAGGATAGGCTACTTTTTTCTTTCAGGATAGGCAACGCGAACGAAGTCGCAGGCATCAGATAGTACGGTATAAAGGTAAATTTGAAAAAGAAGAGACTAATTTTTACCTGCTATTTTATCCTCGTATCTTTTTAAAGAATAGCCTATGAGCTATTCTTATATGCAAACTAATATTACTGTAAAGCTTCATCAAATTCGTTTTAGTAGATCTTGTTGAAAGTGTAATCCACAAATCCAACTAAATAATCGATATGTGTGTGTGAGAGGTAAAAGATTATAACGTGATTTATCTATCTATCCATACATACTCGTATAATAAAGTAAAGTTATATAATAAAGTCGTATTATATAATAGAGTCGTAAACAAGTCGTGTCTACACTAAATATTTTTTAGTGAACTAACTAATCCCAGATTAATATAAAATTAATCTGATAAACGGCTTAAATTATTTTAATGCGGTTTTCACTGGTGCATTTATTATTACCTGGATTTAACCATAGGATACTTTATGCCGGAAAAATGTTGTTCCTGTGGGATTTTTGAAAAACTAACTCTCGACTATAGCAGTTACCTGCATGCAGCTAGCTTAAAATATTTTTTTACTTAACTTACTTACTTAGGTACATAATTTTTTTTTATATATAGCCTAGGTTAGCCTAGCCAAGGTTAGAAAAATTAAAATTTACAAAAAAAATTAAAAAAATACTTAATAATAACTAACAATATATGTACATACATTACATACATACACATAATTAGGTATATAAACATAAATTATATATTATACGTAAATACATACATAAAAACACATATGTGTGATTGCTGTGTGTGCGTAAGTGAATTCGTTAGTGTTAAAAATATATTAACAAATCTTGTAGGTATAATTTAAAGGTGAATGTTTTAAAAATCATACTCAACAAATGAATGAGAAATTCGTTTGTACCTAACTGAAATATGTTTCACTGCGTCTCTATTACCGCTTATTTCCCTCGGGAATTAAGCAAACTGGACTGTGGAATAATCATTTTGAGGAGAGATACAGGGACGAAACCTTGTTTAAACCTTAACAAACTTGCACTGTTTAATCTTTGAAACTCTCTCCTTTACTTTAACATAAGTACCGAGACATCACGAAGGTAACTTTAACTGTTTAGAGTTCGTTAATTATAGTTGCACACTAGTTTCTAGCTCTAATGATATGTGTACCGCTCACACTGCAAACATTTGATCTATTCCAAACGAGTGATTCCCTCCTCTCAGTTTGTGTTCACTTGCTCGAATAGTTATCGAACTAAACTATTCGATCAAATATTAAAATAGTAGCTTTTGCGGGCGAATTAGTCCGCGTCCCTCGGGAACATAACTTTTACTGGCTGAAAGGTACCCTATGTCCTTTTCAATATCGCTAACGAAGTGTATTATACAAAATTTTACGATGATCGGTTTAGTAGTTGAAACGTAAAAGCCTAAAACTTAATAATAATTAAGTAACCGAAGCTTCGCACGGATGCAATTTTTTTCTGAATTGTGTACACACAGCTTCCTCACTGATCGCTCTTTCTGTTATTGAAACCCATATCAAAATCTGTTTGGTGGTTTAGAAGAAGATAAGAAGAAGAAGACGAAGGAACAAAGGGATACAGACAGCGACTTAAATCAATACTAATAATAAATCTGTAAGGGTTGGTCATGGAGTAAGTTACTTTGTTTTCAGATATCGTGTTTAGGGGCTCTATACTTGATACTGAAACTAAATTGACGATTTTTAGATTTTTTTCTGTATGTATGTATGTATGTATGTTCCTCTCCATAACTCTTAAACGAATTGACTGATTTTCATGAAACTTGGTAGATAAACATTTAGACGTACAGGACACAGGATAGGCTACTTTTTTCATTTTCAACGAGGACGAAGTCGCGGGAACCAGCTAGTTTATAATAAGTAGAGATTAAAGTTTTAGGTACTGAATAAAATAGTTACTGTGAGTCAACCGTAACAGATATACATATATAGATATTATGGCATTGCACAGTTTTCTTTAGAATTTTAGAACTACAATTTTCTAGTGTACATTACATACTCTAGTGTACATAAATGTTTCCGTAAAGTAATCTAATTAATTTTGAAAGAATTTTGTAATTTTTTACTCATCCATACTAATGTTCCATACTTATTTACTTAAATTTTAACTTATATAACTAATATATATTATACTTATTTGACTTAAATAATATTATAAATGTGATAACTAGTATCTGTCTGTTTTTGATATAGTTGGCGTTATAGTTATTGATTACAATTTTTTTTCAACGCGGACGAAGTCGCGGGCACCAGCTAGTTTCTTAAATAAATTGAATCTCATCTCTATTGGGTGATAATGTTGAATAGGCATCACCTTATTATTCAAATAAAAAACATTGTCATGTTATTTAAAAAAAAAATTAAAAAAAAATTGTACACTTTTTCAGATTTATGTTTTAACTTTTTATTGTAACATACAATGAAATTGTTATAGTAACAGCAATATCGTAAATTTATATTTGGATTTATCTTTTTCGTATGGTATTGTATATATTGGTTACTCGATCGTAGGCAAATATTCCTAAATGAAAGGATGCACGGCTAACGGCTAAAGCATCACGAAATTAATTTCATATCATTCGACTTTGCTCTACATTTTCATATTTACATTGCATTCGCACATGAATATATTCCATTCAAATCGTCATTTATTGCACTGATATACCAAACATATTCATTACGTAAACGCGTCAATAATTTACAAATTTAATTAAGTCATATGAATAATCAATTCTAAATTTAATGTCATTTGTATTTGAGGAATAATTTTAAAATTGATAAACGGTTACAAGAATTTTGAACCTATGCAGGTTCAAATGTAACAAAGGTACATATGTAACCTACCTATGTTGTAGAACAAGTGATAATTAGCGAATTATTTATAATGTCTATCCAATAATCAAAACTAGGTGATTTAAATTTAAATTGTTAAGAGCTTTGGCTACATTTCTGACATAACTACCTAGTTACTTACTTCTTTTTGCCACAAAGTGTTTCAAGTTCATTATAACTAACTATATTTAATAATATAACCATAATTTTGCTTACTCATATCAGTCATTTGAACTAAAAATTAACTGTTTTAATACGGATTTTGTATTAAACCCAAAATGTCTTAAAGTTAGTCCAGACTATATAACAAAATATGTTATAAAACATAGTTATTTACCAAGTTTTATAATGTGTGGACGTAATGTGATAGTAAAACTAAGTTATATAACATTTGCACGTAACACATGATGCGACCAAGTAATTGTAGAGTAGACATGTTAGATAACACTGTTATTATTTCACTGTCATTTTAATGCACTATACAGTCTTGTAATACGTTGTAATGTTACACAGCAATGTTAAATAATGGACATTTTACAACAAAGTTCTATAACATGTTATTTAATTTTTGCAAATGATGTGACTTACACGACTTTCTTTTATAAGTATACTAGCTGCTGCCCGCGACTTCGTCCGCGTAACATTGTGAATTATACACTGAAACCTTCCTCGAGAATCACTCTATCCATTGGTGAAAACAGTATGAAAATCGGTGCAGTAGTTTTTGAGTCTATCGCGAACAGACAGACGCGGCGAAGGACTTTGTTTTATAATATTATGTAAGGATATACAGGGCGTCCCAAGACTATGTGACATGAAGGGAATGTACCTTAAATATCGTAGATAGGATATTTTGCTGAAAGAAGACTTAATGTTACTTTTTAAAAGTTAGTAATAGTTACTGCTTTCAAAGATTTTTAAAAATAACAGTCTTCTTTCAGCAAAATATCCTATCTACGATATTTAAGGTACTTTTCCTTCATGTCGCATAATCTTGGGACGCCCTGTATAAATACAATAATGTGCAAATCCATTAAAGCGTTTTAATGTTACTGAAATTACATTTTTTCAAATGTTTGCAATATTACAAGTATTTATGACAAAGAAACGGTACTTTCATATTCCACTCTCGCAGAGCGCTACGTGCTTGGCGTAGATTGAACTATTGTATTTTGCTTTTATAAATGGATATTACAATCATTAATCCAAAGACTTTCGAATTCGGAATTATATATTTTTAACGTGTCGTTCAACCATTAATATACTTCAATGGCCCTTAAGTTCACATCAAACTAATGAGCTTTATTTAAATATCGAGTGCTTCCTCATGGCCCGGTGATAGTATAGTCAATAAAAAAACCAGTACGAGTACAAGTAGGTATGTACAGTCGGGGTAGGAAAAGGTTCGTCACCTTCATGGCAATTGTCAGTTGTTTGTTTAGTGCTATAGTTTCAAAAGGTATAAAGTGTCTACGACTTTGATAAAGGAATGAATTTGAAAACTGACTAAGGTTTTCGTACCCCGATTTTACAATAGTACGAGTATGTATAAAAAGTAATAAGTAATAGTAGTTACGGATTACGGAGTAGTATAGTATGAGTCGTAGTAGTATGTACGGACAACGAATGACTATTTTTCAATATTAATCCTAATAATATTATAATCTAGCTGTTGCACGCGACTGTGTGTGTAACTTTATAAAATAAAGCATAAATGATACTCGCTGATAATGAAGCTTTCTATAGAAGTCTATATATTAAAAGAATTTTTAAAGTCGGTCCAGTCGTTTTTAAATTTATTCATTACAAACGAAAATACAAATGTTTCTTCATAATATTAGTAATTATGGATAAAAAATATATGTATGTTTGTTAGGTACTTAATTACGCAAAAACGGCTTAGCGAATTTGGATGAAATTTGGCACATTTGGATTAATATAATATAGGATATTTTTAACATGGAAAAATTTTAGGTTCCTGTAGGATTTTCAAAAAACGAACTACAGCGCGTACGAAATCGCGGACACAGCTAGTAATAATAAATGTAGTCTGTGTATCAAGATTTTAGTGACGTACCAAATTTTATTAAACTTAAATCCGTTTTTTGTCTATAAAATATGCATCAGACAGACAATACTTAGCTTTAAATAACCTAAGAAAAAGGGGTACGTAATCTTATAAATGATAACTTATGTGTTATTCTGATGTGTATATCTGCATATTATGTAATAAACTATACCTAATACCGTATAGTTTTATCAAATCAAAAGCCGTTTAGTAATTTTTGCATAAAAGTATAAAAAGATAACATTCATCGTCACAAACTTTCTCGTTTAATATTAATATGATGAATAATAAATTAAACTTACAGTTTCATGAGTTAGACTGTGTATTGAGACGTTTTAGTATTGATTTAGTAATTAGGTTTACAAATAAAAAATATATAATACTTATTTAAAAACTAATGCTATGATTTCCCCTTATAATAATAATAAGCCAACTGGTAGTTACTGATCTCGGATAAAAAACGTATTAATGTCTGTTTTGTTGGATCTAATACCTAATTAGGTAATATCTGTTACTTAGTACATAAAATGTCATCCGTTTGGTCTGTAAGTACAAATAAAAATAATATTTTATATATAATATTTTATATACCTATTTTATATTTATATTATATTTTTACACGCATTTATAACAAAAAAAGTTGCGAACAACGTGGAAACTGGTATCCAATGACACAATTAATTATTAGGTATACATTAATTTGTAATAGTTATACATTATAATCTAGGAATGTATTAAGTAATTCTAATAAGTATATCTTGAAAAATTAATAGGCAATTAATAATTACAAAATCTAACTACTTAATAATTACAAAACTGTTTTTGAACAAACGGAAAAGTTGAAACAAGTTTCAATGTCACAACAATTACCCAAATTACCTTTTATTAGTAAACTGAAAACTGCCAGAATTACATACATCCTCGATATGTTCAAACAACAATCTTCATCACATAATTAATTATACACTGAAATTATTTGCAAAATTCTCTACGAATTTTCACTTGAGACACTCACGATAATTTTGAACGAAACCATTACGCTTTTGCGTAGTGTACGTTAGAATGACGTGCCGATCAGACATCCAATCGTGATGGCGGCCGACGCGCGACTGACTGAAGTACTGAAGTGAAGACTGAAATGACTGAACAACCAAAAGAAGTTTCCCACTTTCCCAGTCGGACGGTTGCGAGCGATCACGACCGCAGCTCACCCCGCGCCCAGTTCACGTCGTCGTTGTATTTTCATGACCTTATGGTAGAGGTAATGTCGATAAATTTTATCATTATAGCCGATATAAAAAAATTACTGTACAAACAGCAAATTGATTGTGACTACCGAACAAACATTAAGTTGACAAACTATGGGATTGTTACATTTTGTGTAACTGATAAAATTAGATAATTATATATAAGTAAATAACTAAATACCTAACCTTTTCCACATATTGGAAAACTAAAAAAAGGCTTTAGCTGCAGAGCTTAAAAAAGGCTTATACAGTTATACATTAGACGCCTAAATAACGGATGTCGATATAGCTGGAATTTTCTATTTTAGTTACTTTCACAGTATAATGTGTTATTGGATTCTTCTTTGGGGTAACTATTAGTACTATTTAGTCTACAAAAAGGAACATTAGAGCAATCTATCAACTACCTCAGTCTTCCTTCAGAGAAAAGTTCAAATCCATACTCCATACTTTTTCACGCCTTAACTATTCAACCGATCATCATGAAATTTTTCATATCCGTTTTCAGGGATACAAGAAAGGACATAGGGTACCTTTCATCCAGAAAAAATACTGTTCCCAAAGGATCCCAAGGAATAAAATAAAATAAAAAACTAATGCCTGGCCAAAGCAACAAGAGGTCAAGCGTAATGATGGTACAGAAAACTAAAGTAGAGTTTTGTAAACTGCAACTACAAGAAGCTTAAATCGTATTTTGATAAAAAAAATTTGGTAAAAAAACTGCAAATTTAAGGATATTTGAATAACTTGCAATAACTTTGCATATAATGCAGATACGAAAAATATTTTCTATAGCTTTTCAACCTCAATGTGTCCTGAAAAAACTCTGAAAGTTTCAAGGTGATGCGATTTATTTTTCTTAGTGTCCGAAATGTTTAAAATTATTGTTTTTGCTGAAAATCAAGATAACGGGCTTTTTTTTTTTCAATTAATTTGAGTTTAAAGTGTTTTTTGGGCAATTATCCATATTTTTTTCATTAGAAGCCTTTAATCATTCAAAAATAAAACAAAATATTTTTATGTTCATTTTTTTTTCTTCATGTTAACGATGCTTTCCTGTTGTAAAAAAAATTGGTTGATTGCCTAGCGGTCTTTCTTTTTACCACCGGCATGCGTTACCCAAAGCGCATGTTACCCAAAGCGTACCCCGTGGAGGTTGCGCGGTGGATTACGCTTTTTTTGCGTGCGCGCGTGTATGTCCGTATGTGTGTATGTCTGTATTCGTGTTGATCTGTATGTGTGTATGTCCGTATGTGTGTACTGTTTGCGCACTTGTCTGTCTGTCTTGAGATCGATAAGTTTGGAGTCGTTTAAACCAAACTAACAACTAACTAACTAACAGACAGACAAGTACGCAAACATACACACATACGGACATACACACATACAGATCGACACGAATACAGATATACACACATACGAACATACACGCTACATATTTTAGATGCTCTAATAAATACCTATATCAAAAAACAATAGGTTTACCACAAACATTTTTCATTATATTAATGCCATTTATTCTTGTTACTAAAATAACTTATGTAATAAAAAAATATTAATAAGGTACACACCTATATTTTATAAACCTATTTTTTATAGTTAATTACGTAACAAGTAATGAAAATGACCTTGCGCTTCGTCCTTATTAAGCTTGTTATTAAATATTCGTGCAAAGTTAATAACGTTTTATGAAGAATTTAATTTCCTGGGTTTATGGGTCGTTCTGATCTTTAATTGTAAATTACGATTCACGAGGTCTTACATGGATTAATAAGAATAAATTTCGTTTCCCTTTATAACATCAATTTATACGTAATTAAATATTGTAAAGCTTCAATGTTTTTACAAATTTATTAAGTTTTAATAATGGACATTATTCTCTAGTACATAGTAAATTTTGCCTTCAGAAGCCGTGGAATTGGATCAAGGAAAATGGATTTTATAAAGTGAGAATAGGCACGTCATATATTTTACGAGAGAAAAGTAAGACGAAAATTTATATATGTTATCTCTCGGCTTGGTAAATGCTTTATGGAGTTTCCAGGTAGAATCAAAATTACTTTTCGGCTTGCCTTTTATTTATGTAGTAATAATATAACATATAGGTACTGCCTTGGATTATTTTAACTTAGTTGTGTAATATGGAAGTAGTGTTTTGTTTACCTTGACGTGACGGATTACAGCTTGATACTAAAGCGGCCATGATCTCAAAGGGATTGAAATGCCATGTATCAAAACAACCCAAGTATTTTGAACTACCTGCACCTGATATTATTATTCACTAGCTGGTGCCCGCGACTTCATCCGTGTTGAAAAACAAAAGATGTTAATAACGCCTTACATTCATTGACGCCTGATATTAACACTTTTGCCAAGCGTTGGATTTTTATTTTTAGATAGTTGGTACACGCGGCTTCGCCTGCATGGAATATTTAGCCTATGTCCCATCCCGAAATTCTGGTCTAACAATTGATGATTTTTTTTTATTGGTGAAATCGGATGTGTAGTTTCGATAATCACCTCTACATACAATTAAAAAAAGAACGAATATACAAACTTTACCTCTAATAATCTTCACAGTCATAGTAAAAATTGAAGTCGCTATCCGTGTCTGTCTGTACGGCCGCTAACTCCTCCTAAACTAGGCAACGGATTTTGATGGGGTTTTCACCATCCATTTAACTCTACGAATACGTAGATTTAAATCCGTCATACCTGTTTCTCCACTAACTACTTCCAAACCACCCAACGGATTTTAATACGGTTTTTACTTATGGAAATAGATATAAACGGGAAATTACAGAACGGGCGAATTCGGGAGCGGGTCGCTAGTAATAGCATAATTTGAAGTCGCTTTCCGTGGTTACTATCATGTAAAAAAGGTTTTCAATATTACAACTTTTTTTGGTTTTTGTCCGCAAACGAAGTCTCAGACCGTTGCTAAAGTAATATAAATTTACAGCATTACCGAAAAAATATTATTTGCATAATACGGATCTTATTAAACAGAAAAAGTGACAAACATTATCCTCATTGCCTTTATTACTGATATACGTATGTTCGACAATTTTTCCTACACTTCCTTGTTTGGCTCATAACACTTTATCGTTATTGTACGATGCCATATTCGAGAATGAAGGAGCATCATAAAATCATAAACACCTTCAGTTTTCGCGTTATCCCTTACAAATTTCTTCGGGTTACCCTCAATGGCCGATTATGAATTTGGTGCTTGATACGTGATCGTTTTAGTAAAAGATTTGCTGTTATTTCATGAACGTATTCACGCATTGGAGTGCGCTATTAGAATATATTAATAATGTCTTTATTTCTCTCCCTCGCCTGATTTTGTATTCGCTGGGCGTTTTTCCAATCAAACGCGTTCGATTTATTAATACAAAATGTGTTATTATTAAGAATGTATCTACTTCAGATATATATCTAATTTTTTCAAATATATCTCAAAATATTTATTAAAAATATACGATAGCTTTGATGGCTTGGCTTGAAATTAAGGTAAAAGCAAATTGATTTTTGAGAAAATTTATGTTCTATTATTAGAGATAAATATTTTGTATCTAAATCGCTATTTAATCGCTGTCTTTAGTTCCGCGTCTGTGGCAATTTTAACTTATACACCAACGCCTAATCGTGCCCAGTCATGTTTCTTTTTTTCATGTACAGTCGCGGTAAGAAAAGTCGGCATTTGCTTGCACCCATGCCAAAATTTCATTTTCGTTTCGTTTCAGTGCTTTCGTTTCAAAAGGTACTAAGAGTCTACGACTTAATACGGGAATGAATTTGAAGACTGACAAAGGTTTTCATACTCCGACTGTACTTAAGTACTGTGTTAAGTAACTATGGCTTAGAGATAATATAGCTTGCAGAATGAACTACCAAAACACGCAACACTGGGCTATAGGGGATACCTATGTTTAGATGTGGAACTCAATTGACTGTAATAATGATGAGGGATTATAATAATATATCATGTTATTATTTGAAAGTGCTTAAAAAATAAACATTGACAATAGTTATTTACTTTATAATGTGGAGAATTAAATAATGATTAACCAACATTTTTTTTTACTATAAACAGTTTCCTGTCGACACCTGACACAGTACCAGTTTACAGTACACGAAGGCATAACCCACGAGGCACAAAGCACTGGGCACGTCTTCTTCGCGCATTACCGGGTGACAACCGGGCAGACGCGGCGTACTCGGAACGCTTTATCACTTAATTTGAATCGTGTCCGGAATTCAAAGCAATGTGTATTTAGTCCTCAGACTACCAGGCCAGCCAGTAGGAGCGGATTACATAAAATTGAGGCTAAAGGAACTACTCTAATTTGGACTAGTTTTTTCACTAGTAATAATCATTGTGGCATCGTCGGCGCGCGTTACATATTGTGTCAATATATATATTACCAAAATGTGAGGGGTATGCGAACCAAAACTGATCAAATCTATAAAAATATACTTTTAAGCTCTTATGATGTGTTAATCTTTACCGAAACATGGTTGAATTCTGGTATTTGTAGCAGTGAGTTCATCGACCCCAGATATAATGTTTATCGTCGGGATCGCCAGTGTTCCAACTCCAGTAACAAGAAAGACGGTGGAGGTGTGTTGATAGCCGTATCACAGAAATTAGAGTCTTTTCGGCACCAAAACTGGGAAAGTAGTTCTGAAGACATATGGGTGGTCATTCGTGCGCGTATTGGCAATTCAATTAAGAAAATTGCAATCTGCGCTGTCTACATGCCTCCACCAGTCAGGGTGGACGATCTGGTTGCTTTTGTGGATAACACGAGCAACATGATGAGTAACGCTGACGAAATTCTTGTAATTGGAGATTTTAACTTACCATTTATTTCATGGACTAAATATGATGACGGAGTTAACAAATGCACTATACCGTCAAATTACGACTGTACTCTGGGTAACTCTTTGATAGATTTTATGTCTTTGTCGAACTTGCACCAATTTAACTACTTAACTAATGAGGATGACAGAACATTGGATCTAGTGCTTGGTGGTTCTAACTGTATTAATATCGATAAGCCCTTGGATCAATTAAGTAAGCTCGATCCCAAGCATCCACCGCTCGTTTGTACATTAACCAACAATGAAGTAAAGTACCTTCGCCCATTGGGTAAGACTTATTTCAATTATTACAAAGCTGACTTTCAGAGCATCAATTCTAAACTGGGGGGTGTTGATTGGCGCCGCGTTTTTGATGATTGCTGTAGTGTAAATGAGATGACATCAGTATTTTATGGAATTCTAGACGATTTAATTAAAGAACATGTACCAAATAATAATTTTAACAAATCAATTTATCCACCGTGGTTCAGCAGGTCACTGGTTGCTTTACTCTCAGAAAAAAATAAATTTAGAAAAAACTATCGGAAATATAATAATCCCCGCGACAAAATTCAGTTTGAAGTTTGTAGAGAGCGCAGCCATAAATTGTTTGACAAACTTCTATCTAATTACGTCGACAGGGCTGAGGTAAATATGTCACGCGATCCAAAATCTTTCTGGCGGTATGTAAAAAACAAACGTAAAGATCGTGCAACTCTCCCAGCAGAAATGCACATGGAGAGTGAGGTGGCTCGCTCGGGACAAGAAATAGTGAATCTTTTTGCAAAAAATTTTTCCTTGACGTTCACGCCCCAAACTACATCTCCCCATAATCTCCAAACTTCTGCTAATAATACTGACAGTCACAATGGTACTATAGGCATCATTCATTTTACAGAGAGAGAAGTGCTTCATAAAATTAAACATTTGAACATATTTAAAGGACCTGGTCCCGACAATATTCCGCCGCTCTTTGTGAGACGTTGCGGCTCGGCTCTAGCGTTACCGTTATCCTTAATAATAAATCGCTCCTTGAAGTCTGGAGAATATCCTGATGAATGGAAGAAAGCAAGAATTGTACCGGTGCTGAAAAAAGGCGACACAACGGATGTCAGGAACTTCAGACCAATATCTATCCTTTCATCGTTTTCTAAACTCTTTGAATCCCTTATTTGTCCCGTTTTAACCCGCCACACTGATCACATTATTTCTGAGCACCAGCACGGCTTTAGAAAGGGTCGTTCGGCGGAAACTAACCTCGTCTCATTCGTGTCAGAATTGTCTCATCAAATTGAGGGAGGGAGACAGGTTGATGCCATATATACAGACTTCAGCAGCGCATTCGACAAAGTTAACCATTTTATTCTGCTGAGGAAGCTGGAAATGATAGGCGTGCATGGACAGTTTTTACATTGGTTTGGTTCCTATCTTGATAAACGGCCTCAGGTCGTATCGGTAAATGGATACGAGTCAGGGGTATATTACGCAGATTCTGGAGTTCCGCAAGGATCCCACTTGGGACCTGTGCTCTTTTCCATATTCATTAATGACATAACGGGTCGAATTAAACATTGTAAATATTCTCTTTTTGCTGATGACCTAAAGATCTATAAAACGGTTGTGTCCTCTCTGGATAGCGGTCTCATTCAGAGTGATATTGACAGCATATATCAGTGGTGCGACGAAAATAGAATGGTCCTTAACGTACGTAAATGTTACTATATAAAATACACTAGGAAAAAAAAGCCACTGGCGTCTTCGTATAGCTTGAATGGAACCGCTCTTCGGGAGGTGTGTGAGATCCGGGACTTGGGTGTACTTATCGATAGTAAGCTTACTTTTAGATCTCACGTCGATCACATCGTAAAAAAATCGGCTCAGATTCTTGGATTCTTAAAACGTAACACCAAAAGATTTAAATCGAATCGTACTATAATGACGCTATATAATTGCCTGGTGCGAAGCCATCTTGAATACGCTAGTGTATCGTGGAATCCGTTCTATGCTCGACACTCTCAGCGTGTTGAAAATATTCAACGTTCATTTACTAGGTCCTTGGCATTCTCTTCGTCAGGTATATCTCATAGATGTTCGTATCTGAATCGTTTGGAATTCTTTAAGCTGCTTACCTTAAAAGAGAGGAGGAGCGCTCGTGACTTGCTGTTCCTTCATAAAATCTTACACGGATCTGTTGACTGTCCCACGATTACGGAGAATATTTCTGTAAATGTTCCCTATCACTATCCGCGACGGCGCGTGGCCAGCATCTTCAATGTTCGAACTTGTAAAACCAATGTCGGCCTGAGCGCGCCAGTGGTGAGAATGTGTCGAACCTACAATGACTTTAACAGCCGCGTTGGGGACCTCGACGTCTTCGCCGATACGGCTGGAGCGTTTAGGAAGAAAATTCACAAAGCATTTGAGCGCAGTAAGAATCACCAGGGTGAAAATAATTGATGGTGTTCTGACATCCTGAAGTTGCATTGCATTGTATGTAACTTCTGCATGTAGTGCGACTTGGGCTATTTGTATATATATATATATATGTATATCTTTATCTATCTTTATAAAGTGTATCTGTAGTTATAATTATGTTTTTCTATTGTAGTATTGTAGTATAAGTTCTTGTTACCGTTTTTGTGGCAAATGCTGTATACGCCTGTAATTGGTACACGTGTCAGCCGAAATACAATGTAAACTTATATCATGAATAATGTTAACACGTGTACTGTTGGTGTATCCAAAATAAATAAATAAATAAATAAATAAATATATCTTGTGTTGTTTCGCCAGACTAAATGGTCTTTTTTTAACGTTGGGAAATCTTCTTGGATAGAAGGAAGTGTAGGGGACACTGTGGGGTTGTGCAGGATTCGTACCGGCTAAAACCCAACAACTTTCTAACGCGGTCGTCGATGGGCGGGCGGGTTGCGGGGACATTATGACACGACTTCGGTGGCAACTAAATGGCCCTAGACTTGTATCGATATATCAATCTGTAAAATGTATGCGTTTTATATAATTTTTTATATATTTTGTTATAAATATTTTTTTACCTAAATATCACAAATTGTCTTCGTAATGTAGCACGCATTTTTTTGACGTTTTTCTTTTCGTTCTTTATTCTGATTTTCACTAGGTACTACACAACATTTCTAACACAAGTTCGAATGAAACATCCGACAGCTAATTTTTGCTTTCAGTTCAGCAGAAACATAGCTCTTGTACCAAACTTTCGCGTAGGATTTAGTCACGGCAGAAAAAGAAATCGAAACCTGTTTCCCTACATGAACTTGTCTAGATTCGTTTTAATATATTTCTCATTCACGTTTAATACTATTTTAATTAAATAAATATATTATAAAATTATTTCATTTAGACTACAGTGCATAGTTGCATTGCTCATAGTTGCATTTAAGACACCTATCTATTTAATTTGCAATTTTTAGTTTAATGATTTTATTTATGAAGACTAACAAAAGACAAACTTAATGTGAGACATTGACATTGCCTACTGTATTTTTTTGCTTCGAATAATTTATAATAGCAGTTTTATATAGGAAAAAAATTAGAAACCAAAACAGTGTCATGGGGGAACAAATTTCCTGTGACACTACTACCACCTATGAGTAGTGTCATGGAAGATGCAAATTTATCACCATCAATTTTTTTTTGCCAGCTCTTAACTACAATATTCGCTACAAAATAGTTACATATAAACGACAATAACTATCACAAGTAAATGAACAAAGTTACGCACCATACGAGTTTGTTTCTTAGAAAGAATACTTTTAAAATGACAATCCTCCACCTTCGTGTAAATCAAACATGCATAAATCCAGGCGGTTCCCTTCACGCTATTATGTCAACCGAAGCGATTTATGATCATATCTAAGAGATTTCCACGAGGGAGAATATCGCACAGTAAATAGTATTGAGCATAACTCTTGAAGAAATATTTCGTGGCATTTTATGAACGGTGAAACTCCAAGTAGATAAACTATATCAATATTTATAAATATTATAATATAAAGTCAGTCCGCATCTGTCTTTTTATTTAAACCTTAAACTTGTGGATCAATCAGTAGATTGAGATTTTCTACATATTTCTACATATTAGACAAAATGTTGAATGCAATTTATTCGGCAAAGAATTTTCGTCGTTTATGTTGTTTTAGTAGACGGTTACCAACTATTGGCAAGTAGATCACAGTAGGTAATATAAAAATTTCTAGACGCATATGTAATATGTAAAAAGAGAATAAATAAATCAAAAGGGATATAAGTGGCAGGATATTTTTTTTATATATTTGACCCCGTGAGGTAAAGATAAAAAGACACAAAAGATTAAGTGAAATAAAATTATGTCCTAAAAACAGAACAAACAATCTTCTATTATCATTTATGTATTTAACCTCAGAACAAGGAATACTGCGGGCGTATCTCGACAACACAAACCGTGATTTGATTCCGCGCCCTCATTGACTTGAGCTCTTTGTATTTAACATACTAAAGTATGTTTGGACAGCCTACTTACCAACTGCGGTATTATTAAATCGGTCTTGTATAAATTTGTTTGAATTTATTGTGAGGCATTTTTACTTCAAACACTTTTTTTATTTCTTTCATTTTATATTGTACACGTACAAAATGTATAAATTTTATTTGCTTGGTATTACATCAGACTTTACATTATGGGATTTACTTAGGCAAATGACATTGACGATTTGACCTTTAGAGCTTATGTGAAATGTTTAATATAAGCGTTTGCGGCGCTTATATAAAAAAAAAATAACAATTCTTATTGTTAAAAAAAAATAACAGAATGCATTTGAAAAGTGTCTGCTTCTTCTGAATTTTGTATTAATAATGAAACAAAATATTTCTTGTGTCGCTATAAATATTCAAAATAAGGTACAAGTATTGTTTAATAAACTCGTTAGTAATGTTTACAAACGAGTTGATTATAAGATGAATATTATAAAACATGGATATTTGGTCTCTAGGGGCGACCGGACCGCACTGGCGCGGCGATGATAATATAATTAAGCTTCAACCTTTTTATGACGCATGTGTGCTAAATTGAGTTTTTCCCACTTTGATTGTTTACAGTTTTGTGTACGTCACTGTTTTTCATTGACTCAATTACTTTCTATAATTAAGAACCCACGTGTCTTAAATATAGAATTAAGACGTAATTTTGTGGTCTATCACTTTTAAATGTTGCTTCTTTATATACACATACTACTAATAATACCTACATACGTCAGTCTGTTTGTTCAAGCGTTAACACTCCGTAAATTTACAGTACCTACAAATAAATTCGATGCCTTTTTTGAAATACAGCAGCAAGTTCGAGCTTTATAGCCCTCTCCATAGCAAGTTGAGCGACGCTGAGCTTTTTACGTGACTCATAGTCAGAGACCATATTTCAGCGACATAATGGCATAACTGGCAACACACATTCGTCAAAATCTTTTGGTTTAAGGCACTGTGACACTGACAATAATCAATACTAATACTATACATTTCAAAATAACTGTCAGTCTGTTTGACTGTCTGTTACCTTTTCACGCCTTAGTTACTATACCGATCATCATGAAATTTTGCATTAACACATTGTCTGGGATACAGAAAAGGATACCTTCATCCAGAAAAGAAGTACTGTTCCCGAGAGACCATCTAAAAAAAAAGCCAAAGCCTGGTAAAACTATAACAGCAATAAAGATGTCCGGCGTTATATTGCCTATATATTTTGTCAGGCGTTATATTTTTTTTCTTTTTAAAACGAACGGCACTGTGTACTTAGTTTAGATATACTCGTAAATATTAATAAATATTATACAATTAATATTCTGCAGATATTTTCAGCCTGACGCGAAATCAAATCCAAGAGTAACTTAAGAGAATATCGAAAATTTCCATAAAAACCTGCGAAATTTCGTGCAGAAATTCCATCGAGTAAATTTTATTAAGCTACTAAATAAACTCTGGTTACATATAAAAGATTATTTTCGGCTTTTTCATTCTTTTCACTGTGGGTATTTAGATGGGGGTCTTTTGAACTAAATGGTTGAATGTGATTTCATATTCAACAGTGGGTATTGAGGCATATTTTAGGTGAGCGTGATTTATTCTACGATATTACGCACCCCGGCTTGGCTTCAATGGCATTACGTTGACAGCTTATGAGCTCCTTTATTTATGTTTGATTTATGTAGTGAGCAGAGATACACCGCTTTTAGTCGGATAGTCGGGTTAGTGAACATTTTTCGCTATTAAACGAAGAAAAAGTCGACAGTTTTGTGAGCTGTCTGTTTCACAGTGTAGGCGTTTATTTATTGCGTTCCTTGTCGACTTTAGCGAGGAAATAAACTCAGCATGTTTCCTGATAAGTTTTTTTGCAAACAAAATACTATTTGCTTAAGAGTTATTTATCACTGAATTCAGCTTAATTAAAGAAACTTGAAGACTTCATCTTGAGATTGATTAGCAGCCAGAAGATTCAGGAGTATGTACTCAAAAAATTGTCTAATACATGTACATAATACATTATGTATGTCTGTGCATATATTATTATATAACAATATGCGTATCCTATCCTACGTTTATTGTTTTAATTTTAAACTTTAATTTCTCGTGCATATACATGCACATATCAACTTAATTAAATAAAAATATTGTACTTAGGG
This sequence comes from Synanthedon formicaeformis, assembly GCA_945859745.1. Classification (NCBI taxonomy): domain Eukaryota; kingdom Metazoa; phylum Arthropoda; class Insecta; order Lepidoptera; family Sesiidae; genus Synanthedon; species Synanthedon formicaeformis. The sequence goes on along the minus strand of OX243959.1, from coordinate 7,328,632 downwards.
CAATATCCACAAAAAGCAAAACAAAACTATGTTTTATTATATTTTTGAAACATGCCTGAAAATACTTTAGTACATACATTAAAAAAACCCTATCCAACCAGCAACCATGTAAAGACATTAAAATAAATAAATTATAATTTATAAAGTAATTTAATATGTTACAATAATAACTCAAATATTAAGAAAGAAAATAAGCGTCAATAAAATTCATACTTGCAGTCATGCAATACTCAAGAAAATCTTTATATTGTTAATTGTGTGGTGTTTATATTGTTATTTATATAATTAAATTTGCATTCAAATAATTTGTTAGGCGTGTAGAATTTTTCAAATCAGACGATACACGCAGATATAAATTTAAAAAGTCAACAAGCCAAATTCGCTTGGGCATTCGCGAAAACAAATTTTGGATTTGGGCAGTGTTATGCAAATTTCGACAGACCCCTCGAATCTGGTGTACAAAAACCGTCATTGTTATAAAAGTAATTGAGGTCACGTTCTCTTGTTCACTCAGTTTTTTAATATATCTCGCGAGCTATTTTCATTTTAATGCAAAAGTAAATTATTTAAACAAAATTTTTATATTAACGTGTTTTCTCATAAAAAATATTTTATTTATATGTTATGTGTCGCCTATAACATAAACAACACCACAGGTGTCGCAAGTGCGCTGCCGACTGCAGTAGAATTAAGGATCTGCAACTATTAATATATTAAGTTTAAATTACTATATACAATTAAATTGTAATTAAAATGAAAACAATAGTAAGACAATCAGTTTACACGGGGTCATTTTTATTTTAATCAATTTTAAGTACTAAAACGAATGTTGTGTTGTTCTCTTACAGCGATTTATAAGTCCCGCGAGGTTTTGGGCTCAACGAGCCGACGCAAACCAGATTATTGTTTGCCAGACTTTTGACCGCATTTTATTATTATGGCCCGATTTAAACAGCCCGCAATAAAAGGGCCTAATAATAAAAAGAAATATTTTGCTTTGTGGCCAAAACAATAGAACAATATTTATTGTCTTTATCTTCATGAACGCCGCGCCCAGTGGCTAATTACCGCGGTGCAATAATTAAAATGGCCGCCTGTATTTGTTTTTATACTCCCATTATTTATGTTGGTTCTCAGTTATAAAAACATTTATGTACTTTTTGTTACACAGTTAATTGCGTTTTGAATTAAGTTTCTTTTTTTATCATACCCGTTTTTACTTATACCTACTTTATATTTTTTAATCTCATTAGTAATGTGGTAAACATAAATACTAGATTTAGCGCCTCTTTCACCAACGTCAAGTAGGCTAAAGCGTCACTTAAAGTCACCTGTCACCGGGAATAATTTAGCTGATATACCTACCTTTGTTTGTACAGTAAACGTCCCAAACATTAAATAGAAAATAATTTAAAAAAATCGCCTATCGAATGATGCAGTAACCTTTTAGAAATTGATTTCTAAAAGTAACTAATTTATTATTAAAATTAATTAAATGTATGTATATACTAATGTAAATAATTATAATATTATATAATATTATAAAAGGTGAAAATAAAAGAAAAAGAATGTACACATTTTGGCTTTAAAACAATAAATTTAAATGTCAGAAGACCACCGTGAAATAACAGCATGAGTGCTGTTGTGTTTCGGTGAGTTATTGTAAGCATTGTCAAAACTAATTTCCCCATACACCCTCCTAATCCCGTATCCTACTAATAACTACATGTGACGGTACCGGCCATCAAATGATCTGTTGACCTTTTAAAAGGAAAACAAAAGCAACAATAAAACTTCGAAAATAGTAAACAAAGTTGTTAAAAATACTAGATATTTTATATTAAACTTACTCAGTATTCGATTTATAAATGCATAGACTGCTACAGCAGCAGTGTTGAAAACGTTGAATTTTTGCATGAATTTGACGGGCGCGTCCGTACGCTCTCTGGTGACCGTATTTTTCGTTAGTGGAAAAACTGTAAACTCAACATAGATGTTCAATGAACGTTTGAATGAAACGAATCCTATATTTTATTGTTGACTTTTATAATACCAGTATTTTTTACTCGAGGTTTTTCATCGTTTTTACATTTTTTTCCAAAAAGCTATTGAATCATCGCATTGAAAATGAAAAGTACTATTAGCGCAAACTTAATTAAATACTTCAAATATGTTTGGGGTTATTTTACAATGTACGATTTCCTATAAACACTTGTGACGTGTAGACAACCTGTCTGTCTAATGAGTAATTTAATGAGGATCTATTATTGCCAAATTCAATTGCTGTCATTGAGTTTAATATCGGGTTTAATACTAAATATCGGGTAATAAAGTATTATTTGTTTCCTTTACCATGATAGGTAATTTCGATACATCGATGACCAAATAAAATCGATGTTTTTGATGAACTCGTGGTTAGGGTGCTTGCCTTAACGCTCCGTCTCAGGGTTTCCGGGTTCAATTCCCGGCAGGTTTAACTTTGAAAATGAACTTTTTAAAGATGGCTCTGGTCTGGATTTGGAAAATAGTGGCAGGGCAGTTGGGCAGCCTGTCTAGTGGCAGTAAACACCCCCCCTTACAGAAGATCACAGTGAAATAACAGCATGTGTGCTGTTGCGTATCGGTAAGTGAGTAAGGAATACCAAAGCCCAGTTCTAATCAAGTAGACCGTCAGCCTATTTGTCGAGTTTGACATTTAAAAAAAAATGTAATACCAAATTACCTAGCGCCAATTAAAAAAGCCTAACATTACAAGAAATAACTTTTACTTTGAGTTTGGTTTAATGAAATATATTCCTTTAGCTTGTCATGTATGATATGTAATACATAATTTTCTAGATATCTAACTAACCATCTGGACACATACAAGTCATTAACTTAGTTACAAAATGTTGTAGGTATACTTGCGCTCGCTTGACTTGTAAAAAGACTATTATGCACTTTTTATTTCTTGGTCACTAATTACAGCGCTGTAGGCGTCATGAAACGTCACCTTCGCCGTTATAGATGCCGTGAGCCAAGTCATAAAGCAAGGAATGCTTTATGCAAATTATTTTACGTTTACTTGCTGCCTGCGCCACTTACAATCCGCATAAATAAAATATATAGGTTCATATGCATACATAGATTTATGCCGCTAAAGTAAACCATACATATTCGTATGGCAGTATACCAGCTGTACGAATGTGGCCATACGAATGTGGTCATCATTGTAGCTGTATACTGCAGCTTCGCCAACCTTGATTGAGTTCTCGAGTTTTATTCTCCTCAAGTGATGATTTGATAACACTTACAAATTTCCATCAAGTTATATCTCAATTACAAAATAGCAACAAACTCGAACAATGCTGTATGTAACATTTCACATTTTTTAATCATGGTGTATAAGTCATGGTGTATGATTATTAAAAAAACATATAGAAGACCTTTAATAAAGGTCTTCTATAACATTATATGATTATATATAAATTACTTTATATGATTTACGCAATAAAATACTTAATTCATTTTTATAGTTCAATTCAATAGATGCAGAACATATCTGTGGAAATTTATCTAAACATTTACTAAGCTAAATCGAGTATTAGTTGCTCTGTGACGGCCAATGCACTTTCTCAAAAATGTAAAAATGCTGTATAAGTAAGTAAAATAGAATCGAGTGCAGCAGTCCTTATTGGCTATATCCAGCGCAGGTAGGAATAATGTAAGAGCGGTGTCACCTTTGCAACGTCGAACAAGTGACACTTCGTTGGAAGATTTCCCTGCATTCGAATAGTTGTAACAAGACATAAAAATAAATAATCTTATACATAAAATTTTATAAAAAGAAAGCTTTTTATGTTTCTATGAAATAAAATCATTATTTTTCTGTACATAAAAAACATGTTTTTGAATTCAAATAAAATAAAATAAATACTTTCATCTCCGAAAAGGAAATTTTGACATAATGGGATATTTTCAGTATTTAAGTATAGATTAAGGTCTCTGTCTCCATTTGTCTGTTTCTCCGCGAGTTACCCATCTCTTCTAAACCACCCACCCGTTTTTGATGCGGTTTTTACTAATAGAAACAGTGATCAACGAAAAAGGTGTGTATAAAATTTGCAGAAAAAATTGCATCCGTAAAGCTGAGGGTGACTTGTAATATATAAAATATTCCTTTTACACAAATTATTCAAAAATTATAGTAGTTTTACATTTACTCTTAGGGAATCAACTTTATTAATTAACTGCATATCTAAGCTTGTTAACCTAGTTTGAATATGTAAACCGTTTTTATTTTCTATTTAAATAAGCCCTGTCTGAAATTTTTTTAAGTGTCACCTCGTAGTATGCGAGTAGGAAAATTAACGATTCTAAAAAAAAGTTAACTAGTTTATCTGACGAGTTTATCTTCCACTCTTTTTGAAAGAGAATTTTTAATAATAGTTGCTATGGATGCATCAGTGCCCATGTTTTAAAAACCAAAAATCTAGAAACCATAAATTGAATGAAAAACTTGGTCAACCGTTGTCGAAATGTGGTTTTCTTTTACATTTTCTATATTTTTAACAACTACAAATTTTACTCAAACAGAATAAATGGTGTTAATTTATTTGACGACCCTTGGATGAGTGGTTTGGGTGTTTGCCTTAAAGTTCTGCCTCAGAGTTCCCGGTTTCGATTCCCGGCAGTCAACTTTGGGAATAAAATTTTAATACTTGGGTCTGGTCTGGATTTAGAAAGTAGTAACAAGGCACACTGTGTTTCGCAGTTATTTATTCGGCTCGTTTGGTGGCAGTAACCACCCGTGGAATAACAGCATGTATTACAGAAATAGACAACAGAATTTATTATTCACTAAAAAAATACTAGTTAATTTAATCAAAAAATCAAACCCGTGACATGTTATATCATCTACTAAAACCATGTCAATAATGATTATTTATTTGATTTATCTATTTAGTAAACCATTTTCATTTTATTGCAGAAAGGACGACCTAGCAACGGCGCTGATTATATAAAGAATCTCTTTTCAAGGACATAAAGACACCTTTTTTTCTGACGAGATTGCTAGAGACTCAGAGAGCGAGCGCTAATAGTATTTATTCTAAGGCATCGTTTTGCAAGATTTGTTTGGTGAGAAATTAAACTACATCTTTCACACTGAATGCACTTAAATTTTTTAAGATTATATGCTAAATAATGTTTAAAAAAATTTACTCATCAAGTGAAGTAATTTAAATAACATAACATTTGGACTTGTTTTATAGTTATCTTTCACTAGAAAATATTATTATATCTTTTTAAAATAACATTTTATGCGAGTCGTATTTTCTAGCAGTCATGTAATTATACTCGTAGTATATTTCTCTCTTTAGTTTTGCTTAATGAGCATTCCCATTGTACGTAGGTATAAATTTAAATATTTTGAACTCGTTAGAATCAAATGTGCGGTGTCGGCTTGAGTGTAGAGAGAATTCATTATCGCGGTCGGGCAGTCGTTAGTGGTTTACGAGCCTGTTCACAAACTCACTGAAATAATGCTCCCAGAGGTACCTTGACGCGTTTTAACACACGAATCGCGAGACATGTTTAAAACACTCCGAGATTCCCTTCTGGGATATTAAGCAAACGCGTTTTGAATGTTCTCGCTTGAATATTTGGCAAGCTTGACAAGAGGCAATGTGTGCAAAGTCAATAACGTACCTACTATGTAACTTATACCTAAAGCGTGTATTGTATACGACAAGACGGGACTAGATTTCTCGCTTCAAGAGTCTACGCTTGTACCTACCAATGTAAAATAATTTCAAGAATAAATTCTTTTGTGAATTTTACAATCAAACTATTAGCTCATGTAATTTTTTAGTTCAAACGTCATTATATTCCTAAGGTATATTAGGACAATATAATTATTGACAAGAACACAATTAACTATGGGCTTTGTCAGAAATCTCAACGTACCGTGTGAGATTGTATCAAAATGTGAAAAATCCGTAGACAAACTAAAGTCCACTCCACAAGATGGACATTAGACCTAACAAGGGCCCACTCGATAGGTTTCAGAAGATATTTTTTTCATACAAAAAATTGATGACTTCATAACTGGAAAATGTAAAAGGTAGCGGTTATCCACCTAAGTCTAAAATACTTACTAAGACTCCTACTAAAATTTCCTGAAAAAAAATTACCATACGCAAACCTTCCCACAGGACTGCCTGCAGTCAGGTCCTGAATTATACTTAAGTTTGATTAATAAGATCTTTGGATAATTAAATTTTATTTATTTCACTACACTAGTATTTACTGTTATCTCTCTTTCTCTATCTCTCTTTCTTTCTTACTTTCTCTCTATGTGTGTGTGTGTGTGTGCCTTGTCAACTTCCTGAACCGATCTCTGTCAAGCGCCAGCTGGAATAGCTGCTCTCGGGTCAATTCCAGTCCACTGAGCCATGACTTTCTCTTTCATCCAGCGCGCCTCATCCCTTCCAATTTACCCATCATTATTAACTGAAGCAGACATCTGTAGTGCCTAAGCATGAGGTCAAGATATTCAATTTTGCTTTTTTTGATGGTTTTTCATCCTCGTCCGGTGCATTTTGACATTACTTTTGTACATATACTTATTTAATTAAACATGTTACATAAATACTAGTGTATTAAGGAATTAGTTATAAGAGCCATAACAATTCAAGTAAGGTTTTGTAACACATAATTAATTCACTTTGTAAGATTGCGTTTGTTGTTCAGATTTTGGCTTTGACGTATCACAAGGTCAGTGAACAGGTAATCAGCTTAACTGGGCTTTCCTTTGTGAGATCTAAATGTAATATTAATGTTTTTATACGTTTCTTCTATTTTCCAGGAATGTTAGAAATATAATATTTCGTACACCATTAAATAACTTACGTTTAAAATATTTATTCTTTACTTTTTTTACTTTTTCTATTATATCAACTTATATAATATAATTCAATGGTGATTTTCCAACTTCCGCACCTAAACCTAAACAGCAGCCAAAAAGCTGGGCATCCTAAATAGGGTGAAGCGATACTTCACACCTGGACAGCTCCTATCTTTGTATGAGGCGCAAGTCCGATCTTGCACGGAGTAATGCTTCCACCTTTGGGACGGCTCAGCCAAATACCTAATTGCCGCACTCGACTCGGTGGATCGCGGAGCTAGCTCTTTAGCGGCAGTAAGCTTTTAAAAACTTATGGACCAAATACACGGTCAGTCCATCGCGTCAAATTAACTGGCGTGAAGCCAAAATTTGATCGTGAATGACAAAAACTGATGGCTTGATGTCTAAAACTGTATGTAAAATCGGCGCCGTTGCCTCACGTCATTTTGTCGTCACGCCAAACGCTTGATCGTCTATTTCGTCCATAAGATGCAGAACCTGTCACATAGACGCAAAACCGCCAGTCTATGTGTCTTTTATAAGATTTACTTCGGAGATGTGCTCAGGAGCTGCATGAGCTACCCCTTTCTTCCATCGGACATACATACGGCTGGTTACCATCCTCATCTTGTCGAAATCTCTCTTTTTAGGACCAAGCGCTTTAAAACATCCTTTATAATGCGTACTGCCAAGGTTTGGAACTCCCTGCCGGTGTCTGCGGTTCCGAGCTCATATACCCCAAATCTTTTCAAAGTTCAAGTGATAGGCATCTTCTGGGTGAGCTCGCTCCATCATAGGCCTCATCTTCGTTGCACGGCTAGATGCTCGCCAAGAGCATCTCTAATAAATTTATTTTATAAAGCACACTTGCACATAAAGTTTATACATTATGAAAATTTTAATACCATTAATTGGGCCTGTCTATCGACCTTAATTAAAAAACGCATTTAAATTATACTGATATAGGCTATCTATAAGACTTATAAGACTATAGACTTACAAGGACTTTTTTACTTTTGTATTTACCTCTGATCATCATAATATCTCATAAACGTACGTTATAAACGTATGTTTTCAAACTTTTCTAGTGAAACGCTCAAACATAGTTAAAAAATAAAAAGAGCTTATAAAAGCTCCCTTTAATGAGTGGACAAACAGACACTTATGTAATAGTGAACGTGGGCTGTAATCCGGATTACAAAATATTTTTTCTCACACTTACACTAATGAGGCTACTTTCCTAATACCTACTGATCCCAAGTTTTTCCTCTTGGAGTCGTGACGGCCATGCTAGTAAGCTTACGAGCGCCAGGCGCACCGTAATAAATTGCTAATGATCCTATATTACCCATTATTGCCAATAAACTTTACTTATACAGCCTTTGAATTTATCATGGTTAATTTACACACGTTTAGTACAAATCGATGGCAGCTACGTAAACTATCGTATCCAACAAATTGACGTTTTTGGGATTTTAAATCAATAATTCGAATTAAAAATTTATCTTTATTATGGTGTATTCAAAATTAAAATATCTGTAAAAATGACTGATTTTTTTGCCGAATATAATCGTATCTTTGGAATGCGCGCGACGTAAACTACCGTATTGTCTTTCACGATAGAGAAGTGAGCGGCGCCGCATGTCGTAAGAGCAAGATACTACACTTTACGTCGACCGATGCACGTAAGCACGCGCTCCGATTGTGTATAGCTTAAAAAGAATTTAGTACTTGTTTAAATATGATTGTTTATGCTTTAATTTATATAGTTTTAGTCATGAATTATTCTAAAAACACCGACACACTACAGCAGAAAAAAATGTTGATTTTAGCACTCAAAGCAGACTCCCCAAAAAAAGATAATTCAAATTTTAATCATCAAGACGACGTACTGTTAGATACGATTAATAATAGTGAAGAAAATAAATCAAGTTCAAGTAAATTGTAGAAAAATATTACTTATATTATTCATTTTAGGAATTTTAACGACTTTTGAGTTAAACTGTGGTATGAGACAGATACGACTGTTTACACTGTTTTTTACTATAGAAATTGTATGGTATGTAACTCATACGGTTTTTTACGTTGCATTGATAATATTAAAATGAGTCGTATGTGCAACATACCATTCTTTTCTAGGCTTATGTATAAAAATTATCATCAGTATGTGTTACTTACAATTATTTACGTAGTAAAGTAGTGTGTAATCTATAATCGTAAAATCAATTCCAATTAAATGTATCGACATATTCATAATTTTTCCCCATTCTAGGATTTCCCCTGCCCGAGGGAGCTAATTTAGAGGAAATAGAACAACTTGCCATGATGCTTGCTAAAGATATTTTAGAAAAAGACACACTTGAATTCAATGTTAACAATGATGAATTCATTGAAATATTATTTATTATTACTAGATTTTCAATTAACTTTAAATGATTTTACACAACAAGACCAACTACCAACTAGCAACTCCAGTATAGAATATTATAGATAATTCAAATTCTTTAATTACTCTTCACCCTTCCCCTGATTGTTCAAATAACCATTTTAACGACTTTTGTTGATATTTTATTGGTAAAATACAAGAGCCATTATCTCAAATGTCTAACGTGTCAGACTATTCAACACTCCAAGCATATACGCTACTGTCCTCTTATAAGAATGATGGTATGAATTTAAATAAAAGAAGAAAAATTTCCAATTAATAATATTGAAAACATTTCAGAAACGCTATGACAAACATATGAATTTTAATATTCTAAAAAAATCTGCGCGTGAGCTAAAAATAAAGATAACAAAGATTACGGTAAGATTGTTAGTACTATTTTCAACTTTCAGAAAGTACTGAACACATCTTATGGACAGATGTGTTTCATACAACAAACGAAAACTATCAACCATGAAATTTTACTATGTTAAACCTATCCAAAAAAGGAGCTACTTTCTACATGTGGCACGAAGGAGAAGATAAAAAAGGTGCCAACGAAGTAACTAGTTGTCTTAGCGATTTGATATCTAAAAGTCTAAAAGCTGGAGCAATCGAATTCAGATTTTGGCCTGACATAAAAATAACTGTAATGGTCAAAATAGAAACCTTATTGTGTTTTCCACTTACTTATTCTTGTCACAAAAATATAAAGTAACTATAAAACACACGTTTTTAGAGAAAGGGCATACAATAAGAAGGAGACAGCGTGCACGCGTTAATTGAAAAATGAAAAAACAAGGTAATTTATAATCCTTTTGTGCATTAGTAATATGGGCAAAACAAGATAGCAACCCTTATACCGTAATAGAAATGAACTAACTAACTTTCTCGACTTTAAAGAAACATTAAACGGTAAAAACTAGTCTAAAAATTTGAAAAGCGATACCGTAAAATGGCCCAAGATAGAAGAAGGTTTCTGCCTGAAGATACCAATATTTTTTTATTATAAATATGATTTAATGTACACAGAATACATGACAATAGTTACAAAAATACACGAGACGACGACAACAAATAAATATTGCTGTAGGTTCCCTTTACAAAAATCCACTACCCATACATCTAAAGTCAAAAAGGATGATTTAATACACCTTGCAATAGTGGCATAGTTTCTGAAATTGATTACACATTTTTTTAAATAATCTGCATATTCGAATATTAGTCAAGTTTCATATAAATCTGATTCGGAGTAACATTTTATGTGTTATATTTTATTGGTCCAAAGTTGTTAGTATATTTTTGTTTTTACCTGTGCGACGTGCGTATATTATGAAAGATTAATTACGATTTTATAATCGATTCCAAAATTTTCCGATTTCTAATTTTGTCAAATAGATAATAATAAAATAGATGGTGTAAAATATTTTGAAACACTAATAAATAACTTTATCAACCGACTTCCAAAAAAGAAGGAGGTTCTCAATTAGACTGTATTTTTTTATGTTTGTTACCTCAGAACTTTCGACTGGGTGAAACGATTTTGATAATTCTTTTTTTATTTGATAGCTGGTGCTTCCCATGTGGTCCCATTTTAATTTGGTCCAGTTCTCACAATGGCATCCATGAGAAAACGGTTTGAAGTCGGTTCATTTTTGTTAAAAAGAGATATATTTTTTTATGATTAAAATAATATATTATGGTACAATAAATTGTTACTTATTTGTATCTATTTACTTATATTATTATTACTGTCTAAGAAAACTAGATATAAAGACATGTAACTAATACTTTGGAAACAGTTTATTATTTTCAGAGTAGGTCCAGGAAAATTCCATTTTTTTGAAATAAAAATACGTTACTTCTGTACTATACCTCCTTTGTTTTATTTAGTAAGTAGCAACCTTAAATTACAAATTAATTAACCACTAAAATAAGCTTTACTTTGGTAGTTTATAAATTTATACGTTATTTGTAAACACTACTTTAGCAAAGTATATTATTGTATGTGCAACATACGATTAAAATTAAGTTACTAGTAACCAAGTAAAGTGGCGTAAGTGATACATACAATTCTATAAATGATAAATATCCCAAGTAAAAAATCGTAACAGCAATATCTCAAAAAATAACAATAATTGAATATCATTACTCAGAGCTAACGAACACACATATAATTTAACTTAATATAACAGAAATTCAAATAAATATACTTTAATCCAAAACTTTGACAAGCTGATTTGTCTTTAATCAGCTCTCCTGTAAAGTTGGTGTTTTGAAGATACGATAGTTTACGTAGCTGCCATCGAAATGTCTTTAATAGAAACCCAACAGTTTAACCTACTCCAGTGCTACTTGTTAAATAAACAAAGTTTTGGGGGATACAAAAAATGATATAGGGTTTTATTCAGAAAAAAGTACTATTCCTGAGTGATCTAAAAATATATAAAAAGAATGAATGAATTGTGACGGCGCTACTGTTGTCAACAATATATCAATACTAATAATAAATCTGTAAGTGTAGGTGTTCTATGTATATATGTTCCTTCATAACTTAAACGAATTAACTGATTTTCATGAAACTTGGTAGATAAACATTTAGACGTACTGGACACATGATAGGCTACTTTTTTTCTTTTTCAACGCGGACAAAGTCGCGGGTGCCAGCTTGTTTTGTCTGTACAATTTTATTTTTAAAGAAGTTTAACAGGTATTGTTTTACATGACATGACCAAACAAAGAGATTTAATAAAAAAAGCTATTGAAATTTTTGGTATGAAGTTTCATATTTTAATGGAATTTAAACAATATAATTGTTACTGGCAAGCCTACTACTGTTTAAAAATAAATAGTCTATCTTTCAAAATATCTACAGATATGTTACTACTGAGGATGATTGAGGCATTATGAGGATTACTAACAACATTACAATTAAATCACAACATCTATTAAGTACATAGTTAGGGAAAAGGCTTTCAAAGGCTTAACAAATACCTACCAAGTTCAGAACATATTAAACACATTTATTTCCATGTTCGACAAAAACAGTGCAGTCACAAAGTGCTTTTGTCAGCGTTTCACCGACCTTCCCATTTCTGCCCAGTTAACTTGAACCACCCACAGCATTAAAGAAACGATGAAGGTGTAGGACCCGAACAATAAAAGGGAAACGCCCCTGTACGTGCGTGACCACCGACTCAATGCAAATTATACTTCCATCCATTTCATACAATAAAACCAAATGAGCCCTTTTAACGCAACACGCCAAATCGATACAAAATACGTATTCCAACACTTCTTGGCCACTAAGTGCTTTTCAAATTAATACTGATACGACGCTTTGATAACAGATTTAGTTTTGATATGTAGATTTTACAATAGATTTACTATACTAATATTATAAACTAGGTGGCACTAGCAACTTCGTCCGCGTTGAAAATTGAAAAAAAAGCACTATGACGGTTGACCTCTTGTTGCTATAACATTTTGGCCAGATGTTAGTTTTTTATTTTATTTTAGATAAAATAAAAAAGAACTGTTACTCGTATTAAGCTTTTTATTCTAACGAATTCAGGTCTAGTGAGAAAACCAAGAGCATGCTTTTATCTTATCCATTTTACAAGGCATTTTTTAACATTTTACACTTTAAAATTCTTAACATTTTCAACATTATATTTTTTAATTTTTCATAGTAGTAAGTATTCTCGTCACGAGAGCAAAATATTATCTTTCTATTTATTGGCTTTGTTTTTTCAAATACAAAATGTAATTGCCGTTCTGCGTTTCACGTACAAAATGTAATTCCCTTGATGCGCAAGCGCAATCATTTCCTAGGAGGCCATATGGCTTTAGTTCACGAGGCGATCACAATATTTCAGCAATGGACAAAGTGATACTGGTACTCTAGCAGACAGAAATAGCCACTAAGAAGATAATAAATAATAATAATACGTAAAGTTGGTACAGATATCTGATCGTCGTCGTCTCAATGGGTTCCCGTGGGCGGCACAAAATTTTGTTCCCGAAATTATTATTAGGCAGTCAGTGTAATGTAATACGTGCCACGACCCATGATGTGGTAATACTTGAAAGAGATCGAGTACAATATGTGATCGAGTTTTTGACGTTGCAATCTATCGTTAATTTCCCTCGAGACCTACCTGCTGCCACAATAAAGAAACTATTTTATTGTTACCTACATTCACTGCCTACTTTCTAAACTATTCCGAAATGTACTCTTTATTATTTTCATGATATATTATATTATTGTCGACCTTTTCGCCGAACCTTTAACGATACGAAATATAGAGAGAGCAATTCGTACGAAAAAATATTTATCCACAAAACAAGCTCTCATTTATTATCGTAGCTCTTTTCTGTTCATTATTCACAAACGCAAAATATTGTATTAACCGCAAAACAGAATTTAGGATTTATTTTCAATATTACTGAAAGAATAAGTAGGTATGTAAGAGTGGGATTTAAGGGCGGGCTTAAAATGAATATAGAAAATTTTCTTGAATCATTTATAAATTCAAGTCATTTATATTTGAATTTATAACTCAAAATAAATTCAATAATAATAATAGTAAGCCTTATTAGGCCTTATTATTATTATTATTACGCTATTGCGTAGGATTCGTTAAAATAGTAGTCTTAATAGTAGCAAGGGCTTTTTATATGTTTTATTCATTAAGCTCGACAGACAGGCCGGCGCGGTCCACTTGATAGTAGGTTACCGTCGCCTCTAAAGGTAAGTTTACACGGGTAATTAAAATTGCTTTCCAGCCAATATTTATCAATTGCGACGTGTCAAAATATCGAGCAATTTATGGCAACGTCAACGACAAGAATTTTTTTCAACCACAATATTGAGCGATATGGAGAAATTCAAAGAAACTAGGCAATACTTTCATGCAGTGTACTTCGAGGCTGCATGCGTCATAGCGGGCACGCCACCATGGGACCTCGAAGCCTAGGTACAGGCGACCTTATATCTGGGCATTGCAGATGCACAGTCTCGGGGAGCTTAGCCTCCGCAAGAGGTTGTTTCGCGAATCCGTTCGTGTGCACGCGAAAACCTCCTCCTGAAATAGAGCGAGAGGTTGGCAGAGCCAAGTGTCGGCCATCGCACCATAGAGGCTATTCGTCCAGTCTTGGACGAATGGCTCCAGAGGAGACACGGGGCTCTCACGTTCCGCCTGGTGCAGGTGCTCTCGGGACAAGTCTGTTTCGGGAGCTATCTCCACCGGGTGGCTCGTCGGGAGCCAACACCAGTGTCACTCGTGTGCATGCGCTGAGGACAGCGCACAGCACACTTGCGGAGTGCCCTAAATGGTCGGCGCAGCGAACTGAGCTCGCTGCGACCATTGGACTGGACTTCTCTCTGCCAGCCGTAGTAAAAGCTATGATTGGCAGCAGAGACGCTTGGCGAGCGACTCAATCCTTCTGCGAAAATGTTATCTTGCAGTAGGATGCGGCGGAGAGAGAACGAGAGGACAACGTCCTGTCTCATCCCCTCCGTCGTCGAAGATCTGGGCCCTACTATCAACTTTTAAAAGGCGAGCAGTTTAATTTGTGTTCCTAAACAAAATCGCTTTCATACAAAAACGAAGTTGATGGTACGAAATAGCAAAATGCAATCCAGTTTAGGTCCTAAATTAAATCGTATTAAGAGTTGATAGTAGGGCCCCTGGACGCAGGCGGCTGGCGTACACTCGCCCACCTGGATGTCTGACAGGACTAGGGCGGTAGATGGGGACCACCCGCTTCATCCTGATAGGCACGGCGCTCAGTTCGGGTGCGCCGTCCCGATGAGCCAGTGTCTGATTACGGACTCCGCGGCGGAGTTGCGGAAGAGTTTTCATCCGACCTCGCAACTTCGCCTTATAGTGAACGCGGAGGACGCCAAGATGTTTAGTCGGTAGGTCTTCCCCAATACCATCTCGGGGCAGGAGTCCGACATAACCCATATCCATGATGGATCCTCTTGTAAAAAAAAGGTATACAAAGCACGAAATAATATTAATATAAATAATGATTAAAATGAGAAGATTTCTGAAATATCACTTTAAATTATCTATTTGAAATTGATATTAGATCTCGCTTTTACATAAACAAATTAATTTTGAGTCTATCCTTTCAATTTAAGATAAAATCTTGTTTCCAAAGCTGCGAAATAGACATTCACCTCCATTTTTTATTGGGCACATTTTCCCTAAACATTCTTATCATTATTTAGAGATGGCCTTTCATATTAAAAGGAAATTCATTTTGATGTTTATCAGGAGAATCTTACGACATCAGGCGCTGGGAGACTTGGGTGAAATCCCAAAAAGTCCTTATTGCGTGCTTACGATTTCCCGGCCCCTAATGGGCGAGCGCGATTTCGCTGACAAATAAATATGTACCGCCTTTCCCGCCAAGAGTAATTGTAAATGTATGGCCACGAACATTTGATCATTACGAAGCAAACGGACATTAAAACTTTACACTAGCAAACCCTGGAAGTATTAACACGTAACAACGGCAGTAGCAAGTTTATTCTACTCTGTTTTTCCTTATTGGCTAAAAAATTCGAATAGATTTTTTTGTCTCAATTATTTGGTTTTCCCACACCCCATCCTGTCTTAAGACGTGCCAACGGTAGTTTAATGGCCACACAAGAGGGTTCACTGGCATGCAACACGAAAAAGCACCAGTTAACATAAAAGGAACAGGAATTTCTTGAGTAATAAAAAGGAACGCCCAAAGCTGTGCGTGACCACTGGAGCCCATGAAAATTCATATTTATTTTCCTTTCACGAAATTAAACACGGCAATGTTTTGGATTACACAATTTTATTATTCACAAAACTAAAGGAAAGTTATCTGATTTTTTTACAATGCTATAAAGCGTGTTAGATTTAAATGTGAAGGAATTCTGCGACCATTCAAACACATTAAAGAAAAGAGGTCATATACACAACTTTTATTTAAAACTATTTAGTCTAATCCTGGTCTAATCTTATGTTTATAGCGCTTTTATTAATCATTTTATTGCCCAAGAATTTCTTTTTATTAAATAGCTTAATGTGAAGAATAACATATTCAGGAAACAAAAGTTCAGGCTGGGGCAGATACAGAAGTGACTAACACTAGAAAACTAGAAGAACCATGATCCTTTTTTATGTTAAATCGAAAGACAGACTGAGGCTGACGTCGCCCATAACACAAGCAACGCCAAAGGTGCTGAAAGTGTGCTGCCGACAATAGAAGCATTAAAAATAAGGGATAAAGAAGAGTTTAGGCAATTGACACTGGCACCCTTTACTCGCTCACCGAAACCGTTTCGGTGAGTCTTAATAGACTGTAGATATCAACACGTTTTACTCGTTCAATCAGTTTGATCAAATCAATCAAGTTGATTAAGTTCTTTTTTTATCAAGAGACTTGAAAAGACAACTTCCTATAAAAGCGCTGTCCGTCTCTGTAGGTTTCTCTGCTAACTTTTTCTAAACCATGCAATAGATTTTGATACGGTTTTCACTAATGGAATATGCAGAAAAAAATACATGCGTATGAAGCCGGAGAGAAGTCGCTTCTAGTATAAAAATAAATAGTATAAAGTTCGTGTTAGTGTTCTTTTATGAGAATAAAATTCTTAAAACCGAACTAACAATTATATCAATTTACTCTATTGCAAACTATTTAATAAATTTGAAATAAAAGAAAGTGAATAGAAAAAGCGCGTACACTCGTCATGGGTATAAAACGCTTGTACGCCCTTTATCCATCGAGCTATAATTTCCCAAGAGGTCCGCTATATGACCGCAAACAAAAGGGCCTAAGTTTAATATTGTTGATTACATTCATGTTGAACGAATTCACCCTAAATAATGGAAACAAATCAAATTGTTCTTTTTGTTGATAAGAAATCCAGTTAAGAAATCAAGTTGCTCCTGAGTTTTACACATAACATACACATCCATCTTGACAAATACGAGTATACAATGCCATTCATTGTTTGAAAACTATACTGTCTATATTTTTTTTTAATGACTAGGCAATGATAACGGCAACTTCGTACGTGGTATAGTTCGTTTTTTAAAAATCTAACAGGAACCTAACATTTATCCAGGGTAAAAAGTTAAATCCAGGTAATAAAAATACATCAGTAATAAAAACCGCATTCCTTATAAAATAAAACAGCGCAGTTCTTATTTTTTTTAGTTTCGCTCCACTGCAGTTTATATTGTATGGATAGTATACATACTTACTAGATACACATTTTTTTTCCTTTAAGGAGTCCATGGCAACGTTTGTGGCTTCACATACCCAAAAACAAAGCAGCGTATACAAATCTTGTGATATAAGTAAAATCTTTACAATCTCTTGCATTCATAATTTTAGTAAAACAAAATAGTAAAGGTTTTAAATGGAATTGTTAATATCTTGAAAGCCTTAAATTACGGATAAGCTCCGAACAAATCAAGTCATAATACACATGACTATTTCATAAAAGTTTAGATGTGTTCGTATGTATGGGACGATAAATGGAATGAGATAGAAAAAACTATTTTCAGTTCAAGAAGCTAAACAAGAAACTAAGCTATATCATTGCGTGCTAGTCAAGTGTATAAAACGTTGTCTTCAAAGCGTTTAAACTTCCATACAACACATTTTGTAAAGGTTCATCGGGTTAAGCCACATGTTAAAAGTAGTTTCGGAACTAGTAGGAACAAGGTTCTACGACAAAAGTTTAGAGTATACGTTTCGGAGTTCGCTTGTGATATCGTTACTTTGGAAGTAATCAACGAGACGGCGGAAGTAAAACATCTCCAACTCACCTACCTTACTTTACACTTAAAGGACCGTCTGCTGACTTAATTATTTTCGACTATTTGCGGACAATTTTCACTCAAAAGCTCTTCACAACTAAATGGAATCTTAGAAGGTGATCTTCATGTCAACTAAGAATAACAGTTGGTTTTAGTACCTACGAAGAAAATTGTATACTCTTATCCGTGAAAGCTTATCATCTCTAGGCTAATTTTTTTTTTAAATGTTTTTAAGTGAAAACTTCAAAAGATAATTAATATAGAGAAGATAGAGAAAAATGCAGTCTCGTCAGTTACCCATTCACCGAAAAACAGCGGCACACTCTGTGTTATTTCAGCCAGGTGTATGATTATCGAGGTTATGACTACGGAATGCAGTGTACCTTGCTGCAGTGTCGAACATTAAACATCCGCTATATTAGAAGATTATAAACTTATAAGCTTCTAATATAGGTATAATCTTATAATATTACTATACACTAGTATAGATATAGAAAAGTTAAAATTTGTAACATTTTTCAACTGTATAATACAGAAGTGTAATTTTGTAATTGTCATGCTCTGCACAGGCGTTTATTAATTTCTGGTTGCAATTTTGTAGCCAGTATATTTTATCCGAAAAAATTTCAGCGCCAGTCACACAAGTTGTCAAGTAACAGCTGAAAACGAGATGAAGTTAATTACGAAATAATGAATACAATATGCCGTTATGCAGTTAAATCGTATCAGTTAGTTCTTTTAGCATTATTAACGAGCGTTTTTAAAGGCTAAAAGTTTATAAAATAAATATTTTCCATGACCTCTATCGCGACCCTCGGGAACAATCTGTTTTTTTTATGAAACAGATCAATGACCCCCTGACAATGTGTATGCAAAATTTCACGATGGTCGGTTAAATAGTTAAGGCGTGTAAGTGTGACAAATAAACATACACAGAAACTCACTTTCGCATTGATTTCCAAGTGTGAAGGCAAATTATTTAATTTTTATTCCAAGTCTAACAAAATCATTCAAATTTTGGCAGTATGGATGCAAGAAACATGCGAAGATTATACAAAGCTTTGGAAGAAGCCAGAAGCCCAGAAAAATCTCCTTTAGTAGATAGCTCCAGACAAACGTTAGTACCTAATCAAATACCTAGATTAAACCTTATTTCCTAATCTCACTATAACCACCTATACAGTCCACATCGCAGTTAACAAATTCGGGTATATAATCCTAACAATTTGTTCAAAACCAGATAAATAGATTTAGCAAAAAGTATTGTTGAAATTTATTGTAAATTCTATGAAACATTTCACAGATATTTATCTACACTTATACTCTTATACTGAAAAATTAATTGCAACTAGTTTATGGTCTAAATATTTGGCAAAACTGAATCGTTAGAAGGCTGAGCAGGGTTATTCAGAGATTTTCCAATAGGTCAGTCTACAAATAGACATGATAAAAGCGAAAGCATTGACGAATATTCATATCACACTTGTAACAGTTCTCTGGGAAGGCTATTCTCAAAGTTGCCGATGAATATGCATACCTGAGGTCAGGTATAATCAGATTCGAGAAAATGTTAACTGACGAAACTAAAAGTAATTATTTTCTATTCCAAGAACCTTTGGCCTAAAGACTCGTCTTTGTTAGTGGTAACAATTACTATTTGTTGCTAGTTGGGAGAGATTCCTAAATGTTGGCCTTGTAAGGATTATTATAGTTGCTGAGTGTTACAGTAAAAGTTATGATCTTTTTTTCTTCTACATAATAAATCCGATGAGAAATCAAATACTCAACAGATAAATCTTGATAGAATTGCCAAGCTAAATTGACACTTGTTATTGAGACTTGAGCATAAATATTAGCATAAATATTTCATCCAAATCTGTTTAGCCGTTTTGGAGTGAAAGAATTACAAATATTCATACATCCGTACATCCATCCTTACAAAATTTCGCATTTATAATATTAGTATGATTTTATTAGTAACTATTTTTAAATACTTCTTCTGAAATGAGTATTCTGATTTTACTATAGTAAAAAGGTAAAATAGTCTCACTATAAGCAATATTATAAAGGACCTCTTTCAACATCTGTCAGTAAAGTGTCAAGTAGGCTAACCACCATTTAAAGTCACCGGTAAGAAAGCGTACGAGTTTCACCATCTTCACCACCACCAAGTAACTAATCAACACTTTACTTGTAGTTGGTGAAAGAGCGAATAAGGCTATACTTAATAATTGAATAACCATATTTTATTTTACTTACTTTGTGTTCATACACCATGAAAATAACCCGAAATAACAGGCCAAGTTTGAATGAACGCCAAGTACTCCCCTAAGTAGCAAATAAACTGTAGGTCGATCCCGTAACGGAAAACAGATTTCTGAGTCAATGAATCGAAAGCGTTTTCAGTGAAACTTTTCCTGATTTCACACGAGAAGATCGACCATTCATTCAACTGTAAAAGGAGAAGTTATTGGATTAGTAGTGTCTTATCCCAACTGAATTTACTTACAACTCACGCTCTATCTACTTGTTAAGGCAACTTTATTTTTTCCATTTACTTTACTTGTTGTTCCTCCATTCGATCATTGAACGACCCTATATTCGGTCGGCATCCTTCTACAAACAAATGTATGTAGACATAGTGTTTTTATATGTTATCTACTCTCCATAACCTTCGTGGTGTGGTTTAACATCATCAATTACTTTCCTCCGGTTCACATAAATCATTTTATTTAATTATACAGAATGTTGCCACAGTAGTAACGAGTAAATAGTATTAAAATATTGAGTTATTACCTTCCACACCTGCGTAATGAAAGAATATTCAATTTAAATTAAAAAAGTAATAATTCAAATTTAGAACAATAAATTTACGAGACGTTTCAAGGGGTTGAAATATTTCACTTCTACCTTGATTCTCGGTAGTTTTAATTAACAAATGAATAAATTTACCCATTCAGCAAGAAGTTTGTATCATCCTCTACCCATTGCGTAGATTTCAATATCTACCTGATTTGGGGTGGACACACAAGACGTTGTGTATTTTCAGGTAGTTTTTCAGTCTGCGTGATTTAATAAGTGCGTGATTAGAAAACTAAGAAATCATGTTTCTAAAAAGAGATATAAAAATACGTGTAACATTGGACATTGAAATACAAAGTTTTGCGTCACAAAAAGTTTTTTTGTAAAATAAACCAACATGTTGGCTGTAATAATAGATCCCTACCAGATTTCCTCCTCGAAATTCATATTTACTCATATTTTTCTTGTGTACGTAATACGGCTGACGTAGTTCGAATTAATATGCGAATCTCATGTTCGGATATCCGGTCCGAGGCCCGTACTACGGAAAATCTTGCTCATCTGTTTGTGAAATGACCGTATTGGTTTACCTAATTCTGTCCCGCAATTCTTTTCGAATTTATCTCGGTCACAAAGTACGGTACGGAAAATCTGAGTGGTAATAGGCTTTCGTATTTTTTTCACTGGCTTCAAATGTTTGTTGTGGTGTACTGTAACGGCAAGAGTGGAGGGGGACTACTTGTAACAAATGAGAAAAGTTTTACGAGCTGTAGCTGTTAATGTGCTGGCATAAACAGTTAGCAAGCATTCGTGCGGACACTGTGATAACGTGGACACGGTCGAGCTAGAGAAACTTCGCTTTAGTTCAAGTTCATGTAATCACGTATATAGTAATCGCGTAGGGTCAATATCGAAGTATTGATTGGTACTGTAGCTGCAGATTTGATGTTATTATTTTTACTATTTAAAATTTTAAGCATTAAATAAATAATAATGTAATATGTAGGTATTGCTTAGCTTACCTACTTAAATAAATATAAATAATAAATATATCTTCACACATTCCACACAGCACCATCTAGTTCCAAAGTAAGCAAGTAATGCTTGTGTTATGGATACCAGACAGTTGATAATAATACATAGATTACTTTTTTTTTTTTTTTTTTTGTAAATACATACATATTATACATAGAAAACATCCATGACTCAGGTACAAAGGTAAAATGTTAACACATAAAACATTTGCCCCTAGCGGGATTCGAACCCGCGACCGTTTGGTTAACAGCTAGGGTTACTAGCCACTAGACCAAACGTGTCGTCGAATACTATTTTTATGTCGTCGTCGAACTTAATGTTTTATGTTAGCTTACCGCTTATAAATTATCAATAATAAGACAAGTACCACAAGTACGAACATATTATGTAGAATAAAAAATTCTTTCATGTTAATAGCTAAATTATTAGCAAGTAACATAGGATATATTATATAAAGTTATGCGGGCAAAGTCACGTGCAACAGCTAGTAATTAATAAATTACCTATGTTTAAAACACTACAGCCCTCAGACTGCCAGAGCCCATTTTCACTCTTCCTTATCCCTTACCTATCTTTAAATCCTATAAAGTCAGTCAGTCAATTAGCATAAAAAGTCAGTTTTTTCAAGCTAACTAGTGTACTTATTTTATCAAACAAGTTCACACAGGTGTTAGACCTATGTGTGTGACGAGGTAATGGTGGAACATTATTTTTAAAATGTGCAAGGCTGAGATTTGATATTTTATTTTAATTGGGAAAACAAACAATTACACCATATATAGTAAATTAAAAAAAAAAGAAACATACATAAATAGAGGTAATACTCGTAGTGCAATCAACGACATTTTTCACGAATTGGTACATAGGTTTTAAACAGAGAAGACTACATATTTATATAATTTAATTACCAATATTATTTTTATATTTTTGTGAGCTAATTGAGAATAGATCTACACATGTATATTAACAATTGTACTTGTGCATAATGCGATATAAAGGCGTAATGCGTGCATATGCATATGATATAGATATATAAGCACAAAAAGTATACTTATGTGATATATAAAACCAAACAAATACAATAAACACGCACATTTACTGTTGGCCCGTATTACAAGTTCGCGTATAACCGCCTAATGGTCGAAGCGGCCCCGTAACCCGTAACTGCCGACCGCGTTCATTATTGTTATGTTCTCAAAAAACGACTTACCGTGATTTGCGCTTTCCTTTCCTGTTGGGCAAATGTAGTAATTCAACAAATAAAACGCATACCCCGCTTACAACACATGTTAAATAATCGTAAAATTTCTTTGTAAAGGGTTATGTTGAAACAAATTTCTACAGACTATAAAATATGGAGAATGAACTGCCTTGTAAAATTGTATTATAAATACGAAACTATGTGTGAATGTTTGTTACTGAATCACGCACAAACGGATGAACGGATTTGAAATATATTTGGCACACAGCTAGTGTTTTATAACATAACTAGCCAGGTTCTTCTGGGTGAGAGCTCACATGGGGATCGCGGGAAACGAGAGGGCCGACCAGCTGGCAAAAGAGGGGGCTCTGAAATTAAAATGTATATCCAAATACGATAAATGCCCCCTCTCGTGTATAAAGCGGTGGATCAGGTGCGAGACTGTGGCTAAGTGGAAGCTAATTTACAAAAACGGTGACACGGCGGGAGGAACAAAAATGTTCTTTCCCGACGCTGAAGTGGCGTACAGGACGATCAGAAAAATTAAAATGACGCCATCACTTGTGCAGGTGCTGACGGGACATGGCAGTTTCTCGCAGTACCTGCACAGGTTTAAAAAAAAATCCAGCCCGGACTGCGTCTGCGAGCCGGGGGTGCAAGAGACGGTGGAACATCTTGTGCTTGAGTGCCCCAGGTTTGCACTCGCCAGGCTTGGGCTGGAAATACACATGGGAAAAAAACTCGAAAGGCAGATCCTGCCAGATCTGATAACAGACAAACTCAATTCTAGGCAGTTTTTCAATTTCTGCAATAAAATAATAGAAGTAGTCAAAAAGACTAACGCGACGGCCTGATTGGGTCCTGGGACTCCCTATATAGGAATAAGATATGAGGGAGGAGGGATGGATGGAGGAGAAATTGTGTTAATTAAAAATAAATAAACATAAGCAGTATTAGGTAATTTTTTACTAGAAACATCAAAGTCTCCGATTATGTCGGAGGTTGAGGCTTTGATCCCCCAAGCCCCCGTAACTGATTTTTTTTTTTGTAAAGGTAAATATATATAAGAGAAAGAAAAAAGATATTTTTTTTGTAACTGTAACTTTGTTATTTAAAACTAAATTAAAATTGTAATTTTTACTTTAAATAAACGGCCTACGGGGCCTACGGGGGTGGCGTAACCCCTGGGGGAAAACCATAAAAAAAAAAAAAAAAAAAAACATAACTAGCTGCTGCCCGCGACTTCGCCCTTCTCGAGAAACACTATCTATTGGTGAAAACAGCATGAAAATCGGTGCAGTAGTTTTTGAGTTTATCGCGAACAGACAGACAGACAGACAGAGACGCGGCGGAAGACTTTATTTTATAATATGTAAGGATAAGTACATTACCTGTTGTAGTTTAATTTACACTATTTTTTATCAATATTATTAATATTTACTATCTTTCAATTCAATAAACTTGATGTCAATTTTTAATTTTCTTTATCCAACCAAAATTACACCATATTCTTTTATTACAATAAACCAATACATAAACACTTAAATTTGATATCTGAGAGATACATAAAAAGAAATTGAAAAATAGATTAATCTGGATTTTGTTTTATTTTCGCTGGATCATTGGCACATTGGACCCTTTTTTGAAAATAGAGGGAGACAAAAGTTTTATCCTGTACCTTAGAACTTTTTATTAGTTTACGAGCAACCCCTACAAGATAGATAGGTTCGCTTTTCACGAAGCTAGTCATGTGTGTTGAGTGAGTATATAGGCTGTCGAATAAAAGAAAAACATAGAGAATTACTGCGGACACAGCTGAGGTCCATAAGGACGATTGCTAAGAAATAAGAATTAAGTACTTACCTACTATAAAAAAGTACTATAATAGTAATAAGTACAATGGTAGTATGCGCTCTAAAATGTTTGATTGTAAGAATAAAACCAGTGTGAGGCCAATAATGAAAACCCTTCTTCCAGAAGAATTTGAATTCCATTACTCCGTTGGCCAACAATTACAATTCATACTAATAATATTATAAATGTGAAAGTAACTGTGTCTGTATGTTGCCTTTTCACGCCTTAACTACTGAATAGATCATTAAACTTTGCATACACGTTTTCGGAGACACAGGAAAGGACATAAAGTACCTTTCAACCAGAAAAAAGTACGAGTTCCTTGGGATCATAGAATGAATATGAAAAATAGTAAAAAAATCTTTATTCAAATAATTCTAAATTATTTATATTATAATACACATACGGGTAATTGACACACTACATTACAATTGACAGAAATCTGTACATACCTTAAAAGTTTACCTTCATCAAACCGTTATCAAACCTCACGTCGATATGGAAAACTTCTATCGGCCCTTCATGTACGGCTGTAGCTTGTCAAACAAAACTATCTGAAACACCTATGTTTAATGTTAGAACGCAACTAGCTAATTGGCTTCGTGTTAACACAAATGGGTAAGTAATTTTCACGTAAATTGTAATTGCAAATAGTATTAATGAAACATTAGACATGACCCGTTCACATCAAACGATCCATGTCAACATTGAGCGCAGGTTAAGCACCGTGTTATATTGTGTAATGAAACTGTACTATTTGGTCCTTTATTAGTTGGTTTGAGGGCTAGAATCGCATGTACTGTTCTGTGCTTTCTATATCTACGCTTTTCTACGGAGTCTTATAGAATCGCTACTGGCAGTACGTATATTTTGTGTTTCTAATATTTTAGGTAAGAAGTAACACAACTAATAATTAATGAATCACGTAACTGGTTGAACGCAAATGTAGATATCTAGCTTCAGCTCTGAATATTATACTCGCTCATACATAATGACCGACAATCTATTGAAAGATGTACTTACATGTCAATATCGTGAACTGGCAAGTTAGTTATTTAGTTAAAAATAGCATACTGTGATTTCAGATAAATATGTGAACTAAAGAGTTCTGTGAACGGTTGAATGGAGCCAGTAAAACTACGTCTTCGTCGTTACACACAAATTCAATCAAACTCAATCAACTAGTGAAAATGCCGAATTGCGTAGTGAAAGGGTGCAAAACCCAGTCTTCAAAAAATAAAAAGCAGGACGAATAGTTTTAATGAAAACTAACAAAAATTAAGGCTATAACTTGAAACACGAAATCTCAATCCTACAATAAACAGCCTACGCATACATATTTATAAAACCGGCTTCACTGGCTCCGTAGCAACTGGTCAGATTCTCAACTGGACATATTCGTAACTCGTAACCGGACAAATTTGTGTCTATAGTTCTTATTTGGTCTGAGGTTACTAGTATTTCAGGTAACAATTAAAGTAATAATAATTAATGAATCTTTCACGTAACTGGTTGACAGCAAAACGTCTAGCTTCAGCTCTGAATATATACTGGCTCATACATAATTTGTTGAGTAGGCAATGAGTGCTTCTCTATTGAGAGATGTCACTTTTATGAACTAACAAGTTAATTATTTAGTTAAAAATATCAGACTGAACAAATCTTCATAAATTATAGCTAAGGTAAGAATGGTTCTTAGCTCGATCACAAACTGTTTTAAAAAAAAAAATATCAAAATCGGTCCATCCGTTTTCAAGCTACGATTTTACAGACACAGACACACACTTCAAACATATACACCCCGTTTTTGCGTCGGGCGTCGAGGGTTAAAGAATTTCTTTCATAGTGTGAGTATGAAAACTGCTCATCTTGTAGCTTATAACAGTCTTTATGCTGTTTCCTCGTTATTGACGACACGTTTATTATTTTGGTCAAATTCGTACAGGATGTCGTATATTACAAAAAAAAAAACATTTAAAAAAACAGAGATAAATAATCCTATAGCATTTTATTGCTTTTGCGTTAAGTAAAATGAGTTTCAAAATATTCCGTTTCGCAATGGGTTAACAGGATAAATGGATTAACGGGTGTCGGTACGCGGCGCCCCTTAATGTCTCGATTGTCCATTTAATCACAAGGGTACACCCCGGATGGTAGTAAATGCACAAACGCTGTAGCTGTCAGTGTATGCCTAACTTATCTACACTGCTCAATAAAGCACCTACGAGTAGACGCCACAATATGTACACAATTACACATACCCTGTCAATAAATTGTGGATTATGTAAACAAACCTTACAGTTATCAAAGCAGACGATCTCAAACTATGTGATATTAAATTTGTCATCGCCATAAATTACATTAAATCTGTAAAACTATTTAATATTTTATGTGACAAATTCAGTACATTTTTCTTCAACTTCACTTTACTAGAATGCAATAAGTGATAATAATATTAAATTATTTCATTAATCTATAATTAATTAGAAATACGAATAACCTTAAAAATCACTTCTATTACTTAATAAATCATTTGCAAAACCAATCGTATCTTATAGACTGTCCAAGGAGAACTTTATTAATCAATTACCCAAAACTTTAAAAATTAACATAAGTAGATATATGTTACTTTTTAAAGTTATTATTATTATAATATTATATTATAATAGATAAATGATTGGTCTTGCTGCGCTTACTAGATACAGCCCTACCTAAAAGCAATAGCTCCGTGAATGCGGAACTTTTTATTGTAGTGTGTGTAAAAAATCGTCACTATTTATCACTTTTTACACAGTTTAATTATATTTTTACACAGTTTCACTACGTAAATTGACATTTTATTATGCCCAAAATTTAATAAAACATTCAGCACGTACACATCACAAATAGTTTGCAGTGTGACTAGCTCGGGTACGCCGAATTCGGCGTAATATTTGTTACCGCCTTTGTCAAGTACGGCGGCTGTATCTAGTTGAGCGCAGCAAGACCAATCAAATATCTTTGCCTATTTACACCTAACTGCAGACATACACTTTTTAAGATACATATTTGATACAATAAATATTATCTTTAGAATAAATAAATAAATCACCCTATACCTACGCGTAAAGTAATTGAAAGGTCGAAAGTATGTGTGAGCGTCAACAAAAGGTTTGCTTAACAATACTCGCAACTTTTTGGTTATCTACCCTCATTAACAGTAAAATGTGTGTTATATTTTTAACTTACCACAATAATGCTATAAAAATTCATAATAAGATACTTTTATGTATTTTTTTTTTTCAACTTTTTATAAATTATTTCATTTCTCTGAATTCAATGAACTTATTTTTACAACATTGAAAGGCTAACGTGTAATTTAAAAAAATACTTGCGATAACAATCAGGATTACCCTTGATAACTAGTAGTAGCCATTTTATAGATTAGATTAGAAAAAACAAGTAAGTTGAAACTTTTATTGAAGTTACTCGTATTTAGAACTTCTATTTTTCTGAGGGCAGTTTTCGATGTATTTATTAATTACACGTACATTAATACATTTCAAACAGTTCTATGAATGATTAATAACACTTAGGGCCTCTTTCACAAACTACATGTGAAGTGTTGATTAGTTACTTTTAGAAATCATTTTCTGTTATATTGAATTATGCACTCGGTTTACTGCATCATTCGATAGCTGAATTTTTTTTATTATTTTCTATTTAATGTTTGGGACGTTTACCGTACAAACAAAGGTATATTAGCTCCATTATCCCCGGTTACCGGTGACTTTAAATGACAGTTTGGCCTACTTGACGTTTGTGAAAGAGGCGGTTAATATTAATAAAAATACAAATTATATGTCAAAAATAGCACAGAAAATTTATCTCAAATTACACCAAATAAATATTATTTAAGTTTGCAATGGTTTCCTTTTGATTTATGTTAATAAGCGAAAGTTAATTGATATCAATTATGTTAATATCAATTAACTTTGTAGATCAAAGGAATTCTGAGATGGCAGATAATAATTATACCCTATTTAAATTAATGTAATAAATTTATAATACAATCTTGCTATTTCTATGGGTTCTTATCTTGCGGCTGATAGTACATAACTTCAAATTTCTTTGAAAATTATTAGTTTTCTCTATGTTTTCTTTAGGTTTATCGCCCACTAGGAAGCCAGGCTGTGGCAGCCAATTGAACATATGACGGTGTATGGGAGCCCGAGCACCTACCAGCCACAAACCCCCTGTTGCGGCAACCAATAGAACGCGCCTGACTACACGGCAGCCCGTTGGCTGCACGCAGCCAGAGCGAGGCTCGGCACAAACGGGCCACCAACCACAGCCACTGGTGGCGAGCGACAGCGACTTAACACACTTTTTCATATATTTTGTATAGACTCGCCGCACACGTGTAGCCGGTGGCGGCCACTCGCTACAGCTGTGTCCGCGACTCGCCACTAGTGGTCGCTACGGGCCACACAAGACGCCGACACTCGCCACTGTCGCGCTGTTCCACCCCCGCGCAGTACCGTTAGACGTTCTACGTATCGCACGCGTCACCATGGAATACGACGCCTCAGGATATTGATACATTCATATCGGAAATCCATTCACGCCCCACTATTTGGGTTATAAAATGTGGCGGCTTCCGAACACCGGTGGCTTCTGACATTGTGGCGGTAGCGCGCGACAGCCACCGATGGCTGTGGTCGGTCGCCCGTTTGCGCCAAGCCTTAAGCGAATAGGCGAATGTATGTGGCTACCGTCAGTCTCCGCTCACTTGTCGTAGCAACCAGACGTATGTTCCAAAATTTTTTCATATCGCTTGACGTTTGGGTGACAACTGCCCGTCAATTTGGCTGCTATAACTGGCTGCGCAAATATTTCGGCTGCTGCAGCCTGGCTGCCTAGTGGGCGGTAAGCCTAACCGTTAAGTAAATGAAAATCTAATTCACACATGAAATTGGAAAGACGCAGAGCTCCTGAACGGGATTCGAATTTTAGTCTTGACGACAGCCTAACATGCATTGCCTGAGTCCAGGGTTAATCACTTTTTAATAATAATATAATTTTCAGATGACTCACCACTTCTCTAAGTAAGCGTCATCTCTAATATTGTATTGGTATTAAGAAAATCTTACTTATTAGAAAACTTTAAATATTAACACACAATTTCATTTAAGCTCGGTGTTTTCTGCAATAATTTCGACTTTGGCAAAAATTAAAAGTTCCCGCCGACGGAAAAGGAAGTTGAGTATTTATGAAAGGGCTTGTGGCAGTTACTACTTTACGAGGTCATTATGGGCGCCATTAAACGTATGATTACAGGGGGGTACCTACTGTTTTGGGCAGGCATTTGTTTAAGCACATCAACTTTTCGTAAACGACCAGTAGGTACTGGAGAAGTATCCTAATTCATTATGACCCGCGTCCTGAACTTTAAACAACGCCGTTTGGTATTTTATTAGTTCATAAAGTGGACTTGGGTGGTTTGTTTTATTGCTAAAAGCTATGTTGCTCATCAATTTGTATAGACCACTGAATTTTTATGACTCCCTTAAATAAATAATGTCAGTTCAAGTCTCATTACAATTGAGTCTTTTATCATTTTAAATGTAAATTTAAATTTCAAGATTTTTACAATAAATCAAAAGTAAGTATTTTATTTGTGTCGACAGACAGGCTTTTGGACAGACTTGATGGTAGATGGCTACCGTCGCCTATAACACGCAACGCCAAATATTTAAATAGGAATAGAAATTACATCAATTGAGTAATTGAGTAATCATCGACATTATACCTACGTGGCCTTTAAAAAGGTATTATCACTGGTATATAAAGGTAATTTAATAATCTTCGCATTTATTAAGCAAATCGTAAAAAAGAACAGTAAACTTTATAACTTTCATGAAGCAAGGTCGTTTTTAATTACCCTTAATAAAAAGAAAACCATTTTTTATTTCTTTATCAGAATTTAGTATTTCTAACAGAGATTAGCTACTTGGTATTATATAATTCAATGATACATAATCACAGAAATATTTTTTACCCAAATGACAATGATATTTAGTAACCAGCTTTAAGTATAATTATTTTCAGCGCATATCCAAACTGCGGTTTTAAACCGCATTGAAATTAGTGGGGGGACAATAATAGCATTTGCTAATAATGTAAAATTGTAGGGATATTGGGTCGCGTTGGATAGCTTAACATATTATTAAGCATAGCGTTATAGTTCCACCTTCCTTGTCCGGACTGCTAAGGGGTGGAACTCATTGCCTGCGTCCGTGTTTCCCCAAACTACAACCTCGGGGTCTTCAAATCCAGGGTAAATGGGCACTTACTAGGTAAGCGTGGTCCATCTTTGGCCGCATCTGTACCTAACATCAAGTGAGATCGCGGCCAAGCGCTGCCTTGATCTAGTAAAAAAAAAATAGGGCAACTATCGCATCTTCTGTAATCTTCTGAAACATAACTGAGACGTGCAGCAGCAACTCTCTGTGTACGGGACCTACTAATAGACCTAATAGAAATAGAATAATACCACCAATAGAATAAAACCTAATAGAATATTAACACCTAATAGAATAACCACAAAACTAAAATGATCGTTAGTATCCGATAGTACCTATACCCCCAAACCTTACCACAATAAACATACAAAGTTAGGTAGGGGATGCTAAGAGAACCTCTGGAACTCCTAATATAACTAAGAACTACTCTAAGAACACCCTGTATAAGAAAAATCAGGTGATATGATAAGATCACCTCATTTATGAGAGTTATCACCCAGTATGCCCTGAATAGGCAGAGAATTCTGCAATTCACAGTAATTTAGAAAGCCCGTCTGGGGGCAGTAACAACCCACTTACAGAATACCACCTTGAAATAACAGCATGTGTGCTGTTGTGTTTCGGTGAGTGAGTAAATGATACCAAACACTTATTCTTAACCTACTGTAGTCGACAACGCACTCGCAGAACCTGTAGCGTTGCTTATGTTATAAGGCGAAGGTAACTTACCATCAAGTGGACCTTCATCCTGTCTGCCAACTTTAACATAAAAACGATCGAACGGGGACATAGGATAAGAACTTAAAGGGATATGTATATTCGTAGGCAGAGGGAAAATGTCTAATGTCCTTGTTATGCCCATCCCAGTAACAGTTGGGAATTCAACTCTCAAGGTTGTTGACGAGTTAAATTACTTGGGACAAATAGTCACAGCGATGTCAGATATTTTCTCAGGTGTCAAATTTTTCATTATTCATCGTGAACGAAGTTGCGGGCACCACTTAGTTTTAAATATTTTTATATAATACTAACTGGCGCCCGCGACTTCGTCAGCGTTGAAAAAGAAAAGAAGTAGCCTATCCTGTGTCCTGTACGTCTAAATGTTCTACCAAGTTTCATGAAAAAAGTTAAAATTCGTTTAACAACTATTTCACAAACTTCACATCTTTCACAAACTACATGTAAACTGTTGATTAGTTACTTTGAGAAATCATTTTCTGTTACATTGAATTATGCACTCGGTTTACTGCATCATTCGATAGCCGAATTTTTATAATTATTTTCTATTTAATGTTTGGGACGTTTACCGTACAAACAAAGGTATATCAGCTCCATTATCCCCGGTTACCGGTGACTTTAAATGACAGTTTGAGAAAGAGGCGCTAAGAGCTATAGAGAAACATACATCAGAATAAGACGCGGACGAAGTCGCGGGCACCAGCTAGTTTTCAAATAAAATGCAATTATGAAACAATAATTTAGAAAGTACTTAAACAAACAATGTTTTTTAAAAAAAGCATATCTAACCAGGAATAACCTTCAAAAGAATTCTTTGTAAACGACCGCTTGAAAAACTCATAAAACCCACATCATGTATTTTTTATACACAGGGTTCCGTGAGATCCGAACAAATTATTTTCAGAATAGAAAAACGTGATCCATTCGTTTAGCGATTTTATGGATTTTCTTTATTAAATTTTGAGGTGTATTTCATGATCGTTTTGGGGTTACGAGACTTGTTTAGCTCATGTAGGTATTCGAATTTTATAAACAAGCCTAGATAGTCCATTTCAATGAATAGTTCAATACAGAGTTATAATATACACTATAGAATTATTACAATGAATATTGTATTAGCATATATTATTTACCTACAACTACTAGCACCCTATGTATATGCTATAGGTGTATAATTCCTAGCAATCCTGGTGATACTTGTATCTTTATGGGACCCTAGCCTATGCTAGCCACCAACACCAAGTTGACCAAATTATTTTGTCTACCGTAATAAATCTACTACCAATATTATTATAATAATACTAATATTATAAATGAGAAAGTTCTATGGATGTTTGTTGCTCTTTCTCGCATAAACTACTGAATGAATTTCAATGAAACTTTACAATAATATAGCTTATACATCAGAATAAGACATAAACTATATAAGACATAAAACGCGGACGAAGTCGCGGACACAAGCTAGACGTTTATTACTATTTCTATTGGCCAGGCTATTTCTAACTAGTCCTATTGGAAAGTTAAGGACTATGTCCAGCAGTGGATATCCTGCTGCTGAGATGATGATAATGAATCTTTGTATATTGACTCCAAATCAAAACGGCCACTTAATTGGATAGTAAAAGATGTATTTGTATAATAGTACAATATAAAAGAAAAAACAATAAAAATAGCGAGTCGCACATACTGAACCCGAAATTACGTTTCACAGAGTTCCTTTCATTAATTATGCAATGTTTTTATTCAATTAGTCGTGTGGTCGACCCTAATTAGGGCTCCGCAGAGAATCGAGGGATACAGAGACAGAGAGCTTGGCGCAAATAGAGCAATAAAATGGAAAAAAAGAACATTACTGTTGCTTAACGAACAATACTGGGAAGTACTTAGTACAATGTAGTGACACCGATATGTACCGCGTAAGTACTTACGTAACTATTACCTACCATTTGTCTTTCTGTCCAATCTTTTACGATGACGTTGTTGTTTCACGATTTACGTTTCCATTTGCAATGGGTGAATAAGCACAAAGATCGCTACAAATGCATAGGTACACACTCATAGGCTCTAAGCCCTATTACAATTGTGGAACAATATTACAGTGTTTTCGAACTGTGCTTGCATATTTTCTTCCTGCATTATATCAAGGACACATTTCTACCTTTGTCTCAGAAAGATGTATTTTCTACATACACTTGTATATACACTTAGAATCTATATACTAATGATATATACTAATGATATCTTAAAAATAAAAAATAGTATTTATTTATTGTATACAACGAAATTTCAGGCACAATCGATTATTTTATACATATTCTTTGTGGTAAACTCATAAGAAACCAATAACCACATAGGTGCTCTTTTCAATTATTAATTGGCGATAAGTACAAGTAAAAGTAGTGACAGGGCATGCTTTATTTCACAGTCTTTTGGAGGCAGTAACCGTGAAATAATATAATAGCATGTGTGCTGTTATGTTTTTATAAGTGAGTAAGGGATGCCAGATCCCATTTCCCTATGCCCCTTCCAAATCCTTGATCCTTAATTCTACTTATAGCAGTAAAGAAAAATAACAGTAGTAAAAAAAAATAACAAAAGTACACTATCGAGGGTATATACGTACGGCACTTAAATAACTAAAGAAAAGCAAAGTGCGCATTTTCCACTATTCGCAGCGGATAAATTAAAAGAGAAAACAAAGAGGAGGCGCGCTTGATCCGCGAGGGCACCTCACGGTAGAAATGTGGAGTGTCACTCTGTGGTCGGATCGTGTTCTATCTTGTTTACGTCACGAGTGCATTGCATCCGACCTCCGCCATTGCATTCCATGTCACCTACGATATTCAGAGGAACCCATTTTGCACTAGGTAAAACCTTTTGTAATCCGCGTAACAATTGCGCTAAATTTAAATATAGGTTGTTCATCTCGAATAATGTACCTTTCAACTTGAACAAATATGAGACCCTTGAACAATTTTTTTTTTTGTATAAACGCACCCAAAAAGCAACTTCAATGAAATACGAAATGTCTATAGTGGTTAATATGCTTTAACCCTATCTCAGAGGTCCAATAAAATATCTACAAAAAAATAAGTAGAAGTTTAAAAAATCTAAATCTAAAGTTCCGCGTATGCATAGTATGATTCATATTTTATTAAATTAAATATTTAATTATGGTTATCTATGATACATATTTAATAAATGCGTTTTATTAAATTACTAAATATGATACATATTAGTAATTAAATAAAATGCATTTTTTACAAGTTACCCCTTAAATAATTGATGTAGCAATGATGTACATATTTATGACTTTCGGATGAATATCAGGCACGAAAGATAAAATTTTCTCACCAATTTTATAATCACTTTTACTATCATATATCGTTGAACCAAAGAATCGGTTTTGAGATTGAGCAGTGATAATATTGCTGATTAAACTTATATAAGTATAACCCCCCTCGGACAGCACAGATTCTCTTCGCAAAGTAAAAAAAGAAAATTGTCGATCCTTTGATAATATGAGCGTGATTCGTGGAAGCTTCTAATGTAATGGACACGATTGAAGTTTTACGAAGTAATGAAAACTGTAGTCATTCGTGTTGAAGGTAAAGGACAAAGCAAAATGCAAACGCTACCAAATGAGTCGGAACGAGGCGGTAAGGTGTCGATAATTCCATTCTGAACGTTTTCAGCTGACTCGGCGAAATCCATTTTCTCGCTTCCGTTCAGGTTATAGATAATAAAAAATAAAATTGTAATAAGACAAATTTATTTTGATATTACGATTATGACTATGTTACAGGAGAAAATTGATTAGAGCACGTAATTCCATTTAGATTTTTTAATATAAAGTATATTATATGTATATAATATACATTATACCCTATATTATATTAAATGCTTTTTTCAATATAACATAGGGCAATGGGCTCTGGTATCCCTTACTTACCGAAACACAACTGCACATATGCTGTTATTTCATGATGGTCTTCTGTGAAGGGGTGGTTACTGCCGCTGTGGGGGTTGCTTAAATAAATACAAAACGGAAATACTACTAGCAATGAGACAGCTGTTTTTAAATTTTAAAAAGTTTATGTACATAATTATTTATGTGTTGTGTTTGTTTATAAAAAAAGTTTAATATGATCATCAATGACTGCAGTGTGGAATCCGGGAATCAGTCACCGTGGAAGACTAGAATATTATGAAGAAGATTTTTATTTACTGTTAGTATGAACGTATTTTTTTATTATCATATTATAGAATACAATGTTTTCTATTTCTATTCAATTATAAAAATAAATAAAAAAAAAACATTCTATGAAATACTATTCACCCGCCCCCGGCTTTGCACGCAGATGAAATTTTCAAAAATCCTTTCTCAGCAGACTCTTTTGTTATATAAAAAAACTGTGTTCCAAGTTCCAAATATAAAGTTTTATAGACTTTATCCAAATATAAAGTTTTATATATAGGATTTCATTATAGTATGTCGTTTTTAAAGTAAAATTTTGCGCATGCTACATATACTTTTAATTTAAAATTATGTAGGTAATCAGAAATTTGGACAGCAAACTGTATGCAAATCAATGACAAAATTGCTATTTGAATTAATAGTCCCTTAAGGTATTTACATATTTCTTTGACATGTGAATATGGAATTGAATAATTTATGAGTGCGTGATGAAACAAATTAATAATTAAATAAATTATTCTCCTTCTATCCTATTTACGTAGTATTAGCGTCGACAGCAACATAAATTGCTGAAGATATAAATTTAAAGAACTGTTTTTTAAAGGAAGTTACAAATTTACTGCAATTTTTTTCACGTAAGTATAAAAACATCCTTACATATTATAAAACAAAGTTCTCCGCCGCATCTGTCTGTCTGTTCGCGATAAACTCAAAAACTACTGCACCGAATTTCATGCTGTTTTCACCAATGGATATGAGTGGTTCTCGAGGAAGGTGTTAATTTACAAATTTATACGCGGGCGAAGTCGCGAGCAGCAGCTAGCTTAATATAAATGTGTACTACCTACCTACTTGTGATTTTTTTTTAATCTCGTGTGTTTATTTCAATTTGTATAACTTATATTTAATGTGACAATAAAACATAATGGGATCTGGTTAAACTCCAAACTGTTAAACATTACAGGATCCAGTTAAAAGAGAAATTATGATTGCTTTTTCGCTGTTCCAACCTTTGGCACATGTCAGCTTGGCATCAATCGGAGACACCCATGACGAAATTCTTAACACAATTAAAATACCAAATGATGATATGGTAGGTTTCTCTCATTACAAGCAATTTAATGAGGATTTCATTTTTAATGAAATTAAAATAAACTTTTTTTTTTAGACGAAGAACACCTTTCCCATTGCAAATATAACCTTTGGTTCGGTTGATGGAGTTGATTTTAATCTAGCAAGTAGTGTATATTTTCAACATGGACTTGAATTGGAAGACCAATTTGAAGCTGCATCAATAAGTTTTGGTTCGCAAATAAAAAATGTTGATTTTATTGAAAATGAAGAAACAACGAGTGCAATTAATAACTGGGTAATCTATATAATCACTACTAAGCAAGTACCATATACAAATACTATATGAAAGTATACAGAATTATTTTTCAAGGAAAATCTTACTCATTTTACTATTGTTTTATTCAATCATAATATCGATGTTTTCTTTCAGGTTGAAGATGAAACACACAAATACATAAAAAATATTGTAACACCTTCTATAACTGCCCAAACGGTGTTGTATTTGGTGAATACAATTTATTTTAAGGTAGAAACTTCAAATATTTGTAATTATTCACTGAAACGAACTTATAGGGGGATAAAGCGTTGGGCTGTGATTGGTGGAGATAACAGACAATGTGAGTGTACACAGTACATGTACTTTTTAGTCTGTAACTCTCATTGTTCAGACGCTCTCACTGTTATTATACTGCGTTTTTTAATTTCAATTCGTATTATTGTTATTTTAAGGTTTGAATTTCGTTTAACTAACTTTTAACATATATTTACTAACGTATATTTTTCATTTTATGATTATATCAGGAACTAATATGTCGATTATCTTAATTAATAAATAATTCACAACTTAATAGCTAAAATAGTTTATACAAAATAAAAAGTGTAGGGTTGTGGGTAAGTACGTAGGTATTACTATAATAATTATTTTACTATAGTTTACAAAGCTAAAAATAGCGTAGAATGAACGTTCATCTATTATTGTATACGCTCACTCAAGATTTGCTGTCCTTGTCTTTTGTATGGAATTGAGTGAAAGAGAAAGCGCTATATTAGCTCGTTTCAGTGAATTAACTATAATATCGCATTAATTGTAAAAGAAAATAAAATGAAGAAAATTTCCTGACTTGCTTTTAGGGATCATGGGAGGAACCGTTTGATAAGTTAAACACCGAAGACATGGACTATCACATCACTAAATATGTTACAATGAAAATACCAACTATGTGTAGACGTGGATATTACAATTACATAGAGAGCGAAGAACTTAATGCTAAGGTACCTGTTATAATTATTATACCTTATTAAATTAATAAATTAATCCGTGATCCTTTAATTTATTTAAATTTAATTTCAGGTTTTAGAAATATTTTTTGAAGGGAGGGAATCATCTTTTATTGTGGTAGTGCCATATGAAGACGAGGGGATACCAAACTTAATGAAAAAGTTGGAAGACATTGATGCTGTTGATGAAGCAATTAAAAAAATGACAACTCAAGATGTTAATATTTGCATTCCTAAATTCACAATAGAATTTTCTCCAGATCAGGTTCATAATCTTAAAGCGGTAAATGTTTAAAATGTTATTCTTTGATTAACTAATTTTCGAAGTTAGAGTAAATTATTTCTTTATACTAGTAATATTTTAAACTATATTGATTGTAACTATATTGATTTTTTGGTACTTTGTTTTCATCATCATCATTATCATCTCAGCCGCAGAACGTCCATTGCTACACATAGATCTCCCCCATAATTTTCCATTATGACTGGTCAAAAGTAGCCTGGATCCACCGTCGACCCGCGGCACTAATCAGATTGTCTGTCCACCTTATGGGTGGACGTCCTAAGCTGTGCTTGCCGGTCCGTGGCCTCCACACGAGAACCTTCCGGTCCCAGCGGTCGTCGGCTCTCCGTACTATGTGTCCTGCCACTTCAATGATCCGCCGGCTTATGTTCGTAACTTTCGTACGTCTACGGATGTCCTCATTTCTGATTCGATCACGCAGTGTAACCCCGAGGATAGCTCGTCGAGCGACGTTGAGCTTTCTTACGAGGTCCATAGTAAGAGATCACGTTTCAGCGCCATATTATATCATTACTTGTGACACGTCATATTCGTTGACACGTGGGAATTTTGGATGAGAAGATGACTGTCTATGAGCTTCCCGAAAGCTGCCTAACCGAGCTGGATTCGACGATTGACCTTCTTTAATTTAACTCTGCCTAAATTTGGACTGTTTGCCCCAAGTACTTCGTTTTACATCAATTTAGCCTAAAGTTTTAGACGCTAAAAGAATGTCTCTTTTCGATTACAGATCGGTATTCAAAGTCTTTTTCATAACCCAGAACTAGATAAACTTATAAAAGGAAACATCGATTTATCAGTGACATGTGCCATCCATAAAACTTTTATAGCAATCGATGAAGAAGGAGTAGAAGCAGCTGGAGCAAATGGTAAAAAAGCATGTACAAATACTACTATGTTTTGAATAGTCAAAGATAGCTTAAAGTGTCATACTTATTATTATTTTTTAACAGCAAAAATAAGCATGCAAGCTTATTGCGCCTACTTAACTAGTAAATTAGTATTGATTGAAATAAAATTTGTAAATTTAGTATGTATTTAATTTGAAACGCTGCCACGACAAACAATTTTCCATCGATTAATTTACAAACCATTGCTGCCTGTCCAAATGTATATCCAATATTGGTACTATGAACTATATTTTTAATGTCTATTTTAATACCATTAGTTGTAGAACTAAAAACATTAAAAATCATAAAAGTCTTCTTGTTTGAAGTTAAGGTATTTTAAAATGTACAATTTTGTTCTCTTTTTTCAGTTTTCGGGTTTGGTAACGGTCGCCTTATTAATCGATCGCCTGAAAGTGAATTAAAAGCTGACAAACCGTTTTACTTCGAGATTAGAGTGAAGAGGCAGCGTTTTTTCAGTGGAATATTTTACCACTCAAATCTTATGACACTTAATCACTAACTAATAAAATTAAATCACAAATTAATAAATAAATAAGTAACTTTATTTATTATTTTATTTTTTATTAATTTATTTTTTTATTAATATTTGTTTTGTTGTAACTTTAAAAAGACGTGCTTTCATCTCAAAATTACTTTTTATAAAATTTGGCTAAGCTTGCTTTTGGATAAAAATACATTTCTCTTATGTTGTTTTGTTTCTGTAAGCGAAAGCAACACCATTTTGTTTAGACATGCTGTGGACACATGTTTTGGGGCTGCTCTTTAGATCACTTTGATGAAATTTTCTCTGTACCATATTATATTCAATGTCAGAGTCCTATTTTGTGTGCCTTATTAAAATTAAAATAAAATTATGAGTGCCCTGTTTGCGAGCCATGTTCATCACAGCCTAAATTGGATTATCTATTTGTCTTGGAAGTCTTCAAATCTCATTGGCAACTACTATTAAGTACCAATTTTATTAGCATTTTATTTATCAACATAATAGCTGTGGTAGCTGGCCACAGTCGTCTAAAGATACAAGCAATTTCAAGCATTTCAAATCAACTAACAATAATTTTATATCAAGAAGTGTACGAACTCGTGTTTTCTTCATTAACTTGCTTGTAACTGATCACATTAATCGCATCAGTTTTCTAGATAAATAATAAAATCGCCTAGCTACCATATATCATAAATAAAATTATCCCAAGGACTGCGATTATTTAATGAGGAAACATTACGAGGAGATTCCGAGAAGCAATTTGCCAATCTAGCAATATTTATAATGATAA
The DNA here is from genome assembly GCA_945859745.1 of Synanthedon formicaeformis. NCBI lineage: Eukaryota > Metazoa > Arthropoda > Insecta > Lepidoptera > Sesiidae > Synanthedon > Synanthedon formicaeformis. Next base: position 7,287,549 of record OX243959.1, on the reverse strand, counting down.
ATATTGCTAGATTGGCAAATTGATTCTCGAAATTTCCTCGTAATGTTTCCTCATCATTGACATTAGCTGCAAAAACAACTAAAGAAAGAACAAGGAAAGTCCAAGTTCCAGGAAAGGACAGTTATTTCATAAATCACCAACATCAAAACTTTTATCATAAACAGTAATAAATCCAAATGTAGTAGGTACATGTTAATCCTCACATATTATTAAACTAAGTCCTCCGCCGCGTCTCTCTGTCTGTCTGTCTCAAAAACTACTGCACTGATTTTCATGCTGTTTTCACCAATGGATAGAGTGGTTTTCGAGGAAGGTTAGTATATAATTTACGCGGGCGAAGTCGCGGGCAGCATCTAGTTTTCATATAAAATATAAAAATTTGAACCTATTATGGATATATACTTAATTATTATTTTATTTTTACGTAAGTTCACAAAAACCTGTAATAGGTTTTTTACCGGACAGGTTACTAATTATAAATTATTCACACGACTCGTGATCGCTCAACGCTCATGTCCGCTCCGCAGTGTAGACTCAGCATTCGAGAAGGCCACTAGACTGTTACAGCCATGAAGCTACTCCTGTGTTGTAAGTAAACTGTTAATCAATCAATTACTAATAATAAATCTGTAAGTGTAGGTATTGTATATGTATGTATGTTCCTCCATAACTCTTAAACGAATTAACTGATTTTCATGAAACTTGGTACATAAACATTTAGACGTACGGGACACAAGATAGGCTTCTTTTTCTTTTTCAAGGCGGACGAAGTCGTGGGCGCCAGCTAGTACTAATAATAAATCTGTAAGTGTAGGTATTGTATATGTATGTATGTTCCTCCATAACTCTTAAACGAATTAACTGATTTTCATGAAACTTGGTACATAAACATTTAGACGTACAGGACACAGGATAGGCTACTTTTTCTTTTTCAACGCGGACGAAGTCGCGGGCGCCAGTTAATATCATAAAAAGTTAACCATTTGAGCAGTAAACATATTTTACACTAACATAGGTAATTAAGTTTGAAATATAATCTTTTGAGCTAGAGTAATCTAATAGTAAGGTTATCTTGAAATGTTAGATAATATTATTATTTATTTAGTTGTAGGGTCAATAACTTGATTATCACTTATAGGTTTTAGGTGATTGCTTGTATAAATATTAACAACTAACAACTACATAGCTGTGCCATCGATATCGTAAGGCGCTGTAGATCGTTTTTCGAGATTTTTTTAACCTAATACGTCAAGTAGGCCAAACTGTCATTTAAAGTCACCGGTAACCGGGGATAATGGAGCTGATATACCTTTGTTTGTACAGTAAACGTCCCAAACATTAAATAAAAAAAAATAAAAAAATTAGGCTATCGAATGATGCAGTAAACCGAGTGCATAATTCAATATAACAGAAAATGATTTCTAAAAGTAACTAATCAACACTTTACTTGTAGTTTGTGAAAGAGGCCCTTAATGTAATAATATTAACTGTTAATAAAATATATGTGTGCCAAATTTAATTCAAATTCGTTCAGCCGTTTTTGCATGATTGAGTAACAAATATACAAACTATCGCATTTATATTATTAGGATTTGTTAATTGATATTAAGTGATTTGGTGTTTTGTTTATATTTATATTAATGTTGGCAATTTATATATCAACTGAAATAATATTATACAAACTCAATTTTATTGGTATAATTAAAGGCAAGAGATTCCCTCAACCGCCTTGAAACCTTGTAACTAAAACCAGTATTTAATGTTTTTCTAGTATCAAGGTCAAATAAGTTTAATGAAAACATGTTCCTTATCTATTTTTAGTGTTGGCTGTGATAGCAACATCAATTTCTGAAGATGTGTATGTGGAAAAACTTCTTTACAAAGGAAATGACAAGTTCACCGCAAAGTTCTTTAACGTACGTATTTTACTTGAATTGAAAATTTATATGACATTAGTGAATTTAAAGTGTGAAGTCTATAAAATAATTTCAGGAAGTGGTTAAGCAAACTCCAGGGAAAAGTGTAATTATGTCAGCATTTTCTTTGTTGCAACCTTTGGCACAACTTAGCTTGGGATCTGTTGGAGAACCTCACGATGAACTACTCTTCGTCCTTGGACTGCCAAATGATAATGTGGTAAGTATATAAACGTCATTTAAGTATTTCTTATTTATAATATTGAGTGGCAAGTGGAGTTTTTTTTTTCCTTTTTTACATTTTAAATTTCTAAAATTACATTTAATTTTTTATACAATCTTTTAGAATCATTAGAATAAAAACAATAATAGAAGTCAGTAACAAGTATTTTTTTATTTATATTGGTTTTTTTTGCAGACAAAAGAAGTATTTCCGCTTGTAAACAAAAATCTAGAAACGGTCAAAGGAATCGTTCTCAAGCAAGCTAACAGAATATACATTCCACTGGGTGTTGAGCTGAATGATGAATTTGAAGCTGTATCGAAAAAAGTTTTCGGTACCGAAATAAAAAATGCTGACTTTGCCAATAACATACAAACTGCAAGTGAAATAAATAGTTGGGTACGTATGAACAGGCAAAATCATCAGACGTAAGATGATCAGCATATATATTTGCAAATATAATATGTGTATGATTTATATGATGTTTTCATCTTGCTGAAATATGGTTATTTTCATTTTCAGGTCGAAGATCAAACAAACAAGCGCATTAAAGATATTGTCTCACCTGATTCTATAACTGCTGATGCAAGATTAATTATGGTTAATGCTATCTATTTTAAGGTAAACAGTGTAAGAACTATTTTGAATTAATATCAAATTATAAACGCTTTAATGTAATTTGCCATTTATAGGGTTCATGGGAAGAAAAATTTGATAAACTCGACACCAAAGAACTAGATTATCACGTTAGCAAAGATGTTACTATCAAAATGCCAACAATGTTTAGATATGGATCTTATAAGTATGCTGAGAGTGCGGAACTTAACGCTAAGGTATTATTATTATTTATTATTCTTAATCGCTTTATTACTTATTCTTAATTCATTTGTTATTTTTTTTAAGCTTTTAGAAATATTTTACGAAGGGAAAGAATCATCTTTCCTTATTGTACTACCCAACGACGTAGAGGGCTTAACAGATTTGGAAACAAAGATGAAAGATATTGAAATATTAGATAGAGCAATTCAGCAAATGACCGTACAAGACGTATATGTTTACATACCGAAGTTCAAAATTGAAACAACTACAAACTTAATAAATGTTCTTAAAGCTGTAAGTAAACTTCAATGTGTCTACTTTTATTAGTATTTAACAAATTTCTTGCAATATTTTTATATCAAAGCCACTAGCGAATATTATGTTAGTGTAGATTACTGTAATGTAAAAACAAAACAACTACCGCTATACCATTATTCATAATTAAGATATTCAATTATATTCAGGTGGGCATACAACGTCTATTTGGAGACGCCCGTCTAGAAAAACTAATAAAAGGAGATAATGGTTTGGCTGTATCAAGTGCGATCCAGAAAGCGTTTATAGAAGTTGACGAAGAAGGGGCTGAAGCAGCTGCTGCAAATGGTAATATTTTTACCAAAGTTATACGGTTAAGGATGTATGTTTGAATAAGTGATATTATAAATGCAAAAGTGAGTATTTGTTTCACACTAACTACTCAATCGATCATACACGTTGTCAGGAATACAAAAAATGACCTATCCTCCAGAAAAAATAAAACATTTAACGTCTGACAAAAATATATAAGTAACCAATAAAGAATGAAGTCACGGGAACAAGCAAGTCTAGATATAAACCAGAGAGTCAGTCTGGTAGCAGTAATCACAGTTGGTAGCTGTCATATCATTCGATTAATATTTGAATTAATTATTCGTTTCAGCATTCATAGTTTCCATTACGAGTATTGCTGAACCTTCACCAATTTACGAATTCAGAGCAGACAAGCCATTCTATTTCGAACTTAGAGTAAAAGGACAGAGGCTTTTCAACGGAGTATTTCATCAATAATATTTTACAACCAATTAATAAATGTTGTTAGTAAACTAAGAATATTGTTTCTTTTTTTTAAATTATTTACAATTGTTTCTTTATTTATTATATTTTAACCTAAAACCCAATAAAACCAATACTAAAAATACGAGTACTAAAAGCATCCCATTAGCTCTTCCTCATTGTTGAAACTGAAAAAAAAAACAGTATATGTATCAAGGTGGGACTCAATAAAATTTTATTAAAAATTATAAATTTAATTTAATTAACAATTACGTTAATTATGCGTTTACTGCAGAACTACTTAGAAGTGGTCGTGTGCCAATGTCTTAACTCTAACTTAACTGGCAACTAGCCAGTTACACTTCTTGGAATTCATATTTTGTGTTCTAATTAACCCTCTCAGATCGACGTACGTACATAAACACGAGGAACAAAACTTTTGTCATTCACAAGAAATGCCATTAAGTTATACCATCATCACCTGAACTTTACTTAGCTTTTAGTTAGAATATAAATTCATTATGATTTTTTATGGTAAGTAATATTCTATACTTGGAATACATTTATACCATGAAATGATTCTAATTTCCACTCTTTTACACTATGTCGAAACAGACAAAACCGGAAAGCGACTTTGTTTTATAACATATATCCTGTTAGCACCCTCTGCTTCGGGTACATTAATTAAACCACTTTGTTGAGTCCTAATACTTTTATTGACCGATTGATACATCAGAACTACAATTCCAACAAGTTGAGCGGACATACGACATCGACCTCTCTTCGCGTTCGTTCAACTGACTGATGATACCTTTTCAATATCATTCAATATCATACCTTTTCAATCACACCGAATGAATATGAATGACTGTGCAACTCTTTTTGCAACGTCACAGAGCACTTTTTACTGTACTTTCCGCCTTAATCAATCAACTTAATCTTAATCAGCTTAACTTAATCAGCCTTAATCAACTTCAGTCGACAAAAACAGCAGATGCTCAATCCGTACATCACTACATAGTATGAAACAAAGTCGCTTCCCGTGTGTCTGTCCCTATGTATGCTTAGATCTTTAAAACTACGCAAAAGATTTTGATGCGGTTTTTTTAATAGACAGAGTGATTTAAGAGGAAGGTTTTAGTATATAATTTTCAACGCTGGCGCAGTCGCGGGCGCCAGCTATCTACTAAAAATAAAGATGTAACCCCTGAAATTTTTATAACAGCAAGGATGTCAGGCGTTGGGTATATTGCTTTACACATTTAGTCAGGCGCTACACATCCCTTACTTTTAACGCGGGCGAAGTCGCGGGCACCAGCTAGTGTATTATAAAACACTCATGTCTATCTGTATGTCTGTTGTATGATTCGTGATGATCTCAAAAACTAGCTACTCAACATATTTTCATGTGGTTTTCACTAATGGAAAGATATTATTTACTAACATTTTATACTCAAGATTGTAATAAATACTTATACAAATCTTTGTTTATTTTTCTCTTAAGACTCGGTGTAAAATACTGTTTCTCGGAATCAGATTACCTGCACATTTGGAAATATTCATGAAATATTAAATAAAACCGCTCTTGCTATAGAATTACCAAGGGAAAACCAAATTATATTAGGTAACTTTATATCCATTTGAATCGGGCACAAATATTTACACTATCTAAAATTTTCCTGTTTATTTTGTTTATGAATGAATACAATTATTTAGTTTTCCAATGGGAATCGATATCGAATTTGAGGCCGTGGATAATCTAACGGCTGTCTATTATTGAATTAAATATTTTCGTTGTTACGGGGGGATTACGAATATTATTAAAAATATATCTAAATTAGATAAATCAATAGTTATACAGATCAAATAATAAGTTTATCTCCTTTTCTCCAAATATTATTGCAACCGTGCGAAGCTAGTAATAAAAAAATACAATTTTCTTGTTTTAATAATCTTAAACATAGCCGCTTTATGCATGACCATATAGTATATTGTATTCATGTTTTGAAAAATTAAAAAAAAAAATTATATTCGTCTAAACAAAATAACTTCTTTAGTTTATACACAAAACTGCAAAAACTCCCAATATTTTGGGATATGATTCTAGTTAATCCCGGTACTGTACGGTCGATGTAACTCCATAGCTCATAGAAAATCCAGATAAAATATAGGATACGCTATAAAAAAACTTTCATGAACTTATTCGCTTTTGGTCAAGCAGAACACTGTGAGTACTGCAGCAATATCTCACTGCCAGGGCCAAAGCGGCTGGAGCGAACGAGGCATAAATATGGACAACTCTTAACAGCATTGTCTTGTTTGCAATAAGAAGAGATGCAATTTGCTCGTAAAGTGCCCGTTGTCTCCATAGCACCAACGGTGCTCCGGCACACCTGCTCGCTACTATATGCAGTTCCCGAAGTAAATGCAGCCAATTAATTACTAAGGTGGTTTTAGCAGCTAAATAATGCAATCCTTTCCCACAAATATCACTTCTGATAAATCTACTATAATCTTGAAATTTACATTTCTCCATTTACAGATGCCTCCTTTTAAAGTTTAATATAATAAGATGATTAAAAATCTTTCCCTTTAAAATATATTTGTATGGTATTTTTAAATTTTATTTTTATTTTTGGTATACACATAATACCAAACCGAAGAGTAGAAACTCTTCGGAATTAGAAATCAGTCTCTGTAGGCGTTGATTGAATATTTGGTTTCGGGCTCAAAGGAATATGTAATTAACTACATTTATTTGCAATAGCTTGGATAAAAATGATTTGAAATGTATCAATCTAAACCAAATGAAGGAATAAAGTAATTACGTGGAACATAAATTAATTATTTTTTCATTATTATTTGCAATATTTTATTCCAATGAATGAGTTTGTTTATTACGCTTTCGCGCCTTAACTGCTTGAGCGGTCATCGTGAAATTTTCCATACAGGTTGTCAGGTATACAAAAAAGGACGTAGGACCTTTCATCCACTCACTGCCACATTATCAATACTAATAATAAATCTGTTAGGGTTGGTCGTGGAGTAATTTAGTTTGTTTTCAGATATCGTGTTTATAGGCTCTATACATGATACTGAAACTAAATTGACCATTTTTAGAATTTTTTCTGTATGTATGTATGTATGTATGTATGTATGTATGTATGTATGTATGTATGTATGTATGTATGTATGTATGTATGTATGTATGTATGTATGTATGTATGTATGTATGTATGCAAAGATTTAAATCGAGAGATACGGCATTACTAGCGAAAGTGTGTTACAAAATACAACATACATTATACTAAAGACAAAAGTATAAAATACATATACCTTTGTCTAAACACACTTTTAAACACAGATAACACATTCCTTACTTCGAACGTGACTGTGACGATAGCGACGCTCTCAACAAGCGACCGTCACTCACTGTAGCTGGCGTGCAACTGTAGTTGGGTTGAGCGCCTGCGCCCAACCCATTGTTAAGAATTTTCGGTGTGTTTTTAGTATGGCGCAAGGAGATTACGCCGCATCTTTCGATTTAAATCTTTGTATGTATGTATGTATGTATGTATGTATGTATGTATGTATGTATGTATGTATGTATGTATGTATGTATGTATGACAAACGCCTGACAAAGATATATGAGCAATAATGATTGTATAGATGTTTTAACACCTACGAAAAACAGGCTCCCGACCATCCCCCTACAAACTACAGCGCCTGGTTCGTAGGCATATATCATTTTCTTTTTCAACGCGGACAAAGTCGCGGGCATAAGCCACTCATAAAATAAATAAAATCTCAAATTTGGCTGAAGTGTTGCTGATGATATATTTTTTTTAGATTCAATATGCGGAAACTTATAAATGGTGTAAACTTATTCTGTCATTTAGTTATTAAGTAAAAATTGTAAGTAGCACTGTAAGTTTTCCTTAAAAATAAATAAATAAATAAATATTCCTTGCAAAATATGACTCGAACCACGTAGGTTTAAATTCTGTAATTTCTAATAACGATCACATAATGGAGCTGACATTTTTTCTCATGTAAATATAATATTTCCAAAGTAACATTATCTACACGCTTTCTTTATTAGAACACACATAATTATTGAATAAAAAATTATATAATAATATGTCGAGTAACTTAATACGTTCTTTCCTTGTACCCTCCTTTATACTCCATTTCAACAAAAATGATCGTATTATTCAATGTTACGCATGATACATCAATGTGTCAGTCGTTTCTTTTATAAAGAAAGCTACCTCAGCAAAGGGGAGCAATGACAGAGAGAATCAAATTTCAATGTTCCTTAGGACAAGAGGCAACGTCTCATACATTTTTATATTTTTTATTTATAACTTGATATCTTGCTGTTCTCAAAGAAGAAAAAGGAAAGTTGAATTACTAAACTCTTTAGACCTGGATTTAGTTTAGTATATTCATTATGAGTGAAGGTCACATGCAGTGAACTGTTAATTTCCATCAAGTGGACCGTCAGCCTGTCTGTCGACCTTAACATAAAAAAATAATATATACACTCTGCGTATACGTAAGTACGTGTACGCTTTGCCAAGCTCCGAAAGTATTGTACCTACATTAATGCAAATTCTTCAAGCACGACTTTAAAAAATCAGCATTGTGTTCTTGCAAGATTAATAAAGGCTTGCAATGACACATCAGTTTCATTTCTCAGACAGACAATTGTTTGCAGATAACAAACATTGGAACCTGTACTTACCAATCGGTAAGTTCAACGACCAAAGATTTTATGTCCTCCAACATTCTAATGATGTAATACAGTTACACGTGTGTCCTACACATTCGATTATTGGTTCGAAAATTATTATTCACACGCCCAAAATAAATAAAAAAGTACGTGTCGTAATTAAATTAGAAAATAAAAAGCTATAATTAAAACTTTCTAATGAACCCAAACGCTCTATATCTGCTGTATGTTGCTGAGGAGTTGGGTGTCCTGCAGCATTCATAAGGTTACCATTTCATGGAGATACCGCCGAAGTAACAGTAAACCAAATATCAGATACAAATATACAAATAGAAAATAATTTATTAATACAAGAGGATTTTGCCTGAACACCAACACATTTCAAGTGGTTCCTCTAGTTCAAACAAAGTTTTTGTAAGTGTCTACACTTTTAACTCCATAGAAAAGTAGAAAAACACATAACTTACAGAACAAATAACAGAGAGCGTAAAACTTACCTATACTCGTAAAGGGTGGGTCTCAGACGGTCTAGAACGCAATTTGACTAGTTTGTAATGTTGCCTACAACGCAATATGCCTACCGCGTAATACGTCTAAAACTTAAAGATACTAAAACGCATAACACCCTAAACACAAAATGACAAAGACGCATTTTGCCTAGTTCTGTGTTTTGTTTTTGCATGTACAATTGCAAACAGAATCTATACTCGACTCGTTGTCACACATATTGGTACAAAGATAGTTTACTTATAACCGAATAGGTACTTTATTATTCTGCCAATCGAAGTGAAATGGGGGATGGAATACAAGCATACATATATAATTTATTTTATGTATTATTAATTTTTGATAAATAATTATACTGAATGTCTACAGTAAACCAAAGCCCATTAAAATTGATAGTGGCACAAGTCGGAAGTTTCTACCGTTTCGTGCCATCGGTGGCAGATCCAGTGGCGTACAACGCCAACAACAGTGCCGTAAATGTGAAAAAAGCGTGGAAAAAAACTGGAAAAGCCTGCACACATTTTGCGACTTGCACATACTTGCACGACTTTGACGTGCTTGCACTACCTATTGAAAAAAAGCGATTATGTTTTTGTGTGCTCCATGGTACCTCTCATTCCAATACCTCAATTGTACAGAGCAATGGTACTGACCAAGTACAACTTTTATCTCCCACCTGACGCCAGGGTGTGCCTTCACCATTTGGATGTTGAAGATTGGACTGCTGTCGTTGATTCCAACTCAGCCATAACGGATTTCAATGAGGTGCACACAACTGATATTATTTAATTACTAGCTGGCGCCCGCGACTTCGTCCGCGTTGAAGAAGAAAAAAGTAGCCTATCCTGTGTCCTGTACGTCTAAATGTTTATCTACCAACTTTCATGAAAATCAGAGTTATGGAGGAACATACATAGATACATACAATACCTGCACTTACAGATTTATTATTAGTATTGAGTATTGATGATGATTGATAATAGGAAACAATAGGATATTGCATTTTTGCAATACTAAACTTTTGCAGTTACCTGTCCAGGCATTTTGCGTTTAAGTCGTTGTACTATTTAGGAAATATACTAACTAGTCGTTTTGCGTTTTTGTCAAAATAAGAATTAGGTATTTTACATACTAGCCATATTGCGATGTAGGCAAAACTACAACAAGTCAAATTGCGTTCTAGACCGTTTGAGACCCACCCTTCCATTGGGTACATCTCGTTTCCCCTATTTTTCTGAGAATACCTCCGCAATAGGTCTGGGTCTCAGACGGTCTAGAACGCAATTTGACTAGTTTGTAATGTTGCCTACATCGCAATATGCCTACCGCGTAATACGTCTAAAACTTAAAGATACTAAAACGCATAACACCCTAAACACAAAATGACAAAGACGCATTTTGCCTAGTTCTGTGTTTTGTTTGGGTGGGTCTCAGACGGTCTAGAACGCAATTTGACTAGTTTGTAATGTTGCCTACAACGCAATATGCCTACCGCGTAATACGTCTAAAACTTAAAGATACTAAAACGCATAACACCCTAAACACAAAATGACAAAGACGCATTTTGCCTAGTTCTGTGTTTTGTTTTTGCATGTACAATTGCAAACAGAATCTATACTCGACTCGTTGTCACACATATTGGTACAAAGATAGTTTACTTATAACCGAATAGGTACTTTATTATTCTGCCAATCGGAGTGAAATGGGGGATGGAATACAAGCATACATATATAATTTATTTTATGTATTATTAATTTTTGATAAATAATTATACTGAATGTCTATAGTAAACCAAAGCCCATTAAAATTGATAGTGGCACAAGTCGGAAGTTTCTTCCGTTTCGTGCCATCGGTGGCAGATCCAGTGGCGTACAACGCCAACAACAGTGCCGTAAATGTGAAAAAAGCGTGGAAAAAAACTGGAAAAGCCTGCACACATTTTGCGACTTGCACGACATTGACGTGCTTGCACTACCTATTGAAAAAAAGCAATTATGTTTTTGTGTGCTCCATGGTACCTCTCATTCCAATACCTCAATTGCACAGAGCAATGGTACTGACCAAGTACAACTTTTATCTCCCACCTGACGCCAGGGTGTGCCTTCACCATTTGGATGTTGAAGATTGGACTGCTGTCGTTGATTCCAACTCAGCCATAACGGATTTCAGTGAGGTGCACACAACTGATATTATTTAATTACTAGCTGGCGCCCGCGACTTCGTCCGCGTTGAAGAAGAAAAAAGTAGCCTATCCTGTGTCCTGTATGTCTAAATGTTTATCTACCAACTTTCATGAAAATCAGAGTTATTTATTTATTTATTTATTTACAATAACATATTATATTTAATTTAATTGGCCATGAAAGCACACACTAGGCTTGCAAGCCTGTATCGTGTGCTTCATGAATTGATTAAAATTGATTTTTTGATATTTAAAATAAATATCAAAAAATAAAATAAAAATAAAAATATTAATTTTAATATTAACAAATTATAAATTACTAAATATATGGAGGAACATACATAGATACATACAATACCTGCACTTACAGATTTATTATTAGTATTGAGTATTGATGATGATTGATAATAGGAAACAATAGGATACTCTGCATTTTTGCAATACTAAACTTTTGCAGTTACCTGTCCAGGCATTTTGCGTTTAAGTCGTTGTACTATTTAGGAAATATACTAACTAGTCGTTTTGCGTTTTTGTCAAAATAAGAATTAGGTATTTTACATACTAGCCATATTGCGATGTAGGCAAAACTACAACAAGTCAAATTGCGTTCTAGACCGTTTGAGACCCACCCTTTTGTTTTTGCATGTACAATTGCAAACAGAATCTATACTCGACTCGTTGTCACACATATTGGCATAAAGATAGTTTACTTATAACCGAATAGGTACTTTATTATTCTGATTTATTTTATGTATTATTAATTTTTGATAATGGGTCTCAGACGGTCTAGAACGCAATTTGACTAGTTTGTAATTTTGCCTACATCGCAATATGCCTACCGCGTAATACGTCTAAAACTTAAAGATACTAAAACGCATAACACCCTAAACACAAAATGACAAAGACGCATTTTGCCTAGTTCTGTGTTTTGTTTTTGCATGTACAATTGCAAACAGAATCTATACTCGACTCGTTGTCACACATATTGGCATAAAGATAGTTTACTTATAACCGAATAGGTACTTTATTATTCTGATTTATTTTATGTATTATTAATTTTTGATAAATAATTATACTGAATGTCTACAGTAAACCAAAGCCCATTAAAATTGATAGTGGCAGCACAAGTCGGAAGTTTCTTCCGTTTTGTGCCATCGGTGGCAGATCACCATTTGGATGTTGAAGATTGGACTGCTGTCGTTGATTCCAACTCAGCCATAACGGATTTCAATGAGGTGCACACAACTGATATTATTTAATTACTAGCTGGCGCCCGCGACTTCGTCCGCGTTGAAGAAGAAAAAAGTAGCCTATCCTGTGTCCTGTACGTCTAAATGTTTATCTACCAACTTTCATGAAAATCAGAGTTATGGAGGAACATACATAGATACATACAATACCTGCACTTACAGATTTATTATTAGTATTGAGTATTGATGATGATTGATAATAGGAAACAATAGGATATTGCATTTTTGCAATACTAAACTTTTGCAGTTACCTGTCCAGGCATTTTGCGTTTAAGTCGTTGTACTATTTAGGAAATATACTAACTAGTCGTTTTGCGTTTTTGTCAAAATAAGAATTAGGTATTTTACATACTAGCCATATTGCGATGTAGGCAAAACTACAACAAGTCAAATTGCGTTCTAGACCGTTTGAGACCCACCCTTCCATTGGGTACATCTCGTTTCCCCTATTTTTCTGAGAATACCTCCGCAATAGGTCTTGCAGCCTTTGTTCGTGCATGTTCGTTTTTGATAGGTTAACACGCTTCACATGTATTTAAAGGTTCATCCTGAACATGTAGATTTTATTGTTATGTTTTCCTTAACCGTTTGAGCAGGTTTTTATTACATCATGAAATAGAATAGATAAAATATAGATGAATAGATAGATGAAATAGAATAATTAAATGCTGGCTCGACACAGGGATTTCAAAATGTCGTATAGGTAGCAAAGCAGTGAATCCAACGACCTATCACTGTTTTAGGTATAAACGAGCATACTGTTATAATGATATAGAAACAAACAATACATACAATTGGGGTTGTTCACAGAAAATGTCAAGACTAATAAAACGAGTATGTATTCATTACAAATATTTTTACAACGGACCTCTTAATAAAATAAACGTTTTCCTGCTCTCGTAAATCTCTCTACAAACGAATTAGGAAAGGAAACGTTGCCATCTTTAACTTTCTGACACTTTAATAAGATAATAAAAATATAACCGCGAAAAAAAACGGGAAAACTTTCGACTAAACGGATTTCTTTGTTTTCCTGCAATTCGTTAAAGCTTGTGTCTTGTTTTTTGGGTGGGTCTCAAACGGTCTAGAACGCAATTTGACTTGTTGTAGTTTTGCCTACATCGCAATATGGCTACTATGTAAAATACCTAATTCTTATATTGACAAAAACGCAAAACGACTAGTTAGTATATTTCCTAAATAGTATAACGACTTAAACGCAAAATGCCCGGACAGGTAACTGCAAAAGTTTAGTATTGCAAAAATGCAGAGTATCCTATTGTTTCCTATTATCAATCATCATCAATACTCAATACTAATAATAAATCTGTAAGTGCACGTATTGTATGTATCTATGTATGTTCCTCCATAACTCTGATTTTCATGAAAGATTTGGCAGATAAACATTTAGACGTACAGGACACAGGATAGGCTACTTTTTTCAACGCGGACGAAGTCGCGGGCGCCAGCTAGTAATTAAATAATATCAGTTGTGTGCACTTCATTGAAATACGTTATGGCCGCATTGGAATCAACGACAGCAGTCCAATCTTCAACATTCAAATGGTGAAGGCACACCCTGGCGTCAGGTGGGAGATAAAAGTTGTACTTGGTCAGTACCATTGTTCTGTGCAATTGAGGTATTGGAATGAGAGGTACCATGGAGCACATAAAAACACATTTATTAAGATCCCCTTCAGTTCTTTTTAACGGCCTGTTTGAAGAATACGAAAAAGAAGAAGAAAAAGAACGCTTTTTTCACATTTACGGCACTGTTGTTGGCGTTGTACGCCACTGGATCTGCCACCGATGGCACGAAACGGAAGAAACTTCCGACTAGTGCCACTATCAATTTTAATGGGCTTTGGTTTACTGTAGACATTCAGTATAATTATTTATGAAAAATTAATAATACATAAATTATATATGTATGCTTGTATTCCATCCCCCATTTCACTCTGATTGGCAGAATAATAAAGTACCTATTCGGTTATAAGTAAACTATCTTTGTGCCAATATGTGTGACAACGAGTCGAGTATAGATTCTGTTTGCAATTGTACATGCAAAAACAAAACACAGAACTAGGCAAAATGCGTCTTTGTCATTTTGTGTTTAGGGTGTTATGCGTTTTAGTATCTTTAAGTTTTAAACGTATTACGCGGTAGGCATATTGCGATGTAGGCAACATTACAAACTAGTCAAATTGCGTTCTAGACCGTCTGAGACCCACCCCAATGGAACATATTACTTATGGCAGACTTTTTTAACCCAAATCGTCACTTTAAAGCCCGTGGCACACGATCTACAGCAAGCCTCTGCAGAGCTGACCTCGTCTTATGTAAAGATCCATTAAGGCAGCCAAACGAAAGAACCAAATATGATGGATATAGAGTTGGCGCAACTTGTGCAAGCACTTCTATTCTTCCTTCCTATTTATCTGTGATATCTATTTCACTGTAAAACTAAGATCACTAACAATGCGTCATTGCTGAACGACTGTCCCTTGAAATTTCCTGATATGTCACATCTTTATAACCTGCTTTATAATATTTTCAACTATATATTATAAATCATTCACTGATATTATATATTGTATATAAATTTTATTTTAAAATCAGTATTGACTTATGTATAAGTCAGTCACCATACTAATCTATAAAATGTCTTCCTAGATAGTCATAAAAGGAAATTTCTAAGTACTTATGTTCTTCTCTTAGCTCCACTTTTATTGAAATTTTATTTACTTAAAGGTAAAAGTATAGGCAAATATAGGTTCGTTTAGCATTCAATTTCATTTTAAAGCGTTCGCGTTTTAATCTTCAGATCGTCAAGGCGTTTTTATTGCGGCACGAGTTTCCAATTAAACGTTAGAGGTAGTCGTAAATTTGGAAACGCAAGCCTACGGGGCCCTTCGATTCCCCTTTCATTAATTCGATTAGACCTCCACTGTTTGTCCCACCTTTTATAGAGGAAACCTTTAATCACAAAGTTGCTTTAAAACAGTCCATTATACATATATTTTATACTTGTACTATTATTGTATTCTGTACTAATACATTAAGGTTAATTTGAGAACAAAAGCTTCTTCAATTTGTAAGAGCTTGTGCACCTATATTTTTTCATAAAAACATGCAAATATTTATTGGAAATTTCTAAACTAGCATTTGACTAAACCTTTTAACCAAAACCTTTAAATTTTGATCGGGATTCACATCAGCATCGCTTAGTTGCAATTGATTGAAGGACTAAGTATTAACGAAAAGGACAATTGAAATAATACGGTTCGTGGAAAGAGCAATAAACGAGGAAGGTTTGTGTACATAATTTTCAGAACAAAATTTCATGCATACGAAGCCAGGAGATAGTTGCTAGTAAATTACAATTTCGTATTCTTATATCCAAGTCAATAATATTTACCAAAAGAACTATCAAGTTTAATTAGAAAAGTCAAAAAAAAATTAGAAAAGTATAATCCTTTGCAAAGATCAAATTTTGTGCAATACAAATTTCTTGGTGATTTTTTTAGAAAATCTGAGACAGAGAGACAGCCAAACTTTACGGTAACAACCACAACATACTTTAATATTATATTGTATTTTTATCGGTGCTTGTAATTGTTTCCGATTTATTTTTCGAATACTTATTAAAAAGTGTGGAAAGATAAGTCGGGCCCTGGAGGGAAACTACCTTAAATCCTTAAGTTGGCTCATTTTATATAAAGGAGACATTCCTTCATTTTTAAAAATTAGTAATACTGCATTCAAAGATTTTCTAAAAATTACTTGCTTCGTCTGGGAATCGAACCGACTTAAATGTGAAAGAAAAACACTCGTATTTTTATAATGCCAATCGAAAGAATGAACAAAAATAATAATTCTTCTTAAGTAACATAGTATCTTAAAAAAAAGGAATAACGTAAAATGTTTGATTCAAATTTCAAGAATATTATTTATTGCCGACGACTATAGAAAATAAAGGAATGTCTCCTTTATGTAAAATGAGCCAACTTAAGGATTTAAGGTAGTTTCCCTCCAGGGCCCGACTTATTTTTCCACACTGTATATATAGGCTTTTAATGACCTGTATAAAATATATTATATTTTTATGTAACATAATATGGGAGCATAAAAAAGTTATGCCAAGAATTATCAGCGTAAATATACTATCAGTTATTCAACTATTACCTATTAAGATTGCGACTTTCCTTTGTGTTATCTCTTTAATTGGCTTGGATGCCATCGTTCATCGCTAGCGGTCGGATAAAGTTCGAAACTTTAACCATTTTGTCAATTGACAAATGTATCTCATAAGGTAAGTACAAATGCGTACTTCTCAAACAGATGTGGTAGGAGTGGCTCGGGGGATTTTTACCCTCGTTTTAGAGCATTTTTTTTTTTCAATTACCTACCCATAATGTGTGTCACGTAAGTCACGAACTTAGCAGTTAGTCGGTCGGCAGTAATCCCCCATGTTACACAAGATCACAATTAAATAAGAAGATGTGTTTTAATAAACTAACCTTGTTTGTCAATAAGCGCTAAATACTGTACAAATAATTATATAATTGATCCTTACGCTTTGTCACGTACGCCACAGTGGAGGTACCGAATTGTGTTCAAAAAAAAATTAACCACAATATTATTTTACTCATATTAAAATCGTAAACAATCAGAGTCTAAATCGAATATTTTTTTCAAAAAAAAAGCAATTTGTACACGGTTGTACTTAATGTTACCGAAATCAATAAATTATTATGTGCAAACAATTCTTAATATTAATTGTTCTTAACAACTTAAGATCAACTAAATAATAAATATTAGTA
This sequence comes from Synanthedon formicaeformis, assembly GCA_945859745.1. Classification (NCBI taxonomy): domain Eukaryota; kingdom Metazoa; phylum Arthropoda; class Insecta; order Lepidoptera; family Sesiidae; genus Synanthedon; species Synanthedon formicaeformis. The sequence goes on along the minus strand of OX243959.1, from coordinate 7,270,061 downwards.
TAGTATACGAAGAGAGGTCATTCTCCACCCATCTGTTTACCAGAAAAAAACTATACTTTATCTATTTTTATCTATTAAGGATAAGTAAATAATATTTTAACATTTTACACAAAACACGATTAATGACAATATTACGTAAGGTGCCACGTATATATGTTACAAAAACTAAGTAAAAGTATCATAAATAATTAACAAAATTTGGTTATTCCGGACCAATTATTATTGCATTTTATCGGATGTATTTTTGAACGATGTTAGCACGAAATAATATTAATAAGACATATCTTTATTTAAAGGTCAACCTCATTTATGAGAACATCACCTATACCTATCGTAAACTGGTTAGTTTGAATCTGACTAGCGGTCGACTCGCCGGCCGTTGTTGCAATCATGAAGCTCTTCATTGTTTGTGAGTAATTTTTTATCATACTTTTTTGCGATTTATTTCTTATGTGTTTAAGTTACATGAAAATGTAATTATTCTTTTATTTTTCACAAAAAAAATGTCGTTTATCGATCTGTTTTAATGTGAAATTATAACATATTTTTATTTAAATTAATATTATTAAATTATTCTTATACACTGACATTATAATAGGCACAGCAATTTTCTAAATCCATGGCTATGTTTTTGGGGAATATTTCGAAGAAATTATTGACTTATTCAGTCGTATATTACATGATGATAAATCTAATTTATATTCACAGTCAAACTTAAAAGAACCGACAGTTAAATGTACCGTTTTAAAAGGAATTTTAAAATTGTTGATTTTTAATATAACTTTTAATTATTTAAATACCTTGAACTAAATAGAAATAAGTAGTTTTATTACCTATAACAGTTTTGCGCAAAGTTATGATAACTTACTTATATTTATAAACCAATATGTATAACTAATGAAATTATTTACGTATTATTTATTTTACATGGTTTACTTTTTTGTTTACTAATTTTTTTTTATATTTGCACTTATATATTATGTTACCGGCCAAACCTGATTTCAGGACAAACTAGTTTAGCCTAGGCTAAACTAGTTCTTCCTATTTGCGATAGGATTAACTGGTATAGCCTAGACCAAACTAGTTTATCCTAAGCCTGATAGGATAAACCAGTTTAGGCTAGGCCAAACTAGTTGATCCTAATATAAATACGCACATTCCAGGCGACGGTAACCACCTACCATCAAGTGGACCGTCACTCTGTCTGTCGTTTAGTGTCTGAACATTATTTGTTTATTGTGCTTTTTTTCCAAATTTATAGTTTGAAAGAACACTCTCAGATTATTCCTGATGGAATAAATGGATGGAAAAAATAACACCTTCTTTGAATATTTTTTATTTATACTATTAATATTTGTTTAAAGGTGGAATACTGGTAATGGATAATGAATAGTGCAAATTATAGCTAGTGCCCGCAACTTCGTTTGCGTAAAAACATGCTTGGAAAAAATGTATGAGCAATATAACGCCGAAATTTGTATATCTATACTAATATTATAAAGAGAGAAGATTTGTATTTTTGTTTATAAATGAATAAACTCAAAAACTATCGGAGCGATTTAAAAAATTCTTTTCCCTATAGCAAGTTACAAAGTTATTAGCGGACGAAGTCGCGTTAAACAGCTAGTATTTAATATAATTAGTTAGTTTGGATACATAAACTTATTAATTCATTTGAACAGTTCTACTGAATTTTATTATTATTATTATTATTATTAATTTATATAATTCTTAAATATACCACATTCACTTTACTGTTCATTGAACGCACTGTCATTGGAAATCCCTGATATTGTATTTGCTGTGCATACAAATATAAACAAATAACTCATGATGCCAACTCCGACCGGTTTTCCCTGTATTTGATACCTACTTGTTTATACTATGGCAACAATATTTACCAAAACGATAAAAAAATATGACAGATTTAAATTAACTCATTTTAAGAGATCTAGTAAAAGCCCTCGGCTTCGCCCGCTTGATTAATCAAATAGTAGATAACTTATACCTTTACCTTAGGTGTCTTGCTTAAACTTTAAGTACCTATCCTCAAAGTTTAGACTTTTCTTTTATTTTATTTGTTTATGTTAAGGTCGACAGACAGGCTGACGGTCCACTTGATGGTAGGTGGCTATCGTCGCCTATAACACAAGCAACGCCATAAGTGCTACAAGTGCGCTGTAGACCATAGGATTAAGGATAAGGGATAAGGAAGGGATGGGGAAATGGGCTCTGGCATCCCTTACTCACTCACCGAAACACAACAGCACGTAAATGCTGTTTATTTCACGGTGGTATTCTGTAAGGGGGTGGTTACTGCCGCCAGACGGGCTGCCCGAATAACTGCAAACGCAGTGTGCCCTACCACTACTATAACATCATAACATAAAGTTGTAAAACGTAACAGAAGGACAAACTTACTTTCGTATTTATATTATACCTGATTTAAAAATTATTAGGTACTTATCACGTTGCTAGTCTAAAATTTCCAGAATAAATCTCAACGTCGGTTGTTATCCAAGATTTAAAATAGTTGTTATCAAAAACTTTTTATATAGGTACACTTAGTTGATGACTTGTAGAGGTCAAATGATAGGGTATTTACTTAGATATAAACTTGATGGTTTTGACGAGCCCGTTGGTTGAGTGGTTAGAGTGCTTGCCTAGCGTTCTGTTCCAGAGGTCCTGGGTTCGTTTCCCGGCAAGGTCAAATTTGGAAATGAAACTTTCCCAGTTGGCTCTGAAAATATCTGATGGTGAAAACCCTCATCCTCAGGATCTTGGATTTCGGATGTAGTCATCCGAAATCCTGAAAGTACTTCGGATGATTACAAAATTCGTTGTTAGTTTCCTATTATCCGGTCCTTTGCAATCAATCGTACTAAGATTTTTGCAAAAATCCGTTTTTTATTTTTTTTTCGATTATACTGCGACATGTACGTATGTCGTATACTACTGCATGGAAAATTTAAATCTTTGCTGCATGGTGCAATTTGTTATTGTTTTAATACTATGGTTCTGCGGTCTCGGCAAGTTTTTTTTGTAACTGTCTAGTATATTTTTATTTTTGTATGTTGTGTTCACATGTAGTAGATTACATTCCGAATTAATCGATGTATTTGTATGTTCTAGTTATTTATTAATTTTGCTTGTACATGGAATTGTATACCAGTTTTGTGAACCTTAATAAAAAAAAATACTTCTATTAAAAATATATTGTCACAAAACAATCCAAGTCAAGTTTTTTTATTTTTTTGTTTATTTATTTACAATAACATATTATATTTCAGTTAATTGGCTATGAAAACACACACTAGGCATGCAAGCCTTTATCGTGTGCTTCATGAATTAGTTATAATTTTTTTTTTTGATATTTAAAATAAATATCAAAAAAAAAGTAGTACTATACTATAAAGTCAAGCAATTATATCTTCTATCCAGTGATACATTACTAGGTATAAATGGAATATGCGAATATTACTGGCTTGGTGAGCATTATCAGCCGACCACCATAAAAATTAATGTTATTTGTAACATTATTGCATAACAAGAATTGTTCATAATAATATAGCGACAAGGAAAAACATGTTATGTGACGTTAACTGTTAATTCGTTTTATAATAATAACAGACATGATTCATTCTTCCAATACCGATTGTTCTCAAACAATATTCCATTGTAATTTTTTTAACTGTATCTCAGATTAAAATATAATATATTAGTTGCATGACCGATGACCGTATTTACCTTGTATGTATATGCAACATAGAATGTTATGTATTTATTAGTATTATATTTGGTAGTGTCTATAGTTAAGGTAATGATGCCATAATACAAGGAAATACTTATTCTAAAGTCATGCAAGCATTATTTGCATTATCCAAATCCAAGGTTGCTTGGTTTGAACATAAAATATTTGCTTATTTTTTACATGATTACCTTCTTTAAATTTAATTCCACAGTGAGAGGAAATTCTGAAAAGTAGCTACATATCATCTATTTTTATTTTTATTTTATTTATCCAAAAATCCAAAAATGTTTTTATTGCAAAAATACAATCACAATCCTTCATATTGTATGTTGCAAAAAGACTTATGGTTGTTTTATACCATATTTAGTATATTTTGATCATTTTTTATATATTCAAAAGTAACTTATATGCTTATATCTCTTCTAGTATTCAGTTTATTTAAAAGTACTTAAAACATTTAATGCTACTTAAAAATACGCTTCTAATGATGTATAATTTGCATATGCATATTATACATATATATCTAATAAGAAAAAAATAGACAAAAATAATTTAATTTTTTTCGATTAGCTCTCCTGTTAAAAGTGTAATTTTGATTTGTGGCCCTTTAGTTTTTAAGCAGCAATATCATATTTTTTTTTATTAGAGATGGATTTTCTCTTAGCCAGCATCTAGCCGTGTAATTAACATAAGGCTGTGATGGTCAGCTCAGCTCACCCAGAAGATGCGTAATCTACGTTCATCTATATTCAAATAATTCGTTTGATATAATGTGTGGTATATCCTAATTTATTGGATAGATATCCTAATCCTAATTGTGGTGTATGAGGGGCAATGGCTCGGTAATTTACTATTATTTATGTGGCAAGTCACACATCCTATTCCAGCTCGCGGCTTACGGAATACTCCTTAGTGTTGCCACCATCGGTGTTACCATAATACGGTGAACGCGAGACAGTGTATATAACTATGATTTCGTTATATCTATACACAAAGGCCACGAGGAAGATCGCCTATGAGATGAACGGATGAGATAAAAGCTGCAGTAAAGGGCTCAACATCACTACAAGAATGCACGAGGAAGGCAGCCATCAGAGAGGAATCATCTGAAATGACGACCACGACCACTCTGTCAAGAGTGAAGCCGACAAAGAAGAAGATACACAAACACTACAATAATAATATCGCTGCTTAAAGACTAAAGGACCATAAAACAAAAAAATCCAAAAATGTTTTTATTGCAAAAATACAATCACAATCCTTCATATTGTATGTTGCAAAAAGACTTATGGTTGTTTTATACCATATTTAGTATATTTTGATCATTTTTTATATATTCAAAAGTAACATATATGCTTATATCTAGTATTCAGTTTATTTAAAAGTACTTAAAACATTTAATGCTACTTAAAAATACGCTTCTAACGATGTATAATATGCATATATTTGATATATATCTATAAAGAAAAAAATAGACAAAAAATAATTTAATTTTGATTGATTGCCCTTTAGATTTTAAGCAGCGATATTATAAATGCGAATGTTTGCATTTTACTCGATCACGCAAAAAAAGGCTGAACGGATCTGGGTGAAATTTGGCACACAGATAGTTTATTAACTGGATTAATACACGCAAAACACAGCGCTGTGTCCACTACACAGTCACGCCTCTTTTTTTTTAAGTCATTTTTTTCCAGACGCAAATTAAATAAGAGTTACTATCGTATGTTATGGTTATGTGGAATTAAGTAACATCACCTAAACATTTACTGTTATTTAATTTACCATTGTAATAAATAAAATAATCAATAAAGATAATAAAATTTCTGAATATGTCGTAGTAAAAATGTGTATTAAGTATATAGGTATTTTATGGTCGTAACTTGTAGACGGGAACCGCAAACCGGTAAAATAAAAATCTAATAAAGTTAAGCGTTCGCTGATTGTGACATTCGAAAGTATTTTCAAAATTGTCAGATTCCTATTCAGTTGATACGGCTCAGTGAAGTTTTTTTTTATAAGACATCGACGTCTGACGTCCTGGGGCCCTAGCCAAGAGCAACCAGTGCAAACGGGAGCGTTGTGTATTTACGAAACGATAGAAAATAAAGCCCAGTGATTGGTCAAAATTTTATGTGGGCGCAACAACAACCAATCACCGGGCTTTATTTTCTATCGTTACGTAAATACACAACGCTCCCGTTTGCACTAGTTGCTCTTAGCTAGGGCCCCTGACGTTCAAGCTGTTAAATTGAAATGACGTCACGAAAATAATGACCACAAAGATAGTGAAATTTTCAATCCTTTTTTTAACAGGATTCAACTTTTCTTTTCAGTTCTGAAATTGATTTAAAATTTTCTTTCTTTTTTCAGTATGTTTCGTTGCAGCCGTTGCAATGGCTGCCGAAGACGATACAGAAGTTGAAGGTTATCTCTATGAGGCAAACAATCAATTTACAGCTAAAATGTTTCCTGTAAGCATATATATATAATCTATTTTCAAAAATTTATTTATTCGAAATTCATATGTGTTTTAGAAAAGCATAGAAACAGACAAAAGCTTAGACAGAGACTTTAACTTTTTATAATATGTGTATTATACTTACATATAAAAGTCTAATTATTAAATTTATAAATTGTATGACCTATGATATCAAAGTTAATGCGACGATTCCTGTGTGCTGTAAAAATTAAATGTTCTATCACTTTTTATTTAAGTCCATATTAGAAATTATTTATTTTTCAATACTTTGCTCAGAAGTTCACTCAGATGCTCCTGGAACTCATAGTGTTTGTGAAAAACGTTTTAATCCTCTTCAGTGTACAAAAATCGCTCCCTTTCAACTGAAGTCATTGTATCGTGCAAATAATTTTATGAAGCTTTGTGGACTACGGAAATGGTTTACTGCGACCTAAGTATTTTTATTGTAAAATTGAAATTGTAAAATTAGGAAGAGCTCATTTTTTAATTATTATTTTCGACCAATTTGTGTTGCCAGTGGTCAACGAGTTATGGAGAGGGCAATGCGCGGGATTACACTGTGAGATCGAATCAGAAATGAGGAGATCCGTAAACATACGAAAGTTACCGACATAAGCTGGATCTAGTTTATTTAACATTAGCGTACTTTCAAATAAATAAAATGCATTTTCTCTCAACAGGAAGTATATAAAAACAACCCTGGTAAAAGTGTAGTGATGTCAGCATTTTCTGTGTTACAACCATTGGCGCAACTGAGTTTAGGAGCAGTTGGACAATCCCATGACGAAATACTCAAAACAATCGGTATTCCTAATGACAATGTGGTAAGTATTTAGTGCATTATTCTAAAATTTTGCATAAAATAAATATTACTTACTTAAATCATATTTCTTTTTTGTAAAGTTGTAAACAAGAGCAAAATATGTTTGAAATTCCGTGTTAGATTACTTTAGGGTTTAATTATATCGAGTGAAATATCATATGTCGTGTATTGAAAGCAGTCTTTTTACAAATAATATCCTCAATGTTCACATTTTTTTTTTCACGTTTACAATAAAATTATTAACTAAAGAAACATAAGAACTTATGTTTCTTAGAAAAACATGATCCTGTATGACGATTTTTTTTCTGCAGACAAAAGCAGTGTTTCCATTCGTCAATAGCAAGTTAAGATCGGTGAAAGGAATCGAATTGAGAACTGCCAATAAAATTTACATTCCCATCGGTTACGAGTTAAATGACAATTACGCATTACTGTCAAAGGATGTCTTCAACTCTGAAGTGACGAACGTAGACTTTCTCAAGAGCGAAGAAACTGCTCATAAAATCAACAGTTGGGTAAGAAAAACATGAAGAAAATCATTCTAATACACGTAAAATATTGAGTGGTTAAGGTGCTTACTTGAACACTCTGTCTGATCCTTATATTATATAACAAAGGAATATCATACTAAGTGGAAATTTCATTAAGTAAAGTTATGCTACTTTTCTTACTAATGGATCACAACATTTTAAAGGTTTAAATAGTAGTAACTTAGGAACACCCTTAAATAAAGAAGTCATTGTCATTTAATGAGATTTACCTCTAAGGGGACAACTTGAGCTTTTATTAAGTTTTCTTTTGTCTGTGTATGTTGGCAATTAATAAAAATTAATCATTTCTATTGTCTCTTATATTGGTCGAAGTAAAAATTGAGTAATATTCATGTTAATAAATGTAATATTTGTCAGGTGGAAGAACAAACAAACCACAGAATTAAGGACCTTGTAGACCCGTCGTCTTTAAACAGTGACACGCGTGGTGTTTTGGTTAATGCCATTTACTTCAAGGTACATATATTTACTTATTTTAATTAAAGGAAAAAAACAGTGAGGTCAGAGGAATAAGCAAAATAATAACATTCTGTTTTAGGGTCAATGGAAAAATAAATTCCGTGCAGAAGCAACTACAGAACGTGATTTCCACGTGTCCAAGGAAAAAACTATAAAAGTGCCGACTATGTTTACGAACGGTCAATATAAATACGGCGAAAGCAAAGAACTCGACGCTAAGGTAAATATTTTAAATTTTTTATACCTGTAACAACATCGATACAAATGTAATCAAAATTGCCTTGTTCAAAGAGAGAGTGGTTCAAATAGTAATGATAGATTAATGTTCAACAGAAAAAAATATATATTCAATATTCCAAATTACATGTACATTTTCGAAATATAATTCGAACACTTTTTCCACCGTTCCTTCTACTTTTCAAACCCAAACTCCAGACCATTCTTCTGGAGCTTTTAGCAGCGCGTCTCCATAGCATTGGCAACCTCGGAATTTGCCGTAAATTTCCGTTCCCTGAACAGTATTAGGATCACTAGTATTATAATTATTTTTGAACAGCCCTTGAATGAAAAGTACTATTTTACTAAATAATTCAATTGTGCTCTAATAACGAACATTCTAATAAATTGAGACAAACAAAGCCTATTAAAACTCTTGAACTAAGCGAAATTTGAAGCACAAACCTACCTACTTCGTAGATTCAAGACTAATAATAACTCCAAGAAGGAGATTATTAAAGATTATTAAGTCATATTAATTAATTTGGAATTATTGAATTAACATTATTGTATTATATTAAGATTTGTATTTATTGTACACTGAAATTTTATTGTATACAGTTCATTTTTCATCTCTCCAGTTACTCGAATTGCCTTATCAAGGTGACGAAGCATCATTCCTTATTGTTCTTCCAAACGAAATTGATGGAATCACAAGTCTTCAAGAAAAACTCAAAGATCCCACTGCCTTAGCCAAGGCAGTATCTCAAATGAATGAAGTTGAAGTTAACGCATTTATTCCTAAATTCAAGATAGAAACAACGACAAACCTTAAGGATGTTTTGTTGAAGGTAATATTTTTTTTTAATAAAACTAAAGTTTTACCTTAAAAAGAAAATATATTAATCATAATTATTATTAATTTTATTAAGAATTTTATTTTAATTTCTATTTATGGACAGCGAAATTTTATATAAGGAAGTAAAAGTTAATTTGTATCTAAGCAATTTAATATAATAGTTTTTATTGATTTTAGATTGGAATTACAAGCCTTTTTGACTCATCGAAGGCGAAACTTGATAATATATTAAAAGGTCAAACAGATTTATATGTTAGCGAAGCTATTCAAAAGGCATTTATTGAAGTAAATGAAGAAGGTGCTGAAGCAGCAGCTGCTAACGGTAAGAGCAGATTTAGAGTAATTTTATATAATTCTTCGTATAAATCCATAAACATATTAGGATGTAACTGTATTTATTTAGCTCAATTCAGTTCTTTTTACATAATAAACCAGTTTTGTATGAAGATGCGTACGCGTCCGATAATCTTTCCGCACGTTATTTATATCTTTAAAAGCCGAATAAATGTATGACTTTGATAATTATGATTTTATAATTTTGATACAAGTAAATCTGATAATTATTTTGATAAATTTGATAATCAACTGAAAACAAGCACTTCATAAAATTTCAAATATGAAAATAATTACATTGAAGAATTTAATGCAAGTATTGCATTTACACCTTAATTTGCGGATATGTATATTCAACAGCTGCAGTTATTCAAGCCGTGAGTGCAATTTTTAACCCTGTGCCACCTGTAACGTTTGAAGCAAACAAGCCTTTCTTCTACCAAATACAAATAGAACATAGTAAAATAGCTATGTTCAGTGGACTTGTAGCACCGCCCGAATCACAAACGAAGTAGACCACTAGGTAGATCTTACATTTACGGGAACAGAAGTGTAGTACTTCTGTGTAGTAACATTGGGAACTAGATTTTTCTTCTTCTTTCGTGGGCCAAAATATATATCATTTTCAACAAACAGCAGTCCAATTGATTTTTTTTTATATAACCAAGTCTCAGATGCCTACCTACCATTCACACTCCGAGAAATACAAAAATAAAACAAAACAAAAACAAAACAACTTTGCAGTTCATGCACGCTCGTCGGTTTCTGGTCTAGTTAAGTCACTATTATTAGGTTCTGTGAAGTTGGCCCCCCAATATCGCGATAAAAAAAACGAGGTGAATTCTAGTTACCCCCCACATAGTTCTGGAGTTCTCTATAAGTACTTTATATCAATAGTTCTGTTTATTTTCCACGAGAAATTGATTATTGAACTTGATGGGGGGCAATCGAAACGTTTGCACAATTTACAAATCAAAAAGTTTGCGTGGTCATACCAACTACAGTATTCGTCGGATCGACAAAAGTTATAAGGATAAAGAGTTATACAAACTCTTTGGGGGGCAAACAGAAATCCGTAGAAAAACTTCAAATTTGGAAAATTTCTTTTTTTGAAAAAAAAAATTGTTTCCATATGGATATAACGCAAATTCGAGTTGCCCTTCATGCAGTTCTGATGTTCTACATACTTTTTATCAATAGTTCTTGATTTCTTTGACGACGCAAAGTTTTTATTTTATTTTTTCAAAAAAAGAAATTTTCAAAAATTGACATTATTCTACGGAGTTCTGTTTGCCCCCCAAAGAGTTCTACAATTTATCCTTATAACTTTTTTCAATCCGATGAATACTGAAACTTTTCGATTTGTGAAGTTGCCCCCCATCAAGTTCAATGATAAATTTCTCGTGGAAAATAAACAGAACTGTTGATATAAAGTACTTATAGAGAACTCCAGAACTATGTGGGGGGTAACTAGAACTCACCTCGTTTTTTTTATCGCGATATTGGGGGGCCAACTTCACAGACACCTATTATTATTATTTTCGATTATATATTAAAGGCCTCTTTCACAAACTACAAGTAAAGTGTTGATTAGTTACTTTTAGAAATCATTTTCTGTTATATTGAATTATGCACTCGGTTTACTGCATCATTCGATAGCCGATTTTTTATTATTATTTTCTATTTAATGTTTGGGACGTTTACCGTACGAACAAAGGTATATCAGCTCCATTATCCCCGGTTACCGATGACTTTAAATGACAGTTTGGCCTACTTGACGTTTGTGATACAGGCGCTAAGCCTTCTAAGTGTAGTACTTAAAGCTTTAATATAACTTTATAAAACTGAAAGGGGACCGAGAAACTTTGAAAAATTTAAAATATGTATTGCATTAACATCTTGATTTGAGGAATGTGTACATTCAACAGCTGCAGTTTTTCAAGTAAAACGTGCGTTTTTCAACACTGTACCACCTGTAAAGTTTGAAGCAAACAAGCCTTTCTTCTACCAAATAGGACATAGTAAAATTACTCTGTTCAGTGGACTTGTAACACAGCCCGAATCATAAACGAAGTAGACCAGTAGGTAGATCAGTACATTTTCAGGAACTGAAGTACTACAACATTGGGAACACAGTCACTCACATACATACCGTTCACACAATCCGAGAAATAAAAAAATTAAAACATTAATATTCTGCTACACATTTTTATTTCATGCATGCCCATTGGTTCCAAGTTTAGTTGTCATCTTTATTTTTTTCGAACGTATCTATTAATTCTTCTATGTTTCTTTAATCATCGTTCAACAAAGTATTCTTCTCTAGTTTCTACTTATTTAAAAACTGCTCTTTCTCTCCCTCCCTCTTTTTTCTGTTACAAGAAGGCAATGAAAAGATTCAAGGATTTATATATTACTGTACAGTTAACTAAAGCCTTTTAAGTATATAAAACTTCAATATAACTTTATAAAAATTCAAAAATGAAAATAGACAAAAAATCATTAAATAATTTAGAGCATTAAATAAGTATTGCATTAACATCTTGATTTGAAGCATGTGTAAATTCAATAGTTGCAGTTTTTCTAGTCGACAGAGCAATTCTTAACACTGTGCCACCTGTAACGTTTGAAACAAACAAGCCTTTCTTCTACCAAATAGGACACAGTAAGATACCTCTGTTCTGTGGACTTGCAGCACAGCCCGAATCATAAACGAAGTAGATCAGCATTTTACAGTAACAGAACTACCAAAACATTGGGAACTAGATTTTTCTTCTTCGTTCGGGGGGCCAAAATATTTATTTACATTTGAATCAAATTTTCATTAAATAAAATCTAACAAATTTCCGAGAAATATAAATTCAAATAATAATATTCTGCTACAGATTTGTGTTTCATGCTTGCTCATCGGTTCCAAGTGTGGATTGTCACCTTTGTTTCATAAGAATGTATCTGTTAATTCTTTTAGGTTTCTTTAATCATCGTTCAACAAAGTTCGTCTCTCGTTTCCTCTTATTTCTCTTTCTCATTCTCTTTCTCTCTCATTCTCTTGTCAGAACACATCACTTATATTTGTTATTGTTACCTATATTGTTTATATGTTTATATAAACTTATATTTGTATACAGTTAACCTATGTTACCTTCTAAGTGTATAAGACTTCAAATATGAAAGTAGACAGAAAAACTTGAACAATTTAAAGCAAGTATTGCATTAACATCTTGATTTGAGGCATGTGTACATTCAACAGCTGCAGTTATTCAAATCGAGAGTGCAATTTTCAACCCTGTGCCACCTGTTACGTTTGAAGCAGACAAGCCTTTCTTCTACCAAATCGGACATACTAACATACCTCTGTTCAGTGGACTTGTAACACAGCCCGAATCATAAACGAAATAGACCAGTAGGTAGATCAGCATTTTTACACTAATAGAGCTACTACAACAATGGGACTCTTCTTCTTTTTTCGTGGGCCTAAATATCTTTTTTAACAAACAACAATCAAATCGAATTTTCATTACATAACACAGTCTCTCACATACATACCGTTTACACAATCCAAGAAATATAAATTAAAACAATAATATTCTGATACAGATTTGTACTTCATGCATGCTCGTCGGTTCCAGGTCTAGTTAAGTTACACTTATTTTTTAATTCTTTAATGTTTCTTTAACCGTCGTTAAACAAAGCGTTTCTACTTATTTAAGAACTGCTTACTCTCTCTATTTTATCAGAAAAAGCCTTTGGCAGTAAATATAATCAAATTTTAGACAGTAATTTCACACTTTATAAAATAACTTTATTAGGTTACTTATTTTTATACTCATATGACAAGTTTTTAAAACAAATAAGACTGAAATATAAGTAAAAAAAATGCTTCACTGAATAGTTGACGTTTGAAAATTGAAAACGTTTGAAGATATATTTTCGGTTACAAACTCTGTGATGCATTATATCACATCTTTGTAGCAGCCAAACGACTTTGAAATTATGAATTAAAATAAAGTGATGAATCTAAAAATTTAGTAATATTAAAATATCAATATTATTTTATGCTTCTCAGAACATGCATAATATGCAATCTATAACCTAAAGGTGTATAATAAAGTATTTTTCTGGTAAACTCCCAAGAAACTATTGTAGAATAATGATGGACTTGTTCAATATTTTGTGATTACTATGTACAATTTCAGGATTTGCTGTCGACGCTCTTTCGTTAAAACCGATATTCAATTTTGAAGCAAACAAACAATTTTACTTTACTCTGAACGTCAACAATAGTATATTGTTCAACGGAATTTTCAAAAAGTAGCTTTAAAAGTAATTTATACATTCTATTATTCAATGCCTGATAACTAATAACTAAATTAAGTATTGCATGAATGCGGTGTTTAAACAATTCATACAAATTCTGATAAATTATAAAGAAGTTCATAGCCTCAAATCTAAGAGTATCTGCCGTACTTTAGAAAAAAGAAAAATTATAATTTTATGATTTCAGAATATCAAATAGAAGACAGAATCGATCAAACGATAACTTTCTCTGCTGAAAATCCATTTCATTTTGTACTTACATACCAACGGATAACTATTTTTAGTGGAGTATATGTTCTTCCTTCAACATCTGAATCTACAAAAGGCTGAAGTAAAATTTCACAAACTTAGCACTATAACAATAATAAATAAAACACATTATCATCGCTTCACAAGTGCCAGTGATTTGTTAATGCATGTTCGCTTCCAATATGTTTCCCTACATTACTGCCAAATATGGTCCATGATCATATATAGAGGACTATATATAGAACTATATGTGAACATTTCACTCAATGTACAACATTATAGCACTATACTCATACAAACACTCCATAAGAACTAATAATCCCTATAAATATGTATATTGTAGTCTGAACACTTTCAATAAAACACGCAAAGATTGTCTTTTGCTATGGAGAAATATATGGATATATTTAGCAATAATATATAAACAAATTGCATTAGGTACTGTAAAAAACAGAGATTTACGATATGAGGATTTTAAACAAATTTAGCCGATATAATAAAAGGATAAAAACAAAGCATATCTTACGAAAGCATATTAGATATTTTTCAGCCATAGTGATAGGCAACAATATTGGCCTTGTCATATATTTTATACTTTATAATACTAAATTTTGTATAATTTTATATAATTACGACGCGGTCGTCAACGTGCACATACTCGTACCACTATTACATAAGAACATTGCTCTTTATTTTCAGAAAAAGACATCCAAAATAAAGTCACTTATACATTCACTATAGACGTCAACAGACCATTTCATTTCATACTGACATGTAACCATGACAGCATATTCATCGGAAATATTATACAGCCCATGGTATTTTATGTATAAATTATTATTATCATATCATTTTCATTTCAAATTGTATAATAATCGCTGAGTAAACTTGTTACAGTATCTAAGTCTGATAACTTAGCTGTTTCTCTTCGTTCGGTGTGCGAACAGGACAATGTACTGTAAACGCTCGCATTTTTGAAAAGATGTATTTGATAATTTAATTGTAATATTTCGGCCATATCTGTATATATAGTTTTAATTACTAATTCTATTTCAAAGTGCCTTTTATTATCACTTCATAAGTTTTTTTATATTTGCAAAAGTAAAGCCACGTCAACGCAACGCCTCACTCGCAGTGCACAAATATATTTTTTCTATTATTTTTACTTCAACTTTAATTCTGTTAGAATTGCCAACACATTTTATTTTTTTAATATAAAATATATTTTCTAAATGCGTACTTAAGTAGAAACATAACCACCGTGTTATTCAGCGATTGTTATAAAAAAAAGTAAAGCAGTGTCATGCAAAATTAAAAGCTGAAAATAATACACGCAGTGAATTTCCCACAACTGCACTTTCCTTAATCACGTTTCTAATGTTTCATATTCCTTTACATAATATGCTGGAAATCTAAAATATATTTGTTTTTCTATAATTCTTTTTTTCATAATCATTAAGTAATCAAGATTGCATGACACTGGTTTACAGACAACATATGGATTATGTATTATATTGTTAGTATTTTCGTATACATATAATTATATTACAATTGTAAATATTTTACATAAATATATAAATATTTCACGACTGTTTAACATTTTTTTTATAAATACTTGCTTTCAACTTTAGACTTACCTTCAAACTTCAAATGGGTTTATTCACTTTAAATTTTCTATTACTATTATATTTATATAAGTTTTAGGACATAAGGAATCCTCAATCTTAGGCACAGAAACAGAATGTTTGTCTTACTGTTTGATTTGTGTGTCCATTAGGAGCCTACTTCTATGTATTAAGAATTAACTATTTCAGGTCTAGAGTTTTCCAGACGTTGTGAATTCGTGCCGAGTTTTGTCTTCGTAGCAGATCGTCCGTTCGTTTTCTCTTTACAAAGTTCACGAAAAAGTCTATTCTTTGGAAATTATATAAATTAAAACCTAGACAATTGTGCGAAGTAAAGTTCTTTCTTTTTTTTGTGTATTTAGTGTACATTATGGGCATTCGGGATAGGACCTATAAATACTATTTCTATATTACCTATCTAGTAAGAAAAGTGCACGATCTCACCTTTTTATTCTTATAACACCTATATCCTGTCTGTCGATTATGATGAAATATTAAATTCTACCTATTTGTCTACGGGTGAAGGGTATAGCATTATGAGCATGGATTATATTGGTTATAAAGTGGAGGAAAAAAATTTTGAGGGAGAAACTTGAGAAAAGCTTATTTATGGCAAAAAATAATAAAATTTGATTAACAAAACACTGCTGAAACTATTGCAAATATTTAAAAATATTTGTGTTAAAAACTTGTAGTAATAAAAGTAAAAGTAGGTAATAAATTATTATTACTTATAATAATAAAACATAAAGTAATAAATATTACCAACTGTATTTCATGTTTTTTTGGATTTTAAATAGAAACATAAAAGGCGTGAAATTGGCAGACTTATAACAAACTACCAAATTTTTTATGTGGGTTAATAAATTCTGTAAAGTAACTATTTCTCGTTGTAAATTGTCCAAAAGAATCTGTGTAGACATAATTTTGTAACTAAGCGTCATCGCTTAATTGCAGAGTACAAGCATAACATAGAATCGTCTCCTTTTAAATATCGTAGGTGTTCATTACTTCATTGCAATTTCGTAATAAAATTGTTACAGAATTTGGCATAGCATACTTGAGCGCAATAGTGCCTATAAACAAACCAATCGAATACGATGCTAATCACCCATTCGTGTTCGTACTTAAGGAAGGAAATACTGATTTGTTTACGGGAGTCTTCCAGTCTTAGGTAATCTCAGTGGATACGGTCTTAAATCGCTTGTATGTTTATTTGTGTTCTTATTTCTTGCATGTCGGGTATACTTACTTACTTAGCTCTGCAATAATGTAAGGTGACGGTCTCAGATCGCTTATTGATTTACGGTAAAACTTCTAATACTTAATTAGGTATAAACTTTGTACTTGTACTACAAATTTACAATAAAAATTTGTTCTATAGTATATACTTTGTGTTGAATACGGATAAAGAGAAACATCTTAAATGTGTTCAAGAAACAAACTTATCAAGCAAAAAATATTTGTAGTCCATTCAATAAATAAATAAATAAGTAGGTGCTTATTTTGACACTACAAGATCAGATTAAGGACTACGAATCAGTAAGTAGTTAGTGGGTAACTAATAAGTAATAATACAGTATAGGTGCTAGTAAAATATTTATTGTCCAGAAAAATAATACTTTCATTTGTATATTTATATTTGTTGTGTACATATATTATATTTAAATTAATTCAGTGGTTAGTGCTTGTCTTATTGCTGTCTCAGAGGTCCCGCAGATTCGTTACACGTCAAAGCCAACTTTAAAAAAGAACTTTCCAAAGTTGTCCTGAATCTGGCAAGTTACAGAATACCACTGTGAAATAATAGCATATGTGCTTTTGTGTTTTTGAGTGAGTAAGGGATGCTTGAGCCTCTGTCCTTATCGCGTAATGGTCAGGCAATTACTCTTGCAACACTTAACATCAAATGGACCGTCAGCCTCTTTGACGACATTAACATTTAAAAAAAATTGTATTTCCGCTTTGTAATCTATGTATTTTTGTATGTATATTATATATAATAACGAAGAATTAAATCGCTTTCAATACAGTTTGTAACAGAAAATACATAAAAAAATATTTATTACTAGATTTGTCTATAGGTAATTACAGATTTAAAAAAAGTCAGAAATAGACTTTGTTTAACACGTACATAATAAAAGCAAATCACCCATCACATCTGTTTCACATTTTTGCTTAAAATTGGCAAAAAAGAAAAAACATTTTATGTATATATTTTATGTATTATATATAATCAGTATACATAATACATAAATTCACTTTATGTATTCAGTACACACTTTATGTTTACTGAAAAGTCTGCAATAAAATTAGTATAACGGAAAAATATTGAGCAAATCTGAATATTTCTGGTAAGAACTGAAGAATCTCGATGAGCATTTTCAAGAAGAGATTCAAATATTTTTTTACAATATATGATGTTTTTTTTTTGCTTTTCGCCTTTGCTTTTGCCTTTTAACAGTCCTTTTGCATGACGCATGAAAGTCAACATTGCATGAAATAGGCACGTATCTACTAATTATTTAAATAACTTTTATATTACAACTTAAGTTAAGTAATTTTGCACGTGTAAAATAAGTACTTTATGTGATACGATACCAGTTCGTACTGAAAAAAAAGAAAACTTAAAAAAAAGTGATACTTAGATTAAATCTGTCATATTGTTTTTTTTGGAATATAGATTTTTCAAATTTGTATCGTATGTTTCATGAATTCCAATGATAACTCATACAGGTTATCTCAAAAATGTTGCAACTGGTTTCCAAAAATCAATTTGAGTGTTCAAAGGTGTTCAAAGGCACCTTTGTTATTTTTTAAGTTTTAATGTTTTAATGTTTGTTTTAAGCGGTTACATAGATATAATATTATCGATCAACAAATAATTATAAAATAATAACAATAAAGTTGCATTGTGTTTTTCTAGTAGATCTCATTTTCAGAATATTTTTATAAAAAAAAAACCATGACAATTAAATGAAGTGACTAGATTTAAATATATCTGTAAACTAGAGCTCATGCTTAATACTATTAGGTAATATATTTATCTACTTGTGCACTTCGTAATAAAAATTTCTGAGATAGCCTGTTTGATTTTTTTTTTTTTCAATGTTCCATAAGAGAATATTTAATTTTTATTAAAATACCTACTTACTCTATTTGTGATTATGAAAAAATATCTTTCTATCGATTTTAAATAAGATTTTAAGTGTTTGTTAATATTGAGTTAATATATTTTTGTCTAATTTTCAGGAAGATTACGGAGAAGAAGGAGATGTGATCTCCGAAATGGAATTTTAAATATTGAGGAGTCGAAAATAAATACTAATAATATGAAATATAATACCATAAGCACACTTCTTACTTGTTTCATTTTAAAATATGCCAATTTATTTCATAAACTTCCCAATCCCTTATCCTTAATCCTAACTTTAGTCTGCGACGCACTTGCGGCAGTAGCTACCTCCTATACAGTTTTCCTTTTGATGCATGGGTATCTCATCTGACCAAGCTTTTTGGTCCTGATCAAAAACATAACGAATATTTTAAACAGTGATATGTTAAGTACTACGTACTAGATGGAACACTCAAGACGCGATGAATGTTCCAAGTGAATGGAGTTTTGACGTCCTACTCGTTCACAGTCTGTCATACGCGCTCGTAAAGATTAGGCGCGTTATTATTTTCAAAACCAATAAAAATGCCGTCTTGTGTGATGAGATATTGCAAAAATACAACAAAAAATATTGGTAAAACTTCTAGTGTAATTTTTATTAATATTGAAACGTTCAATAGGTCAATATTTAATTTGATAAAACCGACGTGCTTATCGGGTCGGCCATATTAATATTCAGTTGTCTACGACTTGACGTATTGACCTTGACACTACTGCCGCGCCGTCCCCCGCCTACCCCCGCGCACCTTCCGCGTTGGAACATGAATTTAGCAAGAAATCGTAGGGAGTGCTCAATCTAGTACTTACTTAACATATCACTGATTTTAAACAACTTTTAATAAGCACGCACGTCTAGCATACAATAACCGTTAAGGTTATTGCTATGTTCTGTTGAAGTTCCGTTAGAGCATTGTCCAAGCGCACCTCACATTACGCTACCAATTTGTTAAATCATGCCCTACGGAAACTAGCTGATAGACTACGCCTTTGTGTCCTAATGAACGCTGTCAGACGAACAAACGTTACACAGCAAGGAGATTAATGTGGGTCACCTTTCACCTCCCTTGTTATCTTTACGGAAACGGCTATTGTTTATTACGGACTTCATTTAACTAAATATTACTCACTGCCCTAAAACTATAATTATTATTATAGTATACCCTGTAATTACCGACCAATCGCCATCACTTCCATACTCTGCAAGGTTATGGAGAGAGTACTGAACAGTAAGCTGATAGCATATCTTGAAGCTAATGACCTACTCAGTGATCGTCAATATGGCTTTCGCCAAGGACGTTCAACTGGGGATCTTCTTGTGTATGTCACGCACTACTGGGGTGAAGCCATCGAGAGACATGGCGAGGCTCTCGCTGTGTCTCTTGATATATCAAAGGCTTTTGACAGGGTTTGGCATGCAAGTTTGCTAAGCAAGCTTCCAACATACGGCATCCCCTCTGGCCTCTGTAGCTGGATTTCTGATTTCCTGAGTGAAAGGTCGATTCGAGTAGTCATTGATGGCTGCTCCTCAGATCTCATGGCTATTAATGCCGGTGTTCCTCAGGGATCTGTTCTCTCTGCGACTCTTTTCCTGCTACACATAAATGATCTGCTTCTTCCAGGAGTAGTTGCGTACGCAGATGATAGCACAGTCATGGAGAGATATCTGTCCACTGCAAGGGCTAGTCGCGATGAAATTAATTCTGAGAGGAAGGCAATGGTTGAGCGAATTGATTCTACCTTGGGTCTTATATCCCAGTGTGGTGAAAGGAACCTGGTTAGTTTTAACGCCACCAAAACGCAAGCGTGTTTGTTTTCAGCTAAAAGGAGCCCTTTCGACTTGGCTCCAACCTTCCGAGGTGCATCTGTACCTGTTGCCAATAATCTCGAACTTCTTGGCATGAGGTTGAGCTCTAATCTCAACTTCGGCACATCTATTGAGTCCAAAGCCCAAACAGCAGCCAAAAAGCTGAGCATCCTAAACAAGGTGAAGCGATACTTTACGCCTGGACAGCTCTTATCTTTGTATAAGGCGCAAGTCCGATCTTGCATGGAGTATTGCTCTCACCTCTGGGATGGCTCAGCCAAATACCAACTTGCCGCACTCGACTCAGTGGAACGCAGAGCTAGGAGACTCATAGGCAAAAGTACTCTTTTAAAATCTAAGATGCACAGCCTGGCACATAGACGCAAAATTGCCAGTCTATGTGTTTTTTATAAGATGTACTTCGGAGTGTGTGCTCAGGAGTTACATGAGCTCATACCGCCTTCCCCTTTCTTCCATCGGACACACAGACGTACGGCTGATTACCATCCTCATCTTGTCGAAATCCCTCATTTTCGGACCAAACGCTTTGAAACATCCTTTATAATGCGCACTGCCAAGGTTTGGAACTCCCTGCCGGCGTCTGTATTTCCGAGCCTATATAACCCTAATCTATTCAAAGTTCGAGTGAATAGGCATCTTCTGGGTGAGCTCGCTCCATCTTAGGCCTCATCCATGCTGTTCAGCTGGTTGTTGGCCAAGAGCAAACCCATCTCTAATAAAAAAAAAAAAAAAAAAAAAAACTTTCATTTCATTACGGAGCAAGACTTCAATTGTTTAGTTTTTAATGCTGTGTTAAGGGACAGACAAACAGAGTTTGCTCTTGGCCATCATCTAGCCGTGTAGCGAAGATACCATAAGTACCATAAAACTTTACATAAAAAAACCTTACATCGCTGCTTAAAAATTAAAGGGCCACAAATCAAAATTATACTTTTTACAGGAGAGTTAATCGAAAAAAATTAAGTTATTTTTGGTCTATTTTTTTCTTGTTAGATATATATATATATATATATATATATATATATATATATATATATATATATATATATATATATATATATATATATATATATATATATATATATATATATATATATATATATATATATATATATATATATATCAAATATGCATATATATCAAATATATGCATATTATACATCATTAGAAGCGTATTTTTAAGTAGCATTAAATGTTTTAGGTACTTTTAAAATAAACTTAATACTAGAGATAATATAAGCATATAAGTTAATTTTGAATATAAAAAATATATAATTTTTTTTAAATATATTTTAAGTCTTTTTGCAACATAAAATATGAAGGATTGTGAGTATTTTCACAATAAAAACATTTTCGGATTTTTTTTTTGTTCCTTTAGTTTTTAAGCAGCGACATATTATGTTGTAAACAATATTTTGGCTGTTAATAGGAACAAAATCAATCCGAAAAGCAAAAAAAAATTAAAGTTTCAGAACTAAGTATACAACACTACTTACATCTATGAAAGGAGTGCACAAGAAAAAGTTCAATTAGTGAACAATATAAGGAAGTCTAACAGCGTTTTCTCCCCGCGTGAAATGAAAAGAAGCAATTACCCTGTAAAGTGAGTGCCGCTGAGACAATGCCTCTTCAACTAGACTACAAGAATGAGACCAGCACATCCACAACTTACTTGCACCGCAACATTTGTTACCATTAAAATCAATAATAGCTTTTATTCTTCTCAAATGCAATAATTTTGATAAAACCTAAATTGAAATTTGGTTAAAAACTGTATGATATCCGTATGTGTGCATGCGTGGATACGAAAAAAATAAGTCCTTATACTAAACTTTTTTTATAATGCGGTAAAACTAATATAAATATGTAATCCCTTATACCTTACTTGTTGAGTGTTTTGTTTTTATAGTCATACATTACCAACATTAGGAAATGAATAGAAAAACAGTTTTGTTCCATGTGAGTTATCAAATTAAAAAACATGAGCTTTTTTATGTTCAAGAGTTGCAGACAATCTGACAGTGGTTGCCAAAGAAAGAAAATCACCAACGATATGAAATTGTGGTGACTACATAGTTCTACTTGGTACATATAATATTAAGAACCACGATAGGTATTGTAAAATGGATTCCCTATGGACAAAGTTGTGTATTTTTGTAATGTTTATATTTTTATAATACAATTGATAGTTTCAATATTTGTTTTACAATACAATTTTAAGTAAAATCCAAATGACAATCTTAAAAGAAATTCTTACTAGATT
This sequence comes from Synanthedon formicaeformis, assembly GCA_945859745.1. Classification (NCBI taxonomy): domain Eukaryota; kingdom Metazoa; phylum Arthropoda; class Insecta; order Lepidoptera; family Sesiidae; genus Synanthedon; species Synanthedon formicaeformis. The sequence goes on along the minus strand of OX243959.1, from coordinate 7,247,133 downwards.
TTCTGAAATCCGCCTTCATTGATTGTGTTCAATATACCAGACATCCAATCAGGCTTTCGTTCCAGTTATGTCCATCGCTATTTCTGATTCTGTTACGTACCTAGATATTAGGACGGCAGGACGATATATCTGCAACAGTTGTGTCGTTCATTGTAAAAGTGGTGTAACTCCCTATTTTTAAAACCATATTTTCTTGCCTAATGGTATCACATTTAGTCATAATTTTCAATATAAAAGTGAAGTAACTCCAATAGTTGCATTAAAATCCCATAGATGAAAACAATAAATGAATGCTTATATTTTTTTCCTACACTATAATTCGCAAAAAGCTCGTTATTCTAAAATTCAGTTACAAGGAGATAGTTCACTTTTACAATGAACGACACAGTTATCTGTGCCTACTATAAATAGATAATTCCTCAATCTGTTTTTCCAAAATCTAGTACGTTCCGGTTGATTTGTACGGCCGGACTACTGGGAAAAAAACGTCTCACTAGTTCGGATACGGGACTGTTAACCGAACTACTGGGAATAGGGGGAAATAAAGCAAACAAAACTGTAAGCTTTTCCGTTGAACACAAACAAATTTACACAATGTTCCGTTAAAATATGTACATAGGAGTGGTCATGTAGGTAAATGTATAATTAATTAAAACGTTGCCTAACCTAATAGTGCGCGTAAAGAGATTTATGTGACACCTCCCGTCCCTTCGTATATACCATACTCCGCCCAAAGGCCTCAAGGTACAATATCTACATCTTTTACCCTTACTTATACGAACACTATTAATTATACAAGGCTTTCGCAACTTAAATGTAATTATAAAATTTATTTATTTCTCAATATAGTGAAAAATGATCCTATAAAACAGTCTATACATCAATTAAGTACATTTAGTTGTTCATGAGATAAATTTTGATAGTTACTAAATATAATCAACACTAATAAATAACTAAGTAAATACACTTAATTGCATGTAACACATTTAATTACAAATGTATCATTTAATTTATTTAGAAAAGAAATATAATTAAACATAAAATCTCTGTGAGTGCTTACACTTTTATGAAACATTCAGACGATTTTTTTAAGCCAAGTGTCCAATTATACGATTAGACTTTAAAGGAATCTCCCCAAATAGGAATCATGCCAAAAAAGAATCCGGCGAAAACGACTAAGCCAAAAACTGAGCTTTGTAAATCTTACAAACAACGTCCAAAGAGTAAATCCGAACAATATCCACGTTCTAATGTCTCACGACATACACACGACACGACACGGTTACAAATTGAAAGAAATCAACATTCCTTGCTCACCTCCATCTACATTCTGTTCACGTAAACTATTAGCTAATTTATACGCTCCATATTACACGTTAAATGTATCTGAAATAATAAAAACTGTGCCGCGACGGTGATGTCATTTTAGGAAAACGTTCTCGTGTAGGATTTCTCTATAAGGTATTCTATTGATGTTATAGCCTAACATAGATCTATTTCGTTGATACTTAGAACAATTGTGCTTTTTTCTTTGAAGTAATTAAAATGTTATTTCCTAGTTTTTAGTGTAAGTTTGTTGAAGTCGGTTTTTGTTTTTTATAAAAAGTTATTTTATATCAGCACACTGATTCCATTTTATTGATAAAAAAAGTTAACCAAATCTCGATGTTCATTTCATTAGTGAGCTTTGCGACATTTAAAAAATGTTACTTTTGTTTCACAATGTGGGTAAATTTAATTATTTTAATAGGTATTGATATTTTGTATGCGGTATTTGAAATGAAAATAATATTATCACTCACGTATGCTATAATCACTTTTGCCGTTTATATGTAGTGATATTTCAAAATGTTTATATTTTATTCACATATTCAGTTGGTATTATTAAATGTTAAAAAAAAACACATTTTTAGTAGCGACAGAGCAACAGTATTTCCTATAGGTAATGTTGCTAATGTTGCTTCCTATAGGTAAGAAATTTGATTGATCTTTTCTACGTTGATTGGTTTTAAGATAATCCGATTTATTTAAATTAAACTTCTGGTAAACCGCAGAGCTTAGTACTAATATTACATTTATTATTTCCTACATCCTTTTTTTTCTTCTTTGTTATTTTATTTCTCCACCAGAGGCCACCAGGGATTACCAGGACTTGCGTGTTTTTCGAGACTACTGGCTTCTGTCATCAAGACAAGTCCTTTATTACAAATGCCATCTTTTTAATCCACGCCCCATAAAATTATAATAAATAGAGGATAGTTCAACTCAGTTTTGAGCTCATGTGACTCGTATATGAGTCAGTTAAGCATTTGTGGAAGTTATGAGTTCGTTGCTTAATTTTATTATTACTAATTAATTATAAGTAACGGCCATTATTCAAATCGGAGTAAGGAGGGTCGGGTGAGGCGACAGGTAAGCCAGTGTTATTGAAACAAATGAGCTGGGGACCACGAAGGTCGACGCGCGAAGCGTTTCTAGAGTCCCAGACGAAACTAAATCACGCCACAGTAAGAACGGGGTTTCCCAGCATCGATAAATTAACAAGAAACATTGAATATGTTAATATCGAAGGTTATAAACACATATAATTTGATATGATTATGTTTCAAACTGATATTTAATTTGGAATTAGATTTAAAGCCTATGTGAATATATAATTTGCGAATTCGCTTTATTTTAGCTTAACGACCCACCTCGAGCTTCGCATGGACGCAATTTTTTTCTGCAAATTATATACATAAACCGTCTTTGTTTATCACTGTTTCCATTAGTGAAAACAGTATTGAAATTCGTTCGGTGGTTTGGTTTAGAAGGAGTTAACGGAGACACAGACAGTAGCGAACACATATTAACTCAGTGGGCCGAACGGTGTTTTATTTTATAAATGTATAGATGCAGATCAATATATATAATATAGATATAATGTAGTTTATAAATAGTGGCAGAGAACGTTGATTTCATTCAGCAGTTTTATAAACTGGACAGGCTACGTGGTCACAATAACCACCCACTTACAAAAGGCGACAGTGAAATAATAATGCGTGTGCTACTGCATTTCTAAGAGTGTTTATTAAATCCCAGAGCCCAGGACCCCTTCCTATCCTTTGTCGCATCAAAGCCTTTACTTAATAAATAATGTCATAAGGACATTGTTTGCATCTTTTGCAGTTTTAATTAGATTTGCATCGGACATTTAACCCTTGTGAGGCTTACCTTGCAAAAAGCCAAGGAAAGTCGGATATTAGTGTTACTAGTTAAAAGAATCTCATATCATACGAAGAAGGAAATCCTGGGGTATTTTTCCCATATTCCATAACACAATAAGATGTTCTTAATGCAGACAAACATCAAACTACTACAACATGGAACCCGCGTGCCATACAAAACACTACAAATTTTATGGAACATTTAAAGGTGACATATGCGTAGAACATGAACTGTCATTTAAAACAAAACAAACATAATAATAAGTACGTCATTTAAAGAAAATGTGACTTTACGTCAACCCATTAGAGTTTAAAATGAAATAGTAGAAGTTGATCGTTACTACCTTTTACCATTGACGCGTGAAGGCAAGAGTCCGCCATGATTCTGTCAAAGGCGTTCTTTTTAAGTGCCGCTTTGGCATTTGTGACGCAAATTCCATTGTAGTATTTCGATGCAGACAAATCTCAATAATTGGCAAGTTCAAAAACCAAAAACAGAATTCATTTATAAGAAGGAAAGCAGAAGAAATTGGTAGCACTTAAAACACACAGGTAGATATTTCGCAAGCTCCATTATTCGTTGTACATTATTCATGAGGCCGCCTTGTCTTGTCTCAGTAACGAGTCGGTTTGAGAGCGAAACCTACTGTCGATAATGAACTAAAGTTTTTTTATACGGATACCAATTCCTTGTCTTTAATAAAATTTCGAATGAATTTTATTATTGGATTCAGTGTTCGGAAAATTGGCCGACAACGCGGGAAGGTTCAGAGACGAATTAATTCTTGGTATTTGACTGAAATTTGAACGTAATAGAATAATGAAACTCAAGCCTAACTAAGAACTTGTGAAATGTCTTAATTAAGTATCGACGAGTATTATTTATCTCGTTGATTTATTTAATTTATTTCTATACTAGCGATCCGCTTTCAGCTTCGCACAGGTTATATTTTTAACTCCTTATTTAAACGTTTTTTTAAATCTTTGTGTAAGGCTCTTCCCATAAGTGCGTTATTTAAATTAAATTAAATTTAAATCCCTTGCGTAATTTAAAAGATTTAAGCGTACATACTTACAAAGGGACAGATGGCAGGAAACAACGTTGTTTTATACTGTGTAAAGATTTTGAAGAAACGTTTTAAGTATGTAAATTAATTACAACTTAGAATTCAGATGTTAAATTTAAAAAAAAGTTTATAAATATTAAGAAATTATTAAAAAATTTCACTTTTTAAAAATAATCTTTTTTAAATTGCGCATTTATCACAAGTAACACACTTTTCATATTTTATATCTCAATGCTCTTCAAGATAACTTCACATTGTAACTCAATAGGAAAATTAAGAGCGAAACCAAAAAATGCCATTGGCTTTTTCCGAGCTCAATTTTCTTCCTACAAAGCCTTAGGACGGCCGAAACACACTAATTAATTAGACAATACACCGAAGGCTTTACAAGGAAAATCTCCACATTCAAGAAATACAATCTTAAGGAGCTTAGTACGTTTTAGATGGAGGGCAAATAATTCAAAGGGTTTGTACGTAGAGTCTAATTAATCAGATGCTCTTAGCCCTTACCCTGTACGAAGTTTCGGGTCGCTGTTGCACCTGAGACAACTCACACTATCATATAAGTATGTGTGATAACTTAAACATATGATATATTTTTTAAATTATATTTTATTTCACAATAAAATTAGTTTTCAACGTATCTAATCTCCAAACCAACTTTATTTTGAATAGTCATAAATAAATGTGAAATTAGTTTATAGTTATACTTATAAATTAAAATTTAGACCCCAATTAAGTTTGAGCTTAAAGCTCCAGTTTACAAAAATATTTTAAACGCTTTATCTTACTACATACAACTTATTATGTATTAAAAGTTTTTGAAACTTTTAACATTAACGAGGCTGATTTATAAAATATTTTTTATTTATTGAATATTGAACAATTTATTGAAATTTTCTTTTAATTCTAGTGTTAAAGAATACAACAAGGTAAAAAGCTTGAAACACACAGCCTCTGTCGGACAGGCACTCTAACGGATAGACTCAATCTAAATTTAATTCCGCACTAAGCGCCTCGTGCTATCCTTAATAGAGTTTCCTCTTGGATTCTTTTCCGCCACATTCAGTAACGTCCTCTTCATAGTTAACTCTCTGCTATTCTTTCTTATCTAAAGATATTTTTTCACGTCCGTACTCGTAAATCTAATTCCATTTTTAAATGCACTTTTAATTCGATCATATAACTTACTAGCTGGCGCCCGCGACTTCGTCCGCGTTGAAAAAGAAAAAAGTAGCCTATGTTTATCTACCAAGTTTCATGAAAATCAGTTAATTCGTTTAAGAGTTATGGAGGATACATACAGAAAAAAATCTAAAAATCGTCAATTTAGTTTGAGTATCATGTATAGAGCCTATAAACACGATATCTCTGAAAACAAAGTAACTTACTCCATGACCAACCCTTACAGATTTATTATTAGTATTGATTGATGGCCCCTAGGTTTCAGCCTGTTTATTAATGTAAATTATATCTTTCCTCCTTTAATGCTCTTTCCATTAGTGAATACCGCATTAAAATCTGTTGCGTAGTTTATAAGACCTAAGCACACCTTCAATTATTATACGCTTGACTATTCTCTAGGGAGTGTCTAATGGTTCTCTTCAATGGTGACGTTCTCGAAAATGGTCAATTTACGCTCTATTGATAATAACCACGGATAGGTCTATTGATTATATTTACAAATACTGGCTATTTCGTAAATTGTCTAAATTTCTTACCATGTAAAAACTCTTTCTAGTTTAAAAAAGCAATAGATAAGTTCGTCTTATCTGTGTCACAGTTTTAGTCTACAAGAGAAGTTTGCAAATGAATCTTTGTATCGGTGCAGTTTGTACTTTTTTTGCTTCCATCTCGCGTACGTGTTAACAAAATGAGTATTTTATCGACCATTATATTTTTAAATTAACACATTTTTGGCTATATATAAAATGACAGTAACAGATGAAATAAAGTACCATCTGTTATATTATACTAGCTGACCCGGCGAACTTCGTATCGCCTCAGATAGAAACCCATTCCGTATCTATAGAATGTATGAGAAAATGAATCCACAATTTGTTTTTTGTGAACATTTCAGATGTTTTAATACATAGATAGTTATTCGCTGCTATTCAGGGCGGAGATAAGTTCAAAAAATCAAAGATCATAAAAAAAATTAGTATAGATAATGTTAGCTTAGTCGCCACGCCACTTTAAAATGCTTATCTTACCCTGAACCAACGTAATTTGAAAATATTCAAAATGTTTTTTTATTTTTTATTTGGAACTCTCCCAGATACGAAACCCTTAACTATATATTATTCATTGCAAAAAGGCAACTTAGGCCCATTATTTATTAGATCGGGACAGTGAGTGTCCCCGGTCAGTAGGCTTGGCTATAAATCGTGCCAAGGCACTGCACTGCAGCCACTTCGCCTTCCGGACTCATGCACTCTTAGACAGTTTTATTAACACATCATGACATTCGTATGAGTTTACCAATCTATTAGCCGCCTTTTTATGTTATACAAGTTGAGACCGCGACTTCGTCTGCGATAGTAAATGAAAAATATAATAACCTAAATAACAACTGATATCTTTATCGCCGTGATTTTGACGCTGTGACAGTGGCGCAATAATATAAACTGTCTATACTATGTTGTGTTGGACTCATCGTATAATAATTACTCATAAATTTTCTTTTTCAAAGCGAAGTCGCGGGCACCAGCTTGTTTTTTATATTTTTAGACAATCCCTCGGGAATCTAAAATTTTTTCAGGATAAAAAGTATTCTACATGTTAACCCAGGTAATAAATTATCTGTGTGCCAAGTTTCATCCAAATCTGTTTAGTAGTTTTTACGTGAAAGAGTAACTTCCATCCTTAATCTAAATTTCACATTTATAATAATAAGTAGGAAGTACTCAGAGTAACTAAATAAAAAGGAGAGAGGTGGGAGAAACGTTTCTTGCCGATTCGTGGTCTCAGCGGCCTTACGTGTATTTCTAATATTTCTAATATTATAAAAACATGGTGTTTCTTCGATTTGAAATACGTTATTGTTAAAAAATATAACCTAAACTTTCTTCTTACCTACCTTGATTATTTTTCTTACCGGTTCGATTCACCGCCTTACTTAGTTTTTTCATATTCTTCCAACGCTATATATTTATTCAAATGAATTTTATTCTCAGAATTGCTATTACAAATATAAGAGATCCCTAAAGATCTAGTCTTTTCCAAACACAAGTGCCTATATCTGAAATTAATGTTGCTCGCTTCCCAAAAACACAAATAGAATTCAAATTATTCTTATGATTTGTAATATTATTTCAAATAATGTTACATTTCAGTAGTCAGTGATGGAAACAGGACTCCTTATCGGAAACGTAACAGTATTTCGTTACTGACGAAAACTTATCTGACAAAAACATTTTCAACATAATATTGTATTAGCAGTTTACAATTAACAAAATATGGAACATTTTGATTTTATAAATAGATATTAGTTACTTTATTACATATCTTAACATCATGTGTTATCTATACTAATATAAAGAGAGAATATTTTTATGTTTGTAATCAATAAACTGAAAAACTGAAAAACCGATTTTGAAAATTACTTCACCTATAAAAAACTACATTATAAGCGTGTAACATAGTCTAAGTTTCATAAAGTTACGGGGGCGAAGTTGCGTGCTACAGCTAGTATATTAAGAAAGTTAATTACACTTAAAACTCGAACATATCCTACACGACACACATGATCCTTGACATATAAAAATTAGACAATTTTTTTGTTATTAAATTAGAAAAATTAGATAAAGAATTTTTCAATTCGAACCAATTAGTTGTTCCTGAGATTAACGCGTTCAACCAAACAAACAAACAAACTCTTCAGCTTTATACTATCAGTATAGATTTACACACGTAATATGATCATAAGTTTTGTTAAAAGTATAAACCTACATATACAGTAATGCTTAACATAAAATACATTTTTAGTTTCTGACCTCACGTCCATTAACTATAATGAAGGTCTGAAGCCTCTATCAAGATGAAACGCCACTGACCTGAATTTGCTTTGTTATTGATTTTATAAGCTATCAGAAGATTCATTCTATTTTAACCGAATCCATAACCATTCTTCTCCGTTTAGTTAATTGTGAAATCAATACTTCAATACTAATAATAAATCTGTAAGTGTAGGTATTGTATGTATGTTCCTCCATAACTCTTAAACGAATTAACTGATTTTCATGAAACTTGGTATATAAAAATTTAGACGTACGGGACACAGGACAGGCTACTTTTTTTCTTTTTCAACGCGGACGAAGTCACGGGCGCCAGCTAGTTCAAAATAAATTTATATACTTACTAACTGGCGCCCGAGCCCAGATAATCCATAATATTCGATAAAAAAGTTGCAATAGGTTTTTTACCATAGGTTGCAGATTAAAATTAGTACAATAGTAAAAAGGAAGAACACAGAAAAGCTTAGAATTTTTTGCCAAAGCATCAAGCTGTCCTCGTGCTTTTCATCAAAATCGGATTATCGATAGTCGTACAACGTAACAAGCAAAGTTGGGTAGTTTCGCATTGTCAAATTTCAGATAGATCCACAGGAACATTGCCCAGTGCGATAAAATGCAACTCATGTCGAACTCCGGCCCAAGAATAGTTCCGTATACAATAAATAATGCAAATATGAATGCTATCAACTTTGGAGCGCATACGCTGTGCTGCGGACTTAACAACATCATAGGTTTCAATGATTCTGCTGCTGTCACAAACTAGGTTATACGAGCATAGCAATAACGATCATCTAACAGTATAGCGATGGGTACTGTTGCTTAAGTAATGGGGCCTAAACCTTTCTATACGAGCCTTTATTTTAATATCACTACGTTTTTGCATGTCCTCTTAATCGAAAGTCGTCTACCATCTACCACCCAGTTGGCCATCAGCCTGTCTGTCATTCTTATCGCAAAAAAAGGTATTTCTATATTAATATTTAATTTATACTGTTTGTTCTCACATCTAAGCGTATCAAACAAAATTACAGATACTTACTTACTTTTTATTTCATACATATTTAAAGACATCGACATTTTAAGAGAAATGTAAGTCTTGTAAAATTCGTATATTCAAGAGCTGCTTAATCACCACCTACTGAATCTTGTAAGCTCACGAAAACCTTTATTATGAAAAATTTAATCTAAAAAACAGGTTTACGAAAGTATCTGGCGATAAAATTGTAGCCAAAAAGTGTCGCGAAAAAAGATTTAAAAGTAATAGAGTACAGTATAGAGCTAACCGAACTCGGTAGGGAGCCAGATGCACCGCTGCAATTTTAATCCTAGTTTATAGAGGACGAGACGACTCGAGACAGGCAAAGAGGGGACTCACAGCGATGATCGGAGATATTGATGCCATGTTTGTTTTGCCTCCACTCTCTCGAGAGTTCTTTGTCGTAAACCTGAGAATATACAATCTAGGTACACGATTTTTTACACGATCAAGCGTTTTCTGTTTTCATTGAAGCTTTTAATGTTCACGAGTAACACAATTCAAACATTTATCCATTTGTTTTATTGATGAAGGCTAATTGTTACAAGAAATGGGCTGTCTAATCATGGACTAGTCAAGACAATCAAGATCCGGGTGCATTTATAGTAGGCATCTAGTCGACGATTAAATTTGAATAGTTTCTAACTTTTCTGGAATGAAACTATATAAGTTTTATATTTTAATAATGAATATAGACTTACAAGAAATACGTCTTACCAAATTGTATATTTTTTTTTTTTAGATTAAATCATTACAACCAAAAACTAGAAACATTATAAAACACGTACATATAATTATATAACTACCTACAAACAATTTCCGATCAATTTTAAAACGACACTGTTTAAGATTTTTTTTTAAAACTATAAACTAATTTTAGTTTGTAAAATAGGAACCAACACATTCCTTAACACCAATTCCAAACGGTTCTAAACTTAAACTAAACCAATTATCTGCATTGAATCGGTCATTTGAGCCCAAAATCATTGAAAAGGTCGGCCAAGTTAATAGGCGGCTTATCTCTAATAATTATATATAAATTGATAATAATTATGAAAGGCAAACTTTAAAAAGTTCGCTTCAACCTAGCATCATAAGAACCATGTAAGAATATAACAAGACAAAACCTATCTTGGCGACTGCACCAACGAACTCGTGAATGTTTATATTATTTAAACCAAAAAACACAAACACTCATCAAGATTCTAAAGAGAGAAAGGGTTATTACACGTAGCGTGTGTTTTAGGAAATTGAAAGCGCAACTCTGCACTTCGCACTATTTTATCGGTTTTGCTATAAATAAATTTAAAAGCTCGACCACAGTTCCGACGTAAATCTTCCGACTGAGGAAATAAAGATGGCAGCAGGTACACGAGTGGGGCGTCTGTATTATCGGTTTAAACTAGAAGAAGATATTAGACTTTATCAACTTGCGACCATTGGATCGGACAATCATAACGAGTTTCAGAAACTGAGAAACATTACTAACACTGCTGTTCTATCATCAAAATGTGAATAAATCTCTAGAAATATATGTCGCAGTCTCCTTTAGCGAAAATACTTATAAATGCTTCAATGTTGACATATTTCTTTTATTAGGTGGGTTTGCTCTTGGCCAATATCCAGCTGTGTGCCAAAAATGAGGCCTATGTTGGAGCGAGCTCACTCAAAATATGCCTATTTACTCAAACTTTGAAAAGATTTGGGTTATATGAGGTTATATTATACATATATAATTATATATGGGTTATATCGACGGCAAGATTCAATATTATTAAGGCTTTTTTCACCATCTGTCAAGTAGGCTAACTTTCATTTAAAGTCACGGTAAACCGGAGATAATGGAGCTGATATACCTTTGTTTGTACGGTAAAAGTCCCAAACATTAAAAAGAAAATAAAAAAAAAATCACCTATCGAATGATGCATAAACAGAGTGCATAATTCAATAAACATAAAATTATTTCTAAAAGTAACTAATAGACACTTTACTTGTAGTTGGTGAAAGAGGCCCTTAATTAATTATATTATACTTGAAACTTTATATCAATTAAGATTGTCTATATTATATTGTGGGGCTTATTATAAATTTATACTTATGGGAAGACTGAACTGCTCCTATGAGGCTGAATTATTACAAAAATTAATACCAAAGAAACCAAGATAGGTACTTACCTATTTTTATTACTGAAATAAAGTTTGAAACGTTTACATAATTGTATAGATAGGCAATGTTAAAACTAATCCTCCTTTGCTTAATCTTGCGCAAATGTTAGTATAATTTATTCATCGGAGTGTATCTGGGTACAGGGGCTGCACATTGAACACGAATTTACTGCAAGGACCGCTTTTAAATTTTCAAGAATAGCCACGAGAACAAAGGACTGTCGGACTTTATCAGACTCTAAAGAGAGTAAAATGTGTCCATTGCACTGGCGCATAGAACACAGTTTATAGCTTACAAGGACACCACACCACCTGTTTTGCTACGACCACCTAACTAGAAGCTTTAAACAATAACGAAGCTTCTTATTATAAATATGACGTTCTCGATTCCTTTGTTCATTGCCTTATTATGCCTTATTAAATTATGTTTTATTTAATACCAACTCTTGCACGCGACTTCGCCCGCGCAACTTTATAATATAGTAGTTGGCGCCCGCGACTATGTCCGCGTTGAAAAAGAAAAAAGTAGCCTATCCTGTGTCCTGTACGTCTGAATGTTTATCTGCCAAGTTTCATGAAAATCAGTTAATCCGTTTAAGAGCTATGCAGGAACATACATGCATACATACACTTACAGATTTATTATTAGTATTGATTGAGAGCCTATGTTACTCGCTTACTCATTACAAACATACAATTTTTCTCTCTTTATAATAATAGTATAGACTAGTGACGCGCATATTATTTATACACAAATATTCCTCGTTTATCCCTCTTTACATCTGTGAAAACCGAATCAAAATCGGCTGAGCTATTTGGGAGCCTATAGAGGACAAACATACTTACATTAATTTTTATTTTATTTAGCTGCTGGTATATAGTAAATAAAGGATATACGAGTATATGAGTAACTTGGTTTGGTTGGTTTCGTACACTTGGTATTTCAGTATCCGATACAACTTTTTTGTATATAAATCGATTCCAATGATACAACACTAAATGTTACGAGAAGCATGCTACAATACATAAGTTTATGTTAATAATGTAAACTATCTGTGCGCCCAATTTCATCCAAATCGGTTGAACCGCTCTTGCGTGATCCATACGTTCATCCTCACACACTTTCGCATTAATAATATTAGTAGCTTTCTCCGCAATATTTATAGCGTGTACTCTGTTCATACAAGGAATCATTAAGTATTGTGGAGTTTTGTCATAGTTTGTTATATGAATGGTCGGGGATTTATTCTTAAGTGAGTTCTGATGTTCACCACAAATAAATTACACACACAAATGAAATATTACGATAAATTGGAAACTCTCGTCAAAACTTTTGTGTTTACCTACATAGATGACCTAAAAAAATCATTACTTCAAAAGAAAAGAAAAATAACTAAGTGTACCTAAGTATTAAGTTTTTGTCCAAAAAGCCATAACAGTAGTAGACCTAAATAGATTATATCTTACTTATATTATAAATGCGAAAGTTTTATTCATTAAAATAGTTGTACTTACAATTTACAGTAATAAGTTAAATGTTATGTTAAACTATGTAGATAGTCTATGCAAGTTTTATATATCTTCCTTTGATGGAGTTCTTAAGTAGAAGGCTTTGAACGCGGTCCGGACTTATACCTGTTATAAAATCAATGTTAAACTTAATAGCTTTGTGCCAGTAAAGTCGGAAGTTTGCGTGTTAGTGGCAACTTTTGTAGAAGGAGCGAACTCTTGTACGTAATTTGTTTTATACATACATATTAACACGTACTGTGAGGAAATGACCTTATTTATCTGAAACAGAGTATTCTACTGAATTGATAGTAGAAATAACAACATTTCGTATCCCACTCTTAGAATCGTCTTCTTTAATAATTTGTGAGAGGTATTTTTGACTAGCGATTGGTCGAACTAAGGCCGAACCAAAGATTTCAATCGAGAGATGCGCCCCCTTACTAGTGAAACTGTGTTACAAAATACAAAATACATATATACTAAAGACAAAAGTATAAAATACATATACATATAATTTTGTCTAAACACACTTAAACACAGTCCACAGATAACACATTCCTTACTTCAAACGTAACTGTGACGATAGCGACGATCTATTCAAGCGACCGTCACTCACTGTAGCTGGCGTGCAACTGTAGTAGTACTGTAGCGTCTGCGCCCAACCCATTGTTAACAATTTTCGGTGTGTTTTATTATGGCGCGAGGAGATTAGGACGCATCTTTCGATTTAAATCTTTGGGCCGAACCCCTTTTTTTTAACGTTGGGAAATCTTCATGGATACCCGGCAGTGTAGGAAACGCTGCGGGGTTATACCGGATTCGTACCGGCTAAAACCCAAAAACTTTCTAGCGCGGCCGTTGATGGGCGGATGACACGACATCGGTGCCCCGCTACCGCTATCCAGCGCGGAGAGGGCTGAAGCGCTCGGTCTCAAAGATCCCGGGTTCATTTTCCGGCAAAGCTGACTTTAGTTAGCTCTTGTCTAGATGAGGCAAGTAGTGGCAGGGCAATCTGCGCTTCGCAATCTTTTGGATAGCCCGTCGCGCGGCAGTAACTACCCTCTTACAGAAGGCCATCGTGAAATAACAGCACATGTGCTGTTGTGTTTAGGTGAGCGAATACGGTATGCCAGAGCATATTTTCTATCTTTAATCCTACTATAGTCGGCACCTGCAGTGGTGCTTATGTGTTATTAACGACGGAGGTACTGTCAGCCTGTCTGACGACTTTAATATAAAAATATTTCTGCTTTGTGATTTATATATTTTTGTATCCATTTAGATAATAAGTAATTTAGAATTAAAACTCCTTGAATACAGTATGTTCCAGAAAATACAGGTAATTCCTGAATTAATACATAGATTTTTTTTTTATTTCAGTAATAAATGTGTTCCAGTGGAGTAATGGTTCTGAAATCAACCGATAGCGCGAGTGTAGAGCTGCGGACAACCTCTAGTAGAATAGCGTTGAAAAATTTAAGTGAAAATTGTGTAACAATTTTATTGAGAGATTCTTTTAATATAAAAAGTGAAGATTTGTACGAAATAAGTTTGTAATAAACAAAGGAGCATTTTATTTGGAGTGTAATTGCTCGTAATAACCGAAAACAATTTGTAATAGCGACGTCCAGCGATCTATTTAAGAGAGCCCGTGAATAATTTATTTTAATTAACCGAGAGCGACACTTCCATTTTTCGCTTCCATCTTATTTAGCGGCTTCTTGATGCCGGCCGTTCTTAAACTGAGGCATTCATTCAAAAAGTTTGAAATCGAATTAAATTCGCCCCTTTAACTAAACTCAATTTTCTTTCACGACTTCATTAAGTGAAGCCATTCCGGTGAGCCTCAGTAATGACCTCAAAGGACGTTAAATCAAGATCGAAACGTAAGATAAAATGGAACTGGAATTTAATATTTTTACCAAATCGTTCTTTAGATCAATCCCTCTTTGTAATCGTCCGTATATATTCTGTTAAACCCAAGTACGTGGACTAAACTATACTTAGTTATCACAATAGCAGAAGATATTGGTACATGCAGTGTTGCATACTGTCTTTGCGCATTGATATCTCGTTCTTTCTTGCTTCTGGATATACATGGCGTTTCAATCTTATTCACCAAAATACAACAGCACATATGCTATTATTTCACAGTGGCCTTTGTCGCCATACGATCTACTACCAAAATGACTGAAAAACGCAGTGTGCCCTGTCTCTGCTTTCTATATATAGACCAGAGCTACTTTTCAAAAGTAATTTTCCAAAATTGGCCGTGCCGGGAATGGAACCTTTGAGCGTGAGACAGTACAAGATGTTACCATTAATGTTTTATTAATAGAATTAATTGGTATAACGTTGTAAAATTAAGTTTTAATAAAATTTGTCTTCATCGTTAATTAGTACCATTATCTTAATATTTTATGGTCTTCGAAAGTGAACTGAACAACGGACAGTGTAATAAAGCAATTGTGACATTGTTTTAAGTATATCGAACAAAAGTTATAAGGAAAAAATAAAGAAAAGAATATAATAATAAAAAATAATGTCGCTCCATTTACAAACTTTAGGGCGTGAGGCTTTAAGGTGATTTAATGAAGGCAATAGAATTTCCTAAAGATATAAAAGTTACGTAAATATGTACACCTTTTTATTAATTAAATCTAGTGTTTATTTATTATAAGCGATCCGCTCTTGGCTTTGCCCGGGATTTAATCAAAATCCTTTGCGTGGTTTAGGTTTATCGGATATACAGACAGACACGGAAAGCAACTTCAATTTATACTACGAGTATGTAAGGACTCTTCTTCAATGGTTCAATATTTGCTTACCAAACTTCATTAAAATTAGTTAACTATTTGAGACAAAAAAACATATTTAACAGGCGGACAAAGTTAATTTTTGATTTACATTAATTTTGTATAGGTTTTTACGTTTCTTATAGAGAATACATAACTCATAAAAGTTGCATTAAGTTACCTACTCATTCCATGTAATGATAAATAGACTGTAAGTTAAATTGTGATACTTATTTCTTGCTGTCGAGTTACCAGCGGGAAAAGGCAAAAACTTCACTTCATTACAGCCGATGCGTAACCGTGAAACCTTCAATTTGGGAATTACCCAAAACGACTGCTGAATTATTCAAACCCTGAATTATCGAGGATCCTTGAGCCACAATATCTCCAAAGAAAATTTATGGTAATACGACTGACTGAATATCTCATCCCGAGAATTTGAAACTTTTAAATTTCTATTTTTTTATTCCCAATTGGAATAGCATAAAGTTGTTCATTATTCGATATTATTGATACGAAATAAAATATTAAATTCTGAAGTGTTTCTAAATGTGTTTGTGTAGTTTAATCCTAAATTAATTTTATTTTGGTGTACATTGTTAGAATATTTACAGTTTTTGAGTATATGAGGTGAAATAAGTATAGTTACAGTATGGCATTTTGACTGAAAAATGATATTAAAGAGCAAGTTGCTGATGCTACTGTGATGAACCTATTTGATGCAACCTATTTGAATAAAGTCACAATTTTTTTTCATCCTAACTAATATTATTAATGCGAAAGCGAGTTTGTTTCAACCGATTATCATGAAATGTAGCATACACCTTCTCTGGGATACAGAAAAAAACATAGGATACCTACTCTATCATCCAGAAAAAAAGTAAGGTTAGGGAGGGTTTTATTTTATTTTTAGATGATCCCTAGGGAACCTGACAAGATAATATAACGAAGTGAACGAAGTAACTAGAATAGGTTTGTTAATAATAAAGGCCCTCTATCATCTTTAAGCCCCAGAGTAAAAATAAAATTTTAATTAAACTATTTGCGGGCTTATTTTCAGCAACTTTTAACGAAAGATTGAAGGTAAAGAAAGTTTTTTGTAAAATTTTCCAAGCCTCCGCCAGGAGGCCGGTGATTTTACTGAAATAACTTGATAAAAGTATTGAGTGTCTCAAGTTTTTATCTCACCACTCCTTTAACATCTCTTTAAGATTGCCTGTTACATTGAAAATGACAAAAGTTGCTTTTATAAATGGCTTTAACCCTTTCAGACCACCTGCTGTAAAAGTTGCAAAGTAATATTACAACTTATTTAGACTTCGTCTAACTAATTAATATTAACTCACCTAATAAGAAAACTTTTATTTTACGTTACTACGAGAATAGCCAGAGCACAGTCTTGCAGCATGAACCGTTTATTCAGAAGACCTGCACTGCATGCTAGCATGAATGAAACGAAAAGGGCCATGAATCTTTTATCTCAAGAGAAATTCGTTCCGTCAAATGTGAATATTTCTTTGTTAGTAAAATGTATACTTTATGGCCATTAAAAGAGTTTCTTGAAAACCTATTTGAAGAATAAATAACTATTTCACTAGGGAAGGAAGTTTAATGAAAACCAACTTTTTATTTTTTTTAAAGCATTGATTTTAAAGGAACCGAAAAATAAATTGGTGTTATGTATAGTTGTATACATGACGGGCAAAATTTATAATGAGTATTTCTAAATAATAGCCAGATATGTTCCGTTGTACCAATCTAACATGAAAGTTTCAACCCCATACAGCTAAAGCATAATAAACACTAAAACAAAGATGGCCTTTTGTAAAATACATGTAGCAGGGACATTATTACACTGCAAATGTTTTCCTTTGTTGCTAAACTATAGGGACAAATGTCATCGGCAGACAGCTTTAACCCTCAGGCGACCCGTCTGTGTCCAACTCCATATGTCACCTTACTACCTAACGCACAAAAGAAAACATGTGCTGTAAATGTTTCTAAAAAGCCTGAGTTCCTTTTTTAGACTATTAAAATTAAGAGGCTAAGCAAGCAACATAGCGTCTTAATTAAAATACATAGTCTGAATTACATCCTTGCATATTATAAAACAAAAAGTTCCCCGCCGCGTCTGTCTGGATGCATGTTCGCGATTATCTCAAAAACTACTGAACAAATTTTCATGCAGTTTTCACTAATGAAAAGAGCATTAACTAGGAGATTGTAATTAGAGATTATATTATAACTAGAGACCCACTCCCGGCTTTGCTTGGGGTTTAAGTTTTATATATACAATCCTTCCTGTTTATCCCTCTCTCCATATGTGAAAACCGAATTAAAATCGGTCTAACCCATTCTTGAGTGTTTGAAGCGTACACAATCCAAATAAAAAAGTCCAACAGTGCGAAGCCGGGAGCCGTCGGTAGTCATGTATAAAAACTGTGTAAAGATGCGATTTTCATTTTTGTTCTGTTTTGTTGTTGTTACGTAAGTAACAAATTACGTAAGTACGTAGGTAGGTATCATACAGTAAGTATCTAATATATCACTGGGTATCTAATATAAGAAGCTTATTTGAATCTGACTTCTTGTAGAAATAAACATATTACTCGTAAGTACGGCACTTAATGGATTTCCTAGAACTATTATGAACTACATGAAACCTAGAACCTACATGAACTATTATGTACTATTAAGGTTATAGAACACCGAAATAAGTACTTAGATACTCATATAATGACATAGCCTGATGGATAAATTGCTCAATTGCTTTTAACTTTAAAACTTTTATATAAATTCTCTCCGCTTCTAGAAATTATGTCCCCGACCTTTTTATCATTTTATTAGATTCAATTAAATTAGATTAATTAGAATTAATTATAATTAGTTCGAATAATTTAACTAGATCAAATTAGATTCAATTCCGAAGATGGTAAAAAATTGTTCCCATTTTTTTTATTCATTATAGCTACCAAATCTTATCAATTCCTAGTTGGACTCTGATTATTCAATTTTATATTAAGGAATCTAAGATTTTTTTGGTAAAAACTAACTAGAAAATTGTTTGATAAATTTAAGAGGAAAGAACTATAAATAAGAGAAACTATTTTGTCTTGAAATGAATAAGTAGTGATAGAAATTCACCTTTAAGTGTGCGTCGTCAAAGAGATTCAAGCGTGTCTATACTATTTCAATTCATTAGTTAGAACAACATTTTGGTGTCTGAACAATATAGTATAATCTATTACAAAGTTAAATGTGAACTGGAAGAACTATCAGAGGAAAAAATAATATATACTTATAATAATAAAATAATATTATATTACACCCATTAGATTTTGAATGAAAAATATTAATGCTGTTTTATTCGCGATCATCGATCACATAGATAATTCCACTTAACGCTTCCACTTAACAGAACGTAAAACTTGGTTGAGAGCAAGAGATTATTCAGGAAAAACATATGCTGTAGCCTCCTTCAACATTATAATTTACATGAAACAAGCGGCTATCATGTCGTTCGCATTATTTCCCTTTTAAAGCGTGCATATTGTATGCCCCAATGCGCGTACAAAGGCTTCTTTTTATAAGAAATTTATAGCTGCATCAGAGCACTCTACAGATACCTTGCAGCGTAGGTACTGTGGTTTCATGGACAAAGAATATCTACTAATAAAATTTATTTAATTTCTTCCTGCATTCATGACTAAACTGTTTTGGAAACTGCTTCACACTTTTACCCTAAAAATTATGTGCCTGAGTACCTAAGATTAAAGTAATTTTAAGTTAAATTAGATTACCTTCAGATTTAGGTAACAGGAAAGAAAAATAGTATTGTTCCTCGAATTAGTTACCTCGAATTTCGATTTAAAGCCTTATTTAATTGGACTATAAACGTATTCTGTTGAATATAATTGTCACTAACTCACCACATTGGTTCAACAATGTCCCAAGGAGCGTTACAAGCTTATTCTCAATTCAAGGTTCGTCTATCCCAACGCCCATCCCAATCAGCTGACTGATTCTTTGGGATTCCACTTACTAATATCACATAACATTTCCTATGAGCATCAAATTAAACCACTTTTATATTCCAAAAATACTAAAATAAACCAAAAACAAAGTTTGATACAACTCATGAGAAGTGTTAATCAATATAACATTTACTATGTGTAGTATCAAAATAAACCAGTGAGACAGATACCATATCACATCTATGTATGTACGACGTAGAACAGTGTCTACTTTTACCAGCTCACCGATAGTCGCCAGTTAGCGAAATAGACAGATAGTCGAGCCCGACGTTTTCAGGGTATTATGGAAGCTCGCGGAGGCTTAGGAAACAAACGAATAAGCCCCGGGAGAAACAACAAAGTGGTCTTGATACGTCTGCGGATTGTAGTTCTCCAGGATCACATTTCGCTTTAAACGAAATTCACTCTTTTCAATGTTACTTGTATTTTCTTTACAACTTTAATCATGTGTAAAACAACTCAGTTAATGTTTCTGAGTTTTGTAAAAAAAATATTTCACAAAACTTCTAGGTATCTATTATAAAAATAATTTAAGTAATGTGAAAAGTTAAAATGTAGAATAATTTATTTTACTGTGCTCTTTGATACTGCCACCAGCGGGCTGATAAGCGGGTGGTTACTGCTGCCAGATGGGTTGCCCAAATAACTGCGAAATGCAACTAGGTCTGTTTCTTTTTTGGTATATAAATGCTAACTATAAAAATTCACATATCTATTTAATTAGTGAAACGTTACAGAACTAATGGCCTTAGTGTATATTATTATACTTACCTATTATGTATTGTAATCATGTTGGTAAATATATAATATAAGTATACACCACTACAAAACAAAACGTCAGAAGTTCAAAGACCCTTTGCAAGAAAAGTCGCAATAAAAGGGTGTTTATTCATACAAGGGTAGGTGGTTTTTTGAAGTGTCGTTCGCGTGTCGTACGAAACGCACTTGTAACTGATAGCATCTTTAATCTTCGCACCTTTTCGTGTGGTCTGCACGCCTCGCGCTAGCCAAGCGATTTATAAATAGCCGCTTTGTGAGCTGAAAATGAGACTAGTCCAAGATAACAATCTTGAAAGTGCTCCAAGCGCGCGGTGAGCCGCGTGCCCTGCCTCGTTAAGGGCACACTAAATCTTTGTATTAACATTTAATGAAACATTGTAACTATGCATATGTTTCGAAAAACATTAGGTTTTTTACCTAAATAGTTGTGCCGCAACGAAAATATTAGTTTGGCCAGGAAGTGCGTAAGCCTTTACCTACTTTAAAACTATATTTTTTACAAGTGGTAAAGCACACAACGTTTGGGCACTGGGCACAGAAGACCACCGATGACAAGCATCTTTACTTGTTTCAGGAAGGGATACCGGTGGCCACCTACCATCAGGTAGACCGTGAGCCTGTCTGACGACATTACATTAAGAAAAATATTTTTATTTTTTTTTTTTCTCTGGGCGCGGGGCCACTGCACAATGTGTGGCCCCTAGGCAGTTGTCTACACTGATTAATGGTTGGCCATGCTGACGATTATCTACTATTTAATTTATATTTATTCCAGATTTTTTTTGTTAGGTTCATAATTTTTTTATTGGATTTCTACAGGGCATACTCATTTACAAACTTAAAAGCTGGATAGGGCAACACTGACCGTTTAGGACGACTATAAAAAATCTTGAATAGCCTCTAGACAACTTTAAATTCCTTTAAATTTCTTTTAACCGATTTTTTTCCGTTTTTTTACCATTGATAGGGAACGATATAATTACTTATCAAGATTTTATAATTAAATTTATAGAACTTTTGGCAGACTAAACGCCTCTTTCACCAACTACACTACAAGTGTTGATTAGTTACTTTTAGAAATCATTTTCTGTTTTATTGAATTATGCACTCGGTTTACTGCATCATTCGATTGGCGATTTTTTTTTTGGGACGTTTACCGTACAAACAAAGGTATATCAGCTAAATTATTCCCGGTGACAGGTGACTTTAATGACGGTTTAGCCTACTTGACGTTGGTGAAAGAGGTGCTAAGTCTCTCCTAAACCTGATCAACGGAAATCCTGCTGGCTAACGAGGTCTCCAATAGGTAATTTAGTCGTATCAAATAATGACCATTATACTAATCAAAATAAATAAAATTCTTTAACTTTCTACCAGACTTCGGTCATCATAATAAAAGCCCTTCTGAGCATTTGCTCTGAGCATCTGAGCATTTCATGGCAGCTGTCAATGTCCCCCCCCAACCTTAAATTGGAATGTCAATAAAACAATTTTGTATTGAATATAATATTTATTAAACTAGTTCAAAGTAACATAGCGATAAATCTGCTCAGAGAACCTTCCAAAATCCTGTCAGAATATACCCTACGTACATCTCCTGCATACAGTACCTCACTCTCTCTGAGCATAACCACAAATACAATGGTTAATATAATTATATTAACAATAAATAGTGCTTCTAATACGACAGCAATAAGAACTATGTTCCTATTTCACTGACGAACGTGAAAATACAAGTATAAAACAAAGTTTTAAACGTTTACAGCCATCGTTTCGTCAGATCAGTAAAATAGTACATTGTAATAGTTACAATTTAGTAAAGATAAGGTAACGATAGACTTTCACTAGATGCGTTTGGTTTATACAAAGCGATGGACGTTGGTGTTACTCCTTACATTGGGAACAGAGGGACAGCAAAACATCTAATAATATCTCGTATTAATATCGCGATAAAGCCTATTATTGCAAGTCTACGTCGGTCGATTCGTTCACTAGAATAAATTAGTTTTAACGTGCATTAAATTTTACACATTAATTTCTATGCTACACGAAAACGATTGTACTTGTTAAACAAATAAAATTTAGAAGAGTGGAGGCTACGTGACTACGTTTAAAAATATGCAACAATTATTTAATATAATAAATAATCATCGAACATACAAGTCGCGTATTAAGGCTAAATATGTTTAAATAAATAAATTACAATTTATCTAACTAATTTCTACCTAATAGCAAGTAAGAAAGAACAGCACAATACTGAAAATAAGAACTAATAAAAATAAACAACGAATACACTTTATAGTTCAAGTCAAAGATAATTTAGTTTCTAAAAAGGACGCGACAAAATATGTACAGAGGTTTTTTTATACCGGATCGGTAAACTGTTCGGTGAGTGAGCGCGACAGATGGCGCTAAAGTGAAGTCACAGCGACGGTGGCGCCGCGTGTCGGAATATTGCGTTAAATTTAATAAATGAGATAAGGTCGTTTGTTTGTTTATAAGACGCAGAATTCGTCGAGAAGGTTCCGCAGTTCCTTATTGTGAGCCGCCTTCGAGCCGGTGGCGGGAGACGCTGCTGTTGCGCGACCGTTGTAACTGAAATGCAAAAATATTATATTACATTTTGTTAAGGTCCACAGACAGTATGCTGACGGTCCACTTAAGGGCACCCTGTACGATCTAGTGAAGCCAGTACTAGGTATTTAGGAGAGAATTTGTTGTCTGACAGACGGGGGCTCTGCCCTGCCACTACTTTCCCCCATCCAGAAGAGCCAACTTTGAAAAGTTCATTTCCAAAGTTGACACTGCCGAGAATCGAACCCGGAACCCATAAGCCAGGGTTCAGAGTACTTTATGATAGTGCTTGCCTTAATGCTATAATACCTTGCAACTTTAAATAATACCTTGCAACTTGAACTTGAAACTAGCTTGCAACTTGAAATTGTCACTGGCTGAATACAATTTATTTAACGTTTGAAGCAAGGCGCTGCATGAAAAATGAAACTTATCACTATGCGTCGGGTTTAATATTGCAAATACATATTCTTATTGTCGACAAAATTTATTAGATTTATTAGTTAATAATAAAAAATATAAATTACATTTTAAACAATAAAAATCGTTATTTAGGTAGTTGGATATTCAAAAAACAAATAGTCAATTACAAAATATAATTTAATCATATTTATTCTCAAATTTTTCGACATGTTTCAGGCTTACGAAAAACCTATTGTTACGGAATAAAATTTGTCGACATATTATCTAGCTCACGCAAAACCTATTTTTACGGAATAATTACAATTATTGAAACAATAATAATAATAAATAGTCACAGATATTTTCGGGGCATTCTGAGTTTTTAGACAATGATGTGACGCGACGAAAATATTTTCTTATTTTGAATCAAATTCTATTTAAATTTTAGTTAATATTAGGAAAATCAACCATTCCAAGTACCTCACACAAAAAAAAATAACGGCAACGAAGAGTAATTTATAAATATATTTAACAAATTAATTGAAAACCTATTTTTCAGATCCAGTGAGTAATTCCAAAATATAGAACTGATAAACAATGATAAACAAATAGATTTTACGCAAGCGGAATGGCAAAACCAAGCGAAGCGAAGCAAAGGAAGCGTTGGTTTCGAGTGAAATGAACGCATCCACGTCAGTGCTCACCTAATGGTGCGCGGCACTGTCTCAGTGTCCGCCTCAGTATGCTGCTCATTTCGCCCGAAAAGTTGGCCAAACCAACCGCCCCCTTGTGAATGGGACTTTGGCCTGGAACCAATTTGCCAAATAGCGTCACAACATGCACTCTACGACCGTCAAGAACCATTGCTACTCATTGTTTTGTTAAGACCGTCAAATACCTGAGGTGAGTAACATTACCTGAGGTAATATGATTCCCCAAAATCGGGATGGTACAACTTGTAACTACCACCACTTGCATCCACGGTGAATTTAAATTAGATGTTGGAAAAAATGTTATATGTTTATTTTATCATAGAGAATGAAGAGTAACGCTTAAATCAATGCTCACAATGACTCCACTGGCGACTTACGTAGCAAGTCAGTCTCAATTATGTAATTTCGAGAGACTGATGAATCATTGGGGTGAGTTCTATTAATTCTATTGATGCTAATATGTAATATTAAGGGCGATTTTGCTCTAAAAACCAATTAAAATTCACCGTGTATTTACTTATCTACTGAATATGCGTGTAAAGAATGCGGTCAAATATGTTAGTTATCCGATGAAACTATTTTAGTACACTCACTGAGTCAAACAACTATGATTTTTTGACTAAGTTGTAAAAAAATGTATAATTTTAAAAGAGCAAGCGATATGGAGGTTTCTTGCTGATTTCTTCCTAATAGAATTAAGGCAAAGCGATTCATAGACAACTCTACCCACAAGGTAGCTTAAACACTTTATTGCTTAAATACTTTATGGTCCTTAAAGCATGCAATGCAACTCTATTTATAATACAAATAGACGTATAATAGTTCCTAAAATTCAAGCTGCAAGCTGACTCATCAGTCAATATTTATTAATCGTTTATTCGCAGTTCAGAACATTAAAAAATACATTTATAAGTCGTTGTTACTACACACGAATAAATGAAGCAGAAAATAGAATACTAACAAATTTCATTTCCTAACGAAGTCAACATTTAGGATTGCTGTCTCCATTGTAGGTGTCTGTTGTCGCCTAAGTATGTGTTCTGAGTGACAGCGTATCGCGAATTCGGAATCCGCCGCGCTCGAAGCAAGTACTCAATACGCTGTTGCTCAGGACATGCACTAATATCGTTTTCAAATAGGAAGTCTCTTGGGACTTCATTTTATTTTCTTGTGATTTAATATCTATTCAAATAGTCGAATTCGAACATATATTTTTTTTTATAAATATCTTCACGCATTCCACACAGCACCATCTAGGTAGTTCTACAGTAGGCAATTAATGCTTGTATTATGGATACCAGACAGTTGATATACTACATAGATTACTTTTATTTGTAAAAAAAAAAAAAAATTTGCCCCTAGCGGGATTCGAACCCGCGACCGTTTGGTTAACAGCTAGGGTCACTAGCCACTAGACCAAACTGGTCGTCATTATCTATTCGAATCAAATACAGACCACTCAAAAGGGACTTCCTATTTGAAAACAACTATAAGAGGCCATGCAATGCCACCCTGATAGGACAGAAGGATAGGGGTGAGTAGGTTCATACCTGATCTGTTTCTGGTTGTGAAGCAACGTGCGGAAGCGCGGCTCGATGTAGCTCCACGAGCCCATGTTCTTGTGCTCCTCCTGGCTCCACACGAGCTGCGCGTTCGGATACTTGGCCACCTCCGCCTTAATCAGGTCGAACGGGAAGGGGGAGATCTGTTCCACTCTGCGCACAATCACCACACCCCATTAGAATGTAAAAGTTTTCAAATGTGGCTCTAATTTATGTCTAGTATTGATTCGCATCTCCTGTGCGTGTTTTAGTCTACACGCTACACATTATTTATTTCAGTAGTTTACACTTTATTCACACTAAAAATTATATATTTTTTTTAGTGCTAGTGGATTGTTTAATATCACTTGCCTGGCAACTGCGATGTCCTTTTCAAGTCCTTTCTCGCGCCGCTGTTTGATCAAGTCGTAGTAAACGCGGCCCGAGCAGAACACCAGTTTGCGAACACTTCCTGGGTTCTGCGAAGCGGGACCCTCGTCAGGGATAACTCTGTAAATAAAGTCCTCTCTTTAAATGTCCACCATTTTAGTTTCAAAATTTCACTATTACAGGCTCGTTCATAAAATGGGAAATGGGCTCTGATATCCTTTGCTCATTCACTGAAACACAACAGCACACGTGCTATTATTACACGGTGGTCTTCTGTAAGGAGTGGATGCCCGAATGACTTCGAAACGCAGAGCGTTGCCCTTCCAATACTTTCCAAATCCAGACCAGAGGCAACTTTGAAAAGTTCATTTCCAAAACTGCGTTTAAGGCCCTGCCGGGATTCGAGCCCAGGACACCTGAGACAGAGCGGCAAGACCTTAAGACAAGACCCCTAACCACTCATCAACAGGCGCCTCAAGACGACGATAATTAATTATTATTGTTTCCGAGCCCACATAACCCAAATCTCTTTAAAGTTCGTGTGAATCTAGGCATTTTCTGGGCGAGCTCGCTCCATCGTCGTTCACGTCTTTGCTGCACGGCTAGATGCTGGCCAAGAGCAAACCCATTATTAATAACAATAATAAAATATGTTACCTCCTGAAGACGGTGCCCTCCTTCATTTCGTCGAAGGAGGACTTGCACTCGGGATGTCTCAGCAGAGACTTGGGCGTCATGAGGATGAGCGGCTTGCGGAAGGGCAGCGCGATCTGCCTCCGCAGGATGTGGAAGTACGACGCCGGCGTGGAGCAGTTGGCCACGATCCAGTTGCAGTCGTGCAGCTGACGGACTGTCATCAAACAACATTTCACTTCAGTCGCATAATAATATAATGTGTAACATCTGGCATCTCACTTAGTCTATGTTCCAATGTTTAAATATTCCTAATCAAATTCCTCACAAATTATTGCTGTTAAAACATATAAATATTCTCTTTCGAATAAAGTTCTCCCAATTTTTGCTAGCAAATTTGCCGATTTTTAATATGCGATTTTTAACACTGAAGTGACGTCTACGCGCTCTCATTTGTCTATAAATCCCAGCTTCCGTTGCATTTGCAGGATTTTACTCCCACGAAACCGAACGGTAAGATGTTACACGTCAATAAGAACTAATTTTTTTAAACCAACATCTCCATTTCTGGTCCTATCAATAATAAATGTGACGTACTGTAAGATAGAGAACTCCAAGCGACAAGATATATTTTTTTTTATTAAACGCCAGCTCATCGGTTGGCTAGTTGACAGTTCACTAATTCACTTGATGACAGGCGGCCATAGTCTATTGCACAAATAATGTCTTAGGAGTTAATAATTTTTAACTGCCACTGCACTGCCAATCTTTAAAGGTTAAGGAATAATTAAGGAGACTAGTCTATTGAATGGCTTATTCACTCCCCAAATAACAATAGCCAGGGTGTGTTTTGTATGGTTTTTATGTAACAAACTATTAACGACTCCATATTTGGAGTCCTTAATAATTTTAAAGAACTGTCGAATTATTAATTTAGCTTCTTGCTAATGTGACTTTGGAAGTAATATAGAAATTGATGTATATTCGTGTGAACTAACCTTCAAAGTCGTTGCTCTCTGGGGGCAAATAGTCGGGATCGTCAGAGCTCATCTGAAGGAATCGCTCCAATCTTGCAGAAGAATGCTCGGGACCCTACACAATCCAAATTAAAATCATATTACACATTTAATTGAAACACACTTTCCGAAGTTCATTAAAAATATTTTTTTAATTTTATTACATTGTAATTTGTCTAGATTACTTGAAATTATCGCCTCCAATTTGTTCCAGTTTAAACTCGCCCTGGAAGTTTATTTGCAACATGAACATCATGGTACAAATAATAAAAAATAATCCTAATATGTTACTTTTTCATGCAAAAACGGCTTAACGGATTTGGATGATATTTTGCAGTTTATTACCTGGGATACTTTTTATCTTGGAAGAATGTTAGGTTCCTGAGGAGTTGTCTAAATATATAAAAAGAATTGTTGTCGCCACTGTTGTCATTTACTCATATATTTTCTCAGCTTGACGCGGGCACTGTCGCCAGGGGTATTTGTGTATAAACTTTGTAAAATGAAGTAGGTATGAAGATTAGTCACCATGCCCTCCATGCCGTGGGGCTGCAGCAAGACGATGCCAGACTGGCGCACCCACTTGGACTGTCCGCTGGAGATGAACTGGTCGATGATGCATTGCGCCACGTTGTTGAAATCGCCGAACTGCGCCTCCCACAGCACCAAAGCATTCGGGTTCGTCACTGAGTAACCCACCTCGAAACCGAGCACACCTGCGCACACCATTAGTCCAATAGATTAGTAAGTAATTTAGTCGAGTTGGTCCACTTTGATCTATCTTTTCGGGTATGGTTTGTTGTTTCGATAGTTTAACAATTTTAAAGAAAAGCTTTGTTTCAAGAAAAACAACCATCCCTTTTTGTTAGTTAAAGAGGTTAACATTATTTATAACCTACTAGCTGTTGCCCGTGACTTCGTCTGCTTTCAAAATGTTATATAGCCTTTCTTAATAAATGGACTATCCAACACAAAAAGAATTTTTCAATTTGAACCAGTAGTTCCTGAGATTATCAACAAACAAGAAAAACTCTTCAGGTGTATAATATTAGTATAGTATAGATTGGATATTAATGAAAAAAATATGTGATATTAGACAGATGAACAGCCCATCATATGGCATGTCGCTTAGACAATAAAAACAAGTTGCTCAAACAAGAAGGAAACAAAAACGTGTAGAAACAAAATGAATAAAAAGTAAGAGCCGGGGTAAGAAAAGGGGCAATGTGAAATGACAATTGAACAAGATGATATATGAACTGACCGTATTCAGATAGTGAGCTGTTGCAGACGGTGTAAGGCGCCTGATCCGGATAAAGGTGTGCGAGCGCGCAGTACGTCGCTTTGTCCACTTTCTGATGATGCAACACATGATGTCTGTAAAATTACACATCAAGCAATTAATTTTATTATTAAAATTTTATATAAAAGTACAAACAGTTATAGCCTCTAAATAGTTTTGTCAACACTAAAGAAGGAACTTTAGGTTTATGGCCAGTGGTTAAACGATTGTTTACATCGGAGGTGACACAGATTTGGGTAAGGATAACATAATACATAATAGTCTAACTAATAATGATGTTATAAGTTGATAAAATTCTTCCACCTCGATCAGTGAATATTAGATTTCTCTTAGTATGAGCCATTTCCTGCGACTCGACTATTTGATTGATCCTTATTCTTAACTCCAAAACTAAATTATGAACTAAATTTAAATCTTTATTTTACAAGAACGATTCAAAAAAAAAAAAGAAAAAATATGTAGGATGTCTATGTGCAGTTTACGATCATTGATAGAACACAAACAATCACTTTTTTTTGCAGTGCCGCTAAACATTAACTTTTTTGAAACAAATTATCCAATCGAGATACATAGTTGGCTATTAGCGAACATCTTATTATATAAATTAAACTGCACATCTTAATGCTGTTGAACACAATCATCTACCATACCTACAGTTCTTTATGTGTGCAGCGTGAAATTGTAAACTGACCTGTGCGAGAAGGTGCCTCTCTCGACGTCCTCTCCCGATAGGCGGACGTGGATGCCCTCCTTCAGGAGGCTGCCGTAAGCCATGGCCTCGGCCAAGGCCCAGTCGACGGTGCGGTTGTCCACCATCGCCATGCGCGCCTTCAGGATGCGCAGCAGGCCCTTGTGGATCTCGAACTCGGCTGCGTTAGGCGGCGGTGAAGAGAAACGTTTACCGATGTGGACCAAAGTCTCCTCCACCACTCCAGTGGGCAACACCTGAAGCACATGCTTACTATGAAACAGTCTCTCATCACGGGCCACGATTACCGACCCAAACAGTATTTAGATTTGAAGACTTGGGTGCTTTTTGTTCCGAAAAAAATTTAGTACCTTGAGTGGATCTTTTCCTTCGAAGAAACCGGACCAGGGCGAATCGAGCCAATCCTTGTACTTGATGTGTGTCTCCTGTTTCGCTTGGTTGTATGCGTCCTCGCAAATCTTCTCATATTTGTCCTTCACATCTTTCACCTCCTCAGCGGTCACTACACCCTCGTTTATTAATTGTTCAGCGTATTTCTCCAAGACTGAAATTGAAACAAATTTACATTAATAAAAGCGTTTTCTACTACAACTTTGATTATTTAATTTAAAAAAAATTAAAATGATCTATTTTAATTATTTATTATTGCTTGTCAAAAATCAATTTCATTTATTAGATACTCTAAAATTCCACATCTGTATCTGTATCCTCGGACGTTTAAAAATCTGTTAAGCAACCTTGGTTGCCATGGCTCAAAATAGACTTTGTAAAGTGTTCGTGTATGTGAAAAAAAGAGGCTTGGATTAGATACCGGGCTTGGTCCTATGGATCTTCTGGTACATGAGGGGCTGGGTGAACATGGGCTCGTCGACCTCGTTGTGGCCGTTGCGACGGTAGCTGACGATGTCGATGACGACGTCCTTGTGGAAGGTGGCTCGCCACTCGGCCGCCACGTTGCACACGTGCATCACCGCCTCGGGGTTGTCGCCGTTCACGTGGAAGATGGGCGCGTTCACCACTCGGGCCACGTCTACCAAACATCAAACACTTACAGTCACAAACAGTCACACAAAACTCGAACAACGCGACTTTGACAGCACTGATTTTTGCGAACAAGTGACGTCATGCACTTTGATTATTCTTTTCACGTGACGAGTCATTCAATTACATTTTGATATAAAAATTAAACTCTTTAAAAATAAAGAAAAATGTTGATTCTTTTTTTTCTATTATGGATACCTACTACCGTTTCGCGGCAAATTATATTTTTATTTGAATACAGTCAACATGCCTCTTATGTTCACTTAAATCTTCATCACAAATGTAAACAGAGAATTTGTTATTATAATCAGTATGTAACAGATTCCAGTACCTGTGCAGTAGGCCGAGGAACGCGAGTGCCTGGGGTCGGTGGTGAAGCCGATCTGATTGTTGGCGACGATGTGTATGGTGCCGTGAGTGGTGTACGCGGGCAAGTCAGACAAGTGCATTGTCTCGAACACCACGCCTTGACCGGCGAACGCCGCGTCACCGTGAAGCAGGATGGACATCACCTGAATTCATTTCAATATTATTCAGAAGCTTAGCCTACACAATATGACATCAAATATTTAAAACTTTTATAACTTCGCACTGAAACATTGGTGCGCAATTGTACGGTTTATTATGTAAACTCGACAAATAAAGTGCTTTATCACCCTAAGATTGAAAATTCTTTGTATGTTGTAGAATGGTAAGGTTTGTTTTCCTTTGAAAGTTTAGTGACAATTATGTCAATCAGTAATCAATTCCAATTTCAAATCTAAGCCTTAGCGAATTTTGAAATGAATGGAATTTGTTATCGAAAC
This sequence comes from Synanthedon formicaeformis, assembly GCA_945859745.1. Classification (NCBI taxonomy): domain Eukaryota; kingdom Metazoa; phylum Arthropoda; class Insecta; order Lepidoptera; family Sesiidae; genus Synanthedon; species Synanthedon formicaeformis. The sequence continues at coordinate 7,215,394 of OX243959.1, read as the reverse complement.
TGATAAAACACTTTTCTGGTTGGTCATACATATGTGGATTTTATATTACCATGCATTTTCAGGCACGTATCGATCTGCACTTTGATCGCGAGCCAAATCATAATAATCATTGTTTATTTAAGTGTGCTAAGATTAGAGGACAATCGTTTTTGATCCTTCGATCCGGATTGGTGTATTCGTGTTTACCTTTTTGGCCTTGTTTTTTTGGCCTACAAACTGCAGTAAGCACAAGCATACAAACTGCGCGTAAGCAGTAGCGCTGCTTATGCGTTTTATAGTAGGTAGTCGACTCGGTGAACATATTGATCTAACATTTTTTCACGAGGTTCAAACAGGAATGAACTTTTACGTATGACATTTATTTGTCACTGATTATATTATAATTTAGCGTACACAAGTATTGTAGTAATCAGTACAAAGAATAGGGGACTAATTTTTAGTTATAAGCGCGTATTTGGTCCTTCGATCCGGATCGCTGTTTATGTTTACCTTCTTGCCCTCGTTGTCGCCGCGGTAGAACTGTTCGGCGCGCGTCTTTCCCTGCACGACGGGATCGACGGCCTCGAGATGCGATGGGTTTGCGCATACCGCCAGACGAATGTTCTTGTTCGTGACGCGGTTCAGACGCTCAATGTACGTGCCCAAGTGGTACTTCACGTCTCCGGAGCCCTGAATTCACAGCACACAAACAAATGTAGCAATCTTATTTCATTCACATAATGACTGGATAAATGGTGGTTGTAGTAAAAGTGATTTCGTAAATACTAAAAAAAAATGTTACCGGCGCAGAACTGCATAAGCAGTGACAAAATAATAGATAAAAGTAATTAGACCTTCACTTTTTTCGATTTCTGATAATGAACACAACACTGTTATAGGAAGACATCGTAAGGAAACTTGGACTTTAATGGTATTTAATAATGCAATAAATTAATGCAGTCTTGTCAATCTGCAGTCTCGAAGGTAGATAATATGTATAATATATGGGCTGATACAGTTACAAAAAATAAAAAATAAATACAGAAATATAAATTAGTTAAATAATTTAATAAGTTAGTTAATTTAGTTTATAGTTATAAAACATTGATATATGATTTCCCACCAGAAAAAAAAGAAAATTATTGAATGGTCACAATATGACATTACATATAGAAAATATTTTTTTCAATACAACAGTAAATGTAGAAAGGCCTAAGAGTTTTTCAAAACAATAACAGTGAAAAACAAGGAATCAATCATGATGATTGATTCTGTCGCGACTGATTTACGCTTATCGATTTAAGCTGCTAGATTCATTCGATCAATCAAATTTCAAGGATCAAAGGTTCAACAAAATGATAAACCTACTAGTTGCTTATCTAATCGTGATTTTATTTATTTAATTTTAAATTTTATCCTTAATCCATTATTGTATTTATAAGCTTCTATATATACCTTTGTTCTCTTATATAATGAAATAGAAGAAAATAAGGATTAGATTGTTTTTATAACAATGAAAGTTGGTAACGGAAAATTTGGAGAATTTAAATCATGTTATAGTAATTCAAAAACTCAAAGAAGGACGTATCTTTGGTCAAAAAAAAAAACATATAGAATACACTATATGGTAACTCACGTCATCTTCAGCCTCAAGACCCGCGAACTGAGTGAACAACTGATGGAGAGGTTTGCGACAAACATTAGCGAGAACATTCAGACGACCTGAAAGCAAAAATAGCAAATTTTGTTTAGGAAATTGAACTTTTTCTAATATAATAGAATTAAAGTCCAAAATTAAATGGGTTTTCGAGTTTTGTACCTCTGTGAGGCATGCCCATGATGATTGATTCGACACCTAGACGTGTAGAGACATCAATGACTTGCTTCATAGCCGGAATCAAGATCTCACATCCTTCTAGACCGAAACGTTTTTCTGATGACCATTTCTTTGCAAGGAAATTTTCAAATCTGAAAAATTTAACGCGAAATTAAAGCAGATATTATATAGTACGTCATCTTTGTCTGTTCTTATATATAACCTCATCAAAATTGCCTTATAAAAAACCTTATAAATCAAAGGTCGTACAACATAATGGAGATAAAATATTATTATCATTTTTTTAAAAAATATGTAGATGTCAATTAAAAATGTGGCACATCTCAAAAAATACGTCTATAGCAATTATTATAAATTTAAAATTTTTATTTTATATAATGAAAAGTATTCGTCAAAATTTTGCTCTTTTACCATTCATTCTTTCCGACCTATTATTGGTATTTATTTATAAGACGTTAATTAATAATTGTGACAATTCCTTACATATTTCATAATATAGTTTACTTCAGCGGTAAAAAAATCAATAACTAGTATGGTAATAAAATAAATAGGCCGCAATATGAATACTCACTTGCTCACAATAAGGTTCAATATTATGGCCGAATAAATCGTATTTTTTATGTAAATGAAACCTATTGAATATCAGTACCTTTATCAATATCAGCAATGGTAAAGGTGAACATGCGAAGAAAGGTACATACCCAGCTGATCTGGTCACACGGGCCAATATAAGCCGCTTCTGATCGGGACTCATCTTAGTGACTCCGGGTGGTTCCATACGTTGTCGAATCCAGTTACATTGCTCCAGCGAGTTGATGAACATGAATTCGATGCCGATATTATTACAATAAGCCTGCTCTAAACGGTTCAAAATTTCCCTGAAAAAAAATAATTCCATTACAGCTTTTTGTTTGTTGTGTAAAAAAATTATAAAAGTTGTCTATTTTATAGAAGTGGCTAACGTCGCCTGAGAACATCTTAATCAAAATTAGAGGGATAGAGCGATGGGTTCTAGCATCCCTTACTTTTGTACCTGTGCAGTTATTACTTGCTGATTTTGAGTGAGGGGGCGTAATTACTGCTCATTTGGTATTGACATTGGGTTATGACTGCAAAACGCAGTGTTTCTTAGAATTTCTTCTAAAAAAAATTACTATCTACCGAATCAGTTTATAGTCAAAGTCCGTAGTCCAACTGAGAAAAGATTAATTACACTTAAAAAATAAAATAATTAATTATGGTCTAATTTCGTCTACTGGGCTACTCGATCGTCCGAAATGCTTATCAGTGTAACTTCTCAGCACATAAACAACTTTAATTTAAACTGGATCAAACCACTCTTAAAGATAATAATTCAGTTAAACATTTGCGTAGTTCAAATAAACTGTGTGACATCATTCAGACCATCTTATGTGACATTGAAATATTGAAATAAGTATACCTGAGGGGTAAAGCCTTCTCTTTTTCTCCGATGAAAGTGGTTGAGGGCAACTTAAACACCCTGTCCATGTCAGCTTCATCTAAAATATGTCAAGCGCTTATAAGAGTAGGAATATCATTAGATTTAAACATTCACCGTCCGTTAACATTATTACTCTATTAATTAGTTGTTAATTAATTAAATATAGGCCAATAAGTATATATGCATACTTTTAAATAATCTACAATGTTGGACTTGGGTTACTTTGTTAGTTGATAAGGACGGTAAATGCGTCGCATATCTACTGTCAACATAAAAAGTAGGCTAAATAAATAAAAAAAACAATCCCAATTAAAAACTTTTCCCGAGATATTTGTTGGCAAAATATCGCAGCAAAACGTTGTCTACCAGAAAAAAGCAGACGCAGAAGCATATTTTGAATAAATCATATCCCTTTACTAGAATTACATTTCATTTTTTTTTTTCAATTTTATATAGAGTATATAATATATTAATATAATTTACACTACCATTGCGAAATAGAGAAATTAATACTATAAACAAGTCCAAGGTCCGGATAATAGCGATAGTTTGAAGTTATGCCGAAACAATCCATTGGCCACAGTCCAAGACAGAGAGATGTGGCGGGGCACACGTGACGACCTACGCGCTATATTTCTCAATGTCACTCTGTAACTTTCTTAAAATAGTTACAATTAACGAATATCTATTAAAATAATAATAAGTAATAAAACATTGTAAAATTACAGAGTGATACGTTCAATTTACATACATTGTTTTACATTATAAAATATATGTTTTCCCCCATAACCGTATTACATTGATACCCATGCGTAAATATATATATAAGACAATAACAAACATAAACTGATAGGGAGTATATGATGATTAATGAGAATCAGCATGCATTTGCATTTAAATATGAATGTACAAGACATGGAAACAACCGAAGACAAGAATAGTTGGTAAGGTGCGAGCCAAAAGGAACAGAGTGAAAGTGCGCAACATTCAATTGTTTCGTAAAACATTATGGCGTCCAGTGAAAAAAAAAAATCAATTACGAACAGAAATAACGAGGTGTTAAAAATAAGCAAATACAAAATAAAATATGATGGAGAAACCTACAAGAGAATCGAGAAAATAAATATGAAAAACCACCATATTTCTGAAAGATGTTTTCTGTTCATAACCAATGACGTTGATAAATAATAAAATTGATGAAAAATCAATTTATGTTTTCAAAACAAATAATCAGATAACAAATAATCACATCGATTAAATTTGTGAATCAACTAGGAACCGGTTTTTTTTTAATTATCTTGTTTTTTTATCTTTAAAACGTCATTGGCATTTTTATGAATGTTCACTGCGCCGCCATAACTACGCACGAATAGTGATGGGCACACTTGCAGTATTTACCGAAGAAATAATATTTCTCCCAATTAATTTGGTCAAGCTATACGTGTTGTATTTCTAAATGATAAGAAATGAAGTAGGCCAGTTAAAATATTTTTAAAGTTAACATCTAACGTGATTAAAATTATAAAAATAAAGAAAAACAATAAATTATCACTATCATCTATAAATAAAACAACTATAAAATGTTAGTTAAAAATTTACGAGTGAAGACATTTACGACGGAATAAACTTTCTTGGGTGATTTTGTACATAAAGTTAAATATTAGTGTGTCAAAATGGCGGATTAATACCTTTTTCATGGACAACTTTACCATTATAAAGGAATGTACACTTGTACAGATATAAATGAATATGCAAAACGCCATCCGTAACGTCGAGAGTAGAGGCAATTTACGTTTTGGGACAACAGACACACGTATAGTTTTTGTATTTTTTTTTAATAAAAAACGCATTAAAATCCGTTGCGTAATTTAAAAGATCTAAGCATATATACATACAGAGGGACAGACAGGCGGAAAATCAGCTGAATACAAAAATGCTATACATACTAGGCCGTTTTGACACACACGAATGTTAATTATATCCATTTCGGCATTGAATCCGAAACGTTCGACGAATCTAAGAATCAGTATCAACTGCTTGGCCGCCCATCACTACGCATGAGGTTCGATTGATCGGGCAGGGTTGGGAGAGTGCTAAAACGACAGGCTCTCTTTAGTCTCCTTACCAAACCTGTAGCTGTTGTGTATCACCTCCCGTGGGTTTTTACCGCCCAAATCGGCGTTCGATATATCCAAAGGGTCGAGTCGAGCTATATGATGTCCTCGGATCTGTTTGTTTAGTTTACAACATACTGGGTTTTAGTATGCAATGATCTAAGCACTTAATAATTGTTATAATATATTACAGAGCTCTCTGTTGGTAAAATATTAAAATAAGCATAAATAAGGAAAAAACCATGTTAAAAGCATTAAATTTGTAAAAAATATATATAAATAATATAATTTGTATAAACACAGATTATGCTGTATTGTTGCTGTAGGAAATGAATTAATATTTGTACATAAACTTAATTCGAAAAGGTAAGGTGAAAATGAATCAAAAGTTTATTATAATAAATAATTATTGTTAATTTAGCAATAAACTTCTAGAATTAGGTTTGAGACGATTAAATTAATCACTGCCTATAATGGTATATTACAATAGGGTATATGAATGATATGTAAAATTTAAAGGAAATAATATTTTTTCATATTTGATATATCCAAAAATCGCTATTAGACTATTATTATTTTTTTTAAACAATCTGCATAAGTACCAAAAAAAGATATCTTGGTTACACAGGTCAGACACAATGCTAAGTTTTGTGTTTGTTTTATTAACCTTAACCTTTTTTTCTTTGCCAAATCTAATTGTAACTAATTCAATGAGGTAAATAATATATTATATCAAATTAAAAAAAAAACATACACTTGCTATTACACCATAAAAACATTGTATATATTACATCCCTAAAATCCGTCCACATCCTAAAATACATATTTTGATTTGAGAATTAAATATTCGCCTTTATAATTAATGCACAGAATAAATGCCTAAACAGAAAACGTCAAAAAGGACAACAATCTAAATTATGATTAGGAAATACTTCATACACATTAACTGTATGTAAATCTCAAACTAGTAAAGGAATATGACGGCAAAGCGTTAGTTACGTAGGTACATAATATTTTACTATAGGAAAAACTTACTGACATAATAGTATAAAAGCAAAGAAACCACCAACTATTACAATCCTTCAAAAAAAAATTTAATATTCGACAAACAATATTAAAATACAAAATACTTACGATAACTTCGTTATAGTTAGTTTTATATAATAGTATAGTAATAAATATATTGTGGCTTTAGAGGTGTTATTTAGACCGTATTTTTCAAAAAGGCTAGTCTCAATTTTTTAAATATACATATAATATATTTTCTCTATTTTCCACAGTAAACGAAAATCACAAAATTACGTTTGTTAACAAATACTTTGGACAAATACAATACTAATGTAAATTTAACATAATATACATAGTACGTAATGAAATATTTACCCATGCACCAATAAAAATACTTGATCACAAAAAAACGTATACAAAACTATAATACGCAGATACATTTAAAAAAAACTAGTCTATTAACCAATCACCAAAATATAAGCGAAAACTAACTACATTTGAAGCGGAAAAAAACTTTAAATTGATTCGTTTAAAATAACGCCTCCCTTTAAATCTGCAATGTGCATTTGTGCTTTTTACACGATCATTAATACGAGTGCTTTCAAAGCAAACCCCTATACCATTTTAGATTTTTACCATATTTTATCATTGAAAACTAAAGAAATGTCAACTTTTTTTACAGTAACCAAAAATTATGACAATAAAAATTTATATTATTTTTAAAAACATTATATTTATCGGATAAATAATAATCCAATAACAGAAAATCGGTTGCAATTATGTTATTTATTTACGACTAAGCTTTAACTGGAAAATTTTGCCTTGTTATAAATGGTAACACGGGCAAGGTTAATTTTTGTCACTGTTTTGTGACGCTAATTGAATTCTATTCGCTTAACTCGGGAGACCAATTAAATTTTTCCTATTGTTTGTTTATACCATAGGCTGACTGCTTTTACATAATGACTGGACGTGTTGTGGTAAGCTAGTTGCGAAATAACTTCCAATTGGTATGATTGCATAATATTATTATCCCATTAAATATATTAAAAAAGGGGATAAATAAACTAGTAATCCATTAAAAACAATATAAAGAATTAACCATAACATAGTTATTTAATTTATGAAATTTGTCGACTAAATTACCCTGATGCGTGTATTTTTATGCTATTTATTTTGCAAACATGACATTTTAACATTTTTCATGTTTTAACCAAATTTTAATTATTATCTAAATTTTAGTCACAATAATTATAACAGCACATACATATCACTTATCTATACCAATACTCGTATATAAAGCTGAAGAGTTTGTTTGTTTGTTTGGTTGTACGCGCTAATCTCAGGAACTACTGGTTCGAATTGAAAAATTCTATTTGTGTTTGATAATCCATTTATCGAGGAACGCGGACGAAGTCGCGGGCGCCAGCCAGTACTTAATAAGAGACATAATATTACAACAATCTGTTTTCTAGAACATAATTTTTGATTAAGTCCTAGCCAGTTGACATTCCAATAGGTTCAACAGCGATAGAGCAAGTTGAAGGTGTCATACCGAAGCGTACGTGTTGTCTAATGACCGCTTCGTTGGCGAATGCCCGCAGGCCACCGTGCCAGTCGCCGCTGGAGACAGGGTCTCCGGTCGCAATACCCAGCGGGTCTAGTTGGGCCACGAGATGGCCTCGGGACTATGGCGCGCACAAAACAACCACACCGCGTTACAATTTTGACAAAAACAAAGTGTATTTCACTTCCAATTTAACAAGGCCACATCTGCCATTCAAAAATCGAAACAGCGTTTAATATATAATTATATATGTATTTTACATAAGTTAACCGATTAATGAATGTATTCCTATTTGTATAGAAGAAATGAAAAAAAAAATACAAGCACATATTTATTTTCGAATTAATTAATCAGTTAAATAAACAGATCGGTAATTTGGTCAAGGCGCTTCTGCTTGCGAAGACAGGCATTATAATATGAAAGAAAAAACTTCGATACTAAATAAATAATCATTGCCTCAAAGCAATAAAAAAAATATAGACAATACCACATTGAAATGAAAAATAAACCATGAAAACCTATATAATAATATATAAAATAGACACAACTATAATGCGGACTGTACCTATGTATAAATCCCATACATACAAAAATAAGTCTAAAAAAAATTGAAATCTGGTGCGAGATATTGCATAACTAAGTTAAAATGCATCTTTTGAGACTAGCAATTTTTTTATCGGTCCATGTCTTAGTTAGTTAGTAAGGACGGACATGTTATGACCGCTCAAATAAAATTATTACAGGTAGAGAGAAGATTTTTTTTTTGTTAATTTCAAAGACGTTAAAACGACGTTACGTTATACAAGGACTACGAACACAATAACTATTTTTAGTTTTAAAGAGAAACCTGATATCGGTAGATATATAAATGCGGCAAAAAATTAATAATGATTAATTATCGTTTAATTTTTAATTTAAAATAAACTCAAATATTATTAAATATCTACCAATATCTTTACCACCTCATACACTAACTGAAAGCAATCACTTTCAAATGAAACTCTCAAATCGCGCAAATCAATGTGACAATTTTAATTTATTTATAATATTTCGAACGTATTATATTATTATTATTTATTTAAAAATATTTAAACAAAGTATTACTGGTAATTTGATTTTTTGGTAATTTGGTCTTAAGGCCGAAAAAATCGCGTATAAAATGACATTGGCCGATTTAATCTATTTTAGTTTGTACGAACGCACATCTTAACAAGATTTTTAACTTTAACTAGATTAAACATCTAAAATCATGAGTGGCTCGAATTGAAAGACAAATTAGGATATACCGGCTGAATTTATAATCACTATCTTACTCTCTCACCAAATCCCTACTGTAAATGACAATTTATGACTGTATGCAAAACGCAATGTGCCTTGCCATTATTAAATGGTATAAAATAAAATTTTCTTAGAGTATCATTTTTTCTCGAAGCGGCTAGATTTTTTTTGGTATGGATTCTTTAAGATATTTTAAAATATCTAAAATACTGACTGCAAAAATAAACAATATATTTAGCTCGTTCGTACGTACTATAAAATCGATCGTACCAGCGTTTAGTCATACGAGTTTGTCACAAGTGTTGGAGAGTGATTGCTATCAAGGTGTCATTGTGTTCGACTCGTCAATGCTTGTTGTCATGGTTACCGAAATTGAAATATTTCCTCATGATGAGCTCGGAGCGCGGCGCGCGCATGCCGAGTTCGGGCAGGTTTGCCGTCGTGATGCCGAGCGGGTCCACGTCAGCCGCCAGGTGTCCGCGAGCCTGCCGCCCGCCATCACGTCATCAAATAGCCCACACACACACACACCACTCGCACCAACCGGCGACCGGACCGACACTACTAGAGCCCTTATGTAACCCCTTCGACTCTCAGATGTACTCAATCTTATGACTCCAAACTACGCACTAGGCTTGTATTTCACACGCATACCAAAGTCCATGGTGTATAATATCATCGAAGTACTAAAACTATGGAATTTTCTTCACAAATCCCAAAGCGGCGCATAAAAATTACACCTAAAACGGAATAATGGCGGAGTCTTGTCTTCGCGCGTCAATGGTTAAAGGCAGTTAAAGCAACCAAGTTCTTGGCGTAAAGTCACATTTTCTTTAAATGACAGATGAAAGAGTTCATGCTCTACGCATATGTCATTTTTTAATGTTTCATAAAATTCGTAGTGTTTGTTTTGTATGACGTGCGAAATCCATAGCTGTAGTACATTGATGGTGTATATTTATTAAAATTTATAGAAACTATTGAAGTTTCATACTTTATGTATGTATACATATTTGGCATCGCGCCGAAGTAGGGAGTACCGGAGAAACTACATTCATTCAGCTCTATACTCTTATTAAAATTTATTCAAACTATTGCATCTTCATTAAACATACATAATATTTGACATCGCGCCGAATTAAGGAATATATTTTTTTAATGTTAAAGTAAACAGAGAGGCTGACGGTTTACTGGATGGTTTACGCGCGCTGCCGAATACAGTAGGATAAATTATAATGGGATTGGATTAAGTGATAGAGAAATGGGCTCAATTCAGCAATTGTCCATAGAAAAAAACGTTATTGTATAGAAATGCGTACGCGTACGTTCCACAGCTTAAGCTAACGAATGGGCAACAACTGATTCGAGCTTAATAAATGTAGTTACTTCCTTACACCCTCCATCATGTTCCTACGTTATATATATTTTTTCTTTTAATTTCTTTTAAAGCGGTTATCAATTCGATATCAAGAATAAGTCGCCAGGTGGTGAGAAAGTGTGTGCAATTTGGACGCACGAAACAATTAACTTCCGTAATGCCAATATAATTTCACATGCAGTTGCGATGACCAATCATGGCTAACGACTAACTAACGTCGAATAAACTGAGGCCGAATCTTTTTCAACCTACTTTAAGACAAATTAATCCCTATTCGAAGAAAACGAAAGGGATTTATATATATATATATAAATAGAGGGAGGCACAAAATCTATTTACAACAGTCCGTTGACACCTAATTCGTACAAGAGTATACAAATCGTAATTAAACAGGGACAGAAACAAACGCGCAAATATACTGGCAGATGGTATATTATGGTATGTGAATAAACATAAAATGTGCAAATAAAACGAATTGTGTACAAGTGTTTTTTCAATATATATATATATATATATGATTAAAATCATTTTTCACCTGGTAACTCCTGATGATCGCCTGGACGGCGAGATGATCGTCGATGATCTTCTCGTTTATTGGTGAACCTGTTAATTTACACAAAAACACTTTCAGAATTAAAGGTGTTAAACCGGTCTCTGATGATTGGCTTCATGTATAATAAGCATTGATATACAAAGTATAACAATAATTGTTTATTTTAAGGTACAAGAGTCTAAGTTCCATCGACTACAAGCTTTCCCCTAACCCCTGACTTTCTATAAAGCCCAAACACTTCGCATTATTTCGCAGACTAATTGATGCTGCAGCACCAGGTCAAGGTTACCACATCATGGAAATACCACTGAAGTAACAGTATACCAAATATCAAACATGTGGAAGTTAGTGAAATCAAGTCAACTAGGAAATGGGCTGACGGTCTTCACAGATTTATTATCAATACTATAATAATAAATCTGTAATGGTTGGTCATGGAGTAAGTTACTTCGTTTTCAGAGATATCGTGTTTATAGGCTATATATACATGATACTGAAATTAAATAGACGATTTTTAGAATTTTTTTCTGTGTGTATGTATGTATGTTCCTCCATAACTCTTAAACGAATTAACTGATTTTCATGAAACTTAGTAGAGATAAACATTTAAACGTACAGGACACAGGATAGGCTACTTTTTTCTTTTTCAACGCGGACGAAATCGCGGGCGCCAGCTAGTAAATTATATTATAGTAATTATAGTGACATATCAGATTCCACAGACAGATATAGGCACACACGTCAAACTTATACCACCCCGTTTTTGTGTCGGGCGTCGGGGATTAAAAACCGTTATTACAGAAGAAATTTTATACATTTATATATTTCTTTAAATTAAAATATAACAAAACATGTTTTTTCAACAACAAAATACCTATTATAATTGAAGGTTTGCAATGGGGTTATCAATTGTGTACTTTATCTGTTCAATTGCTTATTTGCTGTAAGTCTTCATTAAATATACAACAGAAACATAATTATACGACAAGTTTAATGACCATGAAAAACACACACTAGGCCTGCAAGCCTGTGCTTCAATAGTGTGCTTCAAACAAATAAATTTTGAACGATTATGTATACATATTAATAACGCGACCTACAAGTCTTAAATAAGTAGATTAGAAATAAATCGATTTCTATTACATTATCACTCATTGCACCTCTGTTTGGTTTTGAGTAAACTTAGTTTACGTAAACTTTGGTGTCAAGTTATCAACCCATAGTGAAGCTTGCTACAATACATCAGTGAAAACCGCATTTAAATCGGTTAAGCCGTTTCTGAGATTAGCGTGCACAAATGCACAGTCAAACAGGCAAAAATTCTAAAAGCTATTTTTTGACCTCGATACATAAGTACAATATTGACAGTGCTTTTTTGAAAAAATATTTAATATACACACTAATATTAATAAAGAGAGAAAAATTATATTTTCGTTTGTAATGAATAAACTCAAAAAATACTGGATCAATTTTAAAAATTCTTTCACCTATACTATAGCAAGCTACATTTATCAGCGAGTAACATTGGCTATATTTAATAATGTTACGCGGACGAAGTCGCGTTCTACAGCTAGTGTATTAGATAAAAGATCATTTTTCTAATTAAAGATACACGTTTTCCTTAAAAGTACATAAATGAAATGCAATATAACCTGCGGATATGGAAGGCATGCCACCGGACGTGGGTACAAGTGAGGTAAGCGGCACTTCGTTCTTGTTGTACGGCGCCAGGTTAGGTGGGGAAGTGTACGCTGCACCGGGCTGGGCACCGTTCGTTGCATTGCGGAAAAACGCATCCCACGACTACACATAATGAAAACAAAATACATTATAAATAAACACTTGACATTCGGGAATTCCACATTATTTACGTAGGTTCTTCCTTTAACATTATTAATTATTCCAATACAAGACAAACATGATATAAGGAAAACACACGATAATCTTCATTGATTTTCATTGAGAACATTTGCCTTTTCTAATTCTGATTGAAAATAAGCTAAAGCCTTAGAAACCAATGTAAAAAGCACTGACTTCATTTCTTTATACCTACTAAACCGATTACAGCAACCTAAAAACTTTGGTTAGCCTCTCTTTATTTGTTCTACCAGTCGTAGTTATTTAGTGATTGCTCCGATGAGTTGATTCAATTAATGCCTATCATGAATTTTAAACACCATACTGAGTTTATTCTCATTACAGTAGAAACTCGATTAACCGAACTAATGTTGTCCTTAGGCATTAGTATAATCAAAAATCCGGATAATCGAATGTATGAACAAAAGCGGGTTTTGTGCATATGTAGTACATAATGTTATGTGTTTATTAAAAACGACAAATACATATAAACGAAAATCAATTATTAAGAGATACATTTTACAACATAAGATGTAACATGCACTTATTTATGTATTTAATTATACATAATTTGGTCGCGGTTGGTAGTGCGCATAATCCCGAATAATCCTTATAACTGAGGACCGGATAATCGAGTTTCTACTAAGTTGATCCGAATGGAACAAACTCCCTTCTGAAAAGTTTACGTCTTGCTACAATATGGGCTTATTTACGTAAGCTGTCTATAGTATTCGACTTAGTTGGCCTGACAACTCAAAATAATTTTCAATTTTTTCCTCTTTACTTTTTATTCGATGCGTTGTCAAAGTGTTATGAATATAATATCTGCAAAAGCCAAGAACTCCTCAAGACTATCATCTGAACGTATTTGTAATGAAATGATAGGTAAGTAGGTACTACAAATACATATTTTACAACAATACAAATACGTTTATTTGCACTAAAGATTCACAGACATAACGATAACAAGTTATGGCCGGTTTTCATTACCATTTACCAGACAAATAGCAGTGCACGTAAAGTTAATCTGGGTTTCGTGACTGTAACGAGCGAGACCAATCAAATTATATACTTTAGTTACCAAGAAAAGCATTTTACTTTTATATTTTAGTTACCAAGAAAAGCATTTTACTTTTAGATTTAGCATTTACTTAGCTTAGGGCCTCTTTCACCATCTGTCAAGTAAGCTAACCGTCATTTAAAGTCACCTGTCACCGGGAATAAATTTAGCTGATATACCTTTGTTTGTACGGTAAAAGTTTCAAACATTAAAAAGAAAATAATAATAAAAAATCGCCTATCGAAGGATGCACTAAAATGAGTGCATAATTTAATAAAACATAAAATTATTTCTAAAAGTAACTAATCAACACTTTACTTGTAGTTGGTGAAAGAGGCCAACTCTTCTATAGACTCTCAATTTCTGCAAACGTTAAACCTAAAAAAATGTTGCTGATATCAAGATTTAACTCTAGAAATGATTGAAAATCCTACCATAATTTAGGCTGTGTTGAGCATTTTTATGTAGAGGTCCACTTGATGGTAGGTAGCTACCATCGCAAATAACACAAGCTACGCACAGATATTGTTTCATGGCAGTTATCTGTGAGGGGATAGTTACTGCCCTAGACGGGCTGTCCAAGTGACTGCGAAACGCAGTATGGAAAGTGCCACTACTTTCTAAATACAGACCAGAGTCAACTTCGAAAAGATCATTCGCGAAATTGTCCCTGCCCGGAATCGAACCCGGGACCCGGTGCGAATAGATTTCAAATTATTTTTGGAAATAAGTAGCAAGTGCGAAATTATTTCTATGTTACTATTCTAACCGTCAGACTTATGTCATATTAAGTTTTAAGATGATACACATAATAATAAGTAATAAACTGAATCTAAAATGTACTAAATCTAGCTCAAAGACAATTTCCCTTCTAGTTTGTCTAGACACAACAAAACAATTGCACATATGTATGTATACATATAGATAATAGATATGCGTCAAGTGTTTCGTTATCATCATCCATCATACTAATAATAATCTATTATTATAATATATAAAGCTGAAGAGTTTGTTTGTTTGTTTGGTTATACGCGCTAATCTCAGGAACTACTGGTTCGAATTGAAAAATTATTTTTGTGTTGGATACTGGATAGTCCATTTACCGAGAAAGGCTGAAGGCTATAGGCTATAGAGAACGCGGACGAAGTCGCGGGCACCAGCTAGTACTATATGTTCACAGTCATAGTTCTTCACGATTTCACGCGCAAAATTTACAATTTACCAGATTTGGACGGTTTTGTTTACCTTTTATATAAACTATTGAATGAATAATGTCCTTTTCTCAATAAATTGGGTATTTAATGCCAAAATTGACCTAGATGTATACGTATCGAATCTACATGAGTTTCCACATGCGTTCAATTCAATCATAAAAACTCGTACTTTTCATCGTTTTTATAATATGTAGTATAGATAAAAACTTAAAAGTGATAAGGTTGTATCAAAACAAGTAAGTATTTTGAAGTCTTGATTAAAGTAAGGACTTTCATAAAAGTAAAAAATTGCTTATCCAACCGTCACTTAATATAATCATATTCAATTTGTTGTGTCGCGGCAAACTGGCAAAATATCAATTAAAATTACGCAATGGTTACGACTATTAAAATGGTTTTGAATTCAGAGAATTTCATGTGGCTATTTGAAGAAACATATATTGTATTATGAATAGTATTTAAAATGAACGAGACACATACATAAAATAATTATTTGGAAAATTATATACCGTAATAAAATACCATAGGTAAAAACCTGTCGTAAAAATTAAATCATCTATACTTGTATAAATTATCTTTTACTTTTATAAAGATGACGATAGAAATATTCAATCAGGAGAATTTACTTTCAAATACAGGTTAAAATTATATATAACTGATAGAACAGAGAGGAAAACCACTAGGAAAATTACAAAGAAACACGTTGGTAACCTACCTATCTTTTGAATTCTAATAAATTAGACACGTTCAATATAATGACGTAAATAGCCATTTTACGTTCGGTATTTTTAATTTTAAACTAAAACAAGAAAAGTACAATGCCGTCTGTCGTCGGAACGAATGTAATTATCTAGGACAGGGCTGTCCAAAGTTGATAATATTATTGAGATGATAATATTTTTTTTATTTTATGTAACTATATTAATTTGATTTAATATTACCCTGTTGATGTTAACAAAAATCGCTAGGTAAAGTATGATTAAATCACACTTACATTTTAACTGTTTTGATGCTCTTTCCTGACAATACTATTTAGTTACTTTAATACCAGAAACATATTCAAAAATACTAGTAATAAATCTGTAAGGGTTGGTCATGGAGTAAGTTACTTTGTTTTCATAGATATCGTGTTTATAAGCTCTATACATGATACTGAAACTAAATTGACGATTTTAAGAATTAACTGATTTTCATGAAACTTGGTAGATAAACATTTACACGTAAGGACAAAGGATAGGCTACTTTTTTTTTTCAAAATAAAAATAAAAATCCTTAGACAAAACTTAGAAAGTTTACTAAAAATAAACCAAGACTAGAAAATAACCAATAATAATCTTTAAACGCCGTGACCGCATAGAAATAACATACAGCCCTGATCTCAACATTTCTATGTCAAGGCAGTCGACTTTAAAACTAAAAAAGAAAGAGGTTGTTATTGCGTTTTTACATGATATCACAAATTGTTATCTCGTTTGTTTAGAAAACATTATAATAGACTTTGATATCCGGTTCTCCGTATATCACGAGAGCGAATTTCTATAGAACACGTAATAATGATGACAGTGATAAATTCAAGGCTACTTACCGCGTGGACGGAATTAGGATCGGTGAGCCATGAATTGTACATGGTTTCGACGTATGCAGAGCTGGAACCATTGAGGAAGGGTTCTGCCGCTGTTGAACTTTTAAGCCTATTGGCATTTACTGTCACAACGGCATTCTGGACATACAAAAAAATACATATTTATTTTATTTTGTTCTAAAAATCCCTAAAAACATGAGTACACTTTTTTATAATATAATAATTATTGATTACACAATTAAAAAAATAGCATAGATTATTTTTTAAATAATTGACAGTGATTTATTTAAAAATAGTGATTGTGAGCACTTACAGCACTTGTGGCATTATTTGTGTTATAGGGGATGGTAGCCACCTACCATATGTTCCTGCAAAACTGGCTCATCGTGTGAACAGACTAAGTGGGGTGTCAAATTATATTTATTTATCTTTAACTAACTTTATTGACTCATATTAAATATTTATTGCTGCCTACTAAGTACTTCTTCATAAAATATAAGAGCTTTAAAAGAATAATTTGAAAAACCAATTTTCTAATAAAGAATATTGTCAATCATAAAAACAAAATACATATTTTTTTCAGTTATAACCAATCTAACTGGAGAAGAGGTGTGACAGATATGTTAAAGGTTAAGTAAATAAATTCACATTAAATGAGATGTCATAAGTTTATCAATGTACTCATACAGGGGCTCGTCTGTAACATCTGTTGAACAAGAATATAATATAATATGTATAGTACATATAATTTGACTAGGAAAATCTGTGTGGCGAGTACAGCTACTAAATATACTATTGATACTTGAAATAATATTTGAGTTCAAATTCAAATGTCAGACTCGTTTTCCCTTTAACATTGTCATGTGCAATAAAAATCATGTTATTATAAGTGATCTATCTAATGTAGTCTTCACAATCTCAAGAATCATCTATGATATGATGTGTGTCTACAAGTTATATAACTTTGTAAAATAACCCTCACTGAAATTTTAATACAACTTGGAGTTGTCTGTTTTCAATTCAAATGGGATGCATAATAGTTAGATTAATTTTTTACCATATTATTATAATGTGAACAAATTTTCCTTATGAATTCCACTAAAATGTTGATGTCATAAATTGTTTTTATTTTTCTAAGAATATTCTCAATGATAAAAACCAAGGAGACAATGTGATAAAAGTAGAGGTGCTTTGAGTTGTTATCACACTTCATAATAAAGATTATCAACAAAATATATTTGGCAATGTCATTACTAATCTCAAAATACAGACTGAAGATAACCAATGCAATTTTGGTAATGATTTAGAAATATTGCATTTGTATTGTTTTGAAATATTGAGAGGTTTCCTTTCAATAATAAAAATAAAAAGGGGAAAGGACCAATGGTTTGACACATTTGAAAATGATGATTTTTATACTGCATAAAAACTACCAACTACAAATCCAATCTAGTTATTTGGGAATCTGCTTATCTCTGCTTTAATTTTTCTTTTTTCTAATGTTGTTTTTTTTGGCTTAATTTATTATTATATTTTCCACTTTCTGAACTTGTTTATTATTAGTAACAAAATATATGCATGTTGGATACTGGATAAAAATAGAGTTGATGAAAATAGGTTTTTTACTAACCTGTGGTTTATTTAGGAGCCATGAAGCGAATCTCTCAGTGGTGCCAGTTTTATTTGAAGCTGAGAAAATAATTCTTGCTCGATGCATTTTTAATGTGTCCCTGGCCCCAATTTACCAAAGTGTCAGATCTGGCAAAAAAGGTAATCAATATAAAAAAGTAATCAATAGGAAATTAATAATTAGTTAATTGATAATTCTGTTTGCTTATTAAATAAATGTATGTTTCATACAGGTTGTTTCATAATCCAAAAGGTGCAAAATGACTAATCACGAGTTCCATATTAATCAAGAGTCAAAATAAATAAGTCAAATTCGAATACACAACAAGTCCAAGTTCACAGTACAAATTGGTTATTATTACCAAGGCAATCAAATAGTAGGCAAAACAGATCCGTGTCGAAAGCAAACATAGTTACAGCA
This sequence comes from Synanthedon formicaeformis, assembly GCA_945859745.1. Taxonomy (NCBI): domain Eukaryota; kingdom Metazoa; phylum Arthropoda; class Insecta; order Lepidoptera; family Sesiidae; genus Synanthedon; species Synanthedon formicaeformis. The sequence goes on along the minus strand of OX243959.1, from coordinate 7,196,455 downwards.
AAACATAACAAAAACAAACACATTATCAGGAAACATATTTTTCATGGAATTTTAGATTACTTTGCTATAATGAACGCTATAATCTCAGAAATGGCTAAACGGATTAGGATAAAATTTGGCACACAGATGAATATTGTCAACTTTAATTTCTAATAGGTTTAAATTTTATCAATAAACCTGTATATCAATAAAAAATAAATGTAAGAAAAACCCTTATAGACAAAATGTATGTACATTCACAACTTTGTAATAAAGCGCTATTACCTAAATTGACACTGACCTAAATACTTGGCAATCACTCAAAATTAAAAAATCTATTTTGGTAAGTAATAGCTATATGTTAATATTTATAAACATTGTTCAAGAACAAGTAATAGTAAAGGGAATTAAGTTATAAACAATGCCACTAGCACTAACTACACCAAATTATGTATTAACAAATTACATGAAGGAACACAGGACTTAACAATTGAATATTGGTTTTTAATTATACAAGAAAACCATGTCAATTGAAGAGACCTATATGTAACCGGATATAACGACTTCGGTTAAAACGACAGATTGCTTACAAGGACTAAATGGTCAGGTCCTGCAAATCCCTATAACGAATTTATATTGCTTATTTAACGACTGTTTGTTTATTAAAATCAATTTTTGTAGCCGTTGAAGGGCGCTATAGCCGATTTTCTATGTATAAATAAGATGTAAAAATTGTCTATAATTATAGTTATTTATTTATTATTATAGTTTATTCTAGTTATCAAATAATCATGGTATTAAATCTGACAGATCCTATCTAATTGTGTCAAACGAGAACCAAGGTTACTTTCTAATCTAAATCACTTGGATAAATTTATAAAAAAAACTTTCTATTGATTTATTTATAAAATAAAAATAAATAATGCAACAATGATACGAACTTTGCAAATTCAAAATACATAAAATGTGATTGAGACATAATTTAACGAAAATGCACATTATTGTTTCAATTCGTACGATTCTGTATAAAATTGAAATCTAGTTAATTACAAGAAGTGCACTAACGTACCTGAATAATTTTATTTATTATAAAACCTGTATAACTTAACACTAACACCTGAAATCAATACTGAAGTCCCGTGATTCAAGGTTATATAACTCACTTTTCTTTCGCAAACAAAATTAAATGTTAGCACTGCAGTTTCACACAAAATTTTGCAAAACCAAAACTATTATCACTGTTTCCTTTTTGCTATTCCAATAAATTATTTAACTGCATACGATATTTACCTTTGACACTATTCGAATGCAATCCCGCAACTTGCAAGCAAGCGTAGCCAATATGATAAATTCAAGAAAAGAAATTATTTTATTTTTAGTCTCTGGTCACTAGAAAATTCTATTTTAATTATGGCAACGTCTGGATTGTCTGGCAAATAAACTCTAAATCCGTGACTGAAGTCAGTTTGTGTCAGTCGCAGTAAGCTATAAGTGTCTTAATCATCCCTTCCTTTATAATATATAAGCTAAGAACGTGCTGAAAATAAATAGGAATTAGAAAAAAAGTTCTACAGTGTCGAAGACACAAAATTAATATACTTGAATATTATTCAAGTGCACTTACAAAATACCTTAAACATACCTTAGCGAGATTTTGATTTGGTGACAGGTAATTTAAAGTAAAACTAGCCCTCTTTAATTTTCGTTGGATGAGCTTTATTTTTATTTCGATTCTGAAATCGCGATTCTACCTACGAAAACTTACTCATTCCTTGAATTATTAAGTCTATGGTGTCATGACATGAAAGTTGTCTTGCAACACAGATCCTTCAATTTTTTGCTGTCAGTGTCATACGTCATCTTTCTTTGCTAGTCTGTGTCTGTGGGTTTAGTTAGCCGAGTAGATTTAATTTTAATTTAATATTTTTACAAATTTTATAGCAAAATAGAACTCCAAGAAATAGAAAGAAAAATTACTTTTCACTGTCGTAATTACAACTAATTAATAGGACTATGTACTCAACAATTTCTTCAAAGTTAATTTTCATACCTAAAGAATTATCTACAGTTCGCAGTAGATCGCTCGTAGGAGAAGTATCAAAAATATTATCAACATCTGCATGCAAATCTTATCCTTTTCAGCGGAATTACAGTGACAAAAGATACTATGAAACACATAATTTGCGACAGTTTCCTTATAAATATTTATATGGTTCACTTCTCTTTGGTGCAGCTGTATTCACATCATATAAACTTTGGTAAGCTATTATTTTAATTTTTCAAGAAATCGGTGAATTTTACTCTTACCGTTACAAACTTTGTTAAGAGCCCATCTGGTCTTATAATCACTAGCTGCTGCCCGCGACTTCGCCCGCGTAACTTTGTAAATTATATATACTAAAACCTTCCTCGAGAACCACTCTTCATTGGTGAAAACAGCATGAAATTCGGTGCAATAGTTTTTGAGTTTTTTTAATAATATGTAGTGATATATTTTGTTTTGCTCTATCTATTGCCTAGTTCCAGTATATCTAGCATAAATCAATGCTGTTGGCTGGTTTGTGTTGCTGACATTTCCATTGTGAAAAAGTGTAGAATACTTGAGAACTTGTAATTAAACATGTTTCATTAGAATGTCAGGTCAACAAAGATCAGAGCAAGCATATCTACAAGTCCATATAATCACCATTTTGATGGTGAAGTGCCAATACATTCTAACATAAACAAAATTTTATACAAATTGAAAAAAAATCCCATTTACTTTCATTACAACTTAAAAATTGATATTTAGATATAATAAAAGCATGGAAGCTGCAGTTAAAAATATAATATTTATGGCTTCACCAAAATATGTAAAAATAGATTTTATAGCTATTGAAATAAAAAAGTCACACCTATCAAATTCTTTTTTAGGATGAACCAAATATTATTACCCACAATAACTGCTGCTGAAGAAATTACTGATTCCGAATCTGACAGTGAAACAGATAATAAGAAAAAAAGGTACAGAAGAGAGAAAATTGGATTCAGAGATAGAAAGGTTACTCTTTTTTATTAAATTTCATCTATGACTATCTGGTACCCGCGACTTCGTCCGCGTTCTCTATAGCCTATAGTCTTCCTCGATAAATGGACTATCCAACACGAAATAATTTTTCAATTCAAACCAGTTCCTGAGATTAGCCCGTACAACCAAACAAACAAATATATTAGTATAGATTTATTACTGAACAATTTTTATTTGTTTGCTTAATTATTATTATTTCAAATAAGGTAAATTTTCTTCTTTTTTTTTTTCTTTTTAGCGTAATGTTTTTATGCAATCTCTGAACTGCATGAACTAAACCATGACTGAATGAATGAATTCTTCAAAGATTACCTATTACTTTATAAACGAATATTACCTCTTTGTAATATTTACTAGTGTAGACAGAGTGTAGTGTATTAGTGAGGCCCTTACAATTACACATAAAGAGATTCGTAGCTTATTATTTGCAAAAGTTTAAATTGAGCCAGCCAGATATAATTTTGCGACTTCTTATTTTATCCATGTTTACCATCACTGACAATATCATATGATAATATCAAACTTTAGTAGGTAAAGACATTCCATTGATATTGTTATTTAGTGGGACCTTTAATCAACTACAGATTATTGAATATGAAAACCGAATGAGGGCCTACTCGACACCTGATAAAATATTCAGATACTTTGCAACAGTCAAGTTGACATATGGTGATAGCAATGAGGTGTATATGACTCCAGACGATTTTTTACGAGCAATCACACCAGGAATGAAACAACCTGATGGTATTTTTTTTTGTTTTTTTTTTTTTTGCTTTGTTTATTTTTGCTTATTATTTTCTTATTTAAGGTGAGGGAATTTATTAAAACATAATTTCATTGTGTACCATACATTAGGTAGGTCTTGTTTTTATTACCAGTTCTATTTAGGTGGAAAGGGTTCTTTTAGGTCTTAAATCAATTTAATTTTATTAGTATAGCAAAAATGTAAGTAAGCGGAAGTGTAGAAACTACAGAAAGGGTAATCTTAATGACAAGATTGTGTAACTTGATTAAAATAATATATTTATTAACTCAAAAATAAAAACTCCTATAAATTTATTTTAACTTAAATGCATTTATGAGTATGCAGAGACTATGAGTATGACAAAATTAAATCTTTTATGGTTCTGAATTATTCAATTCAACCATAAATGGTTCTTAATATTTGTAGTGTGTATTTGTAACATTATTAAAAACAAATAAAACAATGAAATCACTTTATTTGGACGCTGCTACATAGATAATCGAGTACGAAAATCGTATGCGCCAGTATTCAACACCAGACAAGGTATTTCGGTATTTCGCCACCCTTCAGGCACAGCATCACGATCAGCACGAGGTGTTTATGACACCGGATGACTTTCTCCGCTCCATGACACCTGGTGTAAAACAACCTGATGGTATTAATATTTTTGATTTTGTCTCGTAGTTAGAATGCACCGAACATTTGTTTTCTTTGAATACCTGTTCAATTTTCGACTGTAAAATGTTTTTAGATACAATTGAATGTATTTTGATAGCCAACCTTTATAATATTTCCACTTAATAAACATTGTTTGCAAATGTTTGAGTTAAAGTGAAAAATTTTGGTCATATTGATTCAAGTATCTATCTATCTATTATCATCTTGGTACCAAAAAGAAGTAAAACTTTTTAAGAGGGGTTAAAAAATCAGGAACATTTCTATCAAAAAAAAGTAATATTAAATATAGTTTATGAAACTAACAAGCTTTTCAAATATTCTTAAAGTAATTTTATAATGACATTATTTTTGATCTTTTTTGCAGGATTGGGACTTGATCAATATAGAAGATATGATCCAAAGGTAAGATAGAATACATTTATTTTTATTTTTTAAAAATTCGTTAGTATTTTTATAAATTATTTTCTTTTTAATCTATTTGTATGCCTGTATGACAATTTAAAATTTGTTGTTTAATCATATTTAATAATTAAAGCTCGTGTTTTAATTGATTCAGATACTTATATTAATTGCAAATTTATACAAAATCAAGAAAACATTTCCTATCAGTTACACATAGTTACACATTTGAATTTAATTATACCTACTTAAAATATATCAGATTTAAAAAATATTATAATGTTTATAACTAGTAACTAAATACTAAATTAATAATTGTAATAGTAGTACAATTGTTTATAGTGATTTGTCATTAAATTTAATTAATTATTATCAAATTATTTTTCTTATTAGAACTTTTCATCCAAATCACTCGTTTGAAGATTTAAATCTTCAAACAAGAAGTAGCTGCATATTTCAGCACCACCTATATCTTGTTTCACGTTTTCATTCCAATGTATTCCAAAATATGCATATTTTAAAATTTATATATTACTTAGTTGGTGATCTAAGATCCAAAGAGAAGTCATTCTTCACCCATCTGTTGACCAGATGAATAGTATATTTTATCAATTGTTATCTAAGCAAAAATAAATCGCGATTGTGTTGTCTATTAAAATATTCTCATGGATATCATGTGGATATCCTTTATAAATAAATTAAAAAAACTAGCTCCTGTGCTGCGTCGTTCTCTTTGCCTTGTAATAGTAATTCATGAACTGATTTTCGCATGCAACTTTATACTATAAAAATAAATAAAAATAAAAAAGTCTTTTATTCCTTGCATAATTTTTTACAATTTTAACTTATTTCTAATATGTATCTTAGTTTCAGCGGGTTAGTTTTCTTATAATTTTATAATTTGAAAATCGGAGCAAGCAAAGAGAGAGAACATGTGCAGTAAGAGAAGGACGCAGAAAAGTGCAACTAGTATTTTTTTTTAAATTAATAATCGCGATTTATTTTCTTATAAAGCGATTGACCTCAATCTCACCTGATGTAAGTGAAGATGAGGTTGAAGATGGAGTTTGCTTGTCCATTAATAGCCTATTCACCCTATTCTTAAAGAGTGATAAAATCTACTTACAGATCAAAATCAAAATCAAATTCATAGATCAATCTTTAAGTTGTTTAGGACAACGTAACACCCCGATATCAATTAATAAATAAATGAGAAAGTATTTGAAAAACACAAACGCACGTGCACCTCTTTTTGGCCACTCACACCACTTTCTTGTTTTTTCAGAACATCGATGAGGTACTGTCCTTTTCTGTCTTCTTTTTCCTCTTCTGCTCTCAACTTCTGTATTTATTTTTCTTTTTGCATTGACTGTTTTTCTATCTGTACTACACTATCTCCTTAGTTCGTGCCACAGATTTTTCAGCTCTTACCTTCGCCATTGGCAGCGACTTGGTCGTACACAATATCTCCACTCTTAGAGTCACATAAAATGCTATTACCCCAATATATTTACTGAAAAAGTAAACTGGTATATATATATATAGCAATACGTTTACTTAAGTAAAATTTAATACGAAACGTATTTAAGTAAATTTAAACTTAAATAAACTCTAAGTAACTTATATTTAAGTAAACCATTTAAAGTTTACTTAAAATAAATACCATAAAACTTAAAATAAAAAGCAATGTATATTTATACTCGTGTAAAATTTAATATGACATACATTTACTTGAGTAAATTAAGCAAAATGCAAACACTTAGATTTCCTGATTCCTAATATTCTAGCTAACTCTTGTAGATTTTATATATTATTTTTAACCACACCTGTAGGCTTTTTTTACACCGTCAACCTTTTTAGTTGATACTTTATTTGTGTCTTTGCTGAGCATGTAGATTTTAGATTTTAACTCTACCTCTCTCACAACATTTTTTTTTCTACATAGTATAGCTTCTCATGATTGATATAAATATAATATTATGTATTCTATAAATACGTATTTTCACTTGAGGGATACAAAGAATAGACAGTAGGTGGATCATAGTCTAATTTAAACTTTCCTAGATTTTTAGTTCTAGAGTGAAGTGCATTTTATTTTTGCTTTTAATCCATTATTAGAACTGAGAATTGTTTGTATATCTACTGTATTTATTCGCCAGAGTATCAGCCAGCGACTCAATCTAGATTTAGACGAAGACTCAATATTCTACAAACTCGGCTCAGCTGGACTAATCACTTTTAGTGACTACATTTTTCTTCTTACTGTGCTTTCGAGTAAGTATGTTTGGCCTTAAACTAAAATTAGTTTAACATTTGGTTGATACCAAAAAGACTTTTATTGGTGTGGAAATTTGCCAACATCTATCTTTCTTCGGTGTAATGATGACAATGTTTTTCCTCTAGGCATGAAAACACAAAACTCTAATAAACATTTTTATTTTCTAACATACTTATCGTAAACTTTTGAATCGTACCCAAACATGTCAAAGTCTATTCCATAAATTCCTAATAAATCATTTAACATTTTCTTATCGATTTGTTTGAAATAATATTTTAATAAAACATGCGTATTTCTTCCATCGCGAGACTTGTTCATAACAGTTCGTATTCGTATTTTACGATTGATTGTACCCGCATTAAACATATAGCCAAGTCCGAGCTGATTAATTATGTAAGCGGAATCTCTTGATAAACTTTCTACTTTGGCGATAACACTAAAATTTAGCGCGCACGGTGTACAAAACCGATAATACGGTGCCCAATGCTCGTCAAATTCGAACGACCGGTTCTCAGATTTATATTTCTCTATCAAATATGCAACGAATTCATAAAATGTGGGCCCAAAACTTTTTATCGGTCCTAAAATCTTTGTCGCCATTTCTCTGTGTTTAGCTACTATAGACCTCGCTAGTTTCCTATAGTAAGGTGGTGTTATATTTTCTAATTTATCTCTATATGCGGACAGTAACCTCTCAAAAGGTTCGCGGACGATTAAAAAGGAAACAACTCCTGGCGTATTGACGGCATCCCTTAATTCTTCCTCACTAGGCCGCGGATACTTCTTCCGTGCTAAAGTTAGAGGATTTTGTCTAGTACGGTGTAAGAATTTTTTATCGTAGCCACCTGAAATTGAAATAAGAATAGGAATTAGAATTTTTCTAGATAGATTTAGAATCAGGATTTAAAAAATACATACTTAATATGTTGAATCTGTAGAGCCATGATGTGCTAGCAGCTTTGAAAATGTTACACCACACGATATTGTGCGCGTGGTCAACAAAAAACTCCTTATTATTTAATGGCTGGGAGAAAAGAGAGCGTTTTTGGCATACATTGTTGACTCTTTCCACTCTTTTCTCAAGTTCTATTAAGGTGGTATTGTCAGGTTCCCACCATTCTGCAGAGTTTACTAATTTGGAGCCCCCATCCGATTCAACTTCCCGAGCCTGAATCGCTTGACCCTGAAATTATAACATACATAATAACTACCTCGCGCCAAGTCTTCTTATATTTTCTTGTGTTATCATAATATTTATAAACACCTTGTTCACAATCCATTTCGTGTAATTATCAGGTATCGCTGACCAATCTTGCACTGGGCTCGTAGCTGGTGTGTTGCTCTTGAATATTGTCAACTTCATTACCAACAAATAAAGAGATGCCCAAAAAATAAACGTCACTGTATTGGCACCGCATTTTAAATAGTGGAATGCGTTCGCCTTCACTTTCGCTCGGAACCTTTTTATGGAGAAATTCATTTTGTCCCGTCATGTGGTATAGGAAAATGAACTAAACAGCGGTAACAGGAAAATTTAATTTAAACTATTAAATATCGATACGTATTAGTTTATAAATAATTACATAAATATAGTTTTGTTGGTCTGTTATCGCGTCTGTCAGTTTGTGCTTTATCTTCGCGAGCGGACAAATGTACGCAGCATCCAGTGGGATGGGGGAGCGTACAGAGCATGAGCGAATCTAATGATTTTTCTCGATCTCAATGCAGCGCTCCTTCAATGCATTTGCATTGTAACTATGATCAACTATTACATTAATATTGTATGTTGAATTATCATATCCTGTACAGTATTTGAAAAAATATTAAGTCCGTCATATAAATGAATAAAAAAAGAGGACTTTTGATATATCTTATCGGATGAAATCTGTTTTCGCGTTAAAAAAAAATTGACAATTGTACTTGACCAAAATATGGTATTAAGCATGAATACATTTTTGATATTATTAGCTTTTGTTCGCGACTTCGTCCGCGTATATTTATAAATTACTAGCTGGTGCCAGCGACTTTGTCCGCTTTGAAAAATAAAAGATATAACGTCTGACAAAATATATAAAGCAATATAACGCCTGACATCTTTTGCCACACGTATTTTTAGATACCTAGTTAATGCCCGCCGCTTCGCCCCTCTTGTAATATTTAAGCCTATTTCCATCCTGAAATTCTGTTCTAACTATTATTGGTGAAACCTTTTTTTTGTCGGATGAGTAATTTTGAAGTTTACCTCCTACACACAAACAAACATACGTACAATCTTTACCCCTTTATAATATTAGTAGATATAGATAGTTAAATGATTTCATTGTGAACTATTTCCTGTACAGTTTCTCCAAAATTCCCAAAAAAACTTTCTTAGCGGATGCTTACGTAAAAAATAAATTTATGTTCCAAATTTCTGTATTCTATAGTTAATAGTTTTGGTTGTGAATTCATAGTCAGGACAAACAATTTAATAAGTATAGATTCAGCAAAAACTGCTTGAAAGAGTAACAAGCGTTTAGAAGTCACGACGGGTATAAAAACCCGCGATGAGAGGGAACAACTCTACACTTGTTAGTCTATTAGTTACCTGCACATTTTATTATTTGTTTTGTTTATCAAATTATTTATATTCATATCTTAACACGAATTCACGGGCACTGGCGAGTTATATATTAATTATTTGTTGGTTATCAGCGTCTCGTCGTCATTTCGAGATCGCGTTTCGGATGTTCGACCTGAATGGTGACGGGGATGTGGACTGTGAGGAATTCGAAAAGGTGGCGGCTCTCATACGACAACAGAGCAGCATTGGCTCCCGGCACCGTGACCATGCTAACACTGGCAACACTTTCAAGGTTTCTTTCATAACTTTTACCTTCATAACTTGCACTGATTTCAGTAACGAGCTCACATATATATTGTTTTAACCCCCGCCTCCCTACGCAAAAGCTGAGTGTTATAAGTTTGACGTGGGTGTCTGTGTATGGGTGTAGGTATCGATGTGTCTGTCTATAGATGGATTCTTAGCTCCTAAACTGATGAACCGATTTTGATGAGTTTGTTTGTTTAAAAGCTGAGTTGATCGATAACTTTCTTAGCTATAAGTAGTTTATGAAGATCTATAGAGGCGCTTAAAGATAATCAGCCCATTTTCTAGTTGACGAAGGGATTTCACTAACTTCCACGTGTTCGATTGATATTAAATTTTGTATACTATTTGTTCAGTGGTATTTTCATGACATGGTAACCTTGATCTGATGCTGCATTAAATTATAATTATCATATAAATCTTCTTTGCAGGGAATAAATTCCGCTTTAACGACTTACTTCTTCGGACCGAAGTTGAATGAGAAGTTAACTATTGAGAAGTTTCTAGACTTTCAACATCAACTTCAGAAGGAAATTTTATCACTTGAATTTCAGAGGAAACAACCCGGTAAGTACTACTTAAATATTCTTTTGACAAATTATTCATATTTGTATTTCTTAGTTGAATATTATTTTCAAGGTTTTAAAACTGAACTGAATTCTGCTTTTATGCGAAAATAATCTTAATATTTAATTTCACTACTTTGCAGATGAAAATGGTCGTATAACGGAGGCAGACTTTGCTGAGCTGTTACTCGCATACGCCGGTTATCCCGCCAAAAAGAAGGCCAGAATGCTTAAACGTGTTAAGAAAGCGTAAGTTACAAATATATTTTGTCTTTAAATAGTGAATTTAAAACAAAATATATCTGACAAAATAAAAGACTAACGTGAAATAAAAGCATGTTGGATTTTGGTGAGTGAGTAAGATAAGGGATCCCTGTCCCTTTTAAATCCCTTATCCTTAATCCTACTATGGTCGGCAGCGAATTTGTCGTACCTGTGGAATTGTGTTAATAAGCGACGGTATTACCATCAAGTAGGCCGCCGGCCTGCCTGACGACCTTAACATAAGAAAAAACAGCCTTACTTATAGTAGTTACCTTTTTCTACCATAATTTGTAGTTAAATCTTTAAATCAGCAACATTTTTAGGTCAATTGCTATAGAAGCATAGTAATCGAGAGACTAAATGCTAAATCTAAAAATGCTTTTATTTATCGGCAACTAGGCAATTGATCGACTGACTGTCGATATTAACATAAAAAAAGGCATGTCAGTCGCAGGACTGCAACGGCAGAAGTGTAAATTTAGCTTCACAATTTCTGACGACAAATGTCGCTGCGCCGGTAGGTTATAACGCGCTAACGTTTCGTTCCTCAAAATTTCTTACACATTTTATAAAAGATTTCTGTAATATGGCGTGTCGCATGTTGGTCCGAATTTACTGTTTTACCCCTCTGAAAAATTTAAAATTCCAATCCTTCAGTATAGTATATATGACCGTAATTATAAGACCAGTGTTGAATGGGTTGTATTGATTTTGCGAAGGTTCCGCGACCACGGCGTGGGCATCACTCGGGACGACTACCTGAAGTTCTTCCACCTGCTGAACAACATAAACGACGTGGACACGGCGCTGACGTTCTACCACATCGCGGGCGCGTCCATCGACCAGCCCACGCTGCGGCACGTCGCGCGCACCGTCGCTCGCGTCGACCTGCACCCGCACCTCATCAACGTCGTCTTCACCATCTTCGACGAGAACAGTCAGTATTCGCTATTCGCTACAACTCGTGCGTTGCGTTGCGTTACGCCGTGTCGCAACGGATCAACACATTGCATGCCACACCTGCGTTGCGTCGACGCACGAATGTCTAGTGTCCGTCGTCGCACCGGAGCTCCGACAACGCTCCCCCCGCGCTTCGTCTCTTGTCCGTCGATCCGTTGAAACGTCGCGAGCGACTACGCAACGCATTAATGTGGCATGTCATAAAAATATATGTAAGTATAGGCGACGCAACGCAACGCACTAATGGGGCCTCCTAATGGCCCATGATCCCAGGGCCTCCACTACTTTAAGTTAATATAATTTAAGTATGGTAACATACAAGGCGTTTAGCTTGGTGACACACAGAGCAATATGTCACTCTCTAAGAAGTAAGTGTTGGATTGAAAATTCAACCCTTAAATTCAATACAATTCAGAATCGATTTCTAGTTTATTAGAACTTGAACAGCAAGCAGCAAAGGTGTACCACAACTGTATTGTATTGTAAAACTGGTCTATTGCCCTATCAATATTTAAGAATAGCCTACAAATTGTATGTCATCTTTCGTCCCTATTAACTGCTCTGCATCTTCTGGGGCGGACAATTACTCTAATACTGAATTATTATCGACAGTGGACGGACAACTAAGCAACCGCGAGTTCGTGGCGGTGATGAAGAATCGTCTGCTTCGCGGTCTCGAGAAACCAAAGGACACTGGCTTCGTTAAGCTCATGCACTCGCTCATGAAGTGTGCCCGAGACACTAAACCGGCCATATTAGACTTTTAGTCTGTCGCGCATCTCAGGCGGATGATTGACACACGATATACGCAACCCATAGACTTATAGAGATGGACTGAGCGTTCCCTATTCACCTGTAAAATGTGATAGAGACGAAGCGATCGTGCGACCAGTAGTTGTCTATACAGAAAAGAGAGGGAAGATATAGGTATTGGTCGCACGATCGCTTTCTCTTTTTCTAGAGAGTGCTCAATTTCATGCTGGGTATTGCTCAGTCCACTTTTATCTTAATATTTTTTATCACTATATTTTTAATGTTATCCGAGTCTCTGACGTTGCTAAGCAGGATTAGTCTGCTTTGATGTCATTTGTTCAAGTGAAATTAATAGCTTTATATAAGATCTGGACCCTGAAAAACTAAAAACAAATGTTTCTATAAATTCTGTAATAGAAGACAAAAATAGTATATTACCTATTGCGAAAATGAGATCTAATCCAAGAGAGAATTTGCCACGCTCGATTACAGTAGTTCAGGACACTTCTCTACTCAGTAGTAAATGCTATTTTCTACCAAACGTTGGACCAATAGTATTGGGGCCAACGTTTGCACGAACGTGTGGCCGTTGGCCGGGGTAACAAAAACCAATTCACAGGTCGATGTTGGCCATTGGACATTAATTTGTTCCAATGTTATCAATGTTATATTGGATCCAATGTGCAAACATTGGTACAAATATGACCCCTACGTGGCCGCAGAATTGGGTATACAGATTTCACCAAGTGTAACGTCGCCAATATGATTATTTTTTCGAAAATCGTTCACGTATTTCAATATTACAATATATATGTAGTCATATTGTGTTGTAAGAAGAAAGCATTACTTTTGCTTTAATTATTTTTTCTCGTTTAGAATCTCCTAATTAAGTTTTCTAAATTATTTCCCAAGTTAAAGTCACTCACACACTTTTCAGTTTCTATAACACTACAAAGAAAATGTCAATCAAATTCTATGTTTTTATTTTTAATTGTTAAGTATATGATACTCATACAAATTATAGCTAATTTTATACCATTGTTGTTTGACGGACTGAATTTAGTTTACGCTTTTAGGATAGTCGATTGCTCTTGCACTTTTAAAGTCTCAACCAAAAGTGATAATTTTAATGAATTTGGTACACCGTAATATTAATATAATGACTGTAGTTATAAGTGCATAAATATGCTTAGATGTCTGTTTTCTTTATAAATCAATGAAATTTTATGACATTATCTATTATAAAGTTATATTAGTTTTGTTACATAAGTTGAAACACTTATTTTTTGCAATTTTTCTTGAATCTATAAAAATTGAATAAATAAAGTAATTTATTGAAAAAAATGTCGACTATTATATGTACTAGCTGGTGCCAGCGACTTCGTCCGCGTTGAAAAATATTATTTTTTTTTGTATAAAAGATACCATATGTACTTTTCTATATCCCTGAAAACGTATATGCAACATTTCATTATTGGTTGCGTGAAAAGGTAACAGACAGACAGTTACTTTTACATTTATAATATTAGTATGGTTATGCACTAAGTTGAAAACATTTGGAGTTGACAATGTTGAATACCTAATGCATAAAATGTCCCCTACACCGAACGTGCTCGACAGTTATTAATATAGTAGACGTGTCTTGTCTGTCGGTTTGTAATTTGTTTTTGTGAAATATTTATATTTTATTAATTTATCCGATTTCAATTAGGTATATAATATGTTTTATTATGAAACGATTGGTAAACTATTTGTAAACATTAAAATAAATTATGTTTTAAACTTGTTAATATTTATTTGTTAAACCAAAAATTAAAATTACTTAATACATTATAAGGTGCTTCAAAATGTTATTGAAATAATTTCGAATTGTTGGAATGTTATAAATACGAATAAAATTTTAAAAACAAATACTTTTTTCATTTCCTTGAATAGATGTCTAAAACTTTTATTTCACTTGTAATAAAACGGTATATAGTTTTATTTTAATTTTTCATATAATCATCATATTATTCTGCGGAGCTTTATAAATTATAGAATAACTTGAGATAAATTATAGCCTAGTATGTATATAGACTATGTCACTGTGAAGTCCGTTTATTAGTTTTTGAGTCAAACAAAAATCCATACATCCATCTTCGCAAACTTTCGCATTTATTATTTCAGTAACGTTAAATTTTCACTCGCGAGTTCGTTGTCCTGCTGTGTCGTCTGAATTACATTACAAGCGTCTATTTACCCTAAAAACCTCATAATTCAGCAGATAAAAGCCGCGAATCGGGAGCAATGAACCGGGATTGATCGCTTCGAGTTAGAAATGTTGCGAATTTCGGATTGCCCCAGAAACAGCAGCCGGCGGCTGTTAGCTGCGTTCGCGTTTATTGTAAATCACTCGAAGCACAAGCCGTCGAAGCGACGCCTCGCTCGCGCAGATCCAGCGCGAAAAATAGACTTAGTTTGATGTTGGCCGGAATATTTTATTCGGGATAATACAGAACGGCACTGTCTCGCCGACACTGTACCCTGCGCCCTCTGGTGAGTCGGAACTGTCACAATCGTCCTAAACACTCGACTAAAACCCACACGATTTTTCAATCCACATAAACAACACTTTTTTTGTGATGCCTGCACGCCTCCGCATTCTCTTACAATGATTTATGATCCCATATTTATACTATTTATATATCTTCTATGAATGCTATTCATCCTGATATGTTACTAATGTTTATAGTGAAATTTATTTTTATTTTAGGTGTTTTAATTTGAAGTTGAGATAACAATGCCATACCAAAGACCTCCGTTTTGGCGTGTACCTTACATACGAACCGATCCTGAGGATGAAACAAGAGACTTTGGACAAAGGAGACGAGTAAGTTACCTTAGTTTTATTGAGTATGAAAACATAACTTTTGAATTTCGTAGAAACTAGCTGTCTTCTTTCTTATAGATTATTATATTTTAAGGCTTAATTCTCGTTAAACGCGAGTTAAAATTTGATGTAATTTTTCGTTATCTTGGAATAAGAAAAGTTTGGGAAGGTGATTGGGAACTTTTGTCTGATTTCTAATGATGTACTCGTAATAAGCAAAGTAACATTTTGTTTCACTTAGAAACAGGTTATAAAGATTATTATATATTTTAATAAATAATGCCACGCCAATTTTTGGGACTCACTGCATTGCTGTTTATCTTTGCCACTTCCGGTTCAAAATAAGCCCACATAGAGTCGAAGTCGTTGCCACAAGAACTGCCGTTCTTTCCAATTCACTTGACAGCTAGTTACTTTTATGACCCCTACGATAAAGTATATTTCAATTGTTATTATTCAGAATAAGTGTTCACACTGTTAGACGATGGCTAATCCTTGAAGAGAAGTTATGGGAGCCTTGAATCCTTGACTCGAGGAGATAGATATAACCGAGTGTTATGGAATGACTCTGTTAATTAATATGTTAATTTTACATTATAGATTTATTTTATGAAAATGTTAAATTATATCCAAGAGGTTTACCTACTTAAAATTACAAATACACGACCCTACTAAAAATATATCTAGTAATATGACTAATAATTATTATACAGATATATGCGTGTTTTTAAAATTATTTGAGTTAAATCTGTCGTACTCTGTAATAGATAGAAAACCCCTTTTTTGTTCAATTTATTCTATCGTACTACAAATACTATAACCAGTGCCGTAAATAGGGCGGTGCCACCGGTGCCCAGGCACAGGGCGTAAACTCTGGGGGGCGCAAGAATGGGCAGACCTGGCAGGCCTATTATTTTTTCGGTTTGCTCCTGATAAGTTCCCGCTGCGCCCCTAGTGCTCGATTCCAAATCTTAAGCATCAGGGTGGGCAACGCATTTGCACTAGTGAACTCACGTTTGAGTTTTAGTGAGTGAGACACAGTGGGTGGTATAATAGGCGAAGGGTCCACTTAACATCAGATAGCTCGTCTGCTTGTTTGCCCACGCCCACAGCAGTTCTTTAAATAGATTTTTCTTCCAAAATATTAGATAATTAATTGGTCCACCAACACCAAGTTCCTTTGTGATTTATTTTATCACCCTGAATGAAATAAAGTAGGCCTATACATAGCATTGCTCGGTACCCTACCTATAATATCTAAAAAAAAACAAGGGCGCAGTTATAGAAGCTCGCACAGGGCGCAGAAAAGGCTATTTACGGCACTGGGTGGCAGTGCCGTAAATAGGGCAGTGCCACCGGTGCCCAGGCACAGGGCGTAGACCCTGGGGGGCGCAAGAATGGACAGACCAGGCAGGACTATTATTTTTTCGGTTTGCTCCTGATAAGTTCCCACTGCGCCCCTATAGTGCTCGATTCCAACACATACTTACCTACATGCCAGTATCATCAAAAACGTCTATTAAATTAGACAAAACATCTTGCTAATTTTTTTGGCAGACACAGTAGGTGGTATAATAGGCGAAGTGTCCACTTAACATCAGATGGCTCGTCTGCTTGTTTGCCCACACCTACATCAGTTCTTTAAAAAAATAGATTTTTCTTCCAAAATATTAGATAATTGGTCCACCAACACCAAGTTCCTTTGTGCTTTATTTTATCACCCTGAATAAAATAAAGTAGGCCTATACATTGCTCCAGGTTACCTATAATATCTAAAAAAAAAAACAAGGGCGCAGTTATAGAAGCTCGCACAGGGCGCAAAAAAGGCTATTTACGGCACTGACTATAACTAGTTAGACTAACCAATATTTACTAGCAATTTTGTATGATCGACAAAATTCAATATTAAAAATCGCGTCGTTCAAGTCTATTCTTGAAAAATGATTCCCAGTGGACTAATTAACCCAACATTTTCTCACGAATACCTACTGTAGACAGCAATATCCGCCTTGAAACCCAACAGAAATAGATCTAGCTCAAGGAATTCATGTTTTAATCTGCATTGGATTTTTAATTAAACTTTTAGTAATAACATTATATCATGTTAGATTAATATTACAAATGACGGTATTTAATACTCGCGTCTGCTTGTCGTGGGCAATTGTAAATGAAACTGTTTGGGCGTGCCAAATCCTTGCCTATTTCAATCATTACAAGACACTGTTAATAATATAATTTATGTATAAGTATATATCAATTCACACAAATTTATTTGTGAGTTTGCCTATTAATTTCACTCTTTATTGTTACTAAAATAAGCAATAAGATATTTAAATTAAATCCCTTTTAATACATTAATCCAATAAAATTAATATTTTTTTGAGGTAATAATATAATATTTTAAAAAAAACTTAGGAATAAAATGAAAATTAAGTGAAAGTTTTTTATAGTTTCTTAAATTTCTTAGATAGACCCTTGGACCTCTTGGAACTGAATTTAATTCGAATTCGAAATATAAATTAATGATATATTTTTTTATACTCAATTAATATCAGAAATAAAAATGTAATTCCTTGTTTTGCCAATTATTTATTTAACTGGAACCTTTTATTCAATAGAATGAAGTATGCCGGGCCCATACGGTTTGGGTTGCGTAATAATTGTTGAAGTTAGAAATTTAAAAATTGACACAAAGCAAATAACATATTGTCGTTGTCAAACCAAAATTTGCTATGTGCAAAAACTATACTTTTGAGATATTGACAAAAAGATTTCTTAAAAATTTTGAAATGAAGATTGTATAAAGTATTTTATTTGATAAATTAACTCGGTTATACGTCAACTTATTTGTCTTTTGAACATAAAAAAATTAAAAGTTTATTTATTATTTTGATAATAGAGTAAGCTCCTTTTTCACAAACGTCAAGTAGGCCAAACTGTCATTTAAAGTCACCAGTAACCGGGGATAATGGAGCTGATATACCTCTGTTTGTACGGTAAACGTCCCAAACATTAAATAGAAAATAAATAAAAAAAATCGGCTATCGAATGATGCAGTAAACCGAGCGCATAATTCAATATAACAGAAAATGATTTCTAAAAGTAACTAATCGACACTTTACATGTAGTTTGTGAAAGAGGCCCTAAGCTTTGCACATAACAGATAACAGATTATATCTGCTGCACATTGTCATAGTATATTTTATTAAAGTCATTTTTTTATAATATTTGAACAATTAATTGTAATATTTCAAACACTAATTAGCTTGATGGGTTAAAAAGTGCAAAGTGCTTATGATACATCGATGTTATGATATCACTCTATTTGTCGAACTACGACCTGTTAAAATGAAAAAGTTAAAACTTTTCTAAAATAATACCGCAATAATAATAATCTTTATCAGAGAAGTATATACAAATCATATTGGCCCAAATTAATAAAAAAATGTTTCTATGATTCACGCTATCAAAGTCGTGTGATCTCATAATATTGGTTACATTCATTTACACAACGGCTGTGTTTCATATAGGCCAAACGCAAATGTTTTATTGATATGTAGCGCGCTTGCGTCGGCGCCGCCTGGAACAGCTGGAATATGTGACCGGCGATTTGAGGTGCCCTTCGGTTTTCGTGAATTGAATTAGGTCGATCGCAAAGGCAGGGTTACATGCAAGCGGTGCAGGACCATTGCAGGGGGGGTTGCGGTGAGGTATTTGGCGGTGCGACTAAATTTGCGCACACCGTGCTGTCTTGCCGTCGTATACGCACAAGCCGCGCAGTGGACGCGCGTATTCGCGCTAGTGCATCGAACCCTCACCCCGGGACATGGGGCGACTTCACACATTCGTGGTGACCCTGAGGAGGGAGAATCGCGAGACCAATTGGGGTCTCCGACTCGTCGGCGGTGCGGACCTAGCGACGCCCCTCATCGTGACCAGGGTACGACCTTCGCACTAACGCCCGCAACTTTGGGAGACGCTGTAACATGTCAACAATGTTACCGGTGTAAACAAACCGCGATTCTGTGGCGCTCATTACATTACACCTTCCGTGTGTTTACATTTTATAATAATTTAATACCACAGCGCAAGAAATGAATTCATGATGAAATTCGCTTTTAAATTTAAATTAAATCAAAATTAATCAAATCATTTTTAACATTCGTGTTTTTTCGCAACTACAACGCCGGTTCCCATACTATGCTCATATCTGTGAGAAATATATTTTTATTTACCATAAAACAATCAAGAGAAAGTTTTTAAAATGGCCTTTATTGATCTAACGTGTAAATTCGTTTGTCCTGACTGACTAAACTACTAAGTCTAGATAGCTAAAATATTAAACATAGGTTTATTTTATAACGTAATCATCCGCTATGAAAGGGTTTTTGAAAAAAATTTCTCCGTGCAAAACCAGGGGCGCGTTGCTAGTATCTTACAAACTTTTTTTTTTACTTTAATCGCTATATTTATTTTAGTTTATTAAGCTAATAATACTGCATACTTAACTACTGAAATTCGTTTTAAATCACGAACAGAAAGAGACTCGAGAACATTTGTTTATCGATAGATCACTTCTTAATCCAGAACAATAGCTAAGTCCCTTTTTAACTCGTGTATTCTGGGATGAGTGCCGATCACCCGTCGTTCGACAGCCGCGAACGAAGACGGTTTGACCTCAATCTGTGATCCCGCCAGTTCCCAGTTCCCAAACATGTGCTTACGTAGAGTTTCAGCGTTGCTATTACTTCACTGGCCTCATTAAATTTTGTTCAAAGGAAGTTTTCGCAAGTTAAAACTTATTGCGGCAACCATAAGCAAAACATTGCATCAAAGAAGTCGAATTTGCGAAAATAATTAATTGCTTTGAATTTTTAAGGATTAAGTATTTTCATTTTATATTTTCATACAAGTTAAGAACGGGATAAACAATATTTGGTTATCATATTTCTCTCTTAATGTAATTTTAAAATAAATAACCGGTGTTTTTTATTAATTACTAGCTGCTGCCCGTGACTTCGCCCGCGTAACTTTGTAAATTATATACTAAAACCTTCCTCAGAACCACTCTATCCATTGGTGAAAACAGCATGAAAATCGGTGCAGTAGTTTTTGAGTTTATCGCGAACAGACAGACAGACAGACAGACGCGGCGGAGTACTTTATTTTATAATAATATGTAAGGATTAGCTTAAAAGAGAGACGGTTTTTCTTTTTCTGTGTAAAAGTTTATTAGTTGGCAATATTTGTACAGATCTTTTAAACCTACAATATAATTTTAAACACAGTCTCAGCTTTCCCATATTTAATATTATTTTTCAATACAAATACAGCTACATCCTTACTATGAATCATCTAATAAATCACATCTCTAGATAAAATTTCCTGTTTTTAAATTTCTTCAGTATGTTATCCTTAGGTACTTAAAAGTTTCTGTCAAACTGCAGTGGGGTTGTTGCACCCTATGAAGAAGCACTTCTCACTCCTACGTGGACGGCAGATTGTGCCTCTTCAATTTAACGTGCTTTTAAAAGTTTTTAAAAAGCTTTTAGAAACTTGGCTTTGTACTCACGATAACAGTTCCTGACTGTTGCGACTTACCTTGTGAAAACTTAGTTGAATTCAATTAGAATTACCAACTTTATTGTACATATAGGCTTCTTTGGCACCGTATTGATAACCTATGTAGCTTAGGTACATATGTTATCAAATCCTGATATAAAAAAACGTACGCATAATATGTATATCGTATTGGTGTGTATAGCAAACATTAATATTGTTGTATTAGGGAATGCTTTTTCAGCCCCTCTATTTGTGTGGAAATAAGATTGCTAGCTTTAATTAGATTATTGTTCATTCTATTATACATTCAAGACAAACATTCTAAGAACTACTTTTTTGACCTCGGCAACATAAGTACATATATAACATGTACAATTTGTTTATTTTTTAAATATATTTAATGTACGGACACGGCTCGTTTACGATTTTATTATATGTATATTGTTGAAACAATAAAACATTGCTAAGTGTATCTCAAGTTAGTGATTCATTTCAAAGGAGCCGAAATAGGGTATAAAACATTGCACCAAGCACTGGAATGACCGATTTATTACGAGCCAAACTTTTAAATACCTGCATATATATCATAATACCCAAAAAACCAATGTGATGACTCATATGAGAAATATTTAATTTTCTAAATTCGTAAACCCTAGGAAGAGTACATAAAAATGACCTGTACATGCTGAGCGGAGACGATTTTGGTACACTTTTCTATAAATTATAAAATAAAACGAGCTGACCCGGCGAACTTCGTGCCGCCCCAAAATTGTTAAATAATATTTATTAACTAACTGGCGCCCGCGACTTCGTCGGCGTTGAAAAAGAAAATGTAGCCTATCATGTGTCCCGTACGTCTAAATGTTTATCTATACTAAGTTTCATGAAAATCAGTTGATTCATTTAAGAGTTATGGAGGAACATACATACTTACATATATACATACTTACATACAGAAAAAAATTCTAAAAATTGTCAATTTATTTTCAGTATCATGTATAGAGCCTATAAACACGATATCTCTGAAAACAAAGTAAATTACTCCATGACCGACCCTTACAGATTTATTATTAGTATTGATAGCACCCGCACATCACAACAACATGAGACCAATCGATTTGACAGTTTCTGTCGATTAATTTTCTCTTATTATTTATTATTTTTTATTTAACTTTTTTCGATATTTTAATCGTTATTCTGCTATTCGGGACGGAGAAGAATCCAAAAAAACAAAGATCACGAAAATCGGTCTAGCCGTTATCGAGTTATACGTAAAGTTATATGTAACTAACACGAGTCCAAATAATCATTTTTTCGTTCTTTCCTTAAAAAATGAGGTGTAATTAATTTTGCACTTTTAAATAAAATATCTTTTTGTACGCTAAATACTTGCTTCTCAAAAAATAAACCTTCAAAAATATTATATGTATATGTCGTTCCTACTCCCAACTTCCAATACTTTAATCCAATCTGTCCTATATGCAGTGTTCAGTTCCTGTTTGTAATTTGTCAAATAATAATGTAATTATTCATCACAAGTTGTTGGTATATTTAGCATGAGTGAGTCAGAATTCACTTTTAATAATATCTTTAGTAGGAGAAGTCGGCTCCTTTGTTAATAACTTAAAGAGTGGAAGATAAAAACAAAGCAAAAACATTGTTGGGCAACTTCCATAACCATTTATATAATTTGTTTTTACACTGCTAATAAGACATTTGGTAATTTTTACTTGGAGTGAGTCTCAAATTGCTTCCATTTGTTAGTAAATACAATAACAATCAATTCGTTTAATTTAATTGTCATATTAATAGAAATTATTTTGTTAACACCTTAACAATACGTAACTAGTATTATATTGGTAATTCTTTCCCAAATACATCTTTAGCTACTATATATATACTCAGTATATAGCTTCACGAAGATTTAGTATAGCAAATGTGAATATTGGAATAAAATTTTATTTTCATCTTACTGAAAAGAGGATAGATAAAAATTTTACGACACTTTTGAAAGTATCACATCTAAAAAAAACATTTGATGAGTAAGTATGTTTGTCGAGAACCGTGAACCCGAAATTAGCCTTTATTTTATTTATAAATCTTATTTGTTTTAAGACATACATAGATAAAACAATTGTTTATGGTTAACTGACTTTTCCTTTTGAATTTTCTTACTATGTGTTATAATATGTTAGTTCTTATAAAATCAGATCTACTATAAATCTTCAACCTTGTGATTCTCATATTTATATCACACGAGAACCTTGAACCGATTTTATTCACATCTGCCATTAGACATGCCATTAGATAACTAGGTATATTGCGTTTGGTTTACTTCCACTGCTTATGCGTCTCTAGGTGATGATGAATCAGACAATATTTACGGGTGAAATGGCTGGCTGACTTTAAAAAATATTTTTAAAACCAGCTGGGGTAATTAGGACAATATTTAGTCATCGTGAAAATTTGGCAACGGTTTTCTGTTTTCTTATTGCTATATTTTTTGACAAGAGATTGTTGTATTAAACCATCTAGAGATACAGTTTATTCATATTCTTTAAACCTCTAATGAGCGTATCGGTTTAAAGCTAATGATATAGGTCAACCTTTGGTTGACGTGTTATGACGCAAGCTCGTAACGCGTAACACATTCATGAGTGAAATTTGCGTGGACATTAGCCAGCTGGAACTTGTTGAAAATTATCAAAAATCACACAGAGATCGCCGCGAACGCGCTACTTGAAGGTGCCATGAAAATTCCGAAACGTTGCCGAGATGGCACGCGGTCGGTGGTGATGGACAAGTGTAAATATAGTATATGTCCTCGCCATTGACTCTAGGAAGTGTGATGGATTTGCGCAGGTCGAAGCGACGCGGCCTCCATCAGATCCGGCGGTTGTTTTCAATAAAAATGTCGGCGACGGTTGGCTCGGCGGGCGTCGCCGATGTACGCATTTAGCCTGGCCCCAGGCCAAACTTGGTGCATATATGCCGCCCTCGCCCCTCTCGCACCTACAAGGTCATCATTGGCTGTAATGCAACTACCCTTTGGGCACAACTACACCTATATTGTCCACGTCATTGACGACCCTATTCACTCACTGATCAAAATTACTCAACTATCGGATGATATTTCTAATAGCATCCGCTTTTGGAAACAAACTTTTAAAAGTACCTTTGTCTGGGTATCCCAATATGATTAAGCGCCTCTTTCACCAACGTCAAGTAGGCTAAACCATCACTTAAAGTCACCTGTCACCGGGAATAATTTAGCTAATATACCTTTGTTTGTACGGTAAACGTCCCAAACATTAAATAGAAAATAATAATAAAAAATCGCCTATCGAATGATGCAGTAATCCGAGTGCATAATTCAATAAAACAGAAAATATTTCTAAAAGTAACTAATCAACACTTTACTTGTAGCTGGTGAAAGAGGCGCTTTCACCAGCTACAAGTAAAGTGATAATTCCCTTACAAGACCACTGAAAAATAACAGCATATGTGGGGTGGTATAAATAAATAAATAAGTATTTTGGTGAGGCAGTAAGGGATGCCAAGGTCCATTTCTCTATTCTTCCCAATCCCTAATCCTTAATCCTAACTATGTTCGGCAGCGCGTTTGCAGCAGATGTGACGTTGCTTGTGTTATAGGCGACCGTAACCACCTACCGTCAAGTGGACCATCAGCTTGTCTGTCAATCTAAACATTAAAAAAAAACTGACGCCTGATTAAATGTTTTTTTTTTTTGAGTACCTACCAACTTGTAAAAGTTCATATCACTTGAATCTGCCAAAAGTCTAACTGATAATATAATATCAATAAAGTCAAATATTGATAGGAAATAGAAAAACCTAAGAATTAGTGACAATTGTAATCATAAAACAAAATACAGCTGTTTCATCTCCGCGGTGAACAGACACATGAGTATTGTTCGCCTCCTGTGACATAACAGAATGTCAAGGAACATCTGACTCAACCTTCAGGACGTCTAACATTAGCAAATGACATAACTATATTACTTATATTTTTATTTTTCATTCAGAATTTAAAACGAAAGAAAACCCACTAACATTTGCTTTGCAATTTTTAACAGATTACATTTTGAAACGTACACCAATATCAGCACTTGTAGTACTGTAAGTATAAATATTCGAGATGTTTATCGAAGCGCATACCTTCTACAAAACTTCATTTAGTCTATTTCTGTTTGCATTGCAATGAAATGAAAGCTCGTTCTAATTATATGCCGTGTGATTCCAGGTTACGCCTGGTACACCTGCCGGCCGTGAGCTGGTACGAGGTGACATTATCGCTAAGATAGACGACTATGACGCACGCGACCTGCGACACGAGGATGCACAGAATCTCTTCAAGAATGCACAGAATCAAATCAAACTAGTTGTGCAAAGGTAAACTCTTTTTAATTAACTAAATAACTTTCAGCGGAACTATTAATAGTTTTGCAAGAACTTAATTAAACTAAGAGTCCAAGTGAGGATTAGTTTCATATTTTTTTTAATAAAGAAGCGTCTAACAACATTATAAACACAGCCATGACCGATACTAATAAATAACAATAAGGCAATAGAAATTGCGATGTCATATTAATTTCTAAATAAGCAGTTTTGTAAATTTACAATAAGCACCCTTATTGTAAATTTGAATAGGAAGGGTCTTCAAGTCATGTAAGTTCGTCAAAGCTGAATTTAGATGTATTAAATGTGAACTACCAAATCAAAATCAAATCATTTATTTTATTTTATTTTTTATACCAAGGAACGAAACAACACCGAAATAACGAAAAGAAATTAATAATAAAATCAATCATGTATTTAATACTGCCGGAAAATTCCGGCAAATAATTTTCCGGCAATGAGGCAGGGCCAGTTTCGTAAATGATCTTTTCAAAGTTGGCTCTGGTTTAGATCTGGAAAGTAGTGGCAGGGCACACTGCTTTTTGCTGTGAATACCACACTGAAATAACCGTAAAGTGTGTTTCGGTGTGTGAGTAAGCATTTCTCTATCCCTATATCTCTTTTACTTAATACTATAATCGACAGCGCCACTTATACAGTACCTGTGGCGTTGCTTGTCTTATTGCGAGGGTTATAAGCCGTCAGCATGACCGACGAGTTTCACATAAATAAAATATTGAAAAGAAATCTATAATATTTCTTTATTTAAAAATTTAGGCCAATTATGTAAATTTGGTGATAGTAAGATAAATTTGTGGCACTATTTTTCAGGCCTTCACATAAATAAAAATTGAAAAGAAATACAATATTTATTTATTTTAAAATTTAGGCTAATTATGTAAATTAGGTGATAGTAAGATAAATTTGTGGCACTATTTATCACTAGAATAGTATATTTAAGTTGCCCTGTAGGTATATAAGGAAACTTTTCTAGTTGTAACTAATTGCTTGATTTCTCGATAGTTCTTCGAGATGTTGATGTGAATATTTGAGAACTGCAAATAAAGGATAATGTGGTCACAGGGGCGGCTCAAGCGCTCACCTATATTCATTGCCGCGCGCTTCAGGAAGTTTTGTAGGGCGAATACCAACGCCCACGTTCTATCACGAGCTGGCTGAGTAAGGCGCAACCTGACCCATAGATGTCGTTTATAATATATAGATAACAACTTGGCCCATCCTACTGAATCAATTTATATCCATACTTATCTAAATCAAAAAAGCTGTTGTAACTCTATATCATAAATAGATTCAGTACCACCCACTTTTAAATGTTTTAAATGTTATATTTTATTCTGTCTCCCATTAATATCTCTATATGATTTTTTACGATTATTAGCATGGTATAAGTTATTCAAAAGATTGTTTTCTTTATATAAAACCTAAAAAATAAATAAATTTAATATATTATGAAATTGTTGGACATATATTATGTTGTTGTAGCCACATATATATCCCTACAGTGTACCTTACATACTACATGTTGTAAAATTAATATTTGCATGTAGTCTCGATTTTTTCTTACTTGGGTTTTTTGTAAACAAATATGGAAAACAACTATAGAAACAAAATTATTTTAACAATAGTTATTACTATACTTAGATCAAAGTTGCTTATCCGCGACACTAACATTACTTATGTAAGTTCAATAAAGTTATGTCAATGGAAAACGCTCCAATTATGGTTCAACCATAAAAAAATATTTGGGAAAAATATTTTGTTACAATCATTCTGAATTGCAAATGAAAATTTATAATTTGCTGTATTTTTAACCTATTCCAAATAACAATTAAGTATTTTTCGTTTACAGAATAAAACAAGTAAGAAAACATCTACTGTATAGACGTAATATTATATAGGTACAGGATGAATTTGTGGTCTCTACCCAATATAGGTGTTAAGTATATCCATGCACTTCGGATTAGCTCGGGTTTTATTGTATGACTCAGTATATCTATCGGAAATGGTAAAACTGAAAGATTTTTTGAAATAAGTAGGTATAGTGGTTTTTTTAATATATTTTTTTATTTCAAATTTTATAAACTTGATAATAAGTATTTGTATAAGTAAATAGTAACGCTCGTTTTTAAAATAAAAATATTGCATAGAAAATTTATATACATATAAGTGCCATACTTAAAAATTTAAATATCTACTGATTACAAGTTCATCCTGTATTTATTTCTTTGTTGCCAGTATTTTCTCCTGTTTGCATCGATATAATGTTACTCGTGTATTTACAAAAGCATCAATTCTTTTATGTTGACATTGTATGAAGAGATCAACCGAAAATACCGCCTATCATATTTATGTGCATGGTGTGCATAGGGACGTAGACCGAGAGGTGCCGCGTGGGACTCCGATAGCGCCGCGGTCGCCCATCCCTCATGCAGCTGCATCGCCATACAGGTGTTTACAAACATTCATTATATCAATCGCAACAATTCATTTAGTTAGTAAGCGATTGCGCCAAGCATATCGATATCTACAAGAGGCCTTTTTTTCTTTTTCAACCGACTTCAAAAAAAGGACGAGGTTCTCAATCAAGGCGAAAATCCATACAGAAAACTTTTCTAGCTTCATTTTTAATATTTAGTAATAATAATATAATAATAATAATAATTTATTCACAAATCATTGTTATAAACATACAGTTCAGTATGTTGTTATGTTGTTAGTTATGTTGAGTACCAGCGTCTAAACTAGGCCGAGCCTGTATCTCAAACGCTGGATTCTTCGCAGCCTGATTAAGAAGCAAATAATCTATTCCTAAAAAATGTCAACTTGAAAAACAAAAATTCAGTTATATGCAATAAATTAACTTTACTACAGTTGCTGTTAATTTGAATTCTGTGTATAAGTGGGCCTTATACACAGGCTAAAAAGTTGACTCGCCACTCCATGTAGACTTAAGCCTTCATTCTTAAATTACTGCAGTTAAGTAACTAAAGTTTGTGCATCACTGAGGGATTTAGGTTTCTTATAATTCATACTACAGCTATATTTTACCGGAATCTGCTTCTGGAGTCAGATACCGAATTGTTTTCCAATCGCTTGTCAACTAAATAGATTTTTTTCATAAATCACATTTTGTAATTAAAACTTCTACACAAACATACATCATCAGAAATAAGGGCTAATCCACACATTTGATCTCTGTCACTTTCGAACAATATTTTCGTATGACATAGTTTTCTAGTTTTACTGAAATTTAGACAACTTTATTAACAACTGTGAGGTACCTAATACATGTAAAATTAAGTGAATGGGATATTTGTTCAAAAAATTATACTGTAACAAGATATAATCACTGCTAAAGTGTTTATCAGTTCATCACTTAAGGCTTAAAATCATTTTTGGATTTAAAATCTAGAAAGCTACGCTCTAGCTAAGCCTCTAGCTATTCACATTTCATTACCAAGATGAGTATATTTGCCCATCACAAGAGTATCGATGGCGACTGGTATAGAAGGAAAGGAACCCTAGCTGTTAATCAAACGGTCGCGGATTCGAATCCCGCTAGGGCAAATGTTTGTGTTAATATTTACGTTTGTACCTGAGTCATGGATGTTTTGTATTTATAATATGTATGTATTTACAAAAAAAAAAGTAATCTATGTAGTATATCAACTCTCTGGTATCCATAATACAAGCCTAGTTGCTTAGTGTGGAATTAGATGGTGCTGTGTGGAATGTGTGAAGATATATATGTATTTATTTATTATTAGGTGTGTTAAATGAAAGAGAGACAAACTTATTTAAATTCTCGAGCTATACTATACTTTGCATTTCGCTTTTAATATGTTATTCGTAATCTTTCGCATGTTTTGTAAAATTATGTGGTTGTACGTAGAACACCCAGTCCAATGCCGGGCGGTGCCTTCCGCGGGTCCGGGCCAGAGTCTCTGCCTCGTACTCCTGTGCCGCCCTACACGCAGTATCCTCATCAGCAGGAGGGGGAGTACAGGTCCTTCCTACTGTCGCCGACTTCCACCTTCACCGACGACACCCTCGACGAATCCATTCACAGTCAGGTACGTTCATGACTTAACGCTAAATCTTAAATCAATAATCAGTTATGATTACAGGTTCATAGGTTATCAGTTAAGACATAAATTTTTAGTAGTAGCAACTGTGTACAGTTATGACACAGTATAAGTGTTTGTAAAACAGAGTTTCATCACTAGATGTCGCTTTTTAAATAAATACTAGTGAATGAAGTTGTCAGCTGTGTTTGTTACGCGTTATCTTGTGAAGTATAAATTCGTCTAGTCTTAAACGAAGAAAGAAGTTATATTTAACTTTGTTCCGTGTGAAAAGTAACCACACCTCCATACGTTACCCGGGGTTAATACGAGTAGCACGTTTTGTTTGTATATTTCGTGAAATGACATACACAACCCTTCCTTGCTTATCGCTCTTTACATTAGTGACTTTTACATAGTGATGTAGATGTAGAGGGACGTTTAAATTGTGAAAAATACGTTTAATTTTTTAATTCGCTTACCATAAACTAGTGTTAATCGGCCATATCAGCATTGTTTTGCCCGAAGCAATTAGACGTCACTTTTGGTTTGGTGCTCTGCCAAATGATATGGCTGAGTCTCCTCAATCGTCGGCTCATTTGTCATGTTGGATGATGCACTCGTGCACTTCGTCATATCTAGGCTGTGAGTTGCAGTCAAAACTATTTATAAAAGCATTTGAGGGACACGAAATTCTAGCTGCAATATAAACATGTGTTTAAGAACAATTTCATTTTTCCGAAATATTCGTCAGATTTGATAGAAAATATTTATAATAATAATTAGCTACTAAATGAAAACCTTCCTATATTGAGTGTTCAAACAGTCCATCGCGATCGACCAGATGATCGCAAGAGCTTTTTGAGTAGATCTTAGGAAATGTCGAGCTATTCACGATTTTTGTTTGACGACGACATGATTTAAATTGACTGATTCACAGTTAAGCCAGAATAAAACCCTTTTAATATCAGAAATTTTAATAAGTTTTAATATCGGAACAACTCTTTGCTAGCGACGAAAGGCAGATTTATCAAAGGAACGTGGTAAAGTCAAAGAAGGGCACGCGACGCCTTTGATTCCCATCTATTCTTATGGAAACTTCTGGTTCCATAAGAATAGTGAGCTTCACTTATGACAACTACGCCATGATACACCTACATATACACTACATCTTGACTACATCCTTATTTGCTACATAAGTGAGATAGATCTACATAGTAAGATTAATCGCTTGGCCACAATTTTGAACAGTTCAAGTATGAGGACCCCTTATGTAAAAGATTTTACACGTCTACGTCACGAAGCTTTGAACCCCTTATGTAAAAGATTTTACACGTCTACGTCACGAAGCTTTGATTTTCAAAGAATATTGGTTTTGGAACGTAAAATAGGTTAACCGCGTCTAAGTTTTGGATTTGGATGTGAGCCAAAAAACTTCTAATAACACGGTATTAATTAGATCGAGTCAAGCCGACGACACTCAACAGAAACAAAATCGCAGACTAGACTTGTAAGCGGCTGGAAGAGTCTCGTCGGGTGTGTTAGCAACAACTCATGTAAATTCAGAATGTTCTGGAGGCGGCTAAATCCGTTTCTGATTCATGATACACAATAATAGGCTGCGGCGGCGGTATTTCTATCGCAAATTTGTATGTGAGTAATGATTTCGCGATTTGAATCGTTCGCATTCAGTGCGTTTTACTTACCTACTTCTTAAATTGAAAAATAAGATGTGAAGTATTTTAGTAGTACCTTGCAGAGTATAGAGCAATATTTTGCGTATAATCTTGGTATCAGGGCGAAATTAATTCATTATATGCAAAAATACACAGCACATGTTGAACAAAGAGTTCATTAGTAATGTTGTATCAGTCCATATGAAACTCCTTTAATGCTAAAAATATATTTAGAATATAAAATAAACGTGTGGTCAAAATTTAAATAATTAATTAAAAATGAGAAATATTAAATAAAAAAAATTGAAACAATACGAATTTTAAATATACTCTCTTAAACCATCCAAAGGATTTTCACTAATGGTAAAATATCTAAACGAGAAAGGTATATGCAATGCCAGGCGCGGCTCGTTAGTGTCGCTATTGATAAAATCCCTTAAATTAGTGTTTATGTGGTGGGTATATTACTTTTATAGGAAATGTTTCTTAAGAAATACACAAAATGCAAAACCCTTTTGCAGAGTTGGTTGCAGTCCAACAAGACGAACCCCAACTGCCGATAAAATGAGCGAAAATACGAATCACGTCTTTTCTATCTTTTTGGTTTCGGTTCAAATGTAAAGATTAATTCATTATCTTTTGCTCTGCCATTTTAGATAATACCGTAAGGAAACTGTGGCCAGCATTTCTGTAAAAATTTAACAGTGAATTGGAAGCAATAAAAAAGAAAAAAAATTAAAGGAGGAATTGTCTAAAAGATATTTTTATCCATTAAAATTTTCCAGCGTATAATATTAAATTTGTTACAACTATTTCGACGTGGTTGTATCGTTTCGTTGCGCGGGAGGTTCACCTACGTTAAGTCTTATATTTTCTTGCTATATTTCCAAAATAGAAATCGCGTTGTTTACTCGAGAGGGAACGGCTGGAGCCGCAGTCCGCGATCGCACCTCTCACGACACACGTCCGCGCTACCGAGTGGTGTGACATAATGGCACTTAATCCAAACTTCTTCCCCAACGGGTACCAGGACCCCAAGCATCCTGAGGAGGAGGTCGTCTCCAACTGGGTGGGTGCTCGCGTCTAACTAATCCTACATTTAGCGCAGGATTTCCATATAAAACTCGTCACATTAAACATGATTTACTACTGGACGTGCATTATACCATATGCACGCGTTGACTGATTGATCTGCAAGGCACACGAAGGATTAATATTCCCGATAGCTTCCAACGCGTCTAATTTTGGAGCACTTGAATCCAGCGCGTAGTGTTACAAAATACCTATGTGATGTAATAACTCGCGAGTTATATATTTTTTTTCATAACGGATTGGTTTAAAAGTGGTTATAAAGGTAACGAAAAAAATTGATTAAGTTTTTTAAAAATTCGTTTTTCAAGTAAGTATTTAAAGCATCGTTGTAAATCAAAATATAATTTTCCAAAATTATACTATAATTATACTACCGTGCAAGCATGGGGGCGGGCTGCCTTCATGCTTTGCATGAATTTTTTAACACCTCTTTCGTTAATCACTCTTTCCATTAGTGAAAACCGCATCAAAATCCGTTGCGTGGTTTAGGAGTTGCGGCTACACAGAAAGCGACTTGAAATTACTATGTAAAGATTACACTGCAATACACTTGAATTTGTGATTGATTTAATGCTAATAATTTTCAGTTATCGCCAACTATTATGAAAGTTATAAAATACGTGTATATAATATACCCATCCATAATATTGTATTACAATTATCTTATTAATTTTTTAAAAAGCGCTCTCTCTGAGCAGACTTATACTTATCTTTTATTTTTTATATCTTCGAAACCACTGCATTTATTTAAAAAAATATTTCGTTATTTATAATTTACAAGCTATTGCATATGTTACTCGCTTATAAAGTAGCTTTTTATAGGTGAAAGAATGTTTAAAGTAGTAGTTTTTGAGTATTCATTACTAACATAAATATCTATTCTCTTTATATTAATATGTCTATTACTATAAACCACTGAACCTAACCACATTTCGCTGTGGCTCATTTTTTGTTTCGCTTCCGTTGGAACTTCGAAATAAGATGTATCTACGAGTATGTATAAATAAATACATTTATATATAAAGATTTGTGAGTTTATGTTTACAAAATTTCAGATGAAGATAATATACTAACTCTCCAAATCGAACGCTGCTTGCGTCAAAAACTCAAAACGCGTGGTTCTACGAGCTTATTTGGAGCATATTTTACTAATTTACGCTGACTTAACGTAATAGATCATAGAAATAATTGCGACATAATATTAATATAAAAATGTAATAATATTAAACCAAAATAGATGTATCAATGCAAAAGAGATCCGTACAGTAGCTACAAATACGATTTTAATATTAGTTACTCGTGTCACTCTCCTGATACTGTAGTTGATACGGAATGGCCAGATGTGTAATGTTATTTCGAGACCAATGTCATGTACCGATACATTTTTAACACCCACTTGAACTTTCTCATTGCTGACGCTAACGCGTGGCGCATTCGTACTATGCGTAGGTATCTAACCAATCTCACTGAAATTACCCGAAAAATATTACATTCTTTCTTCAGATGCTCGTACGTTTATAAAATTTAATTATCTAGTTTTTGAAGTTTGTGATATTTCTGTCTAGGAGGTCACCGGGTTCGATTCCCGACAGGAAAATTATGGAAATGTACTTTTCAAAGTTGTATCTGCTCAGAGGGGCGTTTTGTAGTCTTCTGTAAGGGGGTAGCCTCTTACAGAAAACCACTGTAAAATAACGGCATGTGTGCTGTCGTGTTTATGTAAGTAGATCGTCAGCCTGCCTGACGATCTTTAAATTATTTGACATCAATTTTATTTAAGTCTTAGTTTAATAAACTTGTATACCATTTAATGTTACGATCGAAAGAGATTAGACCTTGAAGTATGTGATTCATCACATAAATCATATATCATGTGGATTCAAGTTAAAAAACACGATCCAACCAACCCCATTAAAAATGTACCAAGATTTGTAAATGACATGGAATCATTCAAATTTCATCACAATATATGTGATTTGGTGTTCCATTTAACCACGAATAACTTGGACCTACTCTAAAATGTATGCCATCTTTGTCTGTGTTTAATAAAATTATCTCATTTAATCAAAATTTATTGATTCAATTCAACATGCCAGAGATTTTAAATTTTTATATCCATTTTCAACAACAAAAAAGGATAATTCAATTTCCAAGCATAAGTACATCACGCATACTTGTGAATTGTACTGTTTTCTTTATGGACCATTTAAAAGTACTCGTGACTAACTTTGAACATTACGTCAATAACGAAAGCATCGGCTCATGTAAACACGGACGGAAATAAACAGCATGTTGTTCGCCTGTTGGCACATCCACGGTATCGGATAATGTCCTTGTTTTTTGGAAAATACGTAATAAGTGGAATGTATACGTAATATGCGCGAACTGTACTCTTTTTGTCTAATGTGTTTATGTAATTTCAACCGAATACCGATAACATCAAATCAAGCAACTAGCATATGAATCGCATTTTTTGAATCGCATTCCCGATTTCTGACTAGCACTGAAAACTTCATAATTTCAAAGCTATTTCAAGCTAATGTGAAAAGCAAAAATCATTTAAAATTCTTACTGTTCATTATCTCATTATCTATATACTAATATTATAAAGAGAGAAAATTTGTATGCTTGTCATGAATAAACTCAAAAACTACTGTCCCGATTTTGAAAATTCTTTCACCCATAGAAAGTTATATTATCAGCAAGTAACATAAGCTATATTTAACCCTAACTTGGTATTAATATATTTTTAAAAAATAGTTTTCTGTAAAAGAACGGTTGCTACTGTCAGATCTACACATGATTCAAAGTGGTCTAAATAACACAATATAGTCTTACCACCATACTACACGTATTGCCCTTTTTCGATTGGGATGGTTCTATTTTTTTATTTTTTTACGAATCCCGTCTAACTGCCAAATGTTCGTCTGGCCGTCAGATGAGATTATTTTAAGTACTCCAACAATACAATCACATAAATAATACAGAAACGATGTCAGAAATCATATAACCCACATAAACCAACCTCGAAGTATAAATAGAATGCGCGTAGCGGCGCGCGTTCAGGTTTGCGAACTTTTATTAGAAGCGTCAAATAAATTTTA
Source organism: Synanthedon formicaeformis (assembly GCA_945859745.1). Lineage (NCBI taxonomy): Eukaryota > Metazoa > Arthropoda > Insecta > Lepidoptera > Sesiidae > Synanthedon > Synanthedon formicaeformis. Next base: position 7,161,090 of record OX243959.1, on the reverse strand, counting down.
TTCTCTTTCCTATTGCGTTTTTATTTTATATATTCTGACAACGAAGTGGTCCACCATTAGAGAAAGTGTATAATCATTTTCATATGACCTATTTGTACAATTTGCTTTACTAAAAACTTACTTCCTACCACTTTGTAAAGCCTTAATATTAGAATGAAAATTCATGAGAAATTTCCAAGTGATGTTATTATTTTTATAATAAAAAATAAGAATATATTGAAAGGGATTCACAAACCTATGAAAAATACATTTTCACGGCAAAGCCACTATCCTTTTCTTGATGAAATGTGCTTTTAAGAAACCCTGAACAGAGGCAAAGATACGGGCAAAAGCTTTTTTTATGTTGATACAGGATGTTCATTTGATGGTAGGTGGCTACCGTCGCCTATAACACAAGCAACGCTATGTGCTGCAAGTGCACTGCCGACTACAGAAGGGTTATTGATAAAAAATTGGGTTGAGATAGAGAAATTGGCTCTGGCATCACTTACTCGCTCACCGAAACAGCACACATGCTGTTATTCTGTAAGGGCCACCCTCTTACTGCCATCAGACAGGCTGCTCACATAACTGCGAAACGCTGTATGCCCTGCCACTATTTTCACATCTAGACCAGTCAACTTTAAAAGGTTCATTGCCAAAGTTGATCCTGTCGGGAATAGAACCTCGGAATCTCGGAAAGCTTTTTTTACAATATTCATTTAAAAGAATAATTTGACTGCATTTCCAGCCATACCGCACAACACCTCTCGTATTACCCGGCGCGAAAGTACGACGTGAACCAGGACCCACAGAGAGCTACCTGCGCCACCATCCCAACCCGTCGATGCGTGCGCCACCTCACCATGACTACCGCGATACCGTCATGAAGCAAAGGGTAAGTCGACATACCAATATTTAAAATGTAACATATACAAATGTTACATTTGAATTTTATAACCCAAAAGATATCTTGTGGTTTCTCAGACTACTACACAACCATAAATAAAATGACTCTCCAATCTTTATTGACGTGGAATCGCAGTAACTATATTCGAAGAAATCTGTTATTATACTGTTATTCTATCCTTCTCTACAATCATCACTTCACTGATAAGAATTTTCACTCCATAGCTGGACAATTTCTATCGGTTTATTTCGACTGTTCTGACCATTTGTTCGAGCTACGTCCCTCGGTACTTAAGACTTATCAGGACATTAATGCCGTTTGCGTAGACCTCGCATGAGGAAACTATTGTAATAACTTCTTAGTTATGCTGCATTCTGCAGTTCCAAGCAATTTCAGTTGCTTATGTTATTTAAATGCAATTTTTTCAACTTTCCTTGTTTATCGCTCTTTTCATTAGGGAAAATCGTATCAAAATATCTTACATGAATTATAGGAAGTTAGCGGAGAAACAGACAGACAGGCACTTTATTTTATAAAATCTTATATTTTTATAAATAGAAGTTCAAACTTAATTTTATTGTAGCTTATTGCGATTCTTCGTCCATGTACGAGGCGAATTTGAATATATTTGCATAATGAAATTACAAACACATATTAAGAATATCAAACAATGCCAGTAATAAAGATGAAAGTTTTACTTCCACCAGGTAAAATTCTTTCTTAAATTAAAACAGCGGATTTCTTAAAGAAATTTTAAAATACTTTGTAAACTTTAAAAAAATTTATGCCTTTCCCTGCACAAGTAGAAATTAGGTGTCTAACATTATAACACACAAACATTTAACAAATTTCTACCTCCACACCAAGCTCAATGCACGTGCACATGTACACAAACATACAACTCTAATTAATCTATGTAGTTAGATACATCTGCTGAATAACAATAGAGAAAAGTTATAATAACTCGCAGAATAATGTCAATGTTCCAAAAAATCCGAGTAAGAGTTTAATATCATTAACTCAAACATTTATTCAGATAATTCAATTCCAGCAAAAATTTAGAGCGTCATTTACTAAAGAAAACTTCGAGTGATTCTTGAAGATATATTATTGGATATTTTATGAAAATTAAACACATATATTTTTTTATTTATAATAAATAAATATTATTTTATACAATTTTCCCTAGGAGCACAAAAAACTGCTTAAAATCACGAACGAATAAACTCTATAAATGAATTAGGTACTCACTTTTTGGGGAACACAAGTTACCTAAATCTGTAATATTAAAAATAAATAGTACGATATGTTTGCTCGAAACTCAGGTAGCCGAGTCGATGCTGCAGCGAGTGGTTGGAGACGAAGGGAACAAGGTGGTTTAATAACGAGTTGTGTGATCTACTCAATTACATCATTACTATCATGCCGCCATTTCGATGTCCACTCTTAAATCGCCTCTAGTTTCGTGTTTATAGTCAGTGTCAAACAACTATCAACCTCTGGTTTCGGTTCCGGTTCCGGAAGTTGGTTCCGTCCGGCGTTAGTTCGTGCAAGTACAGTCAAACGCGCGTTCACGCTGATTGGCTGATATCTGTTTTTAGCTATTGTGATGCAACTTGCAATAACTTCACAGTCGATAGTTGTTTGGTGCAGACTCTACAATCGTATCAAACTTCCATTCTATAATAAGAAACGGCTTTAATGCGGTATTCAAAATTATAATTTACGTATTTTGAACTTTACATTAAAAAAATAATCTCTGACAAGATTTATCTATTGTAAAAAAATCCCAAATTGCTCATAATTTATTTTATGAGCAAGCAAGCAAGTGTTTAATTTTACTAGCAAAGATAAAATTCTTTTTCAAGGAATAAGTTTGGAAAGTAGGAGTTAGTAGTGAATTATATATAATAGGAAGTAAATATTATTAAAAAACTATATATTAAATTTTAAACCAACGAAAATTTGTTAGTTACCACAAATTATGTAAATGCGATTATCTCGGAAAATCTTATATAAATCTGAAAGAGGGCGTCGGAGGTATTATATAAATTAGTACCTAATGTCTATAGGTGCAACAATTCTAGCTACGAGTATGTATAAATAATCTTATATTAAAAAGTGATTGAACAATAGACTCAAATTTTTTTTCGTAGAATGGAAGAAATCAAGTCAGTTTTATTACGAAACTAGTTGCGTAAATCTAAACCATATTTTGACGTCATTGTATATACCTAGTATCTATTTAATTCTGATTCTCTGATATCTTCATTGCCATTTTAATATCTATACCTATCTTAACGCTTTCATCTATCATAAAAGTTTTCTTTGAAAGTCAATAAAATATTATTGTTATTTTATGAATATTTTCTTCTAATATTAAGGTATATGTTATAATATTATATTTAAAAAACAACTTTTCTTATATTTTGGAGTTTTCACTATCAGTCTGTGTTGTTTTTTTCTAATGTGAAATTATACACTGGCGAAAATAACTTGTTTGTTAATTTTAATGACATTAATAATTTAAGAATAGGAAATCTTATTTAATATAACTTTTAGTGGTCCTTGTTACATTTATTGTACAATTTCAATAATTTCAGTCGTTTCCCTAGAACTAAATATTAAATGTAGGTACATACCTATTTAGTTAAAAATTCAAACGGCATATGGGCCAAGATTTTTTTTAATCAAAATATTAATTCATAGATAAATATTTGTTATAAATAAAAAGTTGTAATAATTTTTAGTAAACATTAAAAAGAACAAACTATACAATAATGAATGCATTATAATTTTTGAACTACTTTTATACTCATATATATTTTTTGCTCCTCTGGGCAAAAATTGTTGGCTAGATAAACTTTGAGTAATGTATTTTAATTAAATTCTGAAAGATGTATAATAGACACTAGTGCATTATGAAGACAATATAAAATAATAATAATGCTAACGTGACTATTAAATTTCTTCACAGGTGGTCCACAAACAGTTCAATTCTCCCATCAACCTATATTCCGATCAAAACATCGCACAGTCGATTAGACAGCAAACCTCTCCACTGCCGTAAGTATTACTCATACTCGTATATGACACGAACTGTACAGTCAGGGCTCAATATCTATCTATCTATCTATAGATCTTACATCGACATTCAGACAACTCACATTTTACAGTTAGTCGATGGAAACTTCGTCTAGTTTTGTGCTATAGCCAATACTGTTGGCCGATAACAACGATAACACTGCCAATTGTAATCCTATAGAAATGACCAGTCGTAAATGACTAATAAGTTTTTAATTAATAATTTCCTAATTTATACATCAAATTGACATGTTATAAATTATTCATACACTTTGACTAAATTTTGGGGCTGACTGTACGTCGACTACATGCAACCAGAATAATTGTATGTGCTTCGTACATTTTTTACAACTTTCAAAAGTAATATTAGTCAAAATACTCAAATCTTTTACACTCAATTGACAGAAATACATTTAAGACAAACTTTTTTAAACAAATCCTTTGAAACTCTTTAAGAGAATTTGAAATGTGTTGATAGTTTTGATGTTATAATTTAGCTAAACGAGTTTTATGTGAAATTATTTAAAAAAACAAGCAACTATCAGTGTCAACCGGCGCATTTCTTGGCACTGGATTTCAGGAGCATGGCTTGACGCCAATCTAGTTTTGTTCGCAAGTTAATGTTACGTTTCAAAATAGTTTGTGAATACAAACTCTAGAGCTGAGGTTAAGAGAAGAGGGCTCACACTACATACAATATGTATATGAAATACTAATTGGATAATTGTGTTCGTACTAAAGTCCCTCGCTTTTTTCGTGCACAACTGAAATGTGATAAGGTAGTTTTCATTGGCCATTTAGAAGGATTTTTATAGATTTTTCTGACCGTGACTAACTTTCTTATAGAATTTTTAGCATTTTTGAATAGTTGTAGGAGTAAATATTGGAAAGTTGATGATATGAGGGTTTCATTAGAACATGAAATAATATATTTTGCCATATTTAATACGTAATAAATGATTTTAACACATATCCGATGGGGCTGGCTAAATCTAAGGTGGTGTGAGAGCCTATACTATTTTTCACATAGCATGGGTACTTTGAAGTTTTGTATTTGAAGTTACTAGAGACGTAGCGCCGTTAAAATCTAATTAAAGAATATCTAAAAGTATAGTGAAAAATAAAAAATACGGGAAATATTGTAACATTAGAAACATGCCGTCACACTTTATTAGCGACACCCTCAGTGACGTGTAATTGTATGAAATAAGCGCCATCTACCCGAATTAGTACGTACTTCTTGGTACATAATAAGCTTTACTTCGTCAATAGTTTATTTAAGATGTTAACAGATGGCGTAGTTTTCACTTCTGTTGTGCAATCCTACGATAGACATTTTTTTTAAATGATGAATGAAATCAAATAGCATCGTACTCAAGCTATGTGAAAAGTACTATAATGAGGGCTGCGGATCATCGTTGGATCCAAACTGCTTCCGAGCGGTCCAATTGGAAAATTATATGGGAGGCCTATGTCTATGATGATGAAAGCCTATGATGACGCGTTGGAGTAGCACAGCCCCCCTGTCTGATATGTGCCGCAGCTTTAATTGGATGTTTTCTGCTTACTTAGCTCTAACGGCTATTACGGGCGGCCGCAAGTTGTCAAGAGGCAAGTGTTCTATTAGAAACGCGCCAATACGACAATCGACGCCCATCTCTCACGACGCATTAATGCTTTTACTTGATTTTTATTTTGCTATCTTTTGACTTCTATCGACTGTGTCTCCATCACTATCACTCCACACTGCAATCGCGACATTCGCACGGCGACAATATCGACTAGTCGCCGTTTCACACAAAACCGATAGTGATGTATATCTATCGACACTACACTTCACTCGCACATCGACATTTTGTGTGCGAATCAAACGAAGCGATTGATAGGTTATCCACACAACTAGCCTAAGTTATTTATTTTAGATCATTAGCACTATTACCATGCGAACTTCGTTAGGTCTAATTTCAAGGAATATGCTTTGTTTCATATATTATATAAACACGTCAACGAAACAATTTAGATACTACCAGTTATCACTTTTTATCGACAAATCATAGCGTCACTTAACTTTATAAAGAAAATTTTGTTTACGGGCACAACTTTTACAAGTTTTTGTGATAAATTTTTGTACTAGCTGTTGCAAATCTTCGTATGATACGCATTTATTTCATTTTTATTTATTTTTCTTAAATTATCTACAGCTAAGTTTTCAAAGAATCATAATCATGCAACATGCAATCCACATGAAGATAATAACTAATCTTCATTTACCATATTACATGGAAAAAACAAATGTGAGATGTTATTGTTTTTATTTATTTTTTACTTAATTTCGCTATGAACTTGTATTTATTCTATTATAGTTTCACGAAACAGCTAATTGTGAAATAGTTATTCTTAACCTTGCATAGTTGCTTCACAACGCAATTCTTATGAGAGCAGCTCGAATGAAGTTTGCCATGGCAATCTGTCGCTAATGTTTAGCCTTAAGGTACTTATTCTACATGATTAATGTTAGTATTTTCATCGACCTGTCCTTCCTGAAAAACAAACACTAAACATGGACCGTGTACTAACCGCTTCCGCATCCCCGTAACCGTGGTGACGAGTCTAATGTTTCTCTGTATTCTGTTGCGCCCGCTAACCGACTAAAACTAACCCTCCCCCCGCGCGGCCCGCACAGGCATAAGCCCACGCTGCTCTACGACCCAGCCAAGTCGGAGACGTTCCGCGCACTGCAAGAAGAGGGCCTGGGCGACGTCGTGCAGGAGGTGCCTACGCCCATACAGACTAAAGTCTTCACCGCGCCACCGCAGAAGGTAAAACCCAACGCATTCGTGCACATATGTGCACGAATGCTGCTTAAAAACTAAAGGGCCGTAAAACAAAAAATCAAAAAAAAAATTTTTGCAAAAATAAAAATCACAATCCTTCATATTGTATGTTGCAAAAAGACTTATGGTTGTTTTATTCAATATTTAGTATATTTTGATATTTTTTTTATATTCAAAAGTAACGTATATGCTCATATCTCCTCTAATATTCAGTTTATTATAAAAGTATTTAAAACTTGCTTAATGCTACTTAAAAATACGCTTCTAACGATGTATTATATAATATGCATATATTAGATATATATGTAATAAGAAAAAAATAGACAAAAATAATTTTTTTTTCGATTAGCTCTCCTGTAAAGAGTGTAATTTTGATTAGTGGCCCTTTAGTTTTTAAGCAGCGATTATGTGTCAGAAAAGAGACATCACACCAATCAAACTTCATAGGCTTGTATACAAAGGACTGGACTGAAAAACTATGAACATTCAAACCAGAATTAGTTCTTCTGGGAATCGAACCCACAGGCTTTAACCTGTGCACTCGACAGATGAGCTCGTCAAATGGGACCACAGAGACTGACTAACTCTCGTAGACAACACAAAGAAACATGTCAATTTCTGTGCTCTAATTATCCGATATAAATCTTGTGTAAGAATTTTTTTTACCAAAAATTTTTTATCATCCTAATTACACGTCTTATTTTATCGTCTACTAACTCTTTACGAGTGGGCGATAATTTTTTACCTGAATCAAAATGATGAGACGATGCTGGACTCATCCTAGTGGCGCTTTCTCTTTGTCATCTTTTGTATTTTGTCCATCAGCGACCGGCGCCCCCTCCGAAACCGAAACAGCCCGAGGCGAAACCGAGAGGAAAACAAACGACCTTCGTAAGTCCATTGCAATTTCCCTAAGACATTACCTGTTAATTCATTTAATCGTTTTTAAGCTTTAGACACTAGAACAGCTATGTAGTGTCTAGAAAAGGATATTATTTAATTCGTAAAATCTCACCTAACTTGCGGGCAGAGAGGTATTTTTGTACATTATTTTTAGTATTTTGTGTTAAAATTATGCCTATAAAATACCTACACGTTTTGAAAGATACTGTATCATATCTTTAAATAGTATAAAATAAAGTCGCTTTCTGACGTATTATGTTCCTCTGTACGCTTAGATCTTTTAAACTACGCAACGGATTTAATGTGGTTAAGCGCCTATTTCACAAACGTCAAGTAGACCAACCTGTCATTTAAAGTCACCGGTAACCGGGGATAATGGAGCTGATATACCTTTGTTTGTACGGTAAACGTCCCAAACATTAAATAGAAAATAATAAAAAAAAATCGGCTATCGAATGATACCGAATAAACCGAGTGCATAATTCAATATAACAGAAAATGATTTCTAAAAGTAACTAATCAACACTTTACATGTAGTTTGTGAAAGAGGCCCTTACACTAATGGAAAAAACGTTAAACGAGGAAGGTTTCCATTTATAATTAAACGCGGACGAAGTCGTATCAACTAGTATTATAATATTAATAAGTTATTTTACAATTTAATTCAAAAATGTATCTTTCTTTTATTTTTTTTAGTTTTTATTATCTGTATTCATCGATGTACTTGTATTAAAAATTCCAAACAATTCAACTTGACCATTCTATGTGGGTACAGCTTATCTTATTTGGTAATACCAAATTTCACTGTTTAATTTTTTTTTCTTTTTTACCTTGAAATTTTCAGGTAAATTCACTGAACGAAGAGCACATCCAACAATCAAACTCATTCAAACGCCTCATGTACAATGTACTTGGCGATGCTGAGTTTTAGCGACCGAAACATTCCCGTACGGTGTTCAGAGCAGTCAACAGATGCTGCACCAACGGACGTTCCTGTTAAATGAAGAATATGTAATGAAAATGGTGATATAATATATATATCAGAACAAACTAGAAATACGGATGTCTCATGGCGCATAATTTCAGTGCGCTCTGAAAGACATCCAAATGCCCTATTGTACGACTGATTGAAAGTTTATAGCGGTTAGTAAAGGCGCAAAGTATAGTTACATTGACTCGTTATAATAATGAAATACGAGTAAGACTAACAAATATAATTTTTAGGCTATCGTAACGCTCCTGGCAGTGTGTTATATTATTTTTCGGTGGATTTAATAATTCTAATACTCGAGTATTAGCGATAATTTATTATACTTATATATTATTAAACATTAAGTAGAAACGTAACTATTTATTACTAAGTGTTGATTTTCTGTTTGTACAGAAGTAAATATATTGTTTATGTATAACTTTTATATATGTATATATTATTATTATGAGAAATGTTGAGTGTACAGTCTAGTCACCGGCGGCCGGCGATTGGTCGCAGTCGTAATAACGCATATTCAATTCGAACAAATTAATAAATTATTTATTTTTATTTAATCAATTGTTTTATTTCAATTTTTATGCCTACTCAAATGAACTACCCAAGTACTCTAAAAAATTGAGTGTTTTTATAAATGCTATAGAACCTTTATAAATAATAAATAAACAGAAATGTCTACTATTTTAATAATTGGAAAAATTTTAGTATTATATAATATTTGAAAAGGGACTTAACCAAACTTAATTCCTTTATGTCTTTAACATCTAGGAACTTAAGACTAAAGTTTAAATGTAGACCACTGTATGTGTCAGTGTGTTCAAAAAACCAATAAAAATAAATTTGAAACATTTCAATTGTGAGAATACGGAAGAAATAAAACAGCAATCTTCTCAAAATAACTATATTATTTATTATAATCTGGGTCTACCTAACAATGTTACACAACAAAATAATATACAGTCTTACAAATTTCACCAACGATAAGTACATACATGAAACTGAAAAGTGATTTTGAGCAAAATAAAAAACACTTATGATTTATATCACAATGTACAAATGTGGGCGGGCGGCGTCGCGTGCGCAGAAAACTATACACCAATAACTCTCACTAAATAAGTATAATTGTCGATTTCGTACGTATAATAGGCTAATTGAATGCACTACTATGAGGAAAATGTCTTAATCTCCCATAAAAACCAATCATAAAAGAAATATATAAAAAAAAACAAGTGCAACTTCTTTGGCAATCAAATATATAATAAGCTGTAAATGTCAGAGATAGAGATAAAATAAATATTTAAAATGATTAATAGTATATTATATTACACTTTGGAGAATCGTTACAAGAAACGTCACGTGATCGTTACACTGAAGCGTCACACAAAATCGACCTTTAAATTTTACTCTCATCGCACGCAAAGAAATTCACATCAAAAATTACCTGATGTTCACTTGCACATTATAAATCTGTGCTCTGAAAGTGAAAAAAAATATTTTTTATTTATTAAGTAAATGGAAAACCTATTGTAAAAATCGAAATATTTAATGGTGGCAACATTTCCTCCAAGCAATCATTCAATTAGCCTATTACCAGACTATTTTTTTATCAAACACATTACTTGATGTCAACGTGAAATCACCTTTAAAAATTCCTGAATAAGGCACTACATTGTTTGTCAACAAAAACAGTGTTCAGTTTTCGTAGCACATCATTCATTACAAGCGAACGACCTCACAACAGACACTTCGGCTAAAAACTAAACGTGCAATCATAATTATATAAATTCTATTTACACATTAAACGGTAAGTTTGATATGTTAATTTAAAATATAAGTACATAGACAATAATAAAACGAATTTCCATCTTGCAATGTCACAACAATACATGTTGCCCAAACTCGCCCAAGTTTCAGCGCATACTTATTACTTACATATAAAACTTACATGGCCTCGTTTCAAACCTTACTATTTAATATACAGATAATATAGCCAGCTTAAATTTATCGACCGAGAATCGCAGTAGACCGAAATCGGGTTTATTTCAACGGTATAAGGGCCGACGCCTACTGACGGTATGTCGTCATGCATAGGCATGTTGTGGTATACCACAGTAGGCAGACTCAATATTCAGATTAGCATTGGGTTATTCCAAACTCGGTTGTGTGTATAAATAATTTTCTTAAAATGATTTATCAAGTTCCTGAAGGGATGCAACGGCATGCTACGGCATGACGCGTAACGCTATACAATATTGAAATAAAGGAATGCGACTAAAATCATTGGAATAAGGTTAAAAGTATCTGTATATCCATATTTTTTTTTTAAATCACTTTATGATGCTATTGAAATAAGTGTTTTAGGCTCTATTTAAGACAAGGACTAATCTCAGATCGAACACAATTTTTACCAAAATGACCGCATCCTAATATCCTATGAATTAAGGTGAACATTAATTCTATGTTATAAAAAATATGCAAAAACTTGACTCAAAGCAATTGATAAAGTATTTAAAAGAAAGATGAGTTAAGTTTTACAATCAAAATTGCAATTCTGCGCCGATAAACATAAGTGTCATTTATATTATATTTTACAAGATTAGTATATAATAAAAATTTACAACATTACCGTGTGTAATCATATTAATCATAATAAGATAAAAATCAGATAACACATATGGATTATATATACATATTTAAAAAAAATATTTATACATATTTTTTTAAAAAGAATAATTATGTACGCGATTAAGTTGATTACAAAATATATCTTAAATTAAAAATGAAAGACTTAATAAAATGTATGAACGAGCTTATGCCCACTACGAGGAGTAAAGCGCAATTTCCATTATATTTATTATACAATATATTGATATAATTATAATATTTAATTACAGTAATATGAAAATTTCGCTTTTTTAACTCTCACTGTACCTTGTGAAACAAAAAAACACAAGCATAATTTTGACAGTTACAATAGGAAAACGTCAAGAAAAAATGTTGTTTTCGAGATAAACTAAAACTATTTCAAGTAGGTATGTATTTGTATTTATTACAGATACAATTTAAAAGTAACTTTGGACTGATATTATAATTATATATTTTAGCACCAAACGTCCAACTATGTCATAAACTATTATCTAATTTTATTATTTAGGTACTATTTCATTTTGCAAAAGCAACACGCTACTTTATTATATTTATTTTTTAATAAATGGAATTAGTTACTTGTAAATTTTTGTCCACAACCTCTTAGGGTCACAGTTTTAATGTGGAGTGCGATTGCTGAAGGGATCCTCAAATAATCTAACTATAAAAACTGTGTAAGTATACAAATAAAATATATAATACATATCACAATAAAATTTGTCATGGAAATAAAAATGAGAGAAATAAAAAATTTATTATTGTAATTTTTATGGTAATAAACCCAATAATAAAGTGAAGAGAGCTGAAAATAAAGAGAGCGGAGGCTACATTTTTGAAATTTGAGTTTAAAAATTAGAAAAAAAAAAAAACATTAAAAACCGATTTGGGTAATGTTCAATCACGTTTTCCACAAAAAGACGTTTAAATTTTTAACAAAACCTATAATAATAATAATCTAAAGCTTCTAATTTCTTTTTATTTAATTCACATGCACGAGGACCACTTGAAACGCAAAATTGTGATATACATTAAAAATAACAGTTTATTCGTAGTAAATTAAAAATTAATTTAAAATCTATTTTAAAATTATTGTGACTTAATTGTCAAAGACTATAAATATGAGTGATGTGAGTTAGTGTGGGGTATAATTTTATAAGAAGGATTAAATTGTAATTTTTTTTTATAAGCCTTCCCATACGTTAAATGCTCCCAAAATGCAGAAGTTAATTTATTGAAGCAATTTTTCTCTGTACATTTCTGGACCTTAAAATTGATTCTAGTTATGATGATTATTCAGTTTATGATTGACGATTACGAAAAAGGTCTACCAAACTGAGCCTGAAAAATCGCGGATCGTTTTTCAAAATTTCCTCTTTATTTCCAACCTGAATTAGGGTCAGTTCACACCGAGACTCCACTTTAACCCTTTAGCCGCCGGAGTCGGATTTATCCGACAAAATTATTTTCGTGTCTATTTTGCCAGAGCCAGATATATACGACAAATTCCTCTACTTGTATAATGTTTATTTTTAAATCATTGAATTGCTTTCTCTTAAAAAAAAATACGAGTCACGACGATAAAGGGTTAAAAAATTAGTTTTTGAGTTTTTGACACAAAATAGATTAAAGAGAGCTTGGTGGAGAGGAGAGGCGTTATTGTGAGATTCTGTAAGTCTAGACATGGTTTTCTAAGCTTTATTTTTTTATATTTATTTCTAAGCTCTTTACGACTTTATTTATACATATATGTAATTTATAAAAGTCACTTCAATGACCAAAGAGTTCTTTTAAAAAAATCGCCAAAAATAACTTTCAAGTGCAAACCTGTACTTAATTTAAATAACTTGATTAGTGTCAATTGTGTCACACGGAAAATAATTATTATAAAAAAATATATATAATTTCTTATATGAAGCGTCCCAAAACTCAAAGCATGGCCACATTTATAAAGATTTTAAACAAAAAATCACACTTCAAAATAGTATAATTATTCCAATACTTTGTCATACTTCGACATGGTGTGATACAGTCATAATTAATATTATAATTCATTCTATAAGGATTCTCGAATAAAAAATAAAATATATTATAAGTAAAATTAAAAAGACATATATATAACAAAACAATACAACAATAAACTAATTAGTGTCCATAGTAGAGAGGCAGGATCAGAGACAATTTGTTAAAAACCTCAAAACTAAACATAAATTGTATGCAAATGACGGGTTTGTTTTACTCCTAGAATTTTTTTTATTATCGCGCGATGCAAGCTTTAAAATTGCTATGTACATTTTTTTAATATATCTGAAGTTAAACCTGTTTATTAATGTGGTGCAGCTAATTAAAAAAAAATACCACTATCACTTATAACAACATATAAAAAAATATATTAACACTTCACGATAAATCATACATTGCAATGACTTGACTCACCATTTATAATAAATAAGTTAATAAAATTTATTAGTAAGGAGATTCATGACTCAAGAGAGAACGATTTAAAATGAACCTTTATTGATCAAGCCATTATGGATCAAGTCAAAAATATCATGACGATTTAAGATCTAGGGATCAATGCCATAAGAATCAATAACTCTTAAGGTGCGATTCCGCGGGACGCGGCAGACGGCAGACGGCGACGGCATTACTTTGCAGTATTCACTTGTATGAGACTGATTCCGGCATACGAATGCAATTGCCACGTCCTGTCGCGCGGCAATTGCAGTCGTATGTCGGAATCAGTCTCATACAAGTGAATACTGCAAAGTAATGCCGTCTGTCATCGCGGCACATGCCGTTGCCGTCTGCCGCGTCCTGCGGAATTACACCTTTATGGAACTATACCCCCAAAAAATATATTACAGATATAGACAACAAAATTCAGGACCGTTTTGCTGTGGAGTGAACGTAAGTGAACCGTCACGCTAGAATCGGTGACGCTGAATCGGGTTTACTCGACTCCACTCGACATCAAGCGCATAATATTTATAATTTTATTATTGTAAAATCATAGTTTTCACTTCAATCGTGTGGTCTAACTAAAGCATACACTCATTTTTTTAAACTTTTTTTATCCTCTAGCATTTAGCGGCTATCAAAATTCAATAAATGTGAAAATATGTAGCAGCTCACTCTCAAACATAGTTAATTGACATTTATGATCATATAATTATAAAAACCCATATGACAGGTGAAAAAAAATTATTAAAAACCAACGTACTACGACGATTTCACTTTTGAACACTGAACACAGATCAAAAGTATAAAATTATTATAATAATAAAAGTAAGTGTATATACGTTTTACTTACGCCTAGAAACATCGAAGTAATATGTACCAAATATTAGACAAGAGACATTTCAAGCAAATAGGCCTATTTATACGTGTCCAAAAATGCCTCATTAACGATTCTAAACAAAGTCACCATCAATATCTAATTTTTTGTTGAGTTTAGTGACTGTGTAGACGTTAATTTTATTACGTACCTAATACTTCAATGACTAGATATATTTTTTTAATTTACACAATATATATTTTAAGTAGAGTACCATAATGTAAAATATCAAATGCAGATTACTTTTGGCGTTCATTTTTATTTAAATTTTTTATAAGTATATACTAGCAAATATAGTTCGCTGAGTGAAAAAAAAAATTAAAATAATTTTAAATGTAATTTACATAATTGTCTTATTTTTTAATTTATGGAACAATTGTACATGTGATGCGAAAGACTTAATAATAAGCGCCGTGACGTCATGAGTGCGATAATATTACTTTTAAATTCTCGTCGTATTATGAAAACTCTGAAGTTTTGTTAAAATTTCAGGCAGCCAACTGTGAGCAGGTACACAGTAGGCATTTTGAAGCGCGCGCTTTGCTAACGCGCGCTTTGATAACTATGAAGTTCTTAGAACAAGTACACATTGAGCGGTTGGCGTTGCGTTAGAATTTCATAGTTCTCAAAGCGCGCGTTAGCAAAGCGCGCGCTTCAAAACGTCTAGTGTGTACCTAACTTTAAGTGTGTGTGTCCTAAAAGTGACGGTGTATACCACGGCGAATAGTACAGTATACGAATATCTTTCCTTCATACACAGATCGTTATTACTACTCTATCGCTTACTTCAGAGTGGTCATAAAGTTTGACGTGTTGTTCTTTCCATAGACATTGAGAATTGACTGAGCGTTCCCTATCCATCCACCTGTAAAGTAAATATGAGCAGATAAGTAAAAAGTGTAACAGAGACGAAGCGATCGTACGTCATTAAATTGTGAAGAAAAGGTATTATTCGCCGCACTATCGCTCTCTCTCTCTCTCTTTCTAGAGAATGGACAATTTCGTGCGGTCACTAATGTTTCCATCTTAAAGAGCTTTGCATCAAAGGCTTTCGTCGACAGAATTCTTAAAATGTTTGGACATATCATCCGCAACGAGAACTCTGAATCGACTAATAATAATACAGGGAAGTCCCCACAAGATGGACAGACATAGCCAACTCTGAGTATGAGTACACTGAGTGTATTCGTAGGTCCAGTTTTAAAGAGAGATTGAGATTTCATAATCACGACCGCTCTGTCAGGAGTGTACGACTGAAAAGAGAGATTGCTCAGTCTATTCTCTATGTGTATGGTTCTCTCTTACCCGTGACGCTTTGAGAGTGGCCATTAGACGTGGTGCGGCCGGTAGAGTCAGGAGGCGGCGGGGGTGCGGGGCGGGACGGCGGCTGTGGGAGGGGGCAGAGGCGGTTCGGGGGGCAGGAGCGTTTCACGACTCGCGCGCAGGTTTGGCAGCGATCGGGCCGCGCGCGCCTCGCGTCTGGCCTCTAGCGCGAGCAGCGAGCGGATGTCGGCCTCTAGCGGGTCCACATCGATGTGGTACACGGCGCCGGCCGTGTCCGAGTAGCGGCGCACCTCGCCCGCGTCCGCCGCCTCGCCGAAGGCCTCCACGGCCTCGGCGGCCGCCGTCTCGTCCTCCTCGCGGAACACGGCCGGCGGTGGAGGCGGCGGTAGCTCTATGTTGGCGACCACCTGCCCGCGTCTTCCGTACACTCGTGTTGGCGGCGAACCGCCCGCTCCCGTTATCGGAATCTTCTCTGGCGCGTTTTGAATCAGCAATATTCTGAAAAGAAACGATCACGTATGATCACCTTATTAATTATTGCTATCAAACAATACATTATAGTACAAAGCGCTTGAGCAACGTTGATCGTATGTGTATACTGCCTGAATTGAGAAATGGCCTTTACTATCGTATCCACGTCATATCTACGTTATTTCATATCACGTTACGTCATATCACGTCACCTCTTGTGTTCTTCAATTTCATTTGATTTGTCTACCTGTTACGCTTTTACACCGTAACTACCAGCTTCAACCGATTATTATGAAATTTTGCATACATGTAGAGTACTGAAAAAAGTACTGTTCCCTCATATAGAACGAAGACTTCTGTTCAGCATTAGAACCTATACACATGCTGATAAGGAAACTAACAGTCAGCATGGAAGGGAATAGACAAATTTTCACAACAGAACATTATATTACATTCCTAATAAAGGTTTTTCCCACCTGTTGTGCGCACGCCATCTGTTGCACAGCTGCATGTACTGTCGACACTGTATGTACATGAACACAGCTCCGCCCGTGAAGCCCACCGCCACCACCACTAGCTTCGTCCAAAAGGGCCACGCTGAAAAATAACAATACAGTCTTCTTAATATTAAGAGTCTATAATAAGGGTACTCAGAGTCTATAATAAGGCTAATAAGACTGTTGGCGATCTGCCCCAAAATTGTCGACTACAAGCAACAGACTCGGTTGATGCCATAAATACGTTTATCAGAGCAGAGGTCATATGTGTAAGTTACGGCCAGAAGTTTAAAAAAAAGCCTCCGTTAAATGTTTGAAACTTGTAAAAAAACTGAATTAATTACAAGCTTTTTATTAACTTGCAATGTATTCTCAGACCTACCGAATATACATATAAAATTTCATCAAAATCGGTTAAGCCGTTTCGGAGGAGTTTGGCAACTAACACTGTGACAAGAGAATTTTATAAAGTTTATAAATTTAAAGTTTATATTAAGAAAACCCTGTGCAAAAAGGGTTATTATAGGATATTACATTATATAAATGATGAACGTCCTTGGAGTTGAATATAGTTGAATATTGTGTTATTAGATTGATATATATGCATTGTTACGTGTTACTCGTATGTTGTAAATTGATTTATGAAAAGAGCAACTAGGGGGTTTCTTGCCGAGTTCTTCCCCCTAAAAACAGCTTTCCAAACCGGTGGTAGTTTGTAATTTTGAAGAAGATAAATGTTTTGTACAAACTTACATCTAATAAATGATTTGAATTTGAATTTGAGTTATATATTAGATATAACATGACAATGAATCGAATACGTGATATTTATACATAGTGAAATATCGATGATGTGACTAAATGCATAATAGTGCCGAATGCTGGAAAAAGACGTGTTCGGAGTCAGTGCTGCCAATTAGAATAAATATTACATATATTATTATAAGCTACTTAATTAGTTTTAGATTATTGTATGATTGAAAAAATATAAAATTAACTCTATAACCTTCAATTAATAGTACAAATTAACACTAAAAATTATATATGATGAATGAATGCAAAGTATTAAACAAATTACCATGTACGATTATAAAATTTAACTATTTTGTTAAAATGAACAACTAATCTTTAACAGTTATGAAAATCTTTTTAAACAATAAAACAAGACTTTAAAAAATAATAGTATTTTTTTTTTATAATTTATACAAATAAAAAAGGAACGCTAAATATGTTGCTGAGAGCAAAACTGGAGAATGGCTGGACTAGTTTGACTATTTTTTTTTAATATTTTGTTTGAAGTCTACGGAAGGTTATTATCAAAACAAAAAATAGAAAAAATTCCTGCAGAATAACATCTGTACGAATGTGGGGGCGTGTAGCTAATACTACGAGTATGATAAATCCATAATACCAATTTTCATTCGACAATAGACAATATGTTCTTCTGAGCACAAGCCTGACGAGATAGTAAAAATTGCTGAAAGGCAACAAGTACTCGTATATTTAAATAAGCCTGACAACTAGTTGGTAATATTGATAATGATAACAATGCAAACAATGATTAAATGCTACATATTAGTTATATGCATACAATTTGTTTGAAGTAAACCAATAACATCCGTGGACAATGACTCATAGACGTTTTTAAAATTAAATTGATGCACGTATTCAAGCGAAAACATGTGAGTTTGTGCTATGAGGAAATATTTATCGCGTGGATTTATCGTTTTGGTTCTTTCAATGAAAATTTTTTTTTTTAAATCTTCATTATTATTTAATGAATAAGTAATGGTAACTTATGTTATCATTGGCGTATTATTGAATCTATAGTCGATATTCAATTAAATTCTTTAAAATATTTTAACTTTTATATGCAAATTGCTAGTCTGTTTCATTGCGAATTTACAGGAATAAACATTTCATGAAATGAAGACAGTAAATCCTTACATATTATAAAACAACATCCTCCGCCGCGTCTGTCTGTCTGTTCGCGATAAACTCAAAAAGTACTGCACCGATTTTCATGCTGTTTTCACCAATGGATAGAGTGGTTCTCGAGGAAGGTTTTAGTATATAATTTACAGTTACAACAGCTATTTAAAAAAAGTTACTTGAAGAAGGATGTTCCAAATCGAAGAAGGCACCTTCAAATTTCAGTATTATGCATCTACCTATTAGTATTATTATTAAATGGACCGTCAGCCTATCTGACAATCTTTAATTATTATTTTTTTAATTTAAGCCGTCGCTGGACGCCTAGCAAATGTGAAATATCGAAACTATTTTCAAAATATGCATGAAAGTTTGGTTTACAGTATGGTCTCCATATTACATACGCTATAGGTATACGAGCTCAGCGTGTTAGAGGGGGGGATCACCGAGCCGAGTAATAGTCGTAGGCCTCCGCCACACTTGACGGAAATTCCGTCGCGCCAATATGTTATTGCAATAAAATGACTAATAACGGGCACACCACGCGGAAGATCTGTCTCAGTCATTTTATTGCAATAACATGTATTGGCGTTCCGAGGCGGAAAATCAGCGACGGAATTTCCGTCAAGTGTGTCGGAGGCCGTAGAGTTACAAGTTCCGCCAAAGTATTGGCTACAGTTTAACCAATGTTTGGCCAAATGTTGCAACGCCAACAGCCGGTCTCAACCGCCGCAAAGGATGTTTTACGTCAAAAAATTAAACATTTACCAATCACACAAGACAAAAATATATTTTTTTTTTTTTATGGGTTAAGGCGGTAGGCAGGCTGACGTACGTACAATTTAATAATAAGTTGCTACATTCGCCTATGAACACTGATAACACCAGGGGGTTTCCAGCACACACCACCACCTTGAAAAAATAAAGGATAAAGAAACTTTCAATATATATTACCAATGAGTCCACGATTAACTTCCTCAACGGCTCTCTCGATGAGCACAAATAGTGACCACATGACGCAGAGAGCAGCTACGCAGTGGAATAGCACGGCGCAGCACAGTCGCCTTCTTTCGACGCCCGACATCTCCAACAGCCGCCACTGGCACACAATATGGGATCAGTAAATAATGTAAAGTATCCATTTTCTCTGACTGTCTGTATGTATGCGAAATCTAGGAAAGTGGTGAACGACTTGTGTTCCTGATGATCCTCTTTAATTATTTTAGAGTTGTGTTTATGCAATTGACTGCTCATCAAATTACTTACGTAGGAACAATCTTACAAACATGTCTTATGTACTTTGCTCAATGATGTTCAATCCCAATACCCATTATACCCAAATATTTTAAAAAATGGGTAAATTTTTCGAAATGGCCACATGTTCTTTTAGGAATTCAAGACTAGAATTGTTCAAATTCTTTCTGTACAAACAGTACAGTTTAACTTTTTTTTTGCCAAGGTAAGCTAGGCAGTCCACATGATGGTGGCTACCGTCGCATATAACACAAGCAACGCCACAGGTGCTGCAAATGCGCTGCTGACCATAGTAGGATTAAGGATAAGGGATTAGGATGGGATAGGGAAATGGGCTCATAAAAACTGTTGTCTCTGTTATGTTTACTGTAAAATTTTAACAATGAAAACTTCCTTTAGGAATAATAAGGCACAAAAAAAAGACCAAAAAAAATTCTTGTACCTACCTGGAGCATTTGTCTCTCACAAAAATTGATTTAAACTAAATTTTACAATTTTGTTTTTCCTTGCTTTTGTTATATTTTTTAATCCTCTACGATTCATTCAGCATTTTTTGCCGAAATATTTTTTATTAGTTTCAATGCATTCCTATGTTCCAAATTAATAAGGGTAAGGGCAGCCTTTTACAGAAGTAAAAATAACTATTCAAGATTTAGATAAGCTTTTTTCAATGCAATAAAAACTTTTTTATGCACACATATAATGGGGTAAATGAAATTATATATAACAAAAAAGAGATGGAAAAAAATACAAAAACGATATATACCTTTTCTAATATCTATAGAAAAGGAACAAAAAAAAATAGGGAATGAAAGGAGCCTTTCAGATTTAAAAATAGTAAAATAAAATCATAATAAATGTTCATTAAAGGAAATAAGGAACCAGTATCCTCAACAAAAATTATCATGACTATAAATAGCTGCGGCATCAACTGTTAGTTCCATGCAATGAGGTTATAGAAACTTATATTATGTTTTCTAACTTACATGTTTATACTTACTCGTATGATTGTATTAAAGTTATTCTAAGTTTGCAAAGTAGTAAACTTGAATGAGCCAAAAATTACTCTTCTATTATTTAAAAACATCATACCAAAAAAGGTTAACATTAATATATATATTTTCTTAATAAACTCAAATGTAACATACGAGTATTATATTTTAACTTCTACTGTAATTAAGTCCAAATATTAAAAGCCTTTAGGGCTTATGTGTCAGCCAGATTGCCAATATAAAATCTTTGTATGAGATGCTTTTTTAATATACTCAAAAGTAACCTTGATTTGAAATGTGTTAATTCTTGCCTAATGTTGATTTTTATTAATACTTTATTGCTGATTAAATATTCATTAGGCAACAGCTAAATATTGCATTGTGGGTGACGTGTTTAATTAGCAAACAGTCCAAAACATTTTCATTTCATTAAAATAATTGCAATCAGGATGGTACGAGTGCAACTGTTGCTTCTTAATCGAACTCACTGTAATATGTGTTTTATTAAGGAGGTATTAAATTAGCTTAAAAATCTATCAATCTATTTTGTCTATGATATTTTGGTAACTGCCATTCAATACTGTAAGAAAGTCTGGAATAAATTTGAGTTTTAATTGATTTACATAGTAGAAATAATGATAGTGTATATTTCTTTTTCTTTCAAGCACTTATTGTTATTTGGACGTAACAAAAACAAATGGTTTTTGTCCAAAGGTTAAGTTTTTTGTCTTTTTGTTTATTTATCCAAACTAGAATGCAACTTGAACCACTAATAGCAGGGTCAACTTGAACTACTTTTAGGTTTCGTATTGAAAAACTTGTGCCCCAATCACAAAGTACTTCATAATAACTAAGTACATAGTACATACTTATATTTATAATACATGGAATATAACATTAATTATATAAATTATATTCCTAATAATAAAATATTTAACTATATTGCATGTGAAATCAGCAACAACTTACCTCATTGAAAGGTTTGATTTTCGTGTGCATTATGAAGTTGAATTTACAAAGTTCACAGGATTTTGTTTCCGAAGCAGTCAACCATTGTTGTAGACAGCTATTGTGAACATATTTTAGACTTCCTGCAAAAAAGCACACAATTAAAAATTATATAAAAAGTAATAGAGGAGTCACAAAATCTATAGTTAGTGGATGACATTAAAAGCAATATGTCTAGGGTAATGTTATGCTCTAACTAATGTATTAATTTTACTAGCTGATGTCTGCAACAATCATCTACATTGAAAAATGAAATGTATCATTCAATTTTCTATACATTTAGATGATTCCTCGGGAATAAATAGAATAAAAAGTATCCACACTGTGCAGTGTGCACCTTGAATTGTCTTTTTATGATTTTTTAGGTGAGCCATTCTTAATCCTAATATGGTCAGTAATGCATTTGCAGCACCTGTGGCGTTGCTTACGTCATACGTGACGGTAGCCACCTATCACCAAGTGGACCATCAGTCAGTCTCTGACTTTAACCTAAAATTCCTACTCATAATTTAAAATTTAATATAAATTTTTTTTATAATAGAAATAAAATTATCATTTTTGATACTAAACAATGATACTGAACAAAACAGTAGTTTAAATGATTACCTATGTAAATTTTAACTAAATTTAATGAGTAAGACATGTTGAAGGTATCATTATGATACTTAAAGGTCCATCTTTTTTCATTGATCAAAAAGGTAAACAAACAATTCACGATATAGAATTAAACAAACAATACGAACAAATTCTAAATGAATTATTCACTGAGTAAGCTCTCTTTTAAAATGCCTAATGTACAAATCCCATCTTTAAAACAGTCCAGTGACCATGGCGACGCTATATTTGTTTACGTTTTTGATCAATAGAAAAAGAATAGATTGTAATAATACTATTTAAAAAATATTTTAGCTATAGAAAGCTACATTATCAGAGAATACATTGACTATGTTATTTTCAAAATATTAGAGATCCATATGAAAATTACAAAAATTATGACATTTTATCAAAAATTTGCCCATAAAAGTCATTAGTTTGTGTAGTCTCGAAAAAGATTGATGATACATAAAATAATGTATACATTACTAAAAAAGAAATTGCAAGGCTATAATGTCATAATCTATCTATACTAATATTATAAAGCTGAACTTGTAATTCATATTTGAGGAAACTTTCAGACAATCTTCAGATGAAGATTGTCTGAAGATGGTCCAGTAGGTAAACCTGTGAAGTTTGGTAGTGATCGGACGTGGGCCGCTAGTATTTCATATTTTATGAAAATATGAGAAGGAAGTTGTGTGCAACAGCTAGTATTTTATAAATAGATGAAGCGACTTCTCTATTTTGTTGCAAAAGTAACTATTTGATATCACCTACTTTTTGATATCACTAATCTGTGTGAGGTAGAATAACGAATCATTAAATATTTCCAAAGCAAATGCAATGTGAAACCAAAATTATGAGATAGCATGACAAGCTTCTCTCAGAATGATCACCACTTTATTTGGTGATTTCATACGAAGGGGATATTATATAAATTATTAAATACTACAAAAAAAATCCATGTAATCAAGGATTATCACAGTTTTTATATACCTAAATAACGTGGAATACAAATTTTACCTGAACAGTAACACGGTGCTAACAGGGGGTTGTGAGATTCACTCTCGCAATGACAAATGCGGCAAATGTCCCCACTGGAATTGCTGCATGATGTGCGGCTGCTCCCCGAACCTGCCCGCAGTGTCTCTCTTGCACCTCCGCCCCATTCCCAACTCTCGATATCAGATGAGTTCTTGACATTAATTTGTTGAATTGGCATCTTGTTTTTAGGATTCCTCGGTATGCTTCAAATTATTTACATCTCACAACGTGTAAATATATTCATTAACTAATCTCCAGATAATAACGAAGTTCTATACAACAGATACACGAAAACATGTCAGTTGCTTGTGTACATTTGTATCGCTGGCTATATCGAATTAATTATCCATAAAAAATAAGAAGTTCTCTTCTAAAACAACGAAAACATCAATATGTTTGCTGTCTTTCGCACACAATCATAATTACATTACACTTATTACTTACATTACAGTAATTTTATTTATATTTATACTTTTACTATTGTATAGGTAGGTAGGTACAATACCTACACAGTTACAGCAGAAGCAGAACACGAGCAGAACAGTTAAAATTTCTGACAACTGACATTAAAAAACTGTCATAAACATGAAAGTTTTGTCTATGTATTTGGTGTTGCTGTCAATAAATAAACACAATAGATGCAAACAAACTAGCGGACGTGACGCTGCAGCGGCAGTCGGACGCGGCTGCTAATGTGCACGGTTATTCAGGTCCCAGTACAGTACTCCAGATTTCTATTGGACGTCCTAACGCTCAAAGCAAGGAGAATAGAATACAACGAGTCTATGTAATGTATCTAAAAGTGTCCGTTGTAAGGCGTTATACTGGGGGCGCTAGTGTGTAAATTTTAAAGAAAGAGACGGGTGTATTATATTGTTTATTTTTCATTTTGCGCCCGCTTGGACAATTTTTCACAGCACAAATGTTATTATTTTATTATTTTAAAAAGCTTTATAATAGTCAATACAATAACATCACTATAAAAGATATTAAAATCTGCTACATTCATTTTATACACTCTGGCTACATTCTGGTCAATTATAAACCACTATTTAATGCTTTTAGTTTCACTTTTTAACACCCATGTAAGATGGTGCATCTTTCTTCTATGCTCCTTGGTTCAAAGGTCACGTCCGCGACCACTTAATCTGGAGTACAGGGACTTGAACAACCGTGCTAGTTTGTTTGCACCTTAACAGTTAGTACATAGCCTACTACTATTGTTAGTATTTACAGAGAGTACTATATTCCTTGGGTATTCTTATAGAATAATATTAGTTATTATTCTGAGGGAATTCTATTTTCTATTATTGGGATTTTGTTTGTGGCACTATCATTTTTGAATATGGCAACCCAAAAACATAACTTGTTGCGACAACACTAGTTCCGAGTCGTTCATTCGTTCGTTCAAGTAGTGTATTTAAAATAAAATAAGTTCAATTCAATTCATCAATCAATCAAATTCAACTCAACGTCAACGTGGTGTGCCCGTGCACATCGTTTTGCCTTTTAATATTTTCGAAGAAACGTATATAAAAAGTATTGCCCCGCAATTACAACATGGGTGTTTCTTCAGAAATTCAGGCGGAAGCCGTATCATTAGTTCATCAGTTTATCCAAAATATAGATAAATCACTAGCCCAGGAATTTCAAAAGAAGACCAAAGCGGTATGTATTGTATGGGAACCACGTGTAAACCAGACGCGTGTTTCTATATTTCTCTATATTAAGTGCCTAATCTAAATTTAGAATGCCTTTAGTTCGTACTTCTAGTTATATTTCGAATACTTTTGAATGATTATCCCATTTCTTTTTTAACATTTTTACCGGATTACTTTATTGAAGACTGTGATGTTAACCTCCATTACAGATGAGCTTCTAGCCTGTGATTTTATATTATTTCGTCACTACCTCTGAGTCTTCCAAATAGAAGTTCCAAATAGTGTTAGTCGACAGTTCATTGTCAACATAACCTAACTTAATGAAAATATCTTTTCAGAAACCTCGGCCAAAAAATTTACCAGTCCTTACTGATATTATAGTTCAGTATAAAAATCAATCAACGTCTCCACAGAAAGCTGCACAGAGGTATGTAACAAATTAAAAAATATTCTAGTATTTAAATTTTTTCTTATGCCTAAAACCAGAAATGCTAGATTGGTTATAAACATTTTGAGAATAAATCTGGTAATCTGAGACATTAACACATGATGAGTAGCGTGGTGATGTCACATGTTGCGATTTTTTTTTTAAATTATATTTTATTGTGAAGTTCCTAGGTCTTAATGCTCCTAGACTTATAAAGAAACGGTTACATAGTATAAATTGAAGTAACTATCCATGTCTGTCTATATATCCGCTGACTCCTAAACCACCCAAAGAATTTTGATTTAGTTTTTACCATTGTTTAGAAAAAATATTTATTGAATGTTTATGTATGTATATCTATACTTACTATATTAATATTATAAATGTTTGTTTGGTTGAACGTGTTAATCTCAGGAACTACTGGTTCCAATTGAAAAATTCTTTTTGTGTTGGATAGTCTATTTATCGAGGAAGGCTTTAGGCTATATAACATTTTGAACATGGACTATTGCCCGTGGTCCACCCATCATCATATAGCAGTTGCTTACTCATTTGCGACTCGAGGTTTGTACCTACATTACGAGACTGAAAATGGACTTAATTTTTTTCATTTCTAAATACACAATACAAAGTTTTAATTATGTCGAATGACTATAATGATGAAGGAGCATTTGCGATCTTTCTATTTTATAGAAACAGAAGACAGCAATTACAACAAATTAGGAAATAGATTAATTAATTTAAGCTACAGTAAATTATTTTATAATTTATTAGCTGTTGCATGGGACTTTGCCCGTGTATTCTGATAATGTGGCTTTCTATAGGAGGAAGAATTTTTTAGTATGTTTTTATGTTGAAATGGTAATAAAACATAATAATAAATATTAATAACAACATCTGCTGAAATCATCCCAGTCGTTATATCCATCAACGGGTTGATCCCGACCACTCTCAGTGATAACCTGAAGAGGTTTTGGGATTCCATGGTGGTTCCCTCCCGGCCCAAATGCAGAAAGCGGTGTTGCTGGATACGGCCAGGATAGTGCGTCGGTTTCTGTTCTTGTCGCCCTGAACCCCAACCGACTGCTTCTGTTGGGGTAACACCGTCTCCCCCTCATTTTTGCTTGTGGAGGGGGAGACGAGTCAAATCAAGTCTATAAATTATAATAATAACAATGTTTTAATGATAATAAACTATTATAAGAGGAGAAAATTAAATAAATGCTCATTTGAATAAACTTCTCTTTTTTTTTTTTGTTGGTTTATTAGCAATCAGTCATGGAAGACTATGAGCAAGTTTGTTGAGTGAGGTTTGTTTTAGTAGAGCAGCTTTCCACTGAAATCATCGACCCATTCCGTTAGTATGAAACTAGAGGCGGTTCCCCAGTTCCAGTATGCTGTGACGCTTCAATCTTTTGATATTCTTTTGTGTAGTCAGTTGGCGAGCTAGCTTGTTCGGATGGTGAATCAACCGGTCCTTGTACTTAGTCGCCAAGCTGCGAATCTCCTCTTTGATGGTTTTAATTTGGAGGTGTTCATGAATTTCGTCATTCTTTATGTACCACGGCACGCATGCTATCGTCCCCAGGAGCTTATTTTGCTGACGTTGAAAGATTGCAATATTGGAATCACTAGCGCTGCCCCAGAGCTGTAGTCCGTATTTCCATATGGGTTGGAGGATTTGTTTATAGATAAGAAGCTTGTTGTCGGTGCTTAGTTTTGATCAAGGTGTATTCCCAGGTACTTGATGCAGTCTCTGTGGGGCAAGGGATTTCCACCAAGCTTAACAAATGGACAGTCACCTTTGTTGAGCGTAAATGTGATGTGCACTGATTTTGAAGCACTAGCCTTTACTTTCCAGCTTTGGAGCCACTTGTCAATTTTGTCGAGGCCATTTTGTAGAAAATCTGATGCTACTTGCTTATCTTTGTGGCTTGCCAGTATCGCTGTATCGTCAGCAATTGTAGTTCCTGGTGTTACCGGGAGGTCATGCGATTATAAACTGAAATCGGACAATACCAGTTCTACATGCTTAAGTCAGCAACCATTATTCTACATACTTTCATCTTGTCAACTCTTGAAAGTGTTGTCATGATGATGATGGCTAAGCGCTGTACTAAGAGTGTTAAGAAATATCTATTCCTGATCGTAACAAGTGTGTTTATTATTGTCTAATTTTCAATGATAATATTACAGTGAATACACATATTATAAAAAAACTAGCTGCTGCCTGCGACTTCGCCCGCGTATAAAAAATAGATAAAAACAACCCATTCTCAGACCTACCAAGTGTACATATAAAATTTCATCAAAATCGGTTAAGCTGTTTCGGAGGAGTGTGGCAACTAACACTATGACACGAGAATTTTATATATTAGATAAACCTTAAATATACCTAAAATTTTTGAAATTTATTTTCATTATTTGTTATTTAATGAATTCAATATTGATTATTCCAGTAGTGAGGTGACCAAAAAAGTAGCCCCTCAAGTCAATGGAAAGGCACCTGCAAAAAAAAGTCAAGAATCTTCAGACTCTGACAGTTCAGATGAAGATGAAAAATCTAAACAAGTAAGTATGCTTAGCAAATAATATTTTCTTTTATTCAAGTAACTGTTTTATGTTTTCACTTTGAAATTAGTGAATGGAAATTATAATTATGTAAATGATGCAAAACAAAGTTATTTGATTACTATGATAAATATAAATTTATCGTCACTACCTCTGATATTAACATTTTGAAACACCTTTATTATTCAATTCCTTTCTCAAATATTTCTAATGAAACATAATTTTCAGACTAAACCTACACCAGCAAAAACACCTGTTAAGAAAGCAGAATCTTCTGAAGACAGTGATAGTAGTGATGACGCTACATCTAAACCAAAGAAACCTCCGGTAAAACCTCAATCTAAGCCTGCAGCTCCCGTAAAGAAAGATGACAGTTCAGATAGTGACGATAGCAGTGAAGAAGACGAGCCTAAGAAAACTGTTACAAAACCAGTGCCTCCAAAAAAACAAGAATCTTCTTCAGATGATAGTGAAGATGAAAAACCTAAAGCGCCACAAAAGGCAGCTGCAAAGCCTGCAGTTACACCTGCTAAAACTCCAGCTAAGAAAAAGGATTCTTCTTCAGATGATAGTAGTGACAGTGAAGATGATAAACCTAAAGCCCCACAAAAGGCAGCTGCAAAACCTGCAGCTACACCAGCCAAAACTCCAGCTAAGAAAAAAGATTCTTCTTCAGATGATAGTAGTGACAGTGAAGATGAAAAACCTAAAGCGCCACAAAAGGCAGCTGCAAAGCCTACAGTCACACCTGCTAAAACTCCAGCTAAGAAGAAGGATTCTTCTTCAGATGATAGTAGTGACAGTGAAGATGATAAACCTAAAGCCCCACAAAAGGCAGCTGCAAAACCTGCAGCTACACCAGCCAAAACTCCAGCTAAGAAAAAAGATTCTTCTTCAGATGATAGTAGTGACAGTGAAGATGAAAAACCTAAAGCGCCACAAAAGGCAGCTGCAAAGCCTACAGTCACACCTGCTAAAACTCCAGCTAAGAAGAAGGATTCTTCTTCAGATGATAGTAGCGAAAGTGAAGATGAAAAACCTAAAGCTCCACAAAAGGCAGCTGCAAAGCCTGCAGCTACACCAGCCAAAACTCCAGCTAAGAAAAAAGATTCTTCCTCCGATGATAGTAGTGATAGCGAGGATGAAAAACCTAAATCTTCACAAAAGGCAGTTGCTAAGCCCACCCCTATAAAAGCACCAGTTAAAAAACAGCAATCATCTTCAGATGACAGTAGTGACAGTGAAGATGACAAACCCAAAGTTGCACAGAAGCCAGCTACCAAGCCTGCAACTAAAAAGCAAGATTCTTCATCTGATGATAGCAGTGATGATGATGAATCTCAGCAAAAACCGATACCAAAACCTGTGTCTACACCAGCTAAACCTGCAGCTAAAAACTCATCTAAGAAACAATCTTCCTCTGAAGACAGTGATGATAGCAGTGATGAGAAGAATAAAACCCAAAAACCTGTACCTCAATCCAAGCCTGTTAAGCGTAAAGCATCGTTATCAGAAGATTCGTCTGATGATAGCGATGACGAGGCGTCAAATGAAAAATCTTCTGTTAAAAAAGAGAATCCCGATAAAAAGTTAAAGAAATCTTTTAATGCCAATAACGAAAATGATCAGGAGGATGATGCAAACGAGAACCAGGTAATTTTAATACTATTTGCACCAATGTCATCATCAATCAATATTTATAATAAATCTGTAAGTGTAGGTATTTTATGTATGTATGTTCCTCCATAACTCTTAAACGAATTAACTGATTGTCATGAAACTTGGTAGATAAACATTTAGACGTACAGGACACAGGATAGGCTACTTTTTTCTTTTTCAACGCGGACGAAATCGCAGGCATCAGCTAGTATTGAATAAATTATGTTTTTTTGGTACTTCAGTACCAAAATAAGTCTCGCAACCTCTTTACACAATACAAATGTTCATTATAGGCAGCCAACGGTTTCAAAGCTGGAAAAAAAAGGAAAGCTTCCGGTGATGATTCTACACCAGCCAAGAAACCATACAACAACTTTGTGAAGGTACTATAAAAATCTAGTCTTTTTGTTATGTTCTAAATCTTCTTTCAATTCAATTGTTTCTACATTTTACATAATGTTATGTTTTTCTAAAAAAAAAATTTTTAAGTGTTCTACTCTTTAATCTGACCGAAACTATTATTTTGGTAAAATATTTTTAGGGCACAATTGATACCTCAACACCATCTGAAAAAACCAATGGTCTCACGAATAAACAAGCACCGTTCAGACGCGTCGCAAACGAATCTGTGGAAGTGGACCCTAGACTTAAGGACAATTCTTTCGATGCTAAGGTAAATGCCCAGAAATTTGTGAAGCCAAGGCAACTCCATGTATTGTATACCAAAAAATTACGATAACTATGACACTGGAAGGCTTATAAATAAGGGCATTTACTTTACTGATGTTGTGTTGCACTGCATAGCGTTGTCTTGGTTTTAATATAAACATATTCTCCATTAGGAAGGGGAAGGTGAACAAGATGAAGCAAACAACTCTGGAAACTGGAGGGATCAAGGTCGCGGATTTAACCGAGGCAGGGGTGGAGATAGGGGGAGGGGAGGTTTCAGGGGTAGAGGTGGTTTCAACGATAGGGGAGGTCGGGGTGGATTCAACGACAGAGGTGGCCGAGGGGGATTCAGAGGGAGGGGTGGATACGACCGAGGCGGTCGCGGGGGTGGCCGTGGATTCGATCGAGGCGGTCGGGGGGGTGATCGAGGCGGTCGGGGGGGTGATCGTGGTGGTCGGGGGGGACGCGGTGACCGTCACTCGTGGGGAGGCGGGGATCGTGGAGGATTCAATAAGGGGGGATTCAACGATAGGAAGAGTTTCAGCGGAGATGGCGAAAATCAAAACAAAAAAATTGTATTTGATTAAACATACGAATGGTACGTTATAGTTTGTAAGTTTTCCATATTATAAGTTTTGTTGTACCTCTAGTGCTCACAGCTGTAAAGTTACCCAACCAGTAGAGAACAAATGTAGGTTCTTCATTTATTCACAGCAATATTATTGGAAATCCTTCAAAATTCTTTCTGGTTGTTTATGAAATATCTTTTAGTTATTGCTGTTTTATTTTTTGTTTACAAAACTACCAGTACATGTGTAGCCGATACTTATTGTCACTATGCGAAAATAATTCGTTTGTTTTGTTGATTTTATATTATTAGAAATGTTTGGAATCCAGGCTACATTTTACTATTGAATTGAACCAATGGTCACTTCGCAAAATACTATTTTGCGAGGTGTTTATTGGATTGGAAACTTCTTGGTACTAAATGTATACCTATATACCTATAACTTTGATTTGTTTTATGGACGAAATACACGATCAATCATTTGACGTGACTCCAAACGACTTAAATGGAGCGACGCCAAACACTCACGATCAGTCCAATTTTCTGTCATTTATGTGTTTGACCGGGTCGAGTGACGTTGACATGAGCTCTTTCGGAAGCGCGGCACGATGCCACGGCGTAGTGTTTTCTACCAAGGAGGATAGAAATGTATTCTATCCTCCTTGGTTTCTACACTCACGATCAGTTGGCGCGATGAACTGACGTGACGCAACGGCGCGATTTGAAATCCAGTGTTTGACATCAAGCCATCAGATTTTTACCATTCACGATCAAATTGTGTCATCACGTCAGTCCATTTAACGCGATGGACTGATCGTGTGTTCGTCCATTATTTATTTTAAAAATGGTCCGTTTGTCTTTTACATTCCATATTTTATTTATTATTATATGCATATTTATTATGTATGACCGTGTTTACAATGAATTAGGAAAATTTTTAATTATCAAGTTTCAAGCATCCATTATTAAAAAACACGTTGTTTTTGAATAAATTTAAAAATAAATGATAATCAATCTGTATTCCCTGTTAACACCAAAACCGCTCGACTGATCATGATGACATTTTGCATACACGTCAGGGATACAGAATAGGACAACACTGTGTCGCCGGGAGATGCGAACAAAGTTGCGGCCAAAAGCTAGTTTTCTAAATGTATCATTTTCGCCAAACCTATGAGAGATGTTTATTTAAAGTGCCTTAATTATAGTTTTTTTTTTTTTTGGTACAGATTGGAGCTCGCGGGTCTTGGGGTGAACGTGCTAACAAAGATTTGAAACATACTCGTGGCAAATCCTTCAAACACGAGAAGACGAAGAAGAAACGAGGTTCATATCGAGGCGGCGCCATCGACACGGGGGTCCATTCCATCAAGTTTGACGATTAGATATTATATATAAACAGTGCTTCTTACAAAACCTTTATTTTTCGTATGTCCGAAATAGGAATAATTTTATTTTAGTTTTAAGTATATGTACATGATTGCATTTCGCATTTACATCCATACAATTTATGGGTTATTTTAGTTTTTTTATATATTTTTTTTTAATGACGTTCAGAAGTGATCCCTAATAATAAAAATAATAGTTACAGTATTCCTTAAGAAATTTCGTCACTTTATAGTTTTATACAGAATTAAATAATTTATATGAAAAAGTGTATTTTCTACTTATAAGTCCGTACATGGGCTACACTGAAGATTTTTGTAACCGTGTGTGTATATTTTATTATATACAAAAAGTTATTAACTAGAACGGAAATATTCTTGAAAATATTCTTCTAGTATTTGTTAAAGCAACAATAATTCTTTAGGTTGTAAATGTTATAGAAAGAAAGAAATGATTAAAACATATTTTCGCTAAAAGAATAAAGATTTTATTAACTGATTTATTTATCAATACTAATAATAAATCTGTAAGGGTTGGTCATGGAGTAAGTTACTTTGTTTTCAGAGATATCGTGTTTATAGGCTCTATACATGATACTGAAACTAAATTGACCATTTTTAGAATTTTTTTCTGTATGTATGTATGTAAGTATGTATGATCCTCTATAACTCTTAAACGAATCAACTGATTTTCATGAAACTTGGTAGATAAACATTTAGACGTACGAAACACAGGATAGGCTACTTTTTTTTTTTTCAACACGGACGAAGTCGCGGGCGCCAACTAGTATTATATATATTTGATATTAATATAATCGGCTTTTAAAATTAAAGCGTAGCGTCAAAAGAAAGTGCTCAGGCGTTTTTAGAATGGTTTTGCAAAAAGTAAATGGTTTTTTATTAATATGTTTGTATTTATGTAGGTAGCTGATGTCAAAATTTTAATAATACATGTTCTCTTAAAGTTAAGGGTATGTTTAAGGGTGGTTGAATTGAAGTTCATGGATTTATATTGTACCTAGTCTAATAATGTAATAAATAATACCGTATCGTTACTGGTTTTTGGATAGAATAAATGTAATTATTATTTCAGCGTTATCTATACTCACTAATATATAAAGCTGAAGAGTTTGGTTGTACGCGCTAATCTCAGGAACTACTGGTTCGAATTGAAAAATTCTTCTTGTGTTGGATAGTCCATTTATCGAGGGAGGCTATGGGCTATAGAGAACGCGGACGAAGTCGCCGGCACCAGTTAGTATTATAATATGAATTGTGTTTGTTGATGGATGGTTTGTTACTCTTTCGCGTAAAAACGGGTGAACGGATTGGAAAATTTGACAAAGATATTTAACCTGGATTAACATAAGGATACTTTTTATGCGAGGGATAGTCTAAAAATACGAAAACAAGATTTTTCGATTATTAAAATCGTCACAGCGATTATTAAAATATATTTTTATTTGAATGCAAAATCTTTAGTGTACCCCCTGTATTATAAATATTTTTTTATTTCAATGACTGTTCCGCTCAAGTATTTTTTTCTGCCTAATGTTTTTATGAACTGAAAATCTTCATTCTGTACTCGCGCATATTTTTGTTTAAAAAAAAATACAAAAAGTTATTGTCGGTTGGCTACTAGCATAAATATTATTATTTTTTTATACTTAAGTAGGTAATATGATCGTATGAACTACTATGGTGAATTATATTGTAATTGTTTTCATATTACATACTTGTAAATAATAAATAAGTATTTTATTAGTTTAATATGTCATTTCGTCGTGTTATAGTTTTTAATTAAGTGTAAGCCCGCCTAAAATAAATTTGTAACTTAAAAAAATGTTTTATTTTTTGTACTTTTGACCCTGATCCTCCTGTAACTTTGTTTGGATAAGGGAGGAAATGAGATTTAATTTTTAGTCATCAAGAGGACTTTAACTAGCTATATTACCAAATATCTAATAATTATACCCTGTAGTTTACGAATGATTATCGCTAGTCAAAGTTCTTTAATTTGGTCACTGACAACTCGCAGTCCATCCTTTAAAATTTTAAGATACATCTAGCAGACTCACAAATTTTGAATTTTAGTTACCGTTAATATTTTATCGATAAGGAAGGACAAAATAAAAAATCCCCAAATTTAATTATTCAGTAAATAAAAACTTATTAATTAGAAGGGGAAAAAGTGGCAAGCTAAAAGCTAGTCACGAGGTTCTATTCTTTAATTGCATTTTTATATGAACAGTTTTCATAAGTTTTTCATTTTAATTAGTGGTTCATAAATTAACTAGAATGGCGCTTGTGCAGCATTGGTGTTTGATATGATTTGGTTGCGTAGTTCATGTAATAATTATAATAACCGTAATTAAAATGCTACTAGTGCGTCACCTCCCAATGCTACTACGCCGCCTAATTGAGCGTATTCGACGAACACGATGGAGTTGGGGCCTCTCTTATATCTATGGCTGAGCTGCTGCTTTTTTTTTGTTTTCGTGGCGTTGGCATTGGCAACACTGTTAGTTTCTTCCACTGTCAATTGTCACTAATGTCAATGTTTTGGTTTGAAATTTAAAATTTTAATTATTATCCTGCTGTCAATGTTCTAGGTTATTTATTTATTTTATTATTTGTAATTTTGTATTACCTTAGGTACATTTATTTATTTATTTTTAGTTTTTGATATCAGTATGAATAAGTAATGTACTTACTAATGTAAACTTACAGTTCCACGGACTTCAGTTTCTACATATTTATAAAAGAAGCAAAAGCAATGTTTCCTATAACGAGGAATATATTTCGTAAAATTGTCTGTCCTCCGGTTAATAATCGAACTTATAAAAATTTCGGACATAAAAGACAGCCTGAACCACTTCTAGATGTGCTTTTTCTTGGTTTCCTTACGTTTACGTTTATGGGCCTGTGTATTGAATGGAAACAGTATGTATCAATATAATTATTACATTACATTAATATGCATGCTCTTTAACTTAAAAACTAGACTGTTTGACGCCAATGATAGGTTTAAAGTTTCTTAAATAAATTTAAGAATACTTGAATTAATAATGCAAAATGTTATAAAAGCAGCGAGCGGTATTACTTTTGTAACCGTTCCATTAAAATACTACCTAATACGAATTTTTTCGAAGATAAGACTAACCCCTAACCCTAGATTTTCGTTAAAATCGTTAGAGCCGTTTGCGAGATTGTCGTGGCATACAAGAATTCATCGTTTAGTATTTATATGTATATAAGATATATCCACTGTCCTATCTAACCATATTCACGGTTTCAATATCTTCAATTTTATATTGTTTTTGTGTTTATACTTGTCCTAGATACTATTATTCACCTCTTCATAATTTTTTTTATTTCAGAATAGCACGATATTTGTTTCCCGAAGACAATGATCAAATAGAAGGTACAATAGAAGGGGATCTTACACAGTTTGACAAATAAAATGCAACTCAACAGCTCAAATAAAGCATGGAATCTAGTGAATGTTTGTTTTTAAGAACTTTACAAAATTGCTTAACTATTCATAGTACCTATTATTTATATAGATAAGTAAGTTTTTTCCCATAGCAAAATTTTGCAAAATCACTGCTGATACAAGATATATCTTGTAGATAATATGTGACTTTGTAAAATGATATAGATTGTTGTTGTAGAGTGTAGATTAATGATTGTTAATTTTAACTGATTTTCTGTCGCTGCTACATTTTTTTATATTTTCAGAAGATCCCAAGGGAGCAGTAGGTCCATTCCCATATCCCTGACAATGTACATATATGCAAAATTTCATGATAATCGGTTGTATATAATTAGTAATCTGTGAAAAGGTAACAGACAGACAGTCAGATAGAGCTACTTTTATGTTTAGAATATTAGGATGGATAATCCTTACAACTTTTTTATGTTAATTTTCATGGTTGCGGGGTAACCATGAAAACCATGTTTTATATTTTTGACCTACATAAAGAAAACATTGAAATCACAATAATCATTGTCCTCCGCTAGTCTAGTACAGTTTTCTTTACATAGAATACAAATTTATTAATAGAGCTACTTTAATAATCAATTATTTTTGATTTTCCATTGTTTTCTTTCATTTTCTTATAATAAATTTTCGAAAAATGAGGTTGAGCACCTTGCTGGCGATCTACTTCAAAATTTTTACGATAGGGGGAAAAAGCTTTTTAAAAATTTATCACCAATTTGAACTTGTGAACTACAAGATTCAAGAAATATCTGTTTTTTTTTCCTGGTTCAATTTTATCTCATACAATAGAAACAAATGTTAGCTAATAGAATCAAAAGAGTGCAAAAAGTTCACCAATTATATATTTGAGATTTTTTTTTATACAATTTATCTTAAACTGGTGATAGAGGGCGCGCCACATAACTGGCATCGAAAAAATATCTGCTATGGTACTAGTTATCCTACTACAAGCGATCGTCTCGATAGATGGCGCAAGTATGTGTGATGCACATAGGTACCTGTTTATACATACATCACATACTTACCTAAGTATAAGTAAGTATCTAATGATCTTAGTGTAGGATGTATCGCTATCGTTAGATCAAAGATGTAGGTCATTGACAGAAGGCTCCAGTAGAATCGCGCGCCGCCACTTTCTTTGACAAATGCCGCGCGTTGCTTTGATAAAGTCGCCTTTCACCGCTAGCAGAGGTTTGTTTCGATATAAAAATATTAGGGATTAACTACATATTTTATTCAGCTCAATTCACCTTTTGTACATAGAAGCTATACAAACCTGAACGACCGCGTAAGCATGTTCAAAGAAAAACCGTTTTTTCTTTGGACAAAAGCTAAATTGAGCAGAATAAACCTACTCCCTTATTCTAGCTTAACTGTGAACATATATATGTAACCAAATAAAAATTATTGTATGAAATGACTGATTTCTGCTAATATTTCCCGAAATCAACTAGGAAATCTCTCGACTGTTTAAGAAATCCATCAGGTTCAAACATATCGATCTTACCGTTATTTTTACCTCGGCCATATACCATCGAGTAAATAGTACCTAACCAGTAAATATACAGTACTGTTTAAATACTATTTATGGCAATGGCCATTACTGTATTTCTTTACCGTTATTCTAAATTTGAGCATGAGTGTTCAATTCTTACTACTTACCCTATTACAACACAGGCACCGAAGAGGAGAGAATAAAATTAGACAAATAAATAAAATACTTTATTTAAGCTCACATTTCCTTATATGAAATACACTAACTGCAATAAAATAAAATTAACGCTAAATAAATAGATCTTATAATTCTTATTAAAAAAATGTAATAAAATAATAGTTATTAGGTCGTAATACAACAAAAAGTGATGCTCATATAATTCTAATTACAAATTAGGTATATTAATTTTAAACAGGTATATTAATGTTACAAATGTTTAACTGATCTAAACATATTAGATTTAAAAAATAAAATTGTACACGAACTTATTCATTTGGTGCACCAATCATCGAAATATTAAATAATACAACATTTACATATAACTGTAATTTAAAATTTAAATAAAATTTTAGGTATTGTTTCAAAACTATTGGATACTCGTATTAACGTCTAACTCATGTTAATGTTAGTAACGGATTACTGCAAACATTCCGGAAGCTGTATACAAAGCGGCGAATTTATAATACCAAGATATTGTGACAATTCACAATAATAGCAGAACAAGCAGTTTTTAAGTATAAAGATGTAAAAAAGCACCAGATTGTTATAAGGTATTATTATCATTATTATTCATACACGATCGCATTAAAAATGTTAACAGTGATTATTTATTCATTGATTATGTACACCTTCTTGTTGCATTTCACTTTATTTTTCATGTTTCGACAAAACACCTCGAGTAGTTCACAAATTCATGATCACTATTAATAAGTACTCAATGACTAGTAGAATAGGTATTATTATTATAGCAAATAATTCAAATTATAAGTTGTTAAATTTCATTTTTTATTGCCATGACAGTTTTCTTTAATGTATTGGTATATAAGATTATATACAATCAAGAAGAAACAGAGAATGGCGGCATGATAATGAAACGGCATGTTATAGAGAGCGCATAGAACTCCCGGATTTTTCTCTCTGACACTGTTCGATTTGTTTATTTTATTGTTTTTATTATCATTACTTTTTATACATTCGCTTGGTGTGTTGAGACTTTGTTCGTTGTGGTAACTTTTAAGAGTACTTGTACTGGTTTCGATACAAAGATTCCTCTCGTGTGTCTTATCAATGTGCTTTTGTTTTATTTCGCTAAGTTTCTCTCCCTCCCTTAACTGGTGTGCCGACTTGATTTCTTTAGCAGAACACGCCTCTAAACTTTCCTGTAAATAATTATCGATTTTGGTCAGTTGTTCCGAAACAAGGAAGTTCGCTAGCGGACTAGGCGTTCTTTTATATGGGCCTTCTGCTTTTAGATTATCGAAGCTCTCGTCTTGTTTTACGATATTGGTTAGATCGTCTGAGCCCTTTTCTTCTCTGACATATGTATTGGTTGAATCGAATAAACTGTCCTTGCATAGGGAATTGACGATTTTATAACTTTGTAAATCTTCAAAGTTATTCCTTACATATTCCCTCGGTGTGCTGGTGCGGTTGGTTCGAAATTGTGACGGTGTGAGGAGTCTAGGAACGTCAATTTCCGGAGGGATCGGTGTGAATTTGACGCTGAAGACTTCCTCGTTCGTCACCGTTTCAGATCTAACAATGTCGTCCACATAGTCTTTATTGCCACAAGGCTGAACACTCTCGAAAACGCTAGGGGAGTCAGTGACGTCGTGGCGTGTAGTACTCTGAACTCTATCGACGGTCACTTTACTTAGCAATTTTCCATCCGCGCTCTTTATATCGGAAAACAATCCTCCATCGAAGTGGAG
The DNA here is from genome assembly GCA_945859745.1 of Synanthedon formicaeformis. NCBI lineage: Eukaryota > Metazoa > Arthropoda > Insecta > Lepidoptera > Sesiidae > Synanthedon > Synanthedon formicaeformis. The sequence continues at coordinate 7,121,462 of OX243959.1, read as the reverse complement.
GGGTGTTTCCAATTTCCTTGTTCGCTGCGGTGATGCGTTCGGCGCTGGAGTAGTACGAGGGGAGGGAGAGACGGGCCTAAAAGTAGTAGTCGAATAAACAGTGTCGGAGTTGTACATCAAATATGGGCTATTAACGTGCGTGCATCTTGCAGAATGGTCGGCCTCCCTTTGCGAAGAAGCTCTGTCCTTCGAGGTTTTTCTTGCACACCTGTAAAAATGTTCGTTACTTATTTAAAAATCTATTTACTTTTACTTTTAGAATAATAACATTTTTAAACATCATCACGAAGGTCCAGTTTACACGAATCTCTTACCTTTTTGTCTTTTGTTCTGTCACAGGTAAATATTATTCGTACTTTGGTAAAAAAAAATTATTCATTGAAAAAAATCTTTGTTACTTTTTGTCTTTAATATTTACCTGTGTGAGATGAATGAGCCTACTACTATTTACAAAATTTAGACATTACTACAAGCAGGACTGCAATGAAATGCAAATTGAAATCAGTATAATTAAACGTATCAGTATATTGCCTAAAGTGTAACGGCTCTTTAATAATTTTATTTTATGAGTCTTGCTTTTAATAATGTTCTTTGCATATTTTTTGCAAATTGTGTATGTCGCCAGACAATTAAACAAAAAAACAACTGGCGATTATTTGCTAAAATTCAAATTTTTGCAAACTTAGTATACATAATGTTGTTCCTACTTAATACTTTTAACTGAAGAATTCTTTTAGGTGAAAAGCCTTTTAAAACTCATTTCGCTTTCAAAAATCAACTCAAAATCTCAATGAGCCCTCGAAAATCAACTTTCTTAATAAGTTTACAAAAATCCGAACCTCTGCTAATATACCTAAATCTGTTTTGTATTTTTCATTGATTACTCACATATCGCTAACTAATCTAACACTTAAACTATTACAAAAAACACGCAAAAAAATCACTAAAGTACATATACAAGATATTATATTCATATATTTTTGTACATAAAATAGCCAAAAACATCACGTCTACTGATAATATGTCACTCAAACTTTAAAATCCTATAAAAAGCGTTTTTTGCAAGCGTTTTATCAGCATCACATAGTATAATACATTATAAATATAATATATACTCAAATTTGTATACATAATACCTTCCTGATCTGTTGGAAGTATCTATATTATATAGACAACATATAAATATAAGTTAATCATAATAAAATATCGTATGGGGGGGCGCACACACACAAGACTACAAATTGTTAATATGGATACATTTTGGCAACGTATGATGAGCTTTAAAAATTTAACAAAATCATGTTTTAATTTGTGTAGTAATTGCAAACGTAATCCTTGTGTAATTTTGATTTTTTTTTGTTTTTTTTTTTTTTGAAAAGTGTTCAAATTTATTTTTAAAATAATATTTACATTCAAAATGAATGGCATTGTAGAGGAATAAAAAATAATGATATGAGTACAGTCATAAGTGCATGATTATGCAAAGTGCAAAATTAAGTATTTTATTGTGAATAAAAAATAAATTTTATAATAATATACAAATTCGAAATTTTAATTGATTTAATTTACAAAGGGAAACGCTCCAAACATAAGACCACAAAGCTGATGACCATTTAAAATGTCTTTTGACTATTTTATGCGCAGGTTTTTACTCAATAAATAAATACTAAGTAATAAAATAACAACATTACTTAACTACATTGTAATATTTTTTTTTCGATAGAAATATTGGTTTCTTTTCTGTCATTTCTGCCAATAGGTAGGTATATTAATTGTTCAAGATTGCAGAATTTACGTTTGTATAAAAGGAAAGTGTACCTATTTTGCACATTGATCTTAAAATAAGCCATAATGTAAACGAGTCTTAAGTTTTTTGGAAGTTACGAATGGAAACATTGTTGTTTAAATCATTCTAGTTTCCTTCCTATATATCTGTATAGGACCTATATGTACAGTCGGCCGCAAAGTCGATTAACACATTCAAAACGTCTTCAACAAAACTTTCAAAACAAAAGTCCAAAACAACTGAACACTCAAGTTACTTACTGAAGTTTTTTACGATCGTTTGTACGTGAAGTTTATTTTGTTCTCTAGTCGTGACAACGACTTATGGCCCATTGAGTGTTACCTTGTTTTGCACTTTTGAATGTGTTAATCGACTTATGCGGCCGACTGTAAGACTGTACTTACTTATACCTACTAATATTATAAAGAGGAAAGATTTCATTGTTTGTTTGAATTGAATAGGCTCCGAAAAAACTTAAAAAATTCTTTCACCTATAGAAAGCTATACGTTATCAGGGAGTAACATTTTTGTATTATGGCCTGACCCCTCAAAATAAGGAGGTATAGACTATTATAGATAGCCCTCTACACGAAGACTGCGATTGTCTAATCTTATTAGATGCGCAAGTTTCTTTATATTATACATTTTCCTTCGACGTTACAACACAGATTTGATAATACGCACTTGAATTAGAAAATAACGTTACCTCTGAAATCTTTACACCTACTCCTGGTTTATTTATTCTAAGAATTTTGATAATCTTATATGGGTGATATGACGAAGAGAAAAAATGTCTACCATCATGACTGATTTATGGATCAATGTAACATTTAGGTATTAGTAATATTTGTGTGGTGTTGTATTAAAGTTGGCTCGCATCATACGCACCGTGCAGTTGAAGCACTGACTGTGGTAGTTATTGTTGAGCGCCTCGACCCACCTGTCGCCCGCCTCCACGGGGAACCCGCATGCGAAACATTTCGTCGTAAACAGCTCATTCCAGTCTGAAAATTAGGTCAACACTTTATAGGATTTCAGAAGGGGCAGTATTTCTAGTGGGTCGCCCTATGGGTACACCTATGAGTAGAACGCGGCTTGGCCCCAGAGGATGGGTCCTCAAGGACATGGCGTGGTTTCTAACATTTTGTAACCCGGGGATAAAGCCTCTTTGTAATCCCGGGTCTCACATTTGCCGCCCATGGTGGAACATGGGGGGGTTTTAGTGAGGTATTCCTGGTGACAAGTCACTTCACTGGGTGAGTCCCATATATTATGTAACTAAAATATAGGGGCAATCCGTATATTTGATTACCCCTCCTCAAAAACAAAAGGTTACCTACAATCCCCGAAATGGTTCGCCGAATTTCAGATAGGGAGCGTAGCCCTCCCCGCCCTAGACAGTTGTGGTGGGTAGCGGATGTCGTGTTATAAATTAGATTATGTTTCATTTAACATGAACATTTTACACATATTGAATTAATGAAATAATGTGCCTAATATTGTCTACATATAAATAAGATTTCTATTCTCACCTGCTTCGCAGTACGGTAGTCCGTCCTCTAAAAAGAATGGATTGTTACCAAACAGCTTTCCACAGTAGACGCATTTGAAACATTCCGGATGGAAATGTTTGCCAATTGCGTTCAAGCAATCCTACATGTGAAAGTAATAAAATGTTAATTATATTGAATACAAATAAATAAATAACTTTCTTGCGATTCTCTAGATACTTACGCCTTTAATCTTGCCGTGGCATTTGTCGCACGCGGGCGCAATATACTGTTCGAAGCAGTATTCGCAATACAATTGGCCATTTTCCTCGACAAAGCCGATATCTTGTAATGGGCGCCTACACGTTGCGTTCACGCAAATGAAGTGTTCGGGACACCAGATGCGCCCCAGTGCAGTAATGAATGGTCCTCTGTTTACAAATAATAATAATAACATTAGCAGCCGTAACTTGAACCCGGAAAGCGTAAAGTTGGAAGAAGAAAGTTGTAACATCAGAGAGTAGACCGATATTAAAACCGTGGAACAATTGTTCGACTCGTGAAGAAATTGACTGATGACTTTTAGGGTTCACCTAAATACGGTCTGGGTCTATTAGGAATCTAGTCATAGAAAAGTTTTACACTAAGTAGTAAGTACATATTTATAAAACGCATGTTATTATATTAAATACAAAAACATGCTTCAACAAAAGCACACAACAGTTACTGTGGCAAACTTACTTCACATTAGGACCGTACTTGCGGTATAGATGGTAAAGGTGTTTCAATAAAATTGTAAAGATTACCTCGTAATAGCCTTGTCACATTTGTGGCATACAGGATAAAGTCCGTCTGCTTTGTCCACCGACGTCATTGTACTTAATGGACGCGCAATTATGTGAGAATCTCTTCTGCCGTCTGAATTTCTATTTGCCTTTTTTGGTCTGCGTTTAACAACAACCTCTGATTCTGTATCATTTTGCATGTCATCTTTGTTAATTAAATCTTGTTTAGCACAATCTTCACTGTCCACTGTGTTGTTACTATCATCTGAATATTCTTTAGACTTAAATGTATACAGTGTATTATCATACAAATCAACTGGGTAGCCGTCATTTTTTATTTTTTCTTCACTTTGTATGTTACCATTATTTTTTACTTTTTCCTTGGACCACGATTTTTCATTCCTCTTTAATGTATTCATATCATTTCCAATAGATATGGTCTTATCAGTCTTATTAGAACAGCTGTTCTTTTCATTGAAATTATTCGTAGCATCCTTTTTTTCAAACATGTTTATCTTGTTTAGGGTATTCGAGTAATGATTACTGTCAAATTTCAGATCAGTTTTATTTGTATCCTGTTTAGGTGCACCATTAGGACCATTTGATGCAGATTTATCATGAAGAGGTTTTGATTTTAGGGTGTTATTTAAAATATAGTCCCTCTTATCTGCATTGACATTTTCATAGCTACCATTTTCATTATTTATTTTCTTTTCTAATGTATAATTGGAGCTTAAACTTTTTGGTACAAATTCAGAAGGTTTTTTCACATTGCTTGCATTTAGTGCTTGAATTGTTGGTGAACTGTGAACGTTGAAAGTTGGTATAGGAGAATTAGGTATGGGTGGTGGAATAGGGACATTTCCGTCAACAGTAGTGAAATTGTCTTTTAAAATCGTGACAGGAATAACATCACCAATATTTATGCTATCTATAGTTTTGTGTTCTCCGTCTAAATATTTGTTCGGCGTTTTCAGTACATTTTCTTTGCCATTTTCGCCGCATGATTGGCTGTCAGTATTCAGAGGATGCTTTGTTACTACGGTGTCTTGGATTTTATCAGCCATCGACTGAATATGGTCAGCTGGCTTTATTTTTCTTTGTATGCCTATCTCATACCCATTTAATGCCATTTTTGCCATTTTGCGTATCAGCCTTTCTTCTGCGGGACTCTTGAATTCTGTTTTATGCAGAACACTTTGACTTTGTCCATCGTTAACTGTTAATAAATCAAAACAAAACAATAAGCAAACAAGTTACAGGCAAGTTAAAAATCTAATAAATTAGTAAAAACATTACAAATAAACCTAAAAAAAAACAAAATAAACTATCTAATATCCAAACACGCATGCTACACACAAGAACGACAACCCTTATAATGAAATCACCTAATGTTTCCATTGCACGAACCGCAAAGAGGCACGCGAGAGCCAGGCAATGCGGCTTTATTCAATATTCCCCTGCCACGTTTTGGAGCCGATGAAACACCAAAGGCTTTACCACGGGCAGCAGCTCCTACACTGGAACCTGTCGACGGGGTAGGATCACACACTGGATCTTGGTTAGCACCAGAAATTGAAGGATTCGGTTGACACATTTTACTATTGGTGGCAGATTTATTTGCATTAGTAAGGTTAATAGATGAGCTTTGTTGATATGTAGGCAAACTCATGACAGGAGGCGGAAAAACTTGATTGGGTTTACCATTGGAAGGTAAAGCGCTCATTTCGCTCATTTGATGATATGCGCTGGATGAAGATGAACCACCCTTGCGTATCTCTATAACTTTTGCTGATTGTGTTCGTTCGAATTCTTCAAAAGACTTTCTAGTTGTTTGTACAGTAGTATTACCATACTCTGCAATGTTTTGTGATTGCATCTGCCTTTGGCCAAAATTCTGGTTTATCATTGAATCTTCTTTAATATTCATGTTGCCTTTATTATAACTTTCGCTTTTAATTCCAATGTTTGATTGTCTTTGTTCTTTAATAACTGAAGGTTGATTTTGAGCCCAACTTCTAGCACCACTAGTATTGAAAATCTCATGAGCAGAATCGTGTTCTTTTCGAAGGTTTGAAGTAGCTTGCGTTAAAAGTGACTGGCCAGTTTGATATTGTGGAGTGATTTGTTTTATACGAGGGGCTTGAGCTTTGAGAGGATTAGGTGGAGGGCCTTGTGCAGGAGAGCGTGATCGAGGTTTCGGAGTAGGCGACCGACTAGTTTCCGGGCTTGATGGGTCATATAAATGACTGTCCGCTGCTAAATGTTCTACAGTTACTAAATTCATTTGGTAGTGTGGGATTATGGGTGCGGGTTTGTTAATTAAGCTAGGAGTCGATGGACGACTGCGGGCGGGTGACGCTCTCAAGAAGGTTTCATCTGAAACAGGTTGGAAAGTCATAGAAATAGGAGTATTATCTTTATGAAATTGTACTGGTAATTGTTTAATTTGAGGTTTCGTTTGTTGAACTTTTTGTGGAGTTAAAACAGGAGGTGGTACAGGTTTTGGCTCCTGAGATTTATCTCTTGGTTTTGTAGGGGGATCAGTTGTTGGAGTCACTGGTCTTTGAAAGACTGCAGGTGCATTACAAATTTCTGGGGTTATGCCTCTCTGAGAGGGCAGTTGTTCAAAGTGTTTCTGATAAGGTGGTATACTGTCAGGTTTATGTAATCCAGATTTTGACCGGACAGCATTGGAGGATAAAGATTCTTTTTGATCTAATTGTTCAAAGAAGTTTTGTGCTGTTTTGACGGAAGAGTACCCTTGAGTACTCATTGCGGTAGTAGATTGCTGCAAAGACTTTGATTCTGAGAAAATAGTTTCTTGTTGTACCTTAGAATTTCCAAATGTTGATTTTATTTCGCTAAAATTCGGAGTAAAATTAGATAGTTTTGCAAATTCATCTGGTTGTGGTGGCGGAAAAACTTGTTTGGCAACTGGTTTAAAAGCGGACACTTCTGAAGATGACTGCAATTTGCAAGTATTTTGCATTGTTGAAAATTCAGAGTGAATTTGTTCTGTCATTTGGGTAGAAGTCTGTGTAGCAGTCGGTCTTACAATTTCTGATATAGAACTTTGTACCTGCATAGATGAGGTTGATGTAAAATGGCTAGATTGATTTACAATATTTAAAGGCAAAGGACTATACGAACGATCAGGAGCAATAGTGAGAGCATCTCTGAGGGAACTTCTCTCTATTTCTCGACTCTGTGTGGTAATAGGTGTAAATGGCCGATCAGGGGCAGTTGTTAAGGCTTCAATCATAGGAGAAGAAGTTTCGTCTCTAGACACTTTAGGTTCAATTTTTATTTTAAAATCGGGAGGAATATAAGGTTGGGTTTCTGGAGGCATAGGTATAGGAGCTTCTCTTTTCTCTGGAGGATTGAATGTTTTAATGGGTGGTATAGGTGTTATTCCACGTTTCGGTTGCTGTGAAAACAGAAGGGCTTGTTGTGGTGCTGGGATCTCTTGTACATTTTCTTGATCTGATAATTTTGGCATCTCTTTACTTTGAATTTCTTGGGGAGGATTTGCGTCGGGTAAAGAAGTATAGGTCGGTACATTTGTTGGTGCAGTTGGTTCAGGAAGGGGTGAATATGGCCTATCGGGGGCAGTAGTTAATGCGTCGACCAAAGTGGTCTGTGGTAATAAATTTGATGCAAGGGAAGTAGTTGGAGTCTGTTCGATTGTATTCCGAGCCTCAATTGAAATGTTTTCCGTATTAACTTTATCGACAACTTCAATCTGGCGGTTTATTTCAGAGTGTTCTTCAATTACTTCACCTCCTTGGACATTTTCTGGGTTCTTACAACTAGTAGCGTCATCACTAGATGTAGATTTATTTTTACACTCTGCTTTGGAAGTTTCATTTTCCTGATTTTCTTTGCTAGTCTCTAAATCTGTAACAAATTCTTTTACATCGGAACTTTTTTCTGTATTGTTTGAATACAAAACACTTGATGATTGCTTGTTGTTTTCGTAACATTGTTGCTGAGTAATTTCTTTAGTACTATTATCTGTTTGGTTATTTGTTTCTACATTTTCTAAAGTAAAATCAAAAGACTTTTGCACAGGAGGACTTGTTTGAGACTCATAAATTGTAAAGGATTGTTTTTCGGAAGATACTTGTTCAGAAATTGATTGAACACAACTAGTTATTTCCTCCTTTAATTGCGATTTGTTGCTTTCTATGATCGTCTCAGATTTTGTGGACGCCACCGCAGTTGTGGAGGCATAGGAAACAGTTGAACAAAATTCGCTAGTCTGCTGTGATGATGAGATTATCTGTTCTTGGGTGTTTTCGCAAATACGATTGGCATTAGATTGGCTCAATGACTCAGATTCAGGTTTTTGAGCCCACGGTGCAATCATCAAGGGGGCTGGCTCCATACGAATTTTCCCTACGGTCGTGGGGCTAGGATCTCGTTCACGCAATACTTTAGGTGGTTCGTCTTCGGGATTATTTGGAGGAGGCCACACAACGCTTTTGACACTTGCAGCTGTTATTTTTATGGATTCATAACATTTGTGTAGGTTTCGAGCAAAGAGGGAGAAATAAATGAAAGAAAGAATTAGTAAAATTGGAAAAGCAATGTAGATTTTATATTAATCTATAATATTATATTTAGTTTTATTTTTAATAAAGACAATCGCTTTTAAGAAATCTGAAGACTAGAATGCGTAGCGAACGTGATTTTCGGTTTAGTGCCAGGAGAGTTATTTTTAAACTGCAAATGACATTGACTGCTGGGCGTAGTGCATTACACACGTAACATATTTATTTACATCGAGACGTAATACGTAACGCTTGTAAGTAGTCACAAGAAGCTGCGTTTATTTATATAAATTCCTATTTATAAAATTACCTTTAAAAATGGAAACTGGGGCCTCTGTTGAAAATAAATAGGAATAGTTTATATTTGCATAGCCAATATTACACATTTCTTTATTAAATTTTAGGTATAACCTAAGTATTAATAATTTTATATAAAAATTAGAATGCTTAAATATATTTTTTATAATAGCTAAATATATTTTTTTATTAATGCTTTATCATTTTTTTGTCTTTTTTCTATATTTTTTGTTTTTGTTTCTGTTTGTGTCCCAAGAATGAATAAAGTAAAAAATAATTTAAAAAAAAAATAATACTTAAATATTTGTACTTTGTTTTTAAATACTTATATTTAATGTACTATATAATATAATAGTAAATATCTATAAATGAAATAGCTAGTAGATAATTTATAATTAGTACCTACGTACGTACCTATGACATTATTGTTTTTGGTGGTATCCTAACTTTTCAAGCTATTAATATAATATATATCGTAGTACTCCTTTAGAGTATTCACGGTAATATATTGATCAAAATTTCTCATAACAAACTGAAATTCCAAATAATAATATTTCTTAGATCGATAACATATTATGTTTTATAGAAAAAATTAAATACGAAAATTATAATTTTCGATTTTTTTATAATGGTTTTATAATTTTTTATAATTTAATTTGCCAGAATTCATTTTTTTAAAAACAAAACAATTGGACAATATTATTGTCATTAATAGACAAGTCGCTTTACTTTGAAACCAACCAAAATTTTGTTCCACATGTCACTACTTTTATACACTTTTTATAAAGCTGGTGGTACTTAATATCGTCGTACCAAAAAGTTGTATTCAATCCGTTAAATAATCAAATACTTGGACAAATGCTAAACATTTTTTATGTAATGTAGAAAATTGTTATTAGTCTAGTTCACATGTTCGTGTTAATTTTTAATTTGTTTATAACTTTTGCAATTCTTTAGGTATATACTGGTAAAATATTTTAATATATTTTTCTAGACATTATTCCGAGCTATCACAGCCATCGAAATAATATATCTTATCACACACATTTTTAGGAGCTGTAAGAATTAACAGCAATTTGAACTTGTGAACTAGACTATAAGACTGATTCACAGTTCACATTGCAGAGGAAATTAGAAAATATTCAGTCACTTTAACACACCACTCACACTGAATATTTGAATGCATCTGACACACCTTACGCTCTAAGGCCTTTCACACACCAATAGCTGGTCTATAATGATTACAATATTATTTTTATATAACTATCGCGTTAGAACTTTATATGCCGCACTTAGCGTAACATGTTATAAAACATTAAAAAATGTTACTGTAACTTTGATTTACAATAACAGAAACACAGAATAAGTCATGAGAACTACTACGACTAAAATATTTTAGTCATAAGTGCGGTCAAGAAATATATGAATGAGACATTCATTTTTATCGGAATTTGGCTTATATTGGTTTTGACTGTAACTCATTAATTTACAAGATCTTCATACTTGGATACTTGGATCTTGGTGAGGGCGCATTGCCAGTTTGCAACCGTGAATCATTGAATGCATTTTCCATTACGACGACTATAAATTTTGATAGTGAATCTGTAATTAGATCTAGATAGCAAAAGTAACTCTCTTACTGGGCGCGAAAGGTTGCGCGGCATGCGTCGGCGCGAACGGTGGCGCGGCGTGCGTGGGCGCAGGCACGGGGCGCGTCGCCGGTGACAGCGGCGCTGAGCGAGGCGACAATGACGGCGAATAGGCAGACCCAATGGACGAACCGAATGGTTTTGGTCCAGATATGTTACTCGTCGGCTGTAATTTTTAAACAAAACACCGTAACAATAAACTTTAAGTGCCTTTTCACACATACACACACACGGTTTCCGTTACGGTACCGTTGCGGTTCAGTAATGTAGATTGTAATATTATACAAGATTTCACACGATACAGCGACCGTACCGTGATCGTGATGTAGCCGTTCAAATCCACACGGACATGATTCCGTCACGTCGACCGTGTGGTTAGTGGTCTTTGGCCTAGTATGAAAACCGGTCACACGGACACGGGCACGGCACGGTCATGCCCGTGTCCTTGTATCAAAACAGTAAAATCAAAATTTTCTTTCGATCCATGACCACAACCGTTCCGTGAATACTTGATATTCAACTGAACCCCGGTAGCAGCAACCGTGTACGTGTGAAAGATCCACAGCCGTCTTAACGGTTGCCGTTTATACGGAAACCGTGTGTGTGTGTGTGTGTGTGTGTGTGAAAAGGCACTAACGGATATTCCACGTCTATGAGGCTTTTTACTAAATGTGTATAAAAAAAACAATTTTTAAATTTTTTGTTTGCTCCGGCTAATCTTCGAAACGGCTGGACCGATTTCGAAGATTCTTTTACTGGCAGATAACTGATGTTATAAGGAGTAACTTTAGTTACTTTTATTTTAAGAAAAGCATAAGCAGAGTTCAGTACTACGCGCACCCGCAGCCAAGCGTGGCCGGGTTCAGCTAGTTAGTTAATAAAGATGTAAAGTAAGAAATACTTACGCTAAAGAGTGACGAAGAGCCATTTGTGTAATTAGTAGCGATCGGGGGTAGAGGAGTCGAATACGTGTTGGTAGGAACACGGCCACCGCTTTAAAAAAAACAATAGAGTCAGTTTTAGACGTAGAGTAGAGGTGAAATTATAAAACTCACTATGGGTCGGATTTGTTTATACTGTTTGCGTTGTCTCTATGGCTTAACTTTTAAGTGTTATGCATCAAACTACTACAACATGGAACCCGCGTGCCATACAAGACACTACGAATTTTATGGAACATTTAAAAGTGACATATGCGTAGAGCATGAACTGTCATTTAAAACAAAACAAACATAATAATAAGTATGTCATTTAAAGAAAATGTGACTTTACGTCAACCCAGAGTTTAAAATGAAATAGTTAGAAGTTGATTGTTACTACCTTTTACCATTGACGCGTGAAGGCAAGAGTCCGCCATGATTCTGTCATAGGCGTTCTTTTTATGTGCCGCTTTGGCATTTGTGACGCAAATTCCATTGTAGTATTTCGATGGTGTTATGTTTTATTTGTGGAGCTGAATAATGCTTAGTAAAGAACTCACGGTGGTACAGTGACTGGTTCGAGATTCGGCGCGGGTGGGTTCTGGCGCGCAACAAGCTTGGCATGAATGTCGCAGTACAATTTGCCATTCAGGTTGTAGTATCCCTGGTTTTTCAGCGAAGTGCCACAAGTGGAGCATTTGAAGCACTCCACGTGAAGGTTCTTGTCCTTTATGCGCACGAACACGCCACTACACACATAAAAACACGCAATTATTGTATATATTTTAACAGCCTTCAATTTTCTCAATATGGACTTCAATTTACAGTAGGTAAACAGCCATTAACTGGAAATATAAGGAACCTGTTTTTTATAAAGTATTGTACTTATAAATATTATATAGATAAGCATTGCATCTCCGCATTACTGCTTTTTTTCTAAATTTACAACATGCTTACCAAAAACTAAGTAAGTACGTGCGAAACTAAAAATTTCACTAACAAAATAAAACAGGTGTGCTATACATCGAAGTGAGAACATGCTTAATGAATAGAAAATTACGTGAATTTTACAACATTTGCGATAAATAGTTGCCTACAATCTACACTTTAATGTCTGCAAATAGATGTAACATATTTAGGTGAGATGATGAACAGTTTCACTAGCATAAGTTTCATTTATATCTTTGGTTTGAAAGGGCAACTCGAAAGAAACTTTTGCTAGAAGCGTCGCAGTTCCTTGAGTTTAATGCGCTAGGTATATTTACAAAGAACTGGAGGAGCTGCGACACACGACAACGGAATTAAAATTAAAATCTACGACAGAAGTGATGCATAGGTCGACACGGTCGCAAACACTTGAAGGCATGCCGCGGGGCGCCTCTTACATAATGTAGCGGTTACACTCGGAGCAATAGGGCGTATCGTTGACGACCGGCAGGGAGTTGTCGGTCGGCTGCGGATGTGCGGGCGCTCCCAGGGCGATGCGGCCGTCGGGCAGAACTTGGTGGCATCCCACAGGGATGCTTGGCCGGTGCGGTGCTTCCGGTGTCAAGGTTTCTGGCTCGGGTGTCTGCGTGCCAGTAGTGGCCCGTGGGGGCGAAATGCGCTGTGGCGTCGAACGAGCGCGAGGTAGGGCCTCGGGAGGTTGTCCCGCGAAGGTGACGCGCGGCGTGCGAGACCGCGAGCGATGCGTGTGCCGCAGACTGCTCGGTGTTCCGGCGCGGGCCACGCTTGCACGCGAATAAAACGTATTCGGCTCTGTCAGCCCCAATATACGATTACTATACAGTTTATTTCAGTGGATGGATAGGTATATCATGCGCAGTGGCGTAGCCTGGCGTGGTATAGCCATGGTATGTTAAAATTGGACCATAAACGTAGAGAATGGACTGAGTGTTCTCCCCTGTAAAGTAAATATGGGCAAAGGTGTGAGAGACGAAGCGAATGTGGATGAATCGGTCGTGAAGAAAAGGTGGCCGCATTGTGTCTAGAGAATAGTCAACTTCAGGCGGGTATTGCTCACTCAACTCTCTATGTCTATGAAATTATTGGACAAACACCCGGATTACCATAGATTATTTAAGGGTTTCGCACATATCCGACTGAGCAGGACGGCTAAACGATTCACCAACCACGTCTAATATACAAAATTCTTCACATTAGTCTATGAACCAAGATATTCCTCGATATACTCACTTTTCTACCTAATAATTTCCTCAGCAAGACTTGTTCCATGCACAAAAATGTGGTAGGTTCTCTTGGGTTCGTGTTACCTAAGGGGTCTTGGAAGAGCAAAGTTCGCGCAAAAATAGGTCCATGCTGCGCCACTGAGCATGCGGGTAGAATCTAGAGGGGGGCTGAGGATCAATTATCAAGATCGGCTTCATTTTCCTGTCTAAACCGCGTAATTTCCGAAACGAAAGTGATATTTTTGCTACCGTGTCGGCCCGCGCGTTTCGTCCGACTTACGTGATGAGTCGTTCGCACTCCTCGCAAATGTTCTGACCGGGAGGCAGGCCTCCCGTGTTATTGATGGGCGCATCGGGGCGGGTCACCGGTGCCTGCACGTGCCGCAGCCCGCTTACTGGCGGCGCCGTACCCACTTCCACTACTATATGCCAATTTTTATTTATTACATTAATTTTGAATACATTTATCTTCCGAAATATTAATAATAGAACAACATATGTTTTATATAGACACAAATATAATTGGATAGCATTTTTCTAAACAATTTTAAAGCGACTTTAAATTTTACCTTTTTAATTTCAAGCGGCAATGTTATCGTGAATGACAGTCCTAAATCTTTCTTGAGGTCAGGATATTCTTGGGACTCGATCGTATGATATTTACAAATGACATTACTATATCGAAGTAAAATCGTCGGGTATGAGGAAATAGAGAATATTTTTCTTAAAATGATTATTGGTTCATTTATATTACCTGGTTCGGGATCGTTTTGCTCTTCTTGCAAAACTTTAAAAACAGCGCTTTTCTCTGCATCGTAAGTTTTCTCATTTTTCTTGAAGTTTACCCTGTCAATGTAAAATTAGATAAGTAATTTCGTAAAGCATACGAATTAGGTTTTCAAAGTCAAAACTTATTTAAGCGTGTTGGGCATTTTTAGTATGAGGAAGAAACACTGAACTTGGCCGTGACGTTCTTGGAGTGACACCCTCAGTGATGTAAATTGTATGAAATAAGCATCATCCACCCGGACTAGTACGTATTTCTTGGCTCGTAATAGGCTAAACTTCGTCAATAGTTTGATAAAACGATAGATGGCGATAAAGTGTTCGAAAGTCATTATGGTAATGTTCCATAGTTTTTACTTCTGACGTGCAGTCCTACGACTGACAGGTTTATTAATATTAATATTTAAAATTGCAGACAAAGGAAACACAAGTGCATCAAAATGCAAGGGATTCAAAAAATGTGGGGAAAGTGGGTAGTATAATAACGTCACAGAACAGAATTTTCTGTGGTAGTTATAAGTCATGTTAACCACAAAAATATTGGTTTCATTATAAAACAATTCGCATGGATCTTGGATCTCACTTCGTCATACTAACAGACTTTAATAACTCACCCAAGCACTCCACCAGCCAACACCTCAGTCTGAGCTGATAGCGTTTCTGCAATTGTTTGATCGCTGTACATGTTCACGGGTGTATTGTACTGCTTGTTTACTATGCTTTTAACGGATTCGTTACCGTTCATCTGCAAAAGGATTATTATTTTTATTGCCAACATTAACAACAACATTGAAGGATTTAAAATAACAACTTACATAACCAAAAGGCTTGGCTGTTTGGTTGTGTCCAGAACCAAAAGCTCTATTGGGTTGTGGCGTTGCTTTTAAAGATGTGTTCGTGACTGGAACAGGAGTACCGCCCAATGGGCGGGAACCAGGTCGCGGTAAACTGCCTGTCGGAGTTACAGATGGACGCCACGTACCGCCACCGCTGCAATTGTTCATTTTTTTAAATGTTAAGGTCGACAGACAGGCTGACGGTCCACTTGATGGTGGGTGGCTACCATCGCCTACAGCACAAGCAACGTCACAGGTGTCGCAAGTGCGCTGCCGACCATAGAAGGATTAAGGATAAGGGATAAGAAAGGGATTGGGTAATGGGCTCTGGTATGCCTTATTCACTCACTGAAACAATAGCATACGTGCTGTTATTTCACGGTGATTTTCGTTGATGAGATGGGCTGCCCAAATGACTGCGAAACGCAGTGTGCCCTGCTATTATTTTCTAGACCAGAGCCAATTTTGAAGTTTATTTCCAAAGGTGACCCCGCCGGGAATCGAACCCGGAACCTCTGAGACGTTAGGCGAGCTGTGATGCTTACCGTTGCACGGTGAGTTCGAGAGTGGGTCCAGCGGCGCGAATAGTGTCCTGGGCGTCCTGGTGTCGTAAGGTGTAAACATCAGTAGCGTTCACCCTGATCAGAGCATCGCCCGCTTGTAAGCCAGCCCGCTCTGCTGCACTGCCACCATTTACCTAAAAGGAACATTACATTATATAAGGCCACGTTCTCACTATAGCACATAATTGTCGCACAGTGACATATCGTCGGACATATACGTAGTATGCCTTACTTTTCAAAATATTTCGCGCCCGGGCGAGATAAATAAGGGCGATTTGTCTATTAATTCGATGGAGAGACACGAAATAAGGGACGAATGCTCGCAGAACATCGACTAACAAAATAATGTCCCGCCAACAAGTGCCTACAATTCATTTCAAGATTTCATAGCTTGTTAAGTATGCACTAAATGTGCAAATCTTTATACAAATATATAAGTCATATTATTGGTTTTGCGCAGAGAACGGGGATTCGAGAAACAGCCTTTGTTGAAAATCGGGTACCAGTAGCGGCCACCTTAAACGGCGCATGACGTCACAATGACATCAGCGGACTGCATTTTTCATATTTATTTTGTGTGAAAACAAAGAATTTTTCAATTATGTTTGTTATGTAGGTAAAATATTTATTTAAACAAATTAGGGACGTCTCATTTTTTTAAAAGTTTATACCCCTGAATCTGTTAATAAATATATAAATAGTTCTTCTAATAAATGCGAAAAGTACCTAAGGTTTGTATTGTACTGCACAGCTTCAATTTAGATTCAACAAACTTAATTTATAAAGAGGTATCTTTTATAAGAGATTAATTATAAAGAAGTAAATTTGTATGTTTGTATTTAGGCGCATTCGATTAAAAAAAATTCTTTCACCAATAGTTGGAATGGAATTTCAGGACACATTCGTTGGCTTAATATTCAACGCGAGCGAAGCCTCTACTAAAACTTTTGCTTCCTTGCGAAATTAACGTATGTATAATGTATGTACAAATAGGACATAGGTCCTTCCGAATCTCAATCCCTAATCCTGCTATGGTTGGCAGCGCACTTGCAGCACCTGTCACCTGTGACGTTCTTGTGTTGTAGACGCCACAGGTGTGGACGTGTCTGACCATTTTTTTTATTCTTCTGACATAAAAGTAATTAGCTGCATTGAAATTATTTTTATCTAGGGTAAAATGGCGAAGCATATCATGCTTCTGTATATAGTACTGAAATACTTAGTACCTACATAGTTCTAAGTTCTAATTTGATTCTAACAAATTTAGATCAAGCATATTATGCTTCTGTATTTACTGAAATACTTAGTACCTACATAGTTCTAAGTTCTAATTTGATTCTAACAAATTTAGATCAAGTTTAGAACAACATGTTATCAATCTTGTTTGTATGATTCATGCATTAGTCATAAAAGTTGTAATTGCATCAAACTGTCCATCCGGAAAATAGATAATTGTTGGATGCAAGCCAATTTGCGAACATATTGTTTTATGTCCATATGGGCTTCATAATGTCAATAATAGGTATAAGGTTAGTCACATCTTATATTGTAAAACCGTTATTTCTTGCAAGAACTTGAGCTTTCCTAGACAATTTTAATATTTTTTAAAGAAGTAAATAATAATTACTTCACTATTCTTTTTCCTTTAAATATAACATGCAAGACAACATTTTCCGTTAAGTATTCGTGATATGTAGATCTTTTATGAAGATTAGAGTTAATTTAACAAAAAAAAAATTACGTACTTAATTGGTATAATATGTCAATCAAATCAAAACAAGAATAACACTTCACACAGGGCCACGAGCGTCATATTCTCCTGAAAATGTCAATTCTACGAGGAAGCAAATCTGTCAAAGATAAACCGCTATATCCGGTTGGAAACGGAAGAGCCGTTAAAATCATACACATGAAAAAGTCGTTGTTTTCTCTGTGCGTTTGTGCACGTTAATCTCAGAAACGGCTTAACCCATTTGAGTGCGGTTTTTACTAGTGTATTGTAGAAAGCTTCCCATAACATTTAGAGTTTGTTTTATTACAATTGGTTTATAAACAAAAAAGTTACGTGCAATTCCGAATACGAGTACCACTCGTACGAAGTTGCAGGCTCAGCTATACGAGTATGTAATTATAAACGCCCGTTTACTTATCTATCCCTACTAAAGTATCTTTTGCACTTTACTGGTAGGGATACTATTCCACATATCCCCACTGTTCAAAATTTAAAAAAAATATTATACAGTCGCATATATAAATATTTTAAAAATTGTCCATATGTGTAAGTACTTATATATCAAAATATTCGTGTCAAATATATTATCTATATTTGCTGTTGTACATACCTCAATCCTCAATACAGCAAATGCAATTCGTATTCCCCACAAGTCACTTAATGTGCAATGATTGCACTTGAATATTCAATTGATTAGCAAGTTACAAGTCCATTAACATGTGTCGAGGCGACCAATCGGACAATAAAACTAATTGCAACAATTATTGTTCACTTTTCACTTTTTCATCTCCGCCGTGCGTGCTATATCATTTAAAACTCAAGCACGTAGCACGAATTGCATATAAATACTTCCCCCCCTCCTTTAGTCAGACAACTGTCAGGGTATTTAATGTCCCCACCGCACCGCGAATTGAAAAACCTTCCGGTCAGCCGTTACGGAGATGGCCTCGAGTGGTTGGCCGACAGCCCTGCCATAGATTTGCGTCAGCAGACGCTCAAATAGGTATTGTAAGTGTACCTACTTGTGAAAAACTCTGCTTTTATGGTAAATGTGTCCACATATTGTATAGAGACTTGTTTACCACTGACGTAAGTTACCAACTACTTCTATATATTTGTAAATAGATATAAATATAAAGATTGTAGGTATAGGCACAGAATACAATAATAGTACAAGGTATAGGTATGTATATTAATTCTGAAATAAATGCTTTTTCGCTTTACCGATAATGAGACATAACCACATAATTATGTCTGTTTGTCAGAATAATCGGGTTCGAGCATAAGAGGTTGGAGGAAAATTGAGAACGATCATGAATACGGGTAGACTTTATTTTAGACCCATAAAATCCCCTAAACTTACATCCCCTAAACTGATTTATGTTGGTCTGCCTGCTCTCAGCGGTTGCGTCTTCTAGAAAAAGCGCGTGAAAGAGGCGTTATTGTACAGACAGCCTGTCTGAGACAGGGGAGTTTTACCGGCCCGGTAAGTCCGGCAGTCCGGCGTAGTAGGCTAGGTGCCTTATTACGGAATGGGTATAACCGCTTCGCCACCGTTGAACTGAGCGCGTGAACTTCGGGTGTACCTACTACAAAACCCATCCCCATTTTAAACATTAATATTGTAATTAAAAATGCATAGAATTTATTTCTGCAACTTGCTGTATAATATAATAGGTACCTATTGAATTTATCTATGACGAAGCCCTCTTCGCGTTGCGCCGGCGGCGCTGTCGCCGCATCGCACGTGCATTCCGTATAAGGCAACAAAACTACAAGAAATTAATGCAGCCTCGCCACACGAGGTCACGCCTTCTACTTATTTATCCTTTTTTTAATTTTAAATACCTTTGTAGAAAGAGCACTTCTAGGTACTATGCAATTTCGAAATTAAGTAACTTACAGAAATAATACAACTCAATTTAGGAGTGATCGTATAAATTAAGTAATAGTCAACTATTTTTGATAATATAGGGCGGCAAGCAGACTGACGGTCCACTTGATGGTCCTACCTTCAAGTAAACTGTCAGCTTGTCTGTCGACCTTAACTTACAAAAAAGGAAATTAAGTTCATTTTATCTTTGTCTATTTCGTGCCACTGTGTTTTAGCAACATATAAATTTTGTATCATCACCATTTATGTCATTCGTGCAATTGTAAGCTACTGTGAAACAATGCGCAATGGTATTTATCTACTCAGTGGCAGCTCGGAGGCTATAATTATTATATAATTATAACTCCAATAGCGATAATCCACGAAAGGCATTGTTGTTCCAATTTCAAAACAAATCTTTTGGTCTGCGTGACTCAAATCGTGTTCAGTACTTAGTGGGGATAAGTACTTACTTAACTATCACAAAGTAGCTACGAGTCGCTTATCTAAGTACAAAATAATGGTGATGGAAATAAAATTTATTTTGAAAAAAATAAAGAAACAATTTATTAAATAACTAACTGGCGCCCGCGACTTCGTCCGCGTTGAAAAAGAAAAAGTAGCCTATCCTGTGTCCTGTACGTCTAAATGTTTATCTACCAAAATTTATGAAAATCAGTTAATTAGTTTAAGAGTTATGGAGGAACATACATACATACATACATACATACAGAAAAAAAATCTAAAAATCGTCAGTTTAGATTCAGTATCATGTAGAGCCTATAAACACGATATTTCTGAAAACAAAGTAAATTACTCCATGACCGACCCTTACAGATTTATTATTA
Organism: Synanthedon formicaeformis; assembly: GCA_945859745.1. Classification (NCBI taxonomy): domain Eukaryota; kingdom Metazoa; phylum Arthropoda; class Insecta; order Lepidoptera; family Sesiidae; genus Synanthedon; species Synanthedon formicaeformis. The sequence goes on along the minus strand of OX243959.1, from coordinate 7,101,152 downwards.
GTATTGATGATTAGTTTTGACAAAGATTATTGACAACTAGCTGGTTCCACCGACTTCGTCCTCGCATATATAAGAAAAATATTTTTTTCCCTCTCAAACAGTACTTCTTTTCTGCATGAAAGGTACTTAGTTTGTCCTTTCCCTGATAATGTGTATGCAAAATTTCATGATGATCCGGTTGTACTCAACCGGCGTGAAAAGTTAACAGACAAACACAGTTAGTTTCACATTTATAACATCAATTATGGAAGCAGGGATCGGTCTTATCACAATTTATTTATTTGTAACTAAAAATTTATTTAATTCTTAGGGCCTCTTTCACAAACTACATGTAAAGTGTTGATTAGTTACTTTTAGAAATCGTTTTCTGTTATATTATGCACTCGGTTTACTGCATCATTCGATGGCCGAATTTTTATTATTATTTTCTATTTAATGTTTGGGACGTTTACCGTACAAGCAAAGGTATATCAGCTCCATTATCCCCGGTTGCCGGTGACTCTAAATGACAGTTTGGCCTACTTGACGTATGTGAAAGAGGCGCTTAATTATATATATTTACATATTATACAAAATAAAGTTTTGGTCCCCGAGACAGGGTCCCAAGCATAATAATAAAATTAATTAGGTACTTTTAAAATTATTTATTTCATCTTGGAGGTAGGCTTTGATTTTAGAACTAATATGACCTAATTTCATAAGTTAATGTTCATAATGCATGTCTTTTTATCCTTATTCTAAAATTAAAATTGAGTCACAGAGTAAACTATATTACCTTTGTGTTGTAAACACTAAAAAGACATATATACTTACTGTATAAAGTGTTACTAGAACCAAAAAGGATTGTACAATTATCACATTATGACAAAGCATCCATTGTTCTTGTCTAAATGTTGTTATGGTTTAGTTAAGTCTATATTTGGCAATGTGTTTACAAGTCTAATTTCATGTTAAAATGGTTTTATTAAACTTAACATAACATTGTGGGCATTCGCGATTACTTATTGGAGTGAAAGTTTTTGAGTGACGCAATCCCTTGAGGAATGCAGTCGAAACCTGTCCGATGATTCCCCTACTGAACCAATTCAAAATTCGAACTTCGATAAAAAAGAATCTAATAAATTTAGTTGCAAGTAATTGAGCTTGAAACAAGCTAAATATAATTTAACTGCACGATAATTAATTTTGTATAAAAATAAACTTTTTCCTGTAAATAAAAAGGATGACCAAGCCAGCCACAGTGTGGGACGGGAGCTTGGTTTGACGCAAACAAACGCATCGCGTGCGTGGGTTGCCATGTATGTCTCATGTGCATAGTCTATACGACACAGTCTCATAAACTAGATGATAAACAATAGTGAAAATATTAAATTTACGTAAATAATTCAAATACTAGGCATATTATGTTGTAGTTATTGTTTCTTAAATAGATTTGTAATAAAGTGAAAAATCTCCAATGATAAATAATCACTTATAACATAGACGATTTCGTAACCTGTTTTATATTTTACTATGTTTTTATGATTTACTAGCTGCTGCCCGCGTATAAAAAATAGATAAAAACCTATTCTCAGACCTACCAAGTGTACATATATTTCATCAAAATTGGTTAAGCCGTTTCGAAGGAGTATGGCAACTAACCCTGTGACACGAGAATTTTATATATCAGAAGATATTTTATATTTCAATAGAAAACCAAATAAAAAATAAACATAGTTCAAAATGAAAAATAAGTTGTGTTAAATGATCTTAGTTAAAAAAAATCTAAATAAAGTTTATTCTTAGTGAATTACATTGAAACTATTTTATTAATATAGTGAATATTTGATTTTTCGAATTTTAAATGATTATGAAATAATTGCTTTGGTATGTGCAGTTCACAAAAGGGAATTTGTGGAATATAGACTTACTAGCTGGTGCCCGCGACTTCGTCCGCGTTCAAATTCAAAGTGTTATATAACCTTAAAGCCATCCTCGATAAATGGACTATCCAACACAAAAATAATTTTTCAATTCGAACCAGTAATTCAACCTTCAGACTCTTCAGCTTTATAGTAAGTATACTCGTAGATAAATTAGGTATCGTTGAAATTTAATGTAATTTAAAAATATCTACCAAATGAAATAGGTTAAGTATTTCAATTTAGGTAAGTACCTTGCAAAAATAAATAAGTATTATAAATCTCCAATTGTTCAACATTACATTCTGGTATTATTGAAACTTAAGATTTATATTATTAAAACCGCAAATATGACTGGAGCGAAACTTAGTACACCCAGGTCAAGTCTGCTTAAAAAAAACAACAATCTCAAGCGCATTTGTTTCTTATGGCACAGATTCGTGCCGGTATTGGTGCTTTATTTCTGATTTGATTAAAAAAATATTAAAATTCGCAAATGAAAACATATATACTAATATTATAGAATATTAGCTGGTGCCCGCGACTTCGTCCACGTTGAGCAATGAAAAATATAACACCTGAGAAAGCATAGTTGCGAAGCCACGCCCATATTTTTTTATATTTTACAGGATCCCTCGGGAACCTACCTTTATCCAGGATTAAAAGTATCCTATATGTTAATTCCAACTAACTGTGTGCCAATTTTCATCCAAATCCAGGAAAGTTGTATGTATATAAGTTCTAAATTTGAATATTGTAGAAGCACACAGAGATAATATTATAGGTAAATGTCAAACTATAGATATTAAAAGTTCATTGGTCTGCATCTCGTATTAGTCTTGTTCAATTACAAATTACTTGTACCTAACTATCAAGCGAATGTACCGTTACAGCCGACAGAAGATCCATCAACATATTTTTTGACTCGCCATTGACATTGTTAAACATATGGATACATATATTTTTTGATGATCGATTCTGAGAACGCTCGTTTGTGTGCACAGTTTCGTGATGTTCAAGCCTTTTAAACGTTATTTTCCTTACGCAATGTTTTCTTCTCTTAAATGACATTGAATTTAATAGTTAACTTACAAGAAGGTTAAACGTAAAAAATGTAGCTAAGTTACTTTAAAAATCACGGTCAAATAACAGTTAATGAGAGGTAAAAGCTTCTTCGGATAACTAATCGCTTATTCACATACTTGAACACTAGCGGTTCGAGTAGGCTGATAAAAAACTATCTTATAACAAGCTATCCATTGTGTAGTCTCATCGTTATATACGACACAAATTCCTTACACGGTATTACAATGAAATATGTGTAGCCGAGAGAATCTAACAGTTTGGGAACGCTTGAACAAATGCGGCAGTTGAAATCGTTGCAGTTCTTATGTTCGATTGACCTGGATTAAGACTTTAGCACTATGAACCGATTGAAGACGTTTGAAACGTGATTACATAGAAGAATGCTCCCGTGTCTCGTGGACTGACAAGGTCTCCAATATGGAAAATCTCCGAAGAGCCCATACTATCAGTTATTATGGCGAATATTAGGGTTCGTCAAGTTGCATATCTAGGTCACGTCCTGACGGGTAAAAACTATCATATGCTCCATCTTATGCCCATGCTAATGGGAGGCAAAATTAAGGGAAGAATATGAGTGGGCAGAAGACAAATGTCATTGTTAAGAAACATCCGGAATTGCGGTAGTGAAAGAGCTGTTCCGAGTGGCGCGTGATAGAGAGGCCTTTTCGAGAGTGATCGAACATGTGGAAGTTAGTGAAGTTACTATAGTACATAAACCAGAAACAACGATTTCTGGTTGATGTATATTTGAGACACTGGACATTTTTAAGAATAGATATTTTGATCGACTGGTCATTTTGGAACAATGGACATTCTGACACTTAAATTTGGACATTCTGAACCTGAGCCATTTTTTTATTTTTGATTCAAAGCTAACAAAAAAAAACACAAACAAACATGAGTAACAGTAAATGTTAACAGCTCAACAGCTTGTTAACAGTTAAATTTAATGTGCATTAAGTGGTAATACTAACCTTTTGAACGACAAGAGGTGTTCCGAAATCTTTTCCGCCCTGTAGCCTAAAGCCAAGAGGCTGATGGTCGGCCTTATTGAGACGCACAGTTAATAACTGTGCCATCTGAAAAAAGAAGGGAATTTCAATTTACATTTTCAAGTGTAACGGCGAATTCAAACGCCATAACTGTAAAGTATTTTGAAAATGTCCTATCGGTGATAAGATATATACATACATCTTATATATTATGTTTCTTCTTTTATCTTTTATATTCTATGTATAATTATAAGGTCCATTCTTTTTTCATTGATCAAAAAAGGTAAACAAACAATACGAACAAATTCTAAATGAATTACCACTGAGTCAACTCTCTTTGAAAATGCCTAATGTACAAATCCCATCTTTAAAACAGTCCAGTGACCATGGCGACGCTATATTTGTTTACGTTTTTGATCAATAGAAAAAGAATATATTGTACATTGTATATCTAATCTGTATATATCCATACTAATATTATTAAATGTGTAAAGTAACTAAGTAACTGTGTTACATTTTCAAACTTTAACTAATCGGTTTTACGTGGTCGGTAGATAATCATGAAATTTTACTTACACACTGTCAATGATACAGAAGAGAACATAGGGGGTACCTTATGTTCATCCTATGAAAGGTATTTCATTAAGAAAAAAAAGTACTGTTCCCGAGTTATCGTATAAAAATAAAAATCCAACGTCTGGTAAAATTATAAAAGCAATAAAGATAAATTATGGCTTATATACCGGGAAAAGGTTTGTAGAGTCGTAAGAGTGCAAACATACTAAACTAATAATTGGCAATATTTTATAGAAGTAAAGAGTGTTTAAATTATGTTTAAAATGTTATCTTTTTACTTCAATAAGAGCCACAGCTGACACGGCTTAAGCGATAATACGAAAGAGATTTGATTGCGCCACAGAATTAAGCCTGGCATTTGACCGACCCAATTGAAGATTTATTTTCTCTCGGGCTAACTGACCGCACTCGGTATTCGGAGTTCAGACATCGTGCGATCTATTTTATCTCCGATTATGATCTGAGTGTGAATCAAAAGACATTAGTGAAAGGAGGCTGAGAGCAAAACTTTCGTTTATTTATACAAGGAATAAACAATGCCTCAATCACTTATCAATTTCCACAGATCCTAGATTTCACTTTGTGATATTCGAAATTTGATTAAAGAACAGCTTAACAATGTCACTAATTTATATTTACCGTTATTTTTAAAGATTGTAACGATTTTTAAAATAGTGTTTAATTAATCATAAACTATAAGTTAAGCCACCGCGCTTAAATTATTCAACAGCTTCTTCTTTTTCTTGATGAAAGGTACCCCTGACCTTTTTTGTACCCCTGACAACGTGTATGTAAAAATCCATAATGATCCGGTGTGTAGTTAAGGCGTGAAATGATAACAGACAGAGTACTTTCATATTTATAATATTAGTATGGAAGTATGGACGGGTCTAGTATAGTGAAACTTACTCAAGTTTGACCCAATTGAATATTTCTTCAAATTTCTTAATTGGTAGAAAAAAGACCTAGTTTTAGCGTTAAATCAAAATTAGGTACAAATAATGGAAATAAAGAACCGGGAGTTTTTATCGCAAATTTCCTTCTCTTTTAAGAGTTTCTTTATCCGATTTGCGTTATCGCTTATAGTTCTTGACCTAACTTGAGAAAACCTAAATGTCTTTTCTTCTCATCTTTATTTGTTTATTATAATTTTTGCAATTTTTCTAAACACCATTCCGAATCCAATAAGCTATCTCACATATTTTTAGGACTAACACCAATTGTAAATTATTATAAATGAACTAAACTAAACGTATAAAGAAAATTAAAAGCACCCATGTTGAGGTGCGAACGTTAGCTGCATTACAATATGTGTATTTACTTACACATTAAGATGCAAATAAGATACTATCTATCGGTACCTGAACAATGTTAGATGACAAGAGTATTAAATGCAAATGGAAATATTTCCACTTATCCGTGTCGCATTTGCATGACTTTCGCATTTTATAACATCGTTTTGTATTGAGTACACAGAGTTGGCCGATGCATCATCACAATCAAGAGGTCGTGTCGCCCTTCAACTGACATCTTCATCAATTCCACTCATTCCTATTAACGGGCGTGTGCTCAATACACTTTTTAATATATAAGTGCTATAAAAGTGCTCAGCACACTTTTATAGCCCTTGCGTTTTTTTCACTTGAATACATCTTTATGTGCGTGTGTATGTCACTGAATTCCTCCTAAACGGCGGGAACGATTTTAATTCTGTTTTCACTTATGGATAGAGGCATAATCAAGAATTGTTTGTATGTAAAAAAAATGGTCGCGGACGAAGTCGCGGGCACCCACAAGGCCACAATTCAAAGAAGTAATGTTAACAAAATCGGGGGATACAGTTTTGATCCTGTAGTTACATATTTATCATCTACATCCAAAATTTAACGACACCTCGCTCGATAGCTAAAGTATCAAAGATTTTTTTGGTACATAATGTTATGTTTAATTTCGTTGGATATACATAATACATAAAATACGCTCAAAGAAAATTTCACTCGTAAAGTACACATTCCGTATTCACGTTTTTTTTGTTCATTTAATATATTAATATTTCTGAAGTTCATTAAATAATGGCTGTAACAAAGCTTTTTTGGTTATTATATTTATGGCTAGTATTTTTGGGCACTTTTTTCGTATGTGTAACATTTATTCTGTATTATATGGCTTTTTTATTTTTTTCAGTATTCATATAATTTTGTCAGGCGTTGATTTTTATTTTTATTTTTAGATGATCCCTAGGAACAATACTTTTTTCTGAATGGATGGTACTCTGTGTCCCTTTTGTGTAACCCAGACAACATGTATAAAAAATGTCATGATTTGGTTGAGTAATTAAGGCGTGAAAGCGTAAGATTACAAACAAACTCTCTCTTGCATTTAATTTTATAATACCTATTAGTTAAGCTTTTGTCAAATTATTTGCTTACAATTTCATGAAAATAGCCCTTAGAGTCCTTTAAAAGTTTTCGAATTCCGTACTTTTAAGTATGTAGGTTTTGTTTGTTTTAATTTAAAAACCTATATTATTTCCTTGTTCTATCATCTTTAATTTTATGACTGTACATTGCATCAACAGTACCTATCATCTCAAGGTGAAACTAGGCGTAAGTACAAAATGCGTCTTGATTCTATTTTATCATAGAAATATGTGCATATGTAAATAAATGAACACAACACACACGCATAATTATTTCAAATATTTTATAAAATTCTTGTATATCTATTTATATTATAGACAGAAGAAGATCTACGTCATTAAACCCATTAAATATTTCTATGAATATACATATGTATTAGTTTAGAACCTATCCAATTTCTATAGTATTCCATGACCAACCCATGACGCAGTAGGATAAAAAGTTAGTCAGCAAATAACTCTTAAGTTCATTTTTTGAATGCTATGAATAATCGATCTATGGAGAGCTTGTTGTTAATAAAAGTGTATTACTAAAATATGTTGGCTTGTACAACAATAACTTTCCATTGCGAAGTAAACAATTTGATGCGTAGTAGATAGAACCGGCCTCGATCTGTAGTTACTGTCAGACGAAAGTAAAAAGGTTTTGTTTTGTAACCATGATGTGTCGGTTGGCTCTCCGCCAGCCGGTCAGGGCGTGTCTGTCACCTTAGGAAATCGAAATTTCATTTTGCTATTATTTTCCGCTTTATTATATACTTACCTAACTATATAACTTGTTGCGAAATGAGTAGAAAGGTATGTCAATTGTCAAACCGATCACACCGTAACACAGCGTCTCCTAACTACTCAACTCATGAAATAGCCTTTCATTCAGAAAAAAGTACTGTCATTCCTGAGGGATCATCAAAAAATATAAAAAAAATTTAGCGGCACCACCGATGTCATGCGCCTAAAAAATTGTTACCTAGCAACGGATAAATAAATGTCATAAAATGTAAAAAGACTTGACCTGACTGCTTTGGACTTTACGGAACCGTTTTGGAACTCAAAGAAAAATTGTAGACTTGACTTTACTGACTAGTCTCGGGATCTGCTACTTTTGATTTTAATTTGAATTTTGCCTTTTTAATATATTTAAAAAAGGCTATTTTAAATTGCTCTCCTTACAAATGACACTGGCAATATTATCGGAGAAGATCTGATGGAGCCAATACATTAAAAGAGAAGAAGAAAATGAAAAAAAAAAAAAATATACTCTCTACAATTTGATCTCCTGTAAGGAGGTGCTGGTTATTGCGGGCAGGCGGGCTGCCCAAATGACTACGAATGCAGCGTGCCTGCCACTAAGTACTTAAAACTTTAAACCGAAACCGAGTTTGTAGATGAATTGAATCGTGAAATTTACCAGATTAGATAACTCTCAAAATTACACAAGACATGACTTCTTCTATCATAATGTTATGTATCACCTTCCAAGAAATTCCAACAAGGAAGATATTATTTTGATTTTTTTCGTCAACCGATTTCTTAGTCATGCGTTAATCGATGACGTCATCTATATGAGTAACAACAAGAAACGGCGCTCGTATGATAAAATGTTCACAAAACCGATGAGTTACACCGACGATACGAGTTCTTGGCCAGACACTACCGGTATTTGGGTGAGTGAATTAAGATTCCTTTGTAAGGTGAGTGGGTCATAACATAATCCGACAGGAAAGACGCGTAAAAAAAACTACTCAGTAAAAAAATATTGTTGTATGAAAAAAATTAATAGAATTAAATTAAAACAAAGTAACTGTAGTGTCTCGTGACACATAGGCCTCTTCCAGCTGCTTCCACTTAATTCTATCTTTAGCAGGTTGCCCCACCAATCTTCTTAATATCATCGATTGACCTTTTTGTCTGTCTACCTCTTTTCCTCTTACCATTCTGTTATGATTTTATTCCCCTTTGTCCTGCTGTCTCTAGTCATGTGCCCCGACCATCGCCACTTCAGTTGCTTTATTTTCTCTAATATGTCTTCCACTTTTGTTGTGACTCTAATTTCTTCAGCTCTTTTATGGTGTTTTAACGTAACCCCTATCACAACACACGTTTAACTAAATCCGACCTGATGTGTGAACATGTACATATATGAAATTATGTATATATAAGGCATATATAAATAAATAAAATAATAAACTGTAGTGTGATTATTTATCTATATCTATACAATCCTTACATAGTATAAATTGAAGTTGTTAAAGTTGCTTTCCATGTACTGTCTGTCTGTATATGTGCTAACCTCCTGAACTTCGCAACAAAGTTTTATACGCTTTTCATTAATGAAAAGAGCGATATGTACAAATTATAATTTGCAAAAAAAATTTGCAAAGCCGGATATCCGTTGCAATACAATGCAGGTGTCTACTTTTAAAACTAACAGTCGTCGACATATTTTTAAAAATAAAAGGGACGTGTAAATAAATCTTATCGCTACAAAATGTTCATCTGCACATAAAATTTTGGATTTTCTTGTGGCTTGTGGTCGTTTTATCTGTAAAAACTTGTCTAAAATAACCATAAAAATTATGAAACATTTTACAAAACCTTAATCATTTGTGAGCCAAGACATCATTATTATGTCTTTTATTTTTATGTAAAACTCAGCAGGCAAGGTGACCGTCCACTTGATAGTATACATAAGGGTAGTGTGCTGCCGACCGAGGATAAAGGATAAGAATGAAAATATGGATAGGGGAATGGCATCTTACTCACTCACCGAAAAACAAAAGCACCCGTGCTGTTTTAATTTCACTGTAGTATTTACTGCCATTAATTGGAATACCCAACTCTGTTTATGACTGTGTGCCGTTGAGTCTAGGTCACCGAAGGTATGTCTGTTTTTCCAATAAGCCCAAATTTCAAACAAATAATTTCTGTTTTCATACTGCAAAGTATGAGAATATACGGAATATTTCCATGTACATATTTGAAAAATAAATTAAGGAATATTACCTTTCTAAGAATAATGAAATATATTTCAACAGTTGTGTTGCCACAACATTATTTGGCGTAATGGGAAATCAAGCTTATTCTCATGGACTACATGGGCATATGTGAGAAATCTATGTTCAGCAGTTGGCGTTGACGCCTATTGACGGAGATAGAAGGTACCGGAATCGTATATTGCGTACACATACAGCATAGCTGATTATTGAATATATAATATTATAATTTCCATTTCATTTATAAGTCTGTTAAATATTTGCCGAACGATGTTGGTGGTATTCCAAGTGATATCATAAATCCTTTGTTCGAATTACAATATATGTGTAGCAACGTATACTGTAGTGTTTGCCCAGCTGCGGCCTTTTAAGGTCGCATGGTTGACTTTACAATGCAATCTTTTAACGACGGGTCAAGAGTTTGTGCTTTCACTAAATTATAGGTAACTAATGACGCTGCACTTTAAAGACAGAGTTGCACTTTAAATTGCGTACGAAGCGCATTACTGAAAGAAATCAGAACGAACATTACCTATAAAAATTATTCGAGTCTTTTCCACTCGAGTAATTTTTATAGGTAATGGAAAGTTATCCCGAACACCATTCACATTATACCGTATTTTCCTTGATTTCATTTCGGTTTTGTGACTATAGACTATATTATTATAAATGATAATAAAAAAAACCATTTAATTATTTTTTTTGGAGATTTAGGTACTATTAAATTTTTAGTTCGAATCGGCATGCGGTATTTTTTTAAAGTAAATTTGATGATGTATTTAGGGTTTAACGGATGTCTGATTATAACCCCATCTTTATATATCAATACATATAATATATATATAGTTCTTCTATTGGTGTGTATGTCACTGAACTCCTCCTAGAATGTTAGACTGATTTTGATGAATTTTTTGTATATGTTTCAGTGGGTTTCGAATGGTTTAGTTAGATTAACAATTGGTTAAAAAATCGAGTGGCGCTGGACTAAAAACTAACGACTGCTAAGTCCTCTAGTAAAATTTATAAAATATCAATTATAAAGTATATTATCACTAAATATTGATTTAAAATTATTACCAATCTGGCACTTCTGTTTCTATTTGAATTTTATTGTCCATAATTCCGCGATTGTCCCCTATATTTCGGATGTAATGAAGCAATTAGTGTCTCGTGAATGATCTAAAATTCAAAACAGTGTGGAGGTATGCGAGACAAAATTCCTGTGTACTCTAGAAACCAGCCAAGAAGTTGTCTTATAAAGTGCTCAAGCTCTAGGCGGCCGGGCTTGGCCGAGCTGCGAGCGTCGACATGGGCGCAGGGCGGTGTCGCAATCACTGGCGTCTAACGTCTAATGCACTCTAGGCGAAAAGTATTCAAAACCAACAAGCCACATGGCGCCGAACAGAATTAACTGGTGCATACTTAAACGTGTCATTACGACAGATAATATGCGAGTACAGAAACATTAAACGTTAATATTTAAACACTCCTTATAATCAGCTAAACATTGACCTAGCTATTATGATTAATCTACGTTCTCTGCCAAAGCCACTAGTCACTAAAGTATAGAAGATATTTGAAACGGCCATTTGAAACTTTTCGTCTTCATTGAAACTTATTTTTAGTTATAATTAACAAATCGCGTATATGCATATCGCGTATAGGTATTTGTTACTTGTTGGTTTATTTTGTATTTTTGTTAATAGCTGGTCCTTAGAACCATATCTACGCTACCAATAATGCAGGTCCTTCGAGCTGAATCTACGGCATCAATAACTGCTGATCCTTCGAGACGTATCTACGCCAGCAACAGCTGGTGGTCCTTCGAGCCGTATAGTTATTTCTGCGGCTTGCAATACTTGTACTCTGCTTAATAGCTCGGTTTAATCAAAATTCCAGTTTAAAAAAATGATCTGATTTAGAAATGATAAAACAAAAATATCATAGATTTTCGTATTTTCCTCGTGGGAATTTAATCCATATCACCTGGGAGCTGGGAGCTGGGAGAGGCGACTAATTCAGTTGATTTTAAAAATGTTCATAATATACCTACTTAATTTCAAAGGTTATTTATTTATTTAAACATTTGTAGTGCTAATAAATGAGTTGTCAATAATTATTTACAGGAAGTTTCATTTCATTATGACTACTTCTATTTTTGTACAGTAGTTTTTTATAAAACTATGGGCATTTCTACCAAATTTCCTAATAAATTATTAAACTATTAAGAAATAATTATCGGAAGTTTTTACGAAACACCATGACTCAATCGATTACGACGCACGTAAAAATATTTGTTTATAGTTAAACGCAAAGTAACACGTTCGATTAAAATCTTCATTTACCTTTGATAGACCCACTTACTATCGTGCGATGACTTCATGCAACGTGCTCACGAAAGCACTTTAAAAAAATACTAATTTCTTGAATATATAAAAATAAGATAGGCCTAATAATGTGTGACACCTTTAATACTGTTATAAACAAAACACATAAGAATAAATAGTAGTTAGTTTTAATTTTGCTAACCGTACCGATTTTACGTTCCTCGGGCCAGTGGGGATGGGGAAATTTTTGTAGGTTTTATTAAAATAAATAAATTCACCCGGGCCAAGGGGCCTACATTATACTTTTGCCCAGGCGATGGATTTTTATTTTTCAGTGTTCCCGTAGGTACTTTCTTTTGGATGAAAGGTACTCTATGTCCTTTTTTGTATGTCACTGACAATGCGTATGCGAAATTTCATGATTATCGGTTGCGCAATTAAAGCGTGAAAGGGTAACAAACAGAGAGAGTTTTATATATATAGCCTATGTCTTATTCTGATGTATAAGCTATATTATTGTACAGTTTCATTGAAATCCATTCAGTACTTTTTGCGTGAAAGAGTAACATCCATACAAACTTTCGCATTTATAATATTAAGTACGGATTAGTAAAGGAAAGGACTAGTAGGGATTAGTATGGATAATTAAAACAAATACAAAATCATAAAGAAAAAGCTGTATACTGTAATTTCTTTTATTAGTCGGTCGATGTGGTGATTTTTTTATTAACTTTAAGAAGTTTAAGACCGTCTTTTAAACTAAGCAGTTATATCGTTACAAACGACATCTTGTCTATTGTCTAAACTAGAATGCCACACTTAGGCAGATAATTATTGAATAACACTGTAAGTACTATTAGTAATAAAGTCAATAACCCCCCAAAATGCGAAGTGGGGACCTTGATACAAAAATAAATGTTGCGAAAGAGTTGGCGTTCAGCCACACCGACGCGTCGCGTCGCTTGCTCGTCTCCTCAGCTCACTCCTAACATGTTATCCTGCTATTCCATAGTAAATGTTGCCATTTTCGTGCAATCGATACCAATATAGAAATCAAACATGATGTCAATCAGAAAATAAGTGACAATTTCCTTTAACGGTGAAGTAATCTGCTGATAAGAAATAATTCTCTCATAGATAGATTTTTTACACTGATTTTAGTATTTTATTGTACTGTAGGCACGAACACGTGCCTGCAATGCAAAGCTACGGTAGTCCGTAATAAAGCTGGACAATTCACAGCTTGAGGGTACTAAGCTTATTATATTACAAACATTTTAGGCTATTTTGTGATAGCCATAAATGACCGCATTCAGGCAAGTTTAATGTTTCATCTTCTCTGCTGTTGAATACAATTGTAACTGTTATTGAAATACAAATAATAAGGACTGTATATTCTTATGGACTAAAACGGCACTACGGAATTTTTATGGACAATACGAGATTTTTGTGCTACACAACCGAGTAAAAAATGGTGGGACCGTCAGCCTGATTGACGCCCGAAAATACATAGTCTGACAGACAGACGCACGTGTGTATAACAAAGTGATCATATATTCTTTCGCTCTGTTAAGGTGAGGGACTGTATAATTCTGTATGCAAACGTTTCACGACAGGAAAAGCAATTATCTCAATTGGGCCAACTAACCAAAATATTCCATGCCGAAACATAACGTGGTGATCCACAAGTTCAAACTTACTCATCGAGCTATGCTCGGAAGCTTCTTTGATGTATCGGATCATACTGAAATTCGCCGAAGAACCGAGATTGTCGACATAGGTCGCAGATCGGATAACCGTTGAGGTAGAAGAGTTCTCGGATGGAGACCACGAATTGGAAAGCATAGCGTGTTACGCCCTACGGCCAAGTGGACAGAGGGCCTTATCGGCTTCGCAGAAAGTGGCTAGATGCGAAGGACAGAAGACCGTGCGTGGTGACGAGCCTCGGGACAAGCCTACATCCAGCAGTGGAAAGACACAGGCTGATGATAATGAACCAAAATATTAATTCACCGTAAAAAAAAACGTAGTAATAACATTAAATTCAATATGCTAGCTTACTCATCAGTCTATGTTTCACTGCATAAAAATCTAAGTGCAATAAATTCTACGTGAGCGAAGCGAACAAAAACTATCAATAGATAATCGTGACACTTGAATTAATTCCGAAGTAAAAATGTAATGTTTCTTGTTAGGTTTATACTTAGAAAATTCATTGACGGTCTACAAGTTCAATGCGAAAGTTATGTAATGTGTAGTTTTATAGATATAATATACATATACTTCGTGAATGTGTGGGTGCGCTTTAAATATTTTACACACATTATTACCTTCTATTTATTTTAATGCGCCCTTGAAAAAAAAAATTACGCAATATCTTCCAAATCGTGATAACGCTGAATTCTGGCAAGACACCAATATTATTAGCCTACAACTTTTAATTATATCCTATCACCTTACCAAATTCTTTGCAAAATTAGAAAACTGATGCTGTGAATGAAAATGTTTATGCAACCACAGAGACCTAGTTTAAAGTTTCAAGATTAATCTAAATAGGTCAAATTCTTAACAAACCTATTTTAATCTTTTCAAACAAGTACACATGAATAGACATTCCAAGATTCCTATACGTGTTTAGCTATAATAAAATCCAATAAGTACATTAGTTCAGATTTTTTTTTTCATTATGATATGCCATCTATATAAATGTGAAAGTGAGTTTGTTTGTTTGTATGTTTTCACATACACTTTGGCAAAGATACAGAAAGGGATATTCATTTAGAAAAAAAAAAGTACTGTACCAGAAGTACTAAACAAAAATATATCAGTAATAAAAATTTAATAAATGTTATAACGACTAAAAAACGAACGAAGTCACGGGTAAAAGCTAGCGTAATTAATAAAATAAAATGCAAACGTTTATGCTTGAACGATTCCTTTACTGAAGATTAGGTACCAAATTAGCCTGCATATGAACATGAGACTATTGTCTTGTCTTTCTGCTGAATAATGAAATGACTGAAGAGTTATCTACATATATTACCTAATTGTTATGTTTGTATATGCTTTGTTTTGTTACGAAGACTTGTTTTTTTATGTTAAACTCGACGGACAGGCTCATGGTCCACTTGGTAGATGGTAGGATTGGTATTAGGTGGCTACTGTCGCCTATAACACAAGAAAACGTTACGAAGTAGCCATTTTTGTCAAGTTTCATCTGCATTACCTAGTAGTTTTTTTAAAGTAGATATAAAAAAAATTGAAATTTGAAATATTAAATTTTTGTAACACAAAAAAACAGTGCCCTCCCTGATACGATCCCTTTACAATAAGTTCATACTCCAATTCAAAATTTCCTTTATTAAACTGTGAGAACTTGGTCATTAACAAATAACAATCGCCAACATTTAAAAAGGTTTTTACAATAACAATTACCGTTGGGTTTTCGGACACTTCACTCAAAATTTCTGAATCGAACTCTCGAAGTGAGTATTGTTACATTGCCTTTGCATTTATTGTAATATCGGTCGAATAGTAGGTATACTTAGTGACAGTATAGTATATTCATGAACTGAACAGCTTGATAGGTTATAGTTAATGTCGCCTAAGGTTATTAAATTAATTATTTCATTCATTTATTATTAATCCATTTATAATGTTAGGTTAGATTACAATTCAAAAATTCTAGTCTATCTACTTAATTTGAGAATATAGTACATAAATTAATTATTTTGCTTTATTCTGTCCTCATTTATTTATTTTTTATTTATTTATTTACAATAACATATTATATTTCAGTTAATTGGCTATGAAAACACACACTAGGCATGCAAGCCTGTATCGTGTGCTTCATGAATTAGTTAAAATTTATTTTTTTAAATTTAAAATAAATATCAAAAAATAAAATATAATAAAATAAATTATAAATTACTAAATATACACTAAATTAATAATAAATAGGTACATATAAAAATTAAAATACAACAAATATATTATTAAATTTTAATAATTTATTTGTACGAGACTAAAACGTTCAAAGAATCTACATACCGTACACGTACATTGTATTTTTAATGTAGGTTATACATATTAAATTTAGTACAACATAAACATTGAAAACAATACTCGTGGTCGGCACAATGTAATCAAGCAGATAAGCATATTGCCATGTATGTAGGTACCTAGTATTTGCTGTATATGTACGTATAGACTACAACCTTCACATAGCTAAGTAACATATGAAACTCTTTAGTTAAAAGTAGGATTAATCGGAATCAGACTAATTCGTCCAGCCGTCTGAGCGTTTAGGTGACTCATCAAATTAAGCAAGAAACAAAGTAAAGTGAGTAAAAATCGATGTGCATACGACAGGGAAAACAAAGGCCAGTTGGTAATATTGATTGGCGCTAAGAAGCGTGCAATGAAATTACAAAGGAAATAATGTAGGTACTCATTTCTAAACAATTAATAAGGAAGTACAGTTTGTGCATTGGTTACTTTTCATTTACATAATATAATTTTTTTATATACTTACTTAGATAAAATATAGGTATCTTAGATAAAATAAATAAAGATGTGGCTCTTGTGAAAACACCGAGAGTATAAGTAAAAATATCAATTTGATGAGGTAACAATTCAAGTTATTGCAGTTGAATATATTTTAGTTAAATAAATAAACATTATTTCTAGTTAATTATTTAATTAGGCCTTTGTTTTATAAATAATTTTTATCTTACTTATTCAGCGTTTATATCAATTAAAATTACAACAAAACACATCGTGTGGGCGGTGACATCATTTCTTCGCAATAGTTGTGTTAATGTTAACAAAGTAGATATTTCAGGAAAAATATTTTAATTTGGTTTGCATTGTGTACGTAGGTACATATTTTAATGAGTAATAGTTGGTCTATCGCTAATTCATGCATACTTATTATGGAAACAATAATTTTCATTTAATATTTAAAAGTAAGTAGACATTTTTGACGAAAACTTAGCGTCATGAATTTGATGAATGAATGTAATGAATTTTTATTAAATGAAAAGAAAGAGCTAGCGTGTAGGTATAGAAAAACACATTAATACATATAATAAAATCTTAAACGAACCGTGTCTGTAAATTAAATATATATTAAAAAAAACAATTTGTACCTACCTAGTTTTTAGAATTTTTGCTGTGCGTTTGTACACGCTGCTAATCTCAGAAACAGAAACATGCGATTTTCACTTAACATTAAGATTTTGTTTCATTCCAATCGATTTACAAACAAAAAAGTGAAGTTAGTTGAAATAATACGCACGATTCTAACCAACCGCATGTAGTCGCGTTCACAGCTAATTATACTAAATAATGTTATAAATCTTTTGCGTGAAAGAGTAACGTTTGTTACTCTACCTGGATTAACATTATAGGATTTCTTTTCTAGAAAAATATTAGGTTCCCCAGAGATCGTTTAAAAAAATAAAAAATTGTGCGTCGCCGTCGTCACAGCGATAAAGATGTCGGACGTTATATTAGATCAGTGGTTTTTTTTAAAAAAACTACTGTTAACGGCATTTTGTGAAACTTTTTGTCACCGGGTCTTTTTAGACTAATTTGACCCTGCTGAACACGATTCTGCCCGGTGTCATCCCCTCCCCCGCTCCCTTCCCCCCTTTCCTCCCCAAACGTGTCCCGATCTGCGGTTTTTTCAATTTATTTCGGAATCTATTAGAGATATAAGAAAACTGTCAATGACAAAAACAATCTGCACTAAATTCTCTACAAAATGTGTATATAAATAATTTGAGAGACATAATAACTTAAGAAATAATGTGTGTCGAAACTATGTAAATTTTTATTTTTTTCAACATTTTTGTATTTGCTGTTAATTTATCCAAAAACAAACGAAGATGTGATAAAGTAGTTCAGGAGGGAATTATTCTTGATACTTTTAGCTACAAAACAAGACCTTACTTACCCTCGTACGAGTATTCGTTCACGATTTATAGGTCGTAGCGCAGACGCCGCCATGCCGCCCATGAATCTCAAGTACTTACACTATGCTCGATACATCACATAGACACGTATATACTTAAAATAACTACTTTTTATAAACATTTCGTCATCATCATCTCAGTCAAATGACTTCCACTGCTGTACTTAAAGTTTTACTGAAGAAAACGGGAGACCACGAAGAACCAGACACAAGGCTGGTAGGTAGTACAGCCTTGTGCCATCATCCACAGATGTTTGGAGGCAATCATCCCCCAATGATGTAGAAGTAAGAAAAAGTTATCAGAACCCCTCACTAATACAATAACGCCCTCAAACGGACTGTTCAAAGCGTATACTATCAGCCTTGTGTCTGTTTCTTCGTGGTTTCCGATTTTCTTTAGTAAAAATTAAAGTCCAACAGTGAAAGTCATTTGACTGAGATGATGACGATGACGAAATGTTTATAAAAATAGTTATTTAAAGTAGGTACGTGATGTATCGAGCATAGTGTAGGTACTTGAGTATCGTGCGCGGCATGGCAGCGTCTGCGCTACAACCTATAAATCGTGAACGAATACTCGTATGAGGGTAAATTAGGTCTTGTTTCGTAGGTAAATGTATGAAGAATAATTCACTTCTTAGCTATTTTATCACAGCGTCGATTGTTTTTCGATAAATTAACTGCAAATACAAAAATGTTAAAAAAAAAAAATATTTGTATAGGTTGGTCAGACATTATTTCTTAAGTTATTACGCCTGTCAGATGATTTATATACGAATATTGTAGAGAATTTAATGCACAATATTTTTGTAATGGTCAGTTTTCTTATATCTCTAATAGATTCCGAAATAAATTGAAAAAACCGCAGATCGGGACACGTTTGGGGAGGAAAGGGGGGGAAGGGAGCGGGGGAGGGGATGACACCGGGCAGAATCGTGTTCAGCAGGGTCAAATTAGTTTAAAAAGTCCCGGTGACAGATAGTTTCACTGAATTCCGTTAACTGTTGAAAGCAGGCGCTTTTTGAGATTTTTCCGAAAGTCTAATGGCTGCGTCTGCGCTACGACCTATAAATCGTGAACGAATACTCGTACGAGGGTAAGTAAGGTCTTGTTTTTTAGCTAAAAGTATCAAGAATAATTCACTCCTTAACTACTTTATCACATCTTCGTTTGTTTTTGTATAAATTAACAACAAATACAAAAATGTTGAAAAAAATAAAAATTTACATAGTTTCGACACACATTACTTCTTAAGTTATTATGTCTATCAAATTATTTATATACACATTTTGTAGAGAATTTAGTGCAGATTGTTTTTGTCATTGAGAGTTTTCTTTTATCTCTAATAGATTCCGAAATAAATTGAAAAAACCGCAGATCGGGACACGTTTGGGGAGGCAAGGGGGGTAAGGGAGCGGGGGAGGGGTTGACACCGGGCAGAATCGTGATCAGCAGGGTCGAATTAGTCTAAAAAGACCCGGTGACAAAAAGTTTCACTAAATGCCGTTAACCGTTGAAAGCAGGCGTCTTTTGAGATTCCACCGCCGCTCTATATACTCTTATACCTATTTTCTCACTTGAGAAAATACCATTTCATTAATGCGGGCGAAGTCGCGAGCACCAGCTAGTGTATAATAAAAGAATAATAATGATTCAATTACAAAGTCGTAAATATTATAAAACTGAAGGGCTCGGCTGGCAGTATGAATGTTTTAAGCTCCTTTAAGTTTGGGCCATTGCACTCACGGCTTTGGACTTGTCTAACCGGCTCGCTATCAGTCCGCAGTTCGATTCATCGCGCGCCCGCCCGTGGGCCCGTGGCCATTGCTGGGATATCACCAGCTACACGCCTCAATAAAACCCAATACACTAACTATCCAATATCCAAACTGACCGGTTACACGGTCCATAAAGCGGGATAATGCCCATCGTAGAAAGAAAACAAAGATTTAAGATCTTGCGTTTATTTAGGTCGTATTATGTATATTAGATTTGTTTATTTGTTGAATGTTTAAGACAGGATGTCTATAAAACCGATAAAATATAAGGACGACGTCATACTGAAATATTTTTTTAAAGTATAGATTTTTGATAGATTGATCTAACTAAATTATTCTTTTTAGATCATATCCATGTAATGAATCCACATATTTTATACTTTTACAATCAATACAATGTTACAATCGCAAAGTATTCATGTGTTATTTACAGGACATGGTGTGCTATGCTATCTGGTATCATCTGAATTCGTTGCGCGCGCCATCATTTAGTAAAAAACATCTAAACATGATCAAAATCTATCAAATTTTAAAATTTTAATGAAGACAAGCTTTCCTGTTTATATTAAATAATTTACATTTTTAGACTTATCTAATTCACAGTTCTATGAGTCTCAGGTTGCGTCAGTTAACAGCGTCATAGCTGAGAATAATTTTCAAATGAAATGTGGGTCAGAGTTCAGAGGAGTGATATAACTGGCTATTCGTCTTCTTACACATCTTCTTTAAACACATCAAAAACACATTATATTATATATGAATTGTCCGTTAATGAAGCTTCAACTCGTGTCAAACTGTGAATCTTTGCGTAATTGCACACTCAATGTCACAACTACGATGAAAACACGCGACGACAAAGCGCTACGTGCTACGAGACATCGTTTGTTTTTCAGTAAAACGTCGCTAGTGTGTATGCGCCCTTATGTACGAGTAACAAAAACTCCCCAAGGTCCAGCTCGAACGCAATTCACGAAGGACTAATATTTTCCCGCGTCAACTCCCCCGCTTTACTGCCAACTAATTTCGCAATTATTTGTTGCCAACAACTGTTTAATGTTTATCTTGACGATATTTGCAAAATGTAGTTAGTGACCGACTGACTCAGAGACGTGTTGTTTGAAACGACCCGACACGGCCAGGCCAACAAATAGCGCTTATGCAATTGACCAAATTCCAAGCTCGACACTATTAATATTATTTAAATATTTATTTTACCAACACCAAATCGTATGTCAGTTAATGAAACTCGTTAACATGTTAGTAATTTGCTTATCTGTCTCGTTATTTATAGTCAATTAAAACAACTCTTAAGAGATTTATGCGCCTAAATTTTTTAAGCGTAACTAACGCAGACATTAGGTACATATTTTAAATATGGAAGTACGTATAATAAATACTATAATAAGATATAATAAAAATTAGAAAGGGAATTGTTTAATAAAGACGTATTGGTGTTACTGTAGTAGGTAAATTTATTGTATAGGTAATTATTTTGACAAAAAAGATATTATAATATGTACTTAAATATTATATTTATTTAGTATTTATGGCTAGTTTTTAAAAGTTCAAAAGCAATTAAAATCCAAGCTTTCTTCATAAAAATTTATGAAAATAGGTTCATAGTTTAACTGTTAAAATTAAGCAGGTATGTAAAGTTTCATATTTATATATTCATTTAATTAAAAGAACCCGCACTATGATAACCCATGCTTTAAATATTTACATTTGTAACAGTATACGCCTGTAAATAATAATGTTCTGAAAAACGCCAGAGAAAACACTTAATCCTAATTTAGCGCGCAACCAGCGCGATCGGTTCTAAGAACTGTATAGCTGTTTATTTTAAAACCGCGATTCGGTAATTCAATCTATACAGACTCCGCGGACATCCAATACTTTTTATCTGTGTCTACTTACTTTGGGCTAGGTAATATCTCGACGAATTAGGCGGTATTCTTCACTTGACACTGTCAATCACTGGTTCAAAACACGACGCGCCGTTTCTAAATAGGCGATTGAGCTCGCGGTGTATTTTTAGAGCGGTAATACGACACCGGTCGGGGACTTCGGTCGTTAGGTGGTAGTACTCGGGCGGAGTGCGGCGCGCTAGTGCGAGCGGAGTTTGGACGCAGCCGTTTCGCGGCTTCCCCGCCTCGCGTCCCGCCACCTGCCCCTCCAGGGGAGGAATATGCGCCCGCGCAGCCTCCGAGGACGATACCCTCTCGGACATCCCTTTGTGCGCTTCCACACAATGTGCTTCGGCCATAATGAGGCCGTCTCCAATACATTCTGATCCTTCACCTTGATACTGCAGCGCGTTAAGACACGCCGGATAGTCACTCGCCAAATAAACTTGCTGTTAAAAACATATAATAGGGAGTAACTACATTTATGCAGCTTAATTCAGCTTTTATCCTTAAAAAACACCTTCATACTGATCCAAGACCATTTCATTGCGGATCATGACAAAATTTGTTTGCAGCTCTCTTGAAAATCCCTTGTAATGGGAAACATATAAATACCTATGCTATCTGTATCGAACATTATTGATACAGCCATAGCAATAAGGTGCATTCAACTATTGATACAGCCATAGCAATAAGGTGCAGTCAACTATTGATACAGCCATAGCAATAAGGTGCAGTCAACTATTGATACAGCCATAGCAATAAGGTGCAGTCAACTATTGATACAGCCATAGCAATAAGGTGCAGTAAACTATTGATACAGCCATAGCAATAAGGTGCAGTCAACTATTGATACAGCCATAGCAATAAGGTGCAGTCAACTATTGATACAGCCATAGCAATAAGGTGCAGTCAACTATTGATACAGCCATAGCAATAAGGTGCAGTCAACTATTGATACAGCCATAGCAATAAGGTGCAGTCAACTATTGAAACAGCCATAGCTATAAAGTGCATTCAGCTATTGATACAGCCATAGCAATAAGGTGCAGTCAACTATTGATACAGCCATAGCAATAAGGTGCAGTCAACTATTGATACAGCCATAGCAATAAGGTGCAGTCAACTATTGATACAGCCATAGCAATAAGGTGAAAACAACTATTGATACAGCCATAGCAATAAGGCACAGTCAACTATTGATGCAGCCATAGCAATACGGTGCAGTCAACTATTGTCACATTAATTTGTCACAGCCATAGTATTCAACATCGATGGTATTCTTTTTACATTTTCAGAAAATAAAAAAGTGATAAAATAAAAAGAGGGCTATAAATAACACATAATCATGTATTTCATATAAAAACATATATTCGGTCACTTCATATACAATATACAATACAACGACATACTGCGTACAATTCAATAATTTATTCTATAAAAATAAACTAATCTTCTGCTACTCCTCCTCCACCTCGTCGTCTGTTGTGAACTCACTTTCGTTGCCACCCTGTCGAACAAATAACAACTCATTATACTCTCAAATAGAATTTATATTCCAAGCGAAACTTTGCTGTACAGAAAACAGAAATTTATCATTATGGTATTCATAATAATTATATTTTTTCCCTTACAGTGAAATTACAGCTTTGTGTTTCAGTGAGTAAGGGATGCTAGAGCTCATATCCCTATTTTATTTATTCTTAATCCTATTATGGTCCGCAGTGGATTTGCATGTTTAATAGGCGACGGTAGCCACTACCATCAAGTGGACCGTCACTCTGTCTGTCGACCTTAATCTTAAAAAAGTAGCATGATTTTTAAAATGTGCAGTGTCATTTATATACGAGTAACCTACATTGATATTTCGATAAATTCATAAATATATGAAAATCACTACATATAAAACAAAGTCCTCCGCCGCGTCTGTCTGTCTGTTCACGATAAACTCAAAAACTACTGAGTGATGGATAGAGTGGTTCTCGAGGAAGGTTTTAGTATATCATTTACAAAATTACGCGGGCGAAGTCGCGGGCAGCAGCTAGTAATTCATAAACATTATCGTTTATGATTATCGTTTAAATGTCAAAATTTGTTGAAAAATATAACGCTATCCGTACACAGTATACTCGTATAATAATACATTCGCGAGTATAAAGTCTTTAGTACATTATCACAGATTTTATGATAACGGCCGTGGCCCTGACATTTGCCCAAGAGTGCATTACACTCGTGGTCAAATACATATAAATATAACGCACTTCATAACGCCGCCGATACGCCGACACATTTCTTTACACTTTTAGAATGTTTCGTTATTTAACCACGTCAAACGAATTAACCTACTTGCATACTAAGTAATTTTACTATCTATTCAACTATGTAGTTAATCAAAAGTGGTTGTAGCTCAAGGCGTCGATCATTATTCGAGAGGAAATAGACGCTTTGAAAGTGTGAAAAATAATGTCATAATTAAAAAGAGTTTAGAAATTAATCTCAGACGTAATGGAAATTTTATTTAAGAAAAAAAAACGAGGACAGTTTTTTTAACTGGCGCCGTGTTAATAAAAACCGTCAATTTTCAAATTGACGTGTAATTTTCAGATACTGTGTAATTAAATGGGTGCGGTAAACACCACAAAAATGATTGATATTATCAGAGACACACGAGAGGTATTATAATGTTCTCTAGTCTACAAAAAAACGTTATGTAAGTAAAAAGACATAGTAAGAAAAATCAGCTTACAGTTAATTTGACATCCTACTATGTTTAGTCGACAGTAAAAAAAACAGGTGTTATATTTTGTTAACAAATAAAGTATTGTCCATATTAGTTATTATTTGGTCAGCAAAACATACTTATTATTTCGCATGTTAGGTTTTTTAAATAAATATTGATAAAACAAAATAACTAGGTAGTTGATCAGCAAGATTCTATAATTGCTATCCAATTACAATGCACGAATAAATTATCTAATAGTTAAATAATTATAATGTCTAGTCAATTAATTTATGTGGGTCTAGTCAATTAAAAAAGTTTGCTGATTATATGAAATTTGTTCAAATTCTAATAATGCTTTGAGATTATTTCAATCTCTTAATTGGCTGGTTTCGTTATTGATAGAGAAAAATTATTGATTTTTCTTTTAACATTTTTCAAAATTGATTTTTCTTGAAAAATTTTCATTGATATTCAAGTATAAAATTTTATTGATTTATGTAAAATCAATATTAGAAATTTCAATCTCGCAAACCAAACACTGGATAGATACGAGTAAATAAAGTAATAATTTATTTCAAATATTTTTAAGCGCATTGTTATATCCTTATACTAGCTGCTGCCCGCGACTTCGCCCGCGTAACATTGTAAATTATATACTAAAACCTTCCTTGAGAACCACTTTATCCATTGGTGAAAACAGCATGAAAATCGGTGCAATAGTTTTTGAGTTTATCGCGAACAGACAGACAGATGCGGCGGAGGACTTTGTTTTATAATATGTAGTGATGAGGTTTACCAAGAAAATTTATGGTTATATATGTGTCATCCGCTAATTAGCTATTAATAACCCCCGACTTTCTGTGAGTCCAATAATACTCTGTTGTATCTGCTGTAAGTTGCTGATCCCGCAGACTACTTGACGCTGCAGCATCAGATCAAGGTTACCATGTCATTGAAATACCACTGAGTTAAGAGTACACCAAATTTCACATCAATCGAACATGTGTGGAAATTAGTGAAATCAAGTAACTATGAAATGGGCTGATGCTCTTTTGAAAACGCTTGAACAGAACAGGAACAGCTGTGAGAATGATCCCGATCACTTTCAAAAAAAAAAAACAACCGGATCCGATTTTGATCGGTCTATCCGTTTTGTACAGACAGACACAGATAGAAACGTCAAACTTATAACACCCCGTGTTGAATCGTATTTAACAAGTAGCGACCACGACTTGTATTGGCGCTAATACGCAAGAACGATTCTTTCATTATGTCTTTTATACATTCGAAGTGTTGCTTGCTTTTAACGGTCTACCTATTTGAACTCCCTGCGTTTTATTTGAGTTAAACCTGGGATCGTTTGGGTGATTTTTTGGGCGCGCAAGTTTGTACACCCCGTTTTTGCGTCGGGTGTTAAAAAGTGTGTGTGGATTTTTATTTTACCTGATCGTTGTGATCTTCGTCGGAGTCACTGAGGTCCCACTGCGGATGATCAGCTGGCACGGCGGCCGCTTCCTTCACGTCCAACTTGATGTCGTGCTGTTGGTCCATGCCCAAGTACGAGTCTGGTGCAGGCAGAACCATTGTACAATTAAATTGTATCGTTACCATTTGATGTAAGCCTATACAGCGCCATCTATCAAAATTTTGAGGTAACAGTTGATTGTCATCCATCGGCACCAATACAAGTATCATTTTACTTTTAAAGAGATGGCGCTTTAATTATTATATATTAAAAAAATCTTACTTTTTTAAAAAAAACAACTACATATAGATAGACTTATAAATCAAAAGCTAATCTCAATATATACAAAATTTAATTCAAATCGTTAGAGCCGTTTCTGAGATACACAAAATAAATAAATTTATATATGTAATTATAATATGTATAAGTTATTAGATATGTTTAATTACGACACAGCTCTAGATGCTAATTCAAAGATGGCCTTAAATAATAGATGAGCTTTTTGACGATATATGCAGCGCAGCTCTGATTCGATTTGGAGGTTGGTCCTTCGATCCTAATTAATTATTCTTCAATGTTAATTTAATGTTACATAATTATAATCACCAGATCTGAGGCAGCAGGCGAGCGTGTAGAAGCCGGGCCATCGGGGCGCCGTGAAGCGCAGCTGCAGCTCGTGCGCGTGCACGAG
This sequence comes from Synanthedon formicaeformis, assembly GCA_945859745.1. Classification (NCBI taxonomy): domain Eukaryota; kingdom Metazoa; phylum Arthropoda; class Insecta; order Lepidoptera; family Sesiidae; genus Synanthedon; species Synanthedon formicaeformis. The sequence continues at coordinate 7,074,318 of OX243959.1, read as the reverse complement.
CGCAGTCACGTGCGCAGGCGCAGTCAGCAGAGTGTGCGACTTGCGATCGCAGATGTAGCACCACCAGTACTCCTGCTTCTCCTGCATACCATTATATGTGTGAAAATAACGCTGTCTGTCTGTTACCGATCATCATGTAATGAGGCGCGAACTAACGCGGGAACAAAGTGTACCTGTGGGAAGTAAGGGCAGTGCACGGGATGCGAGCTCTTGGAGCGGCCCTCGAGGCGCTCGCGCTTCTGAAGCCGCTTCTGGATCTTGTCCCACTGGTCGTCGTCGTCCTCCGCTGACGACTTGTTGCGCGACTCGTCGTCCGACCCCGACGACTGCGACGCGCTGTGCTCAGAGCTGTTCGCGTCCGACGCTTCGCCTGCATCAACAGAACCTTTATTTCAAACCTTTATTCATAACTAATCTGGGGGACCTGGGACTTATTAGTTTTATGAATACTATCTCGCACTAGTTGCAGAGGGAATACACGATTTCAAGGACCTTTGTTTCATCTGGTTTTTTGTATCAAGTGTGAGCTTTATTTTAACTCTTCACATACCATCATCTTCCTTCTTTTTGCTCTCCTTCTGTTTCTTGTTATCGACGGGAGGCGGCGTTGGCGGCGCAGGCGCAGCCTTCGCCTGTTTGTTGGGAAGCGGTTTCTTTCCCTTCCTGGCCGGCTGTTTCCTTGGTTGCTTCATCCACACGGGTCGCTTATAAGTCTCCTTCTTATCGCCCTTATCATTCTTCTCGTTATCTGGTTCATTCTTGCTAGTTTCACCATCTTCATCATCTCTGGAATCACAAAAATATTTCAGTTTATTTTCTCTCGACATTTGGACATCACAGATAAAAGGGAAGCTGAGAAAACAATAACTGGGCAAGCATGTTCCAGCGAGCGAGTAATAGGTATTTGAGAGAATTTACTGTCTCAACTCACTATAATGCGAATAATCGCGAAGACTAAATGCGACGAAAGACATTCGCGGTACTTATTTTAACTTACAATAATAAAACATACGCCAGCCGTTCCAATATTTTAGAAAAATCTTTACAGATGGTAGTTATTGCCCTACAACTAAATTTTAAATGTACATTATAGCTACGATGTTTTCATTAAAAACATTATTGGCTTATTGAATTACAAGAATTCAACTGGCGAAAATGTCCCAATTTCTGCACATTTTAGAAATTAATATACCAGATATGATTTTCAGTTTGTTTGCTTCCATCCAAAGCTTCATATTATATCTCAGAAATGTCATGCAATTTTTATTTATGATTGCTATGAGCAATAACTAACTAGTAATCGTGGAATTACTTACTTGATTGTCGCCTTTTCTTTGATAGTGGTATTGCCGAAGAGCTCCTTCATGTTGGTTCGCCTCAAAAACACAGTAACCGTCACAATAGCACCAGCTGTCACCACTGTTGGGTTTATGTCGTCGATTACTGCAAAAAACATCATGACGTGTGACTTGCGTATTATACATGTTATGAAATTTTCCAAAAATTGTAAGAAATTGTAATATGCATAATATTGGCCATTATAATACATTATACTTTAATGATTCATTGGACATGAATGATTACTATATGATAATATATAAATCACTTATGTCCAATGATGGATTTTAAAAGACATTCACCTAGTCCCTACATTTTAAATAAAATTAAAAAAAAAAATGAACATATTAAGGCTAAATTGCCAACATAGCAAGCTTTCAATACTTATAAGCTTACAAAATAATATTTAAAAAAAATATTAGTATGGACCACAGAGTAAAGAACCGCTACTATATGGAGACGGCAGTAATAATAATATTCGTGCTGCGCAATTGCGCTGAGAGCAACTTAGGGCGCATTTGACCACCACTTTTTATTTGCATGTTATGTAGTAAACATTATCCAAAAAAAACCCAATAGAAATGTCTCATTATGCTGTGAATTGGTGTTAATGTTCAAGAAAAGAGAAACGCAAGCAAAATTATGGAATAATGCAAATTTTTAATTTTAAGACTCGAGATTGTCTTGGAACACAAAACCTAAGCAATGTGTGAGCCGTGCGTGTAGGTACTGGTGTTGAATAAATGCCAACACTCTCTAACACACTGAATTTATATGGAAGCGTCTTCTAGTATGCAATTCTTCGCTCTGTAGCATGGACTATACTATATAGTTACCTTCAGTGTCGACTTGAAAGTGTATATAGGGCATATTTCCCAACACCTTAATCACATCATCATACTGTTTGTCGTTAAGGAATCTCAGCACTTGCCGCCTCTCTTCGCCTGACAGCTGTGCCAGCTGTAGTGGAGATTTGATGTGCTTCTTGCGATTGGTGAAATGCTTCAAATGCTCTTCCGTAATGTATGGCAGTTGCAACAGTGGCGATTTGTATTCCCATAGTCCTTGAACGATCATCGGCGACAGTTTCATACAGTTCTCTATGGTATCAATGGTCGGCAAGCGAGGTACTGTAAAAAAAGGGGTTTATTTTTCAATTACATTGGAATATTATATTCAAAAACTAATTTACTACTTTCCTAGTCCTAGTTTTAATAAAAAATATATACTTTCGCCTAGGGTACTTTAAAAATCTAAAATTATTAAAAAGATAAAAGCTTTGTTATGCCTGGAATGTTTATTTTAGGTTTAATAATTTAAAAAAAAACGTGCATAGCCTCCATAAAAAATATAGCTATCACCAATTTTTGTTTTCAATAGAAAAAATTAGGCAAAAGTTTTTATGCAGTTTATACGCCTTAAACCTAACAAAATGTTAATAGCAGTAACAAAAGACCAACAGAATGTTGTTTCTTTTACACGAGTAAAGAATGGCAGAGCCCATTTCCTTTTCCTAATCTTGGCTCTTACTTGAACCTTTTTGTGTCACAAAAGACGTCAGGGACCTCACTTAGTTGCAGCAGCCTACCATATATGACAGATATGACCTTAGATAGCAATACCGTCCAATCTAAGGTCAGGTGTCCATCAGCCATTTGCAGTAAGTAAACCAATGCATTAAATAAAATTCTCCTTATATACATACTAATCATTCGCCCCTTTCTTCACACAGAATTAAAATTTTCATAAATCCTTTCCCAGTGGACTCTTTGGTTATGAAATAAACCTTTGTTTGAAATGCATGTTGATAGTCAGTCAAGACAAAATATTTTATAAGTATAGATTTAAGAAAGAAAGGGTGTATGCTTACTTCTCCTGGCGTATGCGAGAGCGATGAGCTGGTTGACACAATTGACAAGCTCAACTATAAGGTCAGGGCAACGGGAGACCACGTAGCGCCGGTCACACTCCAGCGTACTTTCGTTCAACTTCATTCGAGACAAGTGTGCGTGAAGTAGAGCACGCGCCTTTATACTGTATGCTCTACATAGGGGCTGCTCCTTGTTTTTCTCTCCCAAGTTTGGGAGTTCCCGTAGCAATTGTGGCACTTCTTCGTTGTCGGTTATCCTCTCTACTATCTCAGAGTTGTGTCTACGATCGAACTCGCAAGACGCCGCCAATATCATGAGAGCTCTTTTCAGAGGCATTGATGGAGTTTTGTGGCAAAAGTAAAAATACATTTGTGTAGTGTCCAGTAGAACTTGTTCACCCGAGAAACGTATGGAACGATACCACCATGTGCCGACCTAAAATTAAATTTTCATTATACCACAAATTTGTGCTCAATATAGGAGGTTAGAATACCATTTACGAGGAAGAAATAAATTTGAGATAACTTACGGCTGTAGGCAGAGCAATCATAAATACAAGTGCATAGAGACCTAGCACCCATACACTGTTCTCCTTCTCAACAATCCAACTGGGTAGAGCAATACCAAAACTCATGGCTCCGGGACCATCAGGATTGCCATATTTCTCCCAATTCCGCCTCGCCTCTTCGTCTGTTAAAGCCTATATTAATAAAAAAAATATTTGTATTAGAATTCCAATTTAAAAAAAATTCTTCAACCTAGAACTAGTTTGGCATTAAGAATTGATAACAGAATTCAAAATTTGTTAGTTTTATTGAGCAAAAAACAAAACAAAAACAACTACCTACTAATGAGCCCATTACATGAGTAGTTAGCGTGCCTGCCTTAACACTGTCTCAGGAGTCTCGGGGTTTGCCCTGGCGGGATCAATTTTAGAAATAAACTGTCCAAAGTTGGCTCTGATATGGATCAGAAAAGTAGTTAGTGGCAGGTTGCTGTGGTGTTTCAGTGAGTGAATAATAAATAAATTATCCTTAATCCTAATATGGTCAATTGGTAGTGCACTTCCAGCACATTTGGCATTGTGTTATGTGATGGTAACCATCAACCATCATGTACACTTTAACATTAAAAAAACTGTGTTATTACATGTAAATACATGTTCACATATTTTTATTACCTTTTGTAATTATTAAATAAATTTATGTAGAAACATATTGAAATGTATTGAAGTAATTTACTGAAAAGTACCAAGGCATACCGTTCTTTAAACTAACCTGATAAGCTTTTGTTAGTTTCATAAAGGCTTTCTCATCACCAGTTTCCTTGTCTGGATGAAGTACCAGTGACTGCTTCCGGTAAGACTTCTTGATCTCTGCTTGCGTAGCTCCCGGTGGCAAACCCAATATTTCATATGGATCAAAATTGGACATTTCATAGTCAAATTGCGACACTTTATACGCTAAGAATCCAAGCAATATCCATCCTAAGATTATAGCTAACTTTATGAAGAAATTTTTAACAACCTTGTAAGGTTGTGATTGTTCTATAATTATTTGTTTTTTTATACAGTTTGGACATTGACACAGTTCTGCTATCTTCGACGGATCTGAAAATAACGGTAACCAATAATTGTAGCTAGTTGGGACATGGCATGAATATTTATTGAGCTCACTAAAAAAAAAATAAAGAAATTTAAAGACATTTGGGTCGAGTGTGTAAATTATGGGAATATTTTTTAAGTTATGCCATACTATAGAGCTTTATAAAATTTAAACAAAAAACATGATAAAAAATATGCACCTTCTTTCTTCTTCCTTGGCCAATAGTAAAAAGTCGCTGGTATTAATATTAAAGCAAGAAAAGAAAGAACAAAATAAAAAAATGTGGATCCACTTTCGTCGTATTCAAATTTTTGACCTCCCATTTTTCCTTTTGAAATTACATTTATTAAAAAATAAAATAACTAGGTACTTTTTGCAGTATATCGGATTTTAGAAACACGACACACGATGAACGAATCAAAATGACGTACGTACGTACGACAGCGACGTGTCAACCATAGATGAACGCAGAGTAGAAAAATATATTGACTACAATGAATTTTTGGGCTATTGTTTCGTTAACAGGGAATTTGTAATAGAAATTTGTATTTTATTACAACTTCCTGCTATTGGAAACTATTGGAACTTGATTGGAACTGTAATTACCGAGCGAGGTACTAGACAATTCACTGAACTCAAGTATTATAGTGTTCTGTGTATACTTCTCTATAGAGAGTTAGCTTGTGGTCTCAGCACTGTGACACTGACATGACATTGACAAATGACAGCTGACTGAAAAAATAATCTAACAAAAATATACATTAAAACGTCATAAAAAGGAAGGATTATTTTTAGTGTTATGAAATTTTTCTGTTTTTGTTACAATTCCAAATTTCAACATTACAATTTTTCGCTCTCTGTGCAATTGTGCATACAGCTCCCTTAAGAAGGTAGGCACGCATATTTATTTATACCTAAAAATATAGTAGGTACCTACGTATGTTATTACGTATAACTGAGACTATATATATTTCCAATCATTACAGGATATCCACTACGTTTTTAACGTATATTTGATGAAGTAATAAATGGCAACCAAAACAATAGCCAGTGCAACGGTTAGAGCTGTAAAAAAGCGAGTGCTACCTTCTAGAGCAGCACTCGTTTTAACTCCATCAGCAATCACTAAGATCAAAGAAATCATGTCAAAAGATGAAGCTAAAGGTTTTCTTGGTTTGAAAGTTGGTGTTCGACAGAGGGGATGTAATGGTTTATCTTATACATTAGATTATGTAAAGTCTAAAGATAAATTAGATGAGGAAGTCAAACAGGATGGTGTCACTATTATTATAGATAAAAAAGCTCAGTTAACACTATTAGGTATGTATGTTTATTTCTTAACTAATGTTCTTCTTCTTCTTTATGGATGTTTTGGCTCCATCAGAATTTTACTGATGATTTTTCCAGTGTCAGTTGTAAAAATAGCATCCCGAGACATTTTATCCAAAAAAGTTAAAATAACAGCTAGTTCGCTTTGTTATTGCATTATCGACCCCTGGAGTCACTTGTGTTTATAGTCAACGTGGATAACCACCAACAAATGGAGCATTAATCATAGTTAACCCATTCATTACCAAGGACTCCCTGGCGAGTTCACTAAAGTCGCATACTAAATCGCTTAGAACTTGCTACACGAGTCCAAGTTTTCTTAAAAAATACTAGGAATTAATGTAAAACACAACTTATTCATTCAAAAACCGCCTTGAAATGTTGAGATATGCAATTCAAAAGCCGCGTCGCGAGTCTATTCTCATTCATACGGCCAATGACTCACGACACGAGTTCAACATATACGCTGGCCATTCATATGAGACTTGAAATTTTTGTTGCGGCAATGAATGTGTTAACCTTTTCTCTTGGAAAAGCATTATTTATCTCATTCTTATAAGGAGTTATCTTGATAAAGAATTCATTTCGGAAGCCCTAAATTCAAATTTTTATGGATATTTGCACAATTTAAAAAAAACAGATGTTTTATATATTAAGTTTGCCAGACAGGCTGATGGTTAACTTGATGGTAGGTGGCTACATGCCTATAAAGCAAGCATTGCCACAGGTGCTGTAATTTTGCTGCCAACCATAGGATTAAGGATAGGTAAATTAGTTCTGGCATCCCTTAACTCACTCACTTACAAATACTATCATTTCACGGTAGTTTTCTGTAAGAGGGTGATTAGTGCCGTCTATTTTAATCTGTATTGTTGATTCTTTTTTAGGTACTGAAATGGACTATGTAGAAAACAACTTGTCAGCTGAATTTGTATTCAACAATCCCAATATAAAAGGCACCTGTGGTTGTGGAGAATCATTTAGTATCTAGATAACAAAACAGATCTTAATGGCTAGTTTTTTTAGTTTAAATTATGTTGTCATTATATTTAAAAAAAAATCTAAAATTGTTATAAAATACTTTATAGTATTTGCTTCTAGCATTATTCAAAAATATAATATATTGACTTCAATATAATATGTACCAGTCGTGATATAGTAAGCTCTTAAACATTAAAAATGTTTATTTAAAATATTTAGTGACATAATGTACTAAAACTGAAAGTAATGGCTTAGCTTTAGATTATATTGTAAAAAATGTATTATATAGATGGAGTTAGTCGAATCATTTTATTTTTGTTTTATTGTATATTTTTAATGAAATAGTGTATTCTTGTTTATACTTTAGCCATGATTGTATAAAAGTAGGTAGCACACAAATAAAAAAGTTTCATTAAGTTTATTTTTATTCTGAAATACCGAACAATTTGTTAATAATAAACTACAATATATTATGCAAATAATTTATTTATTACCTACTTTTCAGTACTTGCCTACATACAGCAATAATATAAGGGTAATAAGATTATTTATTTAATATATTGTTGATTAAGTATCTATATCATTTCCTAAAGTCTATCCATACTAGTATGGTATGGTTACATTGTCTTTTTACGTTTTAATTCACGTACGTTCCCTTTCAAATCCGGGAAAAGGAAAATTGAGTATGCTAAGATATACATATTACATACTAGCTGGCGCCCGCGTGAAAAAAGTAGCCTATCCTGTGTCCCGGACGTCTAAATGTTTATCTACCAAGTTTCATGAAAATCGGTTAATTCGTTTAAGAGTTATAGAGGAACATACATACATACAATACCTACACTTACAGATAATACTTTATTTATTTTATAGAACCCAAATATTAATCTTTTCATTTAAATGTCTTATCAGAAGATAAGACTTCATTTAAATGTAAATTGTATTTAGACAGGAGGATATTACACTGGTTTCAGTAAAACTGTTATTATCAATTATCAATATTAGAACGTTTGAACGAAAAATAAACTCAATGGGATGGGAATTTAAATAGAAAATAAAAATGCTTAGTTATTTTTTTTTATTATTAAGGCGGCTATACACGACAACGATTTATATATGTGCAGTCAATTTGCACCGATTTATCGAAAGGGTCAAATCGTTGTAGATTATTTCGTTCGCACAGTTGATCGGCGTCAGTTGCTTTTCTTATTGGATAAATCATTGTCGATTTATCGAATAGGAATCGGCTAATTTTTATTTGAACTTTATAATGATTATAGGAGAGTATGACCTCCATTTTGGAGCCATTTTGCCAATCTTACCACGTGTCTTTATTTCTTTAAGCTCACTATCAAATCAAAGCTAAAATAAGTGCAAGTCAGTGATATGTTAAACAGGAGGATGCGCCCTTACCATACTACTAGTGACAAAAAATGGTCCTCTAATTTGCAGATCTAGTTACTAAAAATAATTTGTTTTCATTGCCATCTTAATACTTATTTTTATTTCTTTTTGGCGTATTCTGTTATTGTAAAGTGTTCTCATTGGTTGGTTAGACATATCACTGGTAAGTAGGCATTTTCGTATCTTTCTACGCACAGAATGAACACCGGTCATTGGTGCCAATTTCCGATTTTGACACCGGCGCATCGGTGCCACGTACTAGGAACATTAGCCTTGTCCTATATAGAAGTCATTGGTGCAAGTGCGACTTTTTCATATTTTAGTGTTATTATTAACATGTTTCTCACACAAGCTTCTGCTGTGGAGAAGGAGAATCTACAATCGATGAAGATGTTTGTCACCTCACACGTGTGGTGTGGAGAGCAAAAGGTTATCTGATTTAACTTTTCAGTTTGAAATTGTTAGGTACAATGAATAACTCCTTATCGTGTTTAGCCGCCATTAGTTGTGTTTGTATAGTAATGCAGTTAAATTACTAGAAGTAGGTGTATCACAACTTAGAGTAAAGATAATTAACATTATATATATTACATATATGCAATAAATAATTATTTTTAATAAATTATAGTTGTTGTAAAAAAGAACAAGGAAAACTCAGACTACTTTAGAGAACTAGGCTGAAAGTGTATGATACCAAGTCATAAACATAGTTCATTTTTTTTTCTGTCTGTCCCTTTCTCTCAAATAACATGGACGTATCGTCGCGATACTGAATGAAACGTTTTCTTTGTTTACGTGTCGAATTCTTTACGAAATATCCTAAGATTATCAAAAAACATATTTTCTTGTGGTTTATGGAACTTCTCGTAACGTATTGGTACGAAGAGTTACTGCCGGAGACGAATTGTGTGAAATGAATAACGGAGAGGTCGGAGGGTCTAGAGGCAGAGGCCGCGGGAGTTGGCATCAACCTGAAAACCAACCTCCACCGGAGCTTCGACGTCCTAGAATCGCTACTGAAGGTATATAAATGATTAATGCAATGCGTGCTACACTTTCACGAGCCGAATCTTGCCTATTTTCGCCGTCATACTTGACCAGCTTTAGCAACGTTTTTCATATAGACTCAAACCCAGGGTGAAAGTGACGATTTCCATTTCTAATGACGTCGTCCGCCGCTGCTTGACAAACTCGAACGGGTTGAGTTGTGAATCATTATTAGGTTATCGTTGTTAAAACTGTACAAGTTTAATTAAACTATTCTTATAAAATCGTTTGTGCTGACTATCAACTAAGTGAAGAAAGCTGAAATTTGAAACAAAGGTTTATTTTATAACATACTAGTGACACGCTCCCGGTTTCGCCCAAGAAAATTTTTAATTGGGTTTTATTATAAATATAAAAATTCCATGCAAAATTATCTAACTGATGGTGAAAACCCCATCAAAATCTATTACGTGGTTTAAAGAAGTTAGTGACCATACAGACAGACCTACATGGAAAGATACTTCAAATAAAGATATAATGAAGAAGCATCTGCTAAGAAAGCGTTTTTGAAAATTTTTACTCCATATCAAGCCGGGGGCAGGTCACTAGTTTCTGATAACTAATTTTTATTTTAATAATTTTCCTATGTGCCTATTATGAATCTAGTTATATTTTTTTACTAGCAACCCGCTCCCAACTTCCTATGCAATTTTATATTGAGGTCAATAATTGAGATAAAAACTGTCCTATCTTTTAAGTTGGATCAAATTTCAGATAGTTTCAATCCAAAATTTGATCAAAATCGGTTCAGTAGTTTCAGAATATGTCATATAAGATATGTGTCATATAAGATATATATAAGATTAAAATTGTCTTTGAACTGTTTTTATTATTTTTTCATAACAGATACTGCAGTTAAATCGAAACTGTCAGCGGATGCTAAAGAATGGTATCCACCTAACTACAACCCGCAGGCGGCTCCAGTAGCCTACTCTGCGGATCCTGTACCTTACCGGTTACCACGCTCCTCGGTGCAGGATCGTCTGCGGCAAGCTCAAGATCAGAACATTTACAACTTTGACAATATGTCATACACACTTGAAATGGATAATGTTGATTTACATGTTTGTATATTATTTTATTATTAATAATATTTTGTAGGTAAAAAATACAGGTTTTACATCTTCAAATGTTTCTGTAATGAGGTTACAGGAAAATATAGTATAATTGTTTGTGTTTGTTTAATTACAATTGGATATCGTTAAAAGCTTCTTTTTTATGTTACAAGTTGACAGACAGGCTGACGGTCTACTTGATGGTAAGTGGTTACAGTAGCCCAAGGACACAAGCAACACAAGGGGTGGGGGAGGGAGGGGTGCTGGTGCGCTGCCTAACCTGTAGGAATTTGTTTACAGATATAAACACATTTAGAACTGCTGGCTTTCATTATGCTTGTCCAAATAGTTAACAGTTTATTGATCTCAGAATTGCCTGCATTTTCAACCGACTTCGAAAAAAGAGGAGGTTCTCATTTTGACTGTATTTTTTTTAATGTTTTTTACCTCATAACTCGACTGGGTGAACCGATTTTGATGATTCTTTTTTTATTTGAAAGCTGGTGCTTCCCGTGTGGTCCCATTTCAATTTGGTCCAGTTCTGACAATGGCATCCATGAGAAAACGGATGAAGTCGGTTTTTTTGTTTGTTAAAAAGAGATATTATATACTAATTTGTACAGTGCAGTTTAAAATTAGAAAGCATTAATCTTTGTACATGTGTAGCTTAAATCTTTTATATTATATTTCATTCCTTATAATATTTGGACCTCACTCTTAGACCTCTTAGTATACATAAAATTTTATTTTCACAGAACAATATAGCACATCTAATTACCGTGATGTGTGAGATAACATTTGACCCTGGCAAGTTTGATACATTGTGTGGCTCTCTTGTGGACTCGTTTGCTTCTACATTATCTGATGTGAACTACACAAGACCTCTGGTTGAAGCTATCGTCAATCAGGTATTAGTTTTTCTTATAATGTTTGTCAATAGGTCTAGAAAATGTGATGTAGATATTTTTCAGATTTATTCATACTCTTGGTGATTATACGTTTTCCCTCTATTAAGTTAATTAGCAGTACTGAGATATAATGATGTCGAAGAAAATTCAACTTGATTTTTATGCTCATTCTGTAATCTAACTAGAGCATAACAGGAGATGACTCACAACTTACCTCAATTTGAACTCATTTTTGGACAGAGCTTATTGTTCAAAACAATTTGCCATTATGCATAAAAGTAACTTCATAAAAAAAGTGTTTATGGATATATTTTGGATAAGGAGTAATCTGGTATTATAATATATCTATAAATAGTTAAAAATTTTATTATAATGAATAGTGTTTCTAATTGGTGTCCATTGTTTTCTCTTTTTATGTTATTTAAGTGATAAAATATTATAAATGGATTAATGTAAAACAATAATTTATGAGACTAGGCGCCTCTTTCACCAACGTCAAGTAGGCCAAACTGTCATTTAAAGTCACCGGTAACCAGGGATAATGGAGCTGATATACTTTTGTTTGTACGGTAAACGTTCCAAACATTAAATAGAAAATAATAAAAATTCGGCTATCAAATGATGCAGTAAACCGAGTGCATAATTCAATATAACAAAATGATTTATAAAAGTAACTAATCAACACTTTACATGTAGTTTGTGAAAGAGGCCCTTAATCTAATAACGTTTGTGATTGGATATTAAATGAATATTTAACATTTGGTGTACTTATACTAATAAAGATTTAAGTTTGTATATATCATTTAAATTTTAAATACATACATTACAATTTAAACACAAAATTACAAATCAATATCGGCAAAACATACTTTCTCTTCTTCACTTATTTGTTATTATTTGTTCACTAGCTGTTGCACGCGGCTTCGTCCGCGTAACTTTATAATATATAGCAAAGTATAATAAAAAATAGGATTTTGTAACATTTTTACCTTGTGCAGTCTATAGGCGAACCGAACTTCCGCTACAATGGCGCTCGCCTTTGCTCAATGTACGACTCCATCATGACGCCCGAGGAGTCGACTTTCCGCGAATGTTTGTTGGCGCGTTGCTCCAGCGAGGAAAATAAAATCATCACCGGTGTCGAGACTTCGGACGAAAACATTCGCGGATTCGCCATGTTCCTTGCTGAAATTTACACCCAGCTAGAAGACAATCAGGTCACTTCTATTTCCACACATTTACTTATATTCTTCCATTATTTAACATGTCTTTGCTCAAATAAAGATTTCTTTATGTTGTCACACTTTTTGGAAGATTCCCTTTGCAAAAAAAATTCATAACACAAAAAGTGACATTGTTTTTAGTAAATTGTGTTATATAATAATAATTTATACAATGATGTTCTATTCAGGGAGGAAGAATCAAGTCTCTGGGCGAGAGTCTGTGTAAAGTGTTTCTTCATTTACTGGACACTGACAATGAAGTGAACATTAAGGCTGTATGTCAACTACTTAAGGTAAAATTTATTATTTAAATTAGTAACAAATGGAATGTTTAAGGAGAAATTGTCCTTAATATACAAGTATATAATAATAAAAGTTCTTTTGTTGAGTTACTTGGACCCAAAGTGTTAGTAAACATGTTACAAAATCTATAGATACACAATTCAATGAGCCCATTGGTAGAGTATTTTTGATCCATGGGGTCTCACGTTCTATTATGGGCAAGGTTAACTTGGAAATAACTTATCATAATTTTACAATTGATGGAATCCAACTCTATTACTAACAAGTAACACTAGACAGCACAGGGAAAGGTAAAAATATACCCAGGACTCCTTTCTTCATCATGTAATTGTTATGTTTCATTCCTATAAATTTGAGTTAAATTAAAATTATCGAGTCACTGTACAGCAATCATTGGCTATTGTTTGTCCCCCAAGTTCTGCTAACGTAAATAGAATAAAGGGTAGGAATTAGAGGAGAATAGACTTTGATATCCCTTAACATATTGTATAAGTACCAAAACAACACTTGTGCTGTTATACAAAGGTGATTCTATAAAGGGGTGGTTTCTGCGGAAGTTTGTTACCAGTATGATATTCTGTATAATTTAGCCACTCCGACTCGTTTAGATTAGGGTGGCCCCCTTTAAAAAATGAATCCCAACGAAGAAATATCATTGTTACTTCTACTTTTGTTGATACTACTTTGGCGCCATCGACGTCGCATACTTAATAAACTTAATAGACAATGCCCAAAAAAAAAACAGGTGACAATTCAATGATAAATTGTTCTGTATCAAATTCGCCCTTTTTGCAATGGGTCTGACCGATGGGTTTGAAAATGACTATAAAACACACATAATATCAGAGCTATGGTTATGTACATGTGAAAAGTTTTTGTTTCATCAAAATCGATGCAGTATTTCCGAAGTTATTGACACCGAAACTTCGGTCGCTATTCAAATTTTCAAGTTCGCCCGTGCTAAGTGGATGACGTCACAAGGGCCGATGCTAGACGCAAGTTCATAGTAATAAGATAGATTTGTATTTTGTAATTAATTAACTCAAAAACTACTGGACCGATTTTAAAAATTCTTTCACCTATAGAAAGCTACGTTATCAGCGAATAATATAGGCCATATTTTATAAAGTTACGCGGGCGAAGTCGCGTGCAACAGCTGGTATCATTATAGAGAGAGTAGATTTCTATTTTTGTTTACGAGTATAATGATTAAACTTAAAAACTACTAGACCGATTTTAAAAATTATTTCTCCTATAGAAAGCTACGTTATCAGCGAGTAACTCGACTTCGCTCGCGTAACTTTATAAAATATAGCCTCTGTTATTCGCTGATAACGTAGCTTTTTATAGGTGTAAGAATTTTTAAAATCGGTCCAGTAGTTTTTGAGTTAATAAATTACAAACAAAAATAGAAATCTACTCTCTTTATGATATTACCAGCTGTTGCACGCGACTTCGCCCGCGTAACTTTATAAAATATACCCAATGTTATTCGCTGATAACGTAGCTTTTTATAGGTGAAAGAATTTTTAAAATCGGTCCAGTAGTTTTTGAGTTAATTAATTACAAACATACAAATCTCTCTTTCTTGCATCTAGAATCGGCCCTTGTGACGTCATCAACGTTCGCGAGTAGTATTAAAAAATTTGGGTGGCGCGCGTACTTTGAACGCTTATAACTCGGTCATTTTTTAAGATATCACAAAAATAAAAACACTGCCGTATTTGTCTAGTGAGCTATATTTGGGGGATATCATTAACTAAAATCGATGGTCAGACTCATTATGTACTCGTATGTATGCACTGGCAACACTAGCTTCAAGACTGATCGCACGCGACTGTCCAACCGCGTTGCTGGCTGCTATCGCATTTTAAGTCGCGTTGCTAACGGCCTTATGTGATAGCATTTTTTTAATGACTGACAATACTTTCAAAATCCAGACCAGAGCCAACAAGAGGCAATCACTCTTTACCACCCAAATTAAAATGATGTGTTGTTGCAGCTGTCGGGCATAGCGCTGGACGCGGACTGCCCTACGGGCATGCACGCGGCGTTCGAGCGGCTGAAGCTGCGCGAGAGTCTGCCGTGCGTGAGCGGCGTGGTGGCGCTGCGCTCGGCGCGCTGGGGCCTCGCCGAGCCGCCGGGCGAGCCGCCGCGTCGTCTGCCCAACGGCCAGCCCGACTCCGCCGAGCCCACCGGCGGTTACTTGGAGGACGGCCACACTCTCACCGCCGAGGAGCAAGCTTTCCTGCAGAGCAACCTGCCCTGCGACCCTCCCAAGCCCACTGCCGACGACGACTCGCTGTAAGCCTTTTACCACTTTTCCTAATTCAAGCGTTTGATGACCATTTCCTAGTTGACTTCACTAACTTCCACATGTTCAATTATGTGAAATTTGGTGGTATTTCCGTGACCTGGTGTTGCAGCATCGAGTAGTCTGCAGAATAACCGCAGATACAGCGCATTTAGGCTCAATAGAAAGTCACGGGATATAATAAATTCAGTTTGTACTCACTATATGCTTTCTGTTGACGCCGTTTTACGTACACATCCACACACATCGCACACATACAAACAAACGCATCACACGCATATCTACCTACATATTTATCTATTTTTTATTCCCTTTTCCTACCCTTCAAAAAGACAGACGCTAAAAAGTTGCCGCCGCGCGCGCATCTCGCTCCGCAGAATTAAAGATATCCTCTCTCGTGTGTGTGGTATGTGACATCGCTAAATCCTCGTTAATCAAATCTTAAAATCAACAAAAAACTCTGGTGTATTGTGGTGGAATAGAACCAGCGCAGAAGGAGCAGGCGAACCTCAATCGAAGGCAAAGGTGAGTCTGTCTTTCCCCATCTTGTCCCCACCATAATATTCTTTGGTCACTTCGAGCCGTATTCCTGGTCCTTTGTAGTCGCATTCCCTATCCTATAATATTTATAAAATTCACGCAACGCAGTCACATACTCACACATTACTCATACTCATATCTATATATATATAAAAAAAAAAAAAAAAAAAAAACACGCTAACGCTTATATATATTTCATACAAAATACACGCTTAAAACGCTAACACACTCCTGCTACGCATATTTATTTTAAATTCCTTATCTATTTATTAACATAATACACAAATTAATTACCTACGCACATTTACTCAACGCATAACGGTTGTTAACATTATTTCGTTTACCTACCGTTTTGCATTAATTTTGAACGCAATATTAATTTATTTAATTACCTCTCAAAATGTCTAAGGAATCTGAATCTGTTAAATCCATTAAATTAGAACATACAATAACTATGCTGGAAGCCAAACAGAAAAGTATGTTCGAACTCCTTCAAAATATATACGACCTAAGTAAAAAAGTGTCCGATAAAAATGTTAAACAAAACTTCCTTACGCGATTAAACTCTTTAGAAAAATTACGGACAGAATTCACGGAGGTTACTGAACAATTAAATATTGCATTGTTAAATAGTGACCCTTCCTACAAATGTAACTTTGCATCCATACTTGCATTCGACGAGTTATATTGTCGCATTAAGGCCGTGGAAGGTGACATTTGTCCCGTGTTGTCGCAATCAACGCAATCCATACCGACGAATGCTTCCGCTGACAAGGTGGGATCTTGTCTAAATTTTGAAATTATTAACAAAAAATTGCCCGCTTTGGAATTAATGTCGTTTAATGGCTCACCGAACGACTGGACGCTATTTTATGAGAATTTTTGTGCATTAATTCACAATAACCCTAGTTTATCAGATGCAGAAAAAGTACAATATTTAATAGGTCGATTGTCTCATAAGGCGCTTGCCGTTTGCGCAGGTATCCCTCCAATCGCTAGTAATTATAATATATTATGGAACGCACTCATAGATAAATACCAAGACAAACGCTCGCTAGCGGTTATGTACCTAGATAAATTATTAAATTTCAAGGGTAGTCAATGTCATACCTCGCAATCATTAGACAATTTTCTAGAACATTTTTGCTCATCTCAAGCCGCTTTAAAACAGTTAGGTATAGACGACTTGAGTGATTTTATTCTTACCCACATAGCTATAACTAAATTAGATAAGGAAACCGTTAGTTTGTTCGAACAAGCGAACAGAAATCAGAAAATACCTACTTTTGATTCTTTATTAAAATTTATTAAGGAACAAAGCAAAATATTAATGCTACGCTCGGATAACGCTATTTCAGATAAATTCTCAAGTAATAAAACGCAATCCAATAATTACGCTAAAATAAAAAATAAATTTAATACGCAATCTTTTATAGTAAATAGTAACAATGTACCTAAATGTTCTTTGTGTAAGATAGATAATATTCATCCGCTATATAAATGTCAATCTTTTTTGAAGTTGGATCCCAGCGAGAGAAATAAATTTGTCCGTTTAAATAATTATTGTATAAATTGCTTGGGATTTCACAATTTCAAAAATTGCAAATCAACAAATAAATGTTTTATTTGCAATCGTCCGCATCATACAAAGTTACACATCGATTTTACACCAAGAACTCAGACGCAACGACGCATCGAACCCGCGGCTGCGCGACCGTCTTCGACATCTCAACCGCTGAACCATTCGGCGCGCTGCGTTCAAAGCGATGAGTCATCGCCTGCGCCCACTCACGCACTGAATGCACTGAATAATGTTTCGCTCGCCGCATCGAATAAAAATTATTTAACGAATTCAGTGAAAATATTGCCTACTGCTATTGTTTATGTTGTTAATAATAGTGGGGAACGCTTTCAAATACGAGCTCTTCTCGACTGTGGTGCGATGTCGAACTTTATAACGAAGGCGTGTTGCGACCGCTTAAATTTGAAAATTTGCTCCGCTCCCGCTACCGTAAAGGGTATAGGACTGACAGAAAGGTCAGTGCTAGGACATACGCAATTTACAATATTTTCGCGCTTGGACTCCCGCTCCAAGTATACGCTTAACGCACGGGTTATAGATGTAATATCGGACAAATTACCTGAAACGTTTGTAAATACAATTGATTTACAGCATTTACGCGGCCTGCCTTTAGCCGACGAGGACTTCCACACGCCAGGAGATATTGATTGCCTAATAGGTATTGATTTGTTTCCAATCCTCTTAGGTGCAAATAGGGTTACGGCATCCAACTCTTCCGTGACGGGTGTCGAAACATCCTTAGGCTACGTCGTTATGGGAACGGGTGACTGTTATTATCCCACTTTCCAAGCCAACAATAAATCCTTTCACTCTATTGATAATTCTATGAGTACATTAGAAAATTTAACGCAGCGGTTTTGGGAATTGGAGAATGTACCAGTCAAAAAGCACTTGAGCCCTGACGATGTCCTTTGTGAACGCGACTTTGTTCAAAATTATACTCGCGATGACACCGGGCGTTACTCTGTAGCATTACCATTTAAATTTTCACCTACTGTCTTAGGTAACTCTGAAAGAAACGCTAGAATACGCTTAGAAAAATTAGAAAAACGCCTCGATTCAAATCCTATATTACGCGAAGGATATAACGCAACTATTAAGGAATATATAGACAGCGGCTACCTTAACTTAATTTCTACTCCCGCTAAAGGTCCGTGCTATTATATTCCACATCACGCTATATACCGACCTGAGAAAAGTACTTCAAAAATTAGAATTGTACTCGACGCTAGTAGTAAATCCTCAAATAATAATTCTCTTAATGATATTTTATATACTGGCCCGAACCTACAGGCGAATATATTCGATTTACTGCTAAACCTCAGACTTTATTTTATTGCTTTGGCCGCTGACATTGAAAAAATGTATTTCCAAGTAAAAGTAATTCCAGAACATAACCAATTTCAAAGAATCCTCTACAGGTTTAATTCTAAGGACCCTATTTCCACTTATGAATTTAACCGCGTGTCCTTTGGATTATCTAGCTCCCCCTTTCTAGCTATGCGAGTAGTCAAACAGTTGACCGATGATGAAAACAAACGCTGGCCTCTAGCCGCTTGGACGGCTAAGAGACATTTCTACATGGATGATTACGTATCTTCCGTTTCTTCTGTTGACGAAGCTGAAAGGTTATACCATGAGCTGGTACAGATGTTCATGGCCGGGGGGTTTAAACTAAGTAAATGGGTTTCTAATAGTTCTGAATTTATGCAACGCATACTTGCAGACCAACGCGCTTCTGAGGTCATAACTTTTGACGAAAACACGCATACAAAAATTATAGGCTTACGGTGGCTACCTACTGAAGACTTTTTCTCTTTCAAAATTAACGCTGAAAATTTTAAATACACTAAACGCTCAATTCTCTCTGTTACCGCACGCTTATTTGACCCCTTATCTCTAATTGGTCCAGTTACCGCTTTTCTAAAATTGTTAATCCAAGACTGTTGGAAACAAAACTTAGATTGGGACGACGAAGTTCCTAATTTTATTAAAATTAAATGGTCTCAATTTCAAAATGAATTACCGCTATTAGAACAAATCAAAATACCACGTCATATAGGTATTTTATCCAACTCTAAAAATATTATTCTGTTGGGCTTCGCAGACGCTAGTGAAGTTTGTTATGGTGCCGTTGTCTATATAAGAGTTAGTCAGGGTGATAGTGACACAGGTCACGTGGCGCTTATGTGTTCTAAGTCAAGGGTCGCTCCGCTGAAAAACGTAACATTAGCCCGACTCGAACTGTGCGCTGCGCTTTTGTTATCGAATTTAATTGTTTCGGTAAAGGATGCTATAAGTGAACGCGTTCAGATCGATAATATTCTCGCTTTCTCAGATTCTACGGTGTCACTCTCTTGGATTCACGCACAACCATATAAATTTCACACTTTTATAGCCAACAGAATCTCAAAAATTAATGACAATCTCCCCGCTGAACATTGGTATCATATCCCGGGAAAGGAAAATCCTGCGGATATAATTTCTCGTCCTGTACCGCCTAGTAAATTGGCTAATAATAAATTATGGTTTCACGGTCCAATTTGGGCAACGCTACCAATCGCAATGTGGCCAATACAGGCATTTATAAATAAGTCATTAGATACGCTTCCTGAATCTAAACCCACCATTCTTCTGTCACACGTAGAAGAAAAATCTGAAAGTATTTTCTATGACTTAGCCACTCGCATGTCAAATTGGAATAAATATTTGCATGCTTGTGTATATATTTTACGCTTCACAAAGCTCTTAAAGTCTAAAGGGTCTATAACAGTTCAAGATTTAGAATACGCTGAAGAGATTGTAATACGCACAATTCAACAGAATCATTTTTTGTCTGAATTTCATAACATAAAACAAGGCAAATTATGTAGTACTGGTTTGCAGAGGTTAAACCCCTTTATTGACGAATGTAATATAATTAGAGTAGGTGGTCGTCTTAACAACGCTCAACTTGAATTTTCACGCAAACATCCTATTCTTTTACCCGCTACCAACTCAATAACTCATAACTCAACTCAATAAACGCAATAACTCAACATACTAATTTGTTTCATTTAATTTTATTTTTACTTCGCTATTATTCCTTAGATTTAAGTAGTCTCTTTTCGCTAATATAATATTTATATATTCTCTCGCATTAATGCCGCTTGTTCTGAAGGATACCTTCAGGCCGGGGGATAATGTTGACGCCGTTTTACGTACACATCCACACACATCGCACACATACAAACAAACGCATCACACGCATATCTACCTACATATTTATCTATTTTTTATTCCCTTTTCCTACCCTTCAAAAAGACAGACGCTAAAAAGTTGCCGCCGCGCGCGCATCTCGCTCCGCAGAATTAAAGATATCCTCTCTCGTGTGTGTGGTATGTGACATCGCTAAATCCTCGTTAATCAAATCTTAAAATCAACAAAAAACTCTGGTGTATTGTGGTGGAATAGAACCAGCGCAGAAGGAGCAGGCGAACCTCAATCGAAGGCAAAGGTGAGTCTGTCTTTCCCCATCTTGTCCCCACCACTTTCTGTTCGACTGTTCGATGACTAAACATTTAAAGCAAACATATATTTGACACATAGTGTATATAGAAGGTATTGATTTCAGTGAGGAGTTTGAGAACGACTCGTGGGAGGCGGGCATGGACGCGGAGATGCAAGCCGGCTTCCTCGAGTTCCTCAAAATCACGAACCAGATCAAGCGATAACCGAGCCATCGCCTCTCACGCACAGCCACAAGGACACTGTAACGTTTAACTAAAATCCTATACAAACGGCCTTTCGCAACTGATGGCCTTCGTTCGCACGGCGCTGTATCGCTTATTATTCAGGTCATAATCAAGCTTCTCAAACATATAAGGCCACATCAACATCACAAGCACATGTGCTATTGGCTCGGTGCGCTAGTAGGTCCTTTCAACATATAAGCAGACGACGGTTATTGGCCTACCAACATGAAATTCTTTAGTCTTAAATATACGTTTATAATAATAAACCTATTACGACATTATCCGTTTATTACGAAAAATTTTTTTGGTCCCTCGAATATTTTCACTGTACAATTTAGTGCGTCACCGACCCCGAGCGTGACGGTTCACTTACGTTCACATAGAAAAAGGAATTTTTCACTTCAAAAGGGTAAATTTTAAAATACGCGATACAGTGTCGTGCAATGAAAGCCTTACAGAATTGATTGAACCGATTCGGTACAGAGAGAGACATCACAAATCAAATCAATGTTATCCGTATTCGTTTTAAAATAGAAAAAGTACACTTAACGCATTTAGTAGGATAACGTTTAATTTGTTAATGAATTACAAACTTTTAGTGATTTTTTTTTATCTGTTGAAATTTGTCAAAATTTATTTGGAAAAGTCACTTTGCATTGTGATACGACAGAGTGGCTAACGGATCAAGGGATAGTTCAGTGTTTTTTGAATTAAATGAATTATAAAATTGACTGGTTATAATAAATCGGATGTAATGTTTGATGGACTGATTTGTCTTTCTATTTTTTTTTTTTTTTGTTTTTTACTTACATTGTTCTTGTAAAAGTTTTTTATTTTATTCTACATTTCGTATCCCATTCGGCTCGAAACCCCTTCCTGGCCATTGCGATAATAAAATATTGACGTAATACCAAAATTCTTACGAGATTTATAAGTTGTGTAAATCAATGAATTAAAAAATAATAATAATATATATATAATGTGATTTTTTTTTTTACTAGTGTCTTTAAATTGATAAACGAATATTATACTGCAATGGCATTTGTTTTTTATTATAATTTTTTTAATATAATAAAAGAAATCAATCAATGAATCAAATGAATTTTAAATCATGGATAAATAACAGCCCTAATGTCATTTGTTTAGCAAAAGTGTTGCAATCTAAAAAGGAAGAAAAAACCAAGATTGTACCTAAATTATATATAACTTTAGTACCTGGCCAGGTGGTCTTTTTTTTTAATAATTTTTTTATAGTCCCGTCCGGACTCGGAAGGCCGAATGATATATTTATATATATATATATGTTGATCATAATCACAACACAAGGTCGTACTTTGATGTTATCACCTTCCAATTGTCATAATAATTACTTTTAATTCTTGTTTAAATGTACAATGTTAACGAGGATTTAGTAGCATTTGGTCTAATAAAGCGGATCGTCTAAATCGCAGTCGGTCTAACTAAAATAGCATGACTATCATGCCAATATAAAATTTAATATTATTATTTTTTGTATATATTTGGATAAAGAAGGCTCTAAGAGTTTGTTTAGAAATTAAATATAAAATGAGAGTACGGACAATTTTTGTCTTTTTTTAATATGTATATATGGTATTTTTGAATTCGTTAGATATATAATTCATAAAAAAATATTACTCTTAACGCAATTTTCATAATCAGACCTTTCATAAAAAAATAATTTAAAATATGCCTCTTAACTTATCCTGAAAAAGGTTTGCAACCGTCACACCATGCTTTGAGATCTTTGAAAACAAAAACATATTAATTTAAATAAGAAATTTTAAATTTGGTACCTAAAACTCTGTAGTTCTAGATACAGAAAAATTCTCAAGTGTTGGTTTGTTTTAAAAATTTCCCTTTCAAACTTGAAATTAGGGATGTAAAGATATTATAATATTGCCGATACGATACCGATTTTTGTAGTAAATAATCGGCGATACCAATACCGATATCGATGGCTTAATAGATAATTAATCAAATAATCAATGAAATAGGTAACTTGTATATCTATCTTTATTATGCATAAAAATTACTTAAATTTAAGGCCTAGCCTTGAGAAGTGTTAAGAATAAATTAATAAAAATGCACAACCAAAATTTAAAGGAACATTTATTTATATTCATTTTTAAGAAATAAAAAAGAAGAAAGAATTAAAAGTGGCAATTAGGAAAGAATTAGAAAAGTGGCAAAAAGGAAATAACTGCTTAATATCGGTTATATTATAATCGGCGTGCCAATATATATCGGTATCGTTACATCCCTACTTGAAATGTTAGACCAATCGCGAGTTAGACGAAGTGGGAGTTTTGACCAATTGCTACTAAACTTTTGAGTGTGTGTCTGTCGTGTGTGTGTTTGTGAACGATGGATGTTCTAAAGGCCGTTACATATTTTCGAATAACTTTTGTTTTACCTCTGCGAGTTCCGCACAAGTTAGTGTGCTATAGTGATTTATTAAATGAGAGTTTAAAACGAACCGTGAAACAATAAAATCGTTTCTTTCGGTGAGCGAGCAAAACTGCACTTGAAATAACTTAACAAAGTACATTACATATGTGATTAAATTTGCCTATTTGAAGTGAGCGAAACCGAGCGTGATAGTTGCCTTGAGTGTGAGATGATTTAGAACAATGACCTGATTGCTACGAAAACAATATTATCATAGATATAAAAAAAAAAGATGAAATGCTTCCGCTATTAAGTACCGAACAAAACACCAAACATTCGCTAACTGTATTATTGATTTTGCAAAAGTATCCAAAAGCCATTAATGAATGAAATATAATATACAATTGATTTAATTATTTTAAGCAATTGGGAAGATATTTATAATGTTCCATTGTATTTTTGTTGCAGTGATATAATGAATGTTATAAGAATAAAGGATATTTTAATAAAAGTCATTTAAATAGATGGTTGTTTTAATTTTACAGTAGTCTGAAAACTATCGTTTTTATCCTATTGGTTAAATCAATTAGTTGAGTTTGCATTGATGACCTTCAGTTGGTAAAAATGCAAACCTATGCCCATTCATGATCCAGCAAATAGTCCAATTTCATTACAAAGTATGAGCTTTTTTTAGCTTTTACCTTTTAATTTGCTTGATCAGAAGAAACAGAACTGACCCAAGTAGTTATTATTTTGTTATTGATTAGGTAAAATAATACCAGGCACACACAAAAATACCTTCATTGCCCCAAATTTTTACAAAACTGTTTTCGAAGTCCTACTATATGACAAATTTGGGTATTGCCCGTGGTCCACCTGGGTGTAATATACTAAGGGCCTCTTTCACAAACTTAAAGTAAAGTGTTGATTAGTTACTTTTAGAAATCATTTTCTGTTATATTGAATTATGCACTCGGTTTACTGCATCATTCGATAGCCGATTTTTTTATTATTATTTTCTATTTAATGTTTGGGACGATTACCGTACAAACAAAGGTATGTCAGCTCCATTGTCCCCGGTTACCGGTGACTTTAAATGACAGTTTGGCCTACTTGGCGTTTGAGAAAGAGGCGCTAAATGTAATATCTAGGTATGTAGCAGATATAGTTATGACTGGCTTTCATTAGATAGCTAATTTGCAATGAACTGTTGGACCTAAGTTGTCAATAAAACAAAAAAGCTTTAAAAAAATAAAATTTTATTTCAAATAACAAGGGTAAATAAAATCCAGATAAACATATATTAAAAAAATATAACTAGTTAAACATTATGTATGTACCTATGGCACAAAATATAAAGTTTACAAAAACTTAATGCTGTAGTTGTGATGATACACTTATTTAAAAATAATAGAGCACGTATATTACGCATTGGTAACCTAGATCTAGATTCAATACGCTCAATGTTACTTTGCGGTCGCTAAGAAATCGGTTATTGTAAAAAAAATATAACCTACTTTTTATCTGTACAGTTATTTGCAGCAATTTCATTCTGTATCTGAATAGTTACATTTTTGGTACTAATATTATAAATGTGAAATTATCTCTGTCTGTCTGTTACCTTTCATGCTTCAACTACTCAACCGATCATAGTGAAATTTTGCATAAACATTGTCAGGGATACAGGAAAGACAATAGGGTACTTTTAATCCAGAAAAAAATACTGTTCCCGAGGGATCAAATAACTAAAAATATAATAATATATGATCATAATCATATATTATAATATCATATATATATGACAAAAAGATCATAATATATGTCAGGTGTTGTAGTTTTTATTTTCCAAAGCGGACGAAGTCGCGGGCACCAGCTAGTATTAATATATAGGTACAATTTCCGCTTTAAACCAGTGGTATATTTTATAATAAGAGTTTCATCATCATAATGCATTCCGACTGTTTTACAATCTATTTATAACCAATTGCTATTACATTAGAAATTTGTATGGGAATATTGCTCAATCCACGAGCATAGTTAATTTTTCAATAAAACCAAAACAGGTTCACGTCATCAAAAATAAATAGTAAGAATGATGATTTTTATCTTATAATACTAAACGAGGAATTCTTGTATGCCACGGCGATCTCGCAAATGGCTCTAACGATTTTGACGAAAATCTATGGTTAGGGGTTTTATAGGTCTAGAAATCGATCTGTCGGGGTCTTATCTTCGAGAAAATTCGTTTTAGGTAGTATTTCCGCTTGCTACAGCTAACGCCATCTAGCGACGAGCGAACGAATTTAATACTTTGCTACTTAATAACACTACTCGATAACAGATAGCGTTTGGACGGAATACCCCGAAATCGATCTGTCAGGATCCCAAAAATTCGTTTTAGGTAGTTTTTTTTTAATGGAACGGTTACAAAAGTAAGACGGCTTGCTCGTTTTATAATATTTTGAATTATTAATGCAAGTATTCTTGATTTTTTTTTTCTATAATGTTTCATAGACTTTCTGTCTTACATATAAAAAAGTTTAAACCTTTCATTGGCCCGCTGGTCACCCAGACTAGTTAATCTACTATACACATAAAGTATGGATCTCACTAATGAAATTTTGAATGAATCGCAAACAAAAACTGTTGGTTTTAAAGTCTTAAATGTCTTCTGTGTTAGCAATTGGCTACAAATTAGATCAATCACATCGCTGACGATTATTTATTGGTCGAGATCCGGCAGAACTTTGTACGGGTTGAGAATTCCCTTGGGATCCATGAGGGTTTTGAGGCCTTTCATGAGTGCTACGGCCTCGGGGCCTTTGGAGTAGTGGAGGTAATGGGGTTTGCGGTATCCGACACCGTGCTCAGCACTTATGGAGCCGTTCAGCGAGGCCACCTCCTCGAAGATGAAGGGCTCCAGCGCCGAACTCACTTCTTCGCTGTACTCGGGTATCGTCACGTTGATGTGGATGTTGCCGTCGCCTCAAAACGAAAAACAACTCACTAAATATTACATAATCTCTACTAATATGTATCCTTACTAATACATATTATAAATGTGAATGTGAGTTTGTTTGTTACGCTTTCACGCAAAAACTACTGAACCGATCACCATGAAATTTTGCATACACGTTGTCTGGGACACCAAAAAGGACATAGGGTACTTTTCATCCAGAACGCGGACAAAGTCGCTGGCACCAGCTAGTATTATATAATACTAAAATGGTTTGACGCTTTGTAGCCAGGGTATTCATTTCGTCTTATCCAGAATCTAGTACTTTTTTGTTAGTTACGCTAAAATTTTATACATTTATTTAACTGTACTCTAGCTAGACTAATTAAAATCTGGATATAAAGCAATAAACCCCTAGAATTAACAAGGACAATGAAGGCAGATAACAATTTTTTCCACTGTCTGAGGAACTTAACATGAAAAAAAAAAATTGCATGGAATAATATAGAAAGAAAACCCTCCTACATAGAAGAGTTATTAATTGCTGGTATTTTGAATTTTGACTCCCAATATTTTTTTCGTGCAAATGTCAAAAGTAAAATAATAATAAATTTTGATTAGGTACTGACCGACGTGGCCGTAGCCAAAGACACTGGCCTTTGTGCCTTTGAGCTTGTTTGCTAGTTTTGGCACCAGCGCGTAGTAACTGTCGAGGGGCAGCGAGACGTCGTACTTGAAAATGTACCCCTCCACTAAACCCGCGCTCGCGATGTTCTCGCGAAGGTTCCATATCGCCTTCGGAATCGTAAAATACACATCATCATCACTACAACCTTATGCAAAAAACAAAGTCCTCCGCCATTCCAAAGCGTTCATAAAAGCCTATAGACGAAACGTGGCAAACCAGGCCACGTTGCTTAGTAGGAGCAATTTGTGCATGCCAACTAGGGCACTGACGCCTCAATGGGCACCTTAAAGTAATGGGTCTCACTAGTACAGGAGAGTGTCGCTTCTGCCATGAGGCAGAAGAAACACCAATGCATATCCTGTGCGTGTGTGGCCCCTTAACGCACAAGCGCAGTCATATCCTAGGAAGCCACACAATGGCTTGTGAAGATGTGAAGAATGCCTCTATCAAAAAAGTACTACAGTTTCTCAACGTGGTAGGTATAGGTAGAGAGCTTTAGTTTACGTGGCGATCACAATATTTCAGCAATGGACGAAGTGATACTGGTTCTCTAGCAGACGGAAATAGCCACTAGCAGTTAATAATAATAATAAGTCCTCCGCCGCGTCTGTCTGTCTGTTCGCGATAAACTCAAAAACTACTGCACCGATTTTCATGCTGTTTTCACCAATGGATCTCTATCATGGTTCTCGAGGAAGGTTTTAGTATATAATTTACAAAGTTTCATACTCTGAATCACAGTGGAAGAAAAGGGTCGTAATAAACATATAGAAGTTATAGTAAGCAATATAATTTCGTTATAGGGTTTCGACAGGGACTTTGCCATTTTGTCTTTCTAACCGATCTGTCATTTTAACTGAAGTCGTTATATCCGGTTTCTACTGTACTTAAATTGTAGGCACTGTAAGATTAGACATTTACTTAAGTAGGTGAGGTCGGGAAAAAAGTTTTTTAATTGTATCTAGCTGGTTTTGATACCATTTTAGATTTAGATGACATTTTAAAAACAGAAAAATAAAAAGTGAAAAATTTTTCCCGTCATTTTTCTATTGTTTTCTGTACGCCAAAATTAGTGAATCTAACGAAGAAGTTCGATACCTTTTGATGTTTTATTACAAAAAGAGAAAAATTTAATTACAAGCCGCGGAAAAAAAATTGTGTTCAAAATGGGTTCATGAGTGTTTTCAGTCCGGACCCACCGACCGGAAAATATATTTAAAAAAAATGCAATGAGAGATAAAGAAAATGTTCAACTTGTAAAGATTTGATTGTGTCATTTAAATTAGGTCTTCCTACATTTAATTTATTGAGGCTATATACTAATCTAATAGATCCCACTATTGCAGGGGTGTTGTAGGATATTGGAGCACTTGCGCTTTCCATTAGGCGACTTGACTGTTACGTTACATTATAAAAATATATATATAACCTCCATTTTTGCTGGATCTGAGGTAACAGTTCCGTCCGAAATGCGTCCACTTTCCATTTCCTTCACCAGAAATCTGTCCAGCTTCTCCTTGTCATGTGCCTCATTGCTCCCGTGCGTCTCCAATAGGACATAGAAGGGAAACTCGGATAGAGGGTTACTGGAAAATCAAACAAACCATCAGCCTATGGGAAACTTTAATAATAAGCTCAATTAATAAGAGTTTTATTTTATGCTCAGTGAAGAAGACTTTACTGTATAAGAAAAATTACTAAAAAATACAAACGTGTCTCTCTACGCTCTACAGAATAAACTAATATAATCTTATTATACAGTGTGAAAAGATAAGTCGGGCCCTGGAGGGAAACTTAAATGCTTAAGTTGGCTCATTTTACATAAAGGAGACATTCCTTCATTTTTAAAAATTAGTAATACTGCATTCAAAGATTTTCTAAAAATTGCTTGCTCCGATTTAAATGTGAAAAAAAAAAACACTCGTATTTTTATGATACCAATCGAAAGAATGGACAAAAAATATTAATTCTTCTTAAGTAACATAGTATCTTAAAAAAAAAGGAATAACGTAAAATGTTTGATTGAATCAATCAATTTCAAGAATATTATTTATTGCCGACGACTATAGAAATTTTTAAAAAATCTTTGAATGTAGTTTTGTTTCTTTTTAAAAATAAAAGAATGTCTCCTTTATGTAAAATGAGCCAACTTAAGGATTTAAGGTAGTTTCCCTCCAGGGCCCGACTTATTTTTCCACACTGTATATAAAAATCAATTGCTGTTCGTTTGTCTCGCTCAAACTGGAGAACGGCTGGACCGATTTTAATTCTGTCTTCACTTATGAATAGAGGGATAATCAGGGAAGGTTTTTACGTAAAAAAAAATTGGTCGCCGGGCGAAGCCGGGTGCGGTCACTAGTAAATAAATAAATACAAACAAACACGGTTAATGTTTGGATAAGACGAAAAATATTTTCCGCTAAAACAACTCGTAAAATTTTTAACAACAAAAATGTCCGAAAATATTTTTTCCCAACTATCGATAAAACTTAAAAAAAAAAAAACACTTACGTAAGTTTGAGATTTTTTGAAGTTAAGCTGATTGATTTATTATCGGCCATCTCAAATGCAGACAATATTTCGCCTAAAGACGCCTTCGCACTCTTGTAAAGTTGTAGTACATTTTCAAAGTCTTTAACACCTGTCAATGTATCAAACACATTAAAAATTATTATTTTAAATTAAAATCAATAGGTACACATGCAAACCCTGGTCTAAGTCTTAGCTGAGTAGTACCTAGTAGGAATTAGTTAGGACTAGATTCCTGTCTCAGAATATTTTCCTGTCCTAACAGGCGCAGGCGCAAACACGCCTGGGATTCGAACCTCTGTAGTATTCAGACGGAAATTCTACTGGGCTATCATCGCGTAGGTATCATCCATAGATGAAATGAATATAATAATTATTGTTTCCTTTTAGCTCACAAGGTCTTAGGTCCGTAGATAGCAAAAGAAGTGAAGACAGCAATTTGCGATGAGTACTATAAATCATCTTTATTATTAATGAGTTATTTTTATTTAATCTTGAAAATAGGTCTACGCGTGGCAAGCGAAGTGTCCGAAGTCGAAATTTTTTTTTCACAAAATTGTCTCAGCTTTAACATTAATATACTTTATGAGTTATTTGCAAAAAAAACTGCAAAACCTTTAAATATTTTAACATTTGCAATTTTTTTTAACATTTGCAATTGTTTATCTGCGGTTCTAGATTACCTACGAATCAAATAAGCTATCGCACGTATTTTTACTAAGTAGTTCTAGCAAAAGTTAATGCGTTTTTTAACTTATGAAATGGACTAAGGAAGTTAAACAAAGGAGTCATGTAACAAATTGAAAAATAATATATTTTTAGGAAGTCTTACTTAGAAATTAACACTTAGAAGAGACACTTACCGAAGTAACCTAGCGAAACTGATTTGGGAAGGACTGGACAGTGTATGGCAACTTTCGTCACCACCCCCAATGTGCCCTCAGAGCCAATAAACAAATGCTTCAGATGATACCCTGTGTTATCCTTTTTTAGAGTACGAAGGCAATCTATAATAGTGCCATCGGCTTTTACCTGGAATAAGATATAAACAGAATAAATAAATAAATATCTTCACACATTCCACACAGCACCATCTATAGTTCCATAGTAAGCAATTATTGTGCTTGTATTATGGATACCATACAGTTGATACTTTTGATAGGTACTACATAGATTACTTTTTTTTTGTAAATACGATCCATGACTCAGGTGCAAAGACAACATTTGCCCCAGCAGGATTCGAACCGTTTGGTTAACTGCTAGAACACAAGTGTTGTGCTAGTAGTTACTTAAATGCTTAAGTTTAAATTTATTTAATACTAGCTGTTGCACACGATTACGTTCGCGTGACTTTATTACAAAATATTGCCTATGTTACTTGCTGACAATGTAGATTTCTAAAGGTGAAAGAATTTTAAAAATCAGACCATGCATACTAACCAAACCATGGATGGATGTTTCTTACTCTTTCACACAAAAACGGCTGAACGGATTTGGATGAAATTTGTCACACAGATAGTTTATTACCTGGATTAACATATAGGATATATACTTATTATTATGGAAAAATGTTAGGTTCCCGAGGGATCGTCTAAAAATGACAGCGTCACCGCCTTCACAGAGATATATAGATACAAGCGCTATATGATATGACTCATATATTTTTCTAATTTTTCAACGCGGACTAAGACGCGGACACCAGCTAGTCATGTTATAATGTCATGTGATATTGATGAGAAATGCCTTGTTTTTTTTTTTGCTCCTGTTTCCAATAAATGACTGTATTAAATGAATATTTATAGGCATTATCAATAAGACTTACAGCTTCGACGCCCAACACGGAACCATGTAAGTTTCCGTAGCGCAAAAGTCTTAATCCACCCGCGTTAGTACTGATGTTACCCCCGATGTTACAGGAGCCTTTTGCGCCCAAATCCAGGGGCATTATGTGATTGTGCTCCTTTACATAGTTATCTAATGTCTCTAAAATGCATCCCGCTTCACATACCAAAGATCCTAAAAACAATATAACCGTTATAAACATACCAAATACATACATAGAAAAAAGGGGATGTAGGTAAATCTTTACATATCTATACTAATCAATACTAATAATAAATCTGTAAGTGTAGGTATTGTATGTCATGTATGTTCCCCCATAACTCTTAAACGAATTAACTGATTTTCATCAAACTTGGTAGATACCTATACATTTAGATACATGGGACACAGGATAGGCTACTTTTTTCTTTTTCAACGCGGACGAAGTCGCGGGCTCCAGGCGCCAGCTAGTGTAGTATAAAATAAAGTCGCTACCCGCCGTCTGTCTGATTTTAATGCGGTTTTCACTAATGGAAAGAGCGTTAAATGGAAGGTTTCTATCGATACAACCATAGTCAGGTGGTCTAGCTATATCTAGGTATCGAGCCTAGCAGATTTGTTTACACATAATTACGTATTATCAATGGATAAAACTGTTCTAGAATGACTGTATTTTTGTTTAAACAAAAATTTCTCAATAATATGAATAGAGACGATTAAATTTTAAATTGATTTTTTTGATAGATCAGAACTTTATTTTAGAAACCTAAATACCTACCGATCAGAACAATCAATAAATTTGTAGTATTGATTTAATCAATATAACTGTATGTAATTGTAATATATTGAAAGTACTAGAACTAGAACTATGTGGAGCTAGGTTTTTTTTAGTTCTATGGTCGAACCAAACAAGTATAGAATAACATGGAATAGACCATATTTAACAAATAGAGCATAATTTTATTAACATTAATATGGTTAGCAAAAAATATGGAAGTGAATTTGGGTGTTTAAAAAGTGAGATTAAAATTCGTAGGTAAACTTTAAAACAAGTTTACCTACGAATTTTTTATTGTAATGCGTTAACTTATACACACACCTGTTTTTATATAAACTTATATAAAGAATCGAGGATTTTTTTAACATTTATCATTCTTTACCATAGTTGATAAGAGATTAAGTGTCATGGTCATGGTGACAGTACGTAGTTGACCTTTAAGATAATATATAGTTCATATTGATTATGAAGTTTATTAAAACAACTATTTCTAGCGAGATTAAGTACTTGTATACGTAACTTGCATTGAAAGTTTTA
The DNA here is from genome assembly GCA_945859745.1 of Synanthedon formicaeformis. NCBI lineage: Eukaryota > Metazoa > Arthropoda > Insecta > Lepidoptera > Sesiidae > Synanthedon > Synanthedon formicaeformis. The sequence goes on along the minus strand of OX243959.1, from coordinate 7,041,367 downwards.
CATAATTCATAAAATAAAAAGTTTAAACTTATAAATGAATTAACTGATTTTCATGAAACTTGGTAGACATTTAGATGTACAGGACACAGGATAGGCTACTTTTTTCTTTTTTAACGCGGACAAAGTCGCGGGCGCCAGCTAGTTTACTAATAAAAAAATATAGAGAGCTCTTAAAATATTGCAAATCCATATCGTAAGATATCTCTGATAATATTGCTCTCATGTGGACACAAGCTCTTTCCTCACCCCACCTCACCCCGCAAACCTATGGAGTGATACAGATATTTCGGACAGACACCAATAAGTGTGAACCCTGTAAATACTTGCATATAGTACATGTACATACCTGATATGTCATCCATATTGATAATTTTATTCATTAATGTCAAACTTAAGACAATTTCATCAAAAACTGGCACCGATCCCCCCACCAGTCCTGTGTTACCCCCCTGAGGGCAAACTGCGAAGTTCTTCTCATTGCAGTATGATAATATTTTTGACACTTCTTGAGTAGTTTTCGGCTTTAAAATTACTTTTGATTGACCTATAAAAACATATAAGTAACATAATGTGTTATTGGTAAAATCATTTAGGTTTAGAAATAAGTTTATTATTTATTTGGTAATTATAATTATAATTATCAAATAGGTATACTAACTAATATTTAAGAAAATTATCATAACTACTTGACCAACCATCATGAAATTTTGCATAGGTACACTTTTTTAGGGATACAGAAAAGGACATTCAGTATACAGTATAATTCACATAGAAACATAAACTGTTCCCCAGGGAGCATCTTAATAAAAAAAGGCGATGTGTGTATGTATGTCTCCTATTGACTCCAAAACCACTGAACCGATTTTTTATGAAACTCAAGACATTATTCAGATTAGTAAATATATAAAAACATAGTGAGGGCGCCACAGTCATCAGTCAAAATATCATAAAATGTAAAAATATTATGTACCTCTACAGTTTTTAATCCAGTCAATATTGTAAGGTAAAACTTCACTTTCCTCGGTTAGGACTCGCTCATTACTAAGTATGGATCTGAAATAGTCAACATCAGTTGACTGGACTTCAGCAAAAGATCCCCTTTTGGTTTTATACTTCTCCTGTAACCATTTTATATACAGTATTTATATTGTGCCTGATTAAATATTTTACTCTCTTTTTTATATCTATACTAATATTATAAAGAGAGAAGATTTTAATGTTTGTGAATAAATTCATATAAACTTCTAGACAAATTTTTAAATTCTTTCACTTATAGAAAGCAACATAATAATAAATCTGTTAGGGTTGGTCAAGGTCATGGAGTAAGTTACTTTGTTTTCAGAGATATTGTGTTTATAGGCTCTATAAATGATACTGAAACTAAATTGACGATTTTTACTATTTTTTCTGTATGTATGTATGTATGTTTCTCCATAACTCTTAATTAACGAATTAACTGATTTTCATGAAATTTGGTAGATAAACATTTAGACGTACAGGACACAGGATAGGCTACTTTTTTTTCTTTCAACGCTAACGGAGTTGCGGGCACCAGCTAGTATTTTATAAAGTTAATTGGGCGAAGTCGCATGCAACAACTTGTGTATTTATAAATTACTAGCAGTCACAGCAGTAGACATCCTGCCCGAACCTTGCAGCACAACCTATCGGGTCCAATTTTGTGAATCTAAACCATTTATGGGCCTATTTCGGGTGTCTCTTGATATACTTAATACTAATTTTTATACTTAATACGAGGTCCCATACATCCTTTTTGTAAGTACCTAGGCTTAAGTATATTAATAAATTATTTTGTATTTGCTTAAGTGGGCCATAACAAACACAACCTACAACGTTTAATAAACAAATATGAAGATAAATTTATAAAATAAAACTCATCTATAATTTAGGAATAAATACTGTTTAGAGTTAATACTTATGCTCTAATAAACTAATACTAAAAGCTGAGGTGTATTTAAAGTTTTTTTAAAATAAAAAGAAGAAAATTGAAGTCATGAAAAAATAATAAAATACGAGAATACTTCATTTAATTATAGTTACATAATATAATTATTATAAACTAACCAAAAAGTTATATCCGTACTCTGTACTATAATATTATAAATGCACTGTACTATAATTTGTATGGATGTTTGTTACTCTTTCACGCAAAAACTACTGATCTGATGACTGTGAAATTTTGCATAGGTACACGTTGTCTGGGACACCAGAAAGGACATAGGGTACATTTTATCGTTCAATGCGGACGAAGTCGCGGGCACCAGCTAGTACCTGCATTAACTAAAGTTTATACAAAAGGCAAGTATGTAAGTATAAAGTTTAGTTTATACATAATACAATTGAAGGGTTTAATTTATAGGAATTCAAATAAGTTAAAGATAGCCTTTGAAATATTTGTCGTTCTTTAACAATTATTTATCTAAGAGTCATTGATAAAAATTCTCATTTCTATTCTATTATGTGATTCTTTTTTTACTGATTATACTTTGGATCATTTACAATTGAATAAATATAAAAAACTTACAGCTGAAAGTTGTGGTAGTGCGGTTGAAGCATATCTAACTCGACCGAACAAATTATTCCCAATGTTAACTCGACCGAACAAATTATTCCCAATGTGCTTACACACTAACGAAATCGTCTTCATAATTAATAAAAAATAAAAAATTAATAATAGCGCTATTCCTAAATGTCGACTCTCCGATTCCCAACACAGCTGTAATAACGTAAATTCAACTTTAGTTATTATATGTTAAAGATTAAACTTATCAAATTCATGATTGTCGGACCTGACACTTTCTTGTTTGTTTTCATTTATTGAAAACAACTTTACTGTCACAAAATATATTATGTCGCAGGGTCATTGTGAAAGATGTTATATTATAAAATGTCTAGAAAAATTAGTCGAAAAAATTATTATTATTATTATTATAAATGTTATCAAATTGAATAAGACAAAACCTTGGAATTAAGGTTTTCTTTTTATTTGACATTGCATGCATGCAATGCATCCGTGTGAAGCCGGGAGCAGATCGCAAGTTTCAATATAAAATATATAATAGTAGTTATGAATATGTTCGATGTATTAGTGTGAAGTGACAGAAGAAATTATTATTCACTTGTAAATAACCCATTTCATTTATAAGTTTTAATAACATTTTATTAAGTCTATAGTCATAGTAACATGGGTACTATTATTACAGGCAGACTGTATATTATGCAAATATATAATATAATGAATGATTTTTCCCGCGATATTGTAGAAATAAATACGATAGACAACAATCCAATACCAATTTAATGAGTGTAAATCATAGCTTTTACATTAGCCCTGCGGCATAAAAACATTATATAATAGTATATGTAGGTTATTGTAATAATATTATGTATTGTTATATGTATTATTATAATAATATTATCTATTAATAGGTTATTATAATATTATGTACTACTACATTGTTTGTTTGTGGTGTTGTGTTGCCATTATCGATTATATTTGATACATAGAGTACAGTTATGTTCCACTAAGATCAACCAAAATACACCCGGCTGACATTGTGATTTGTTCAACCATGTCCACTTTATAAATCAGCTGACTTTTATTCTTCAAGATATTAGGTTATAATTATAATTTGATAAATTTTCAATCGCTACGAATGATTAAAAATATACAATCACCACACAAATCTTCATCAAATTTTTGTTAACTTTTCAATCGGCTCTATAATATTTAAACTTATTTTATATAAATTAAAAAAAAATAAAGGACGTTAAATTTCTGTAAAACGTGAGATATACTCTCGTCCATCAGACATTTTTTTGTACTTACCGCGACTTCGTCTGGTAGAATAAATTTGTCATTCTTATATTTTAAAATAACCGAGCCGTCGCAATTGGCACATGACAAACGTTGAAACATTTTGTACAGAAAATATGCATAAAAGTTTTGTTTATTAAAAGCAATTTCTTTTAACAATCAAAATTCACATTGAAATCTCTTAGTTTTCATATTGCAACACCTTCAAATACCTGTCGCAAAAGACGGTTTACATCATCATTTTAATCTATTCAGAAGTTTTTGTGCGAATAAATATACCTACCAATAAACCATACACAATCTTTAGCATTTTCAGTAATATATGAGTAGGATTCCGTAATAAGTAAAACAAAAATTTTGTTTACACATAACTTTATTTGGTAATGTAAATTACAGATCGATGAAATTGGAAACAAAGTAAGCTGAGATGGAAGAACTACTTTACTGTTGAGGTAGAAAAATAAAGAAGAAAATTTTAAACACAGATTCATGTTTTAGAAAATATTTCATGTATGTAATTTTCTACCACATGTACAAAATTTTCTACCATTTAAAGCTTAGGACGGTTTTATCACTAAATGCCAAAAACTGTTACGTATGTTCTTTCCACTGCAGTTTGTTGACATAGTACCACAATATTGGTTCTATCATACTCGCAGATAAATTACTACCTACTTACTTACTGGTTAAGTAGTTATTTATCTATGATTCTATATAATAACCACATTTTTGTGGGTAAACCTTTAAAAGTGTTTACAGGTCAACAACTATAGCAGAAAAAAAACTATTTGGCGTCTTTATTTTATTCTAAAAATTTAAAATTGAGCGTCTTAAGCGCAGTACAAGAGATTATTAAAATTTAGTGCAATCACATACCTATATCTATATAAGAAGTCAACATTTAATAGTACATAAAAAAGCATTTTTTTGTCTATGATTATTAATCTATGAACATACTCCATTACGTTGTACTTTTGCCTTGTAATGAACTTCCAATTGTATCGTTAAAACAACACATTTAAAGCACAAAAACATAAAGTGCATATTTAGTATAAATATTTTTTCCCCACTGAGGCTTTGTACTTTAAAAGGAATGCTAATTTCATATACTTAATTAATTACAGGTTAATAACTCATTCAGATGATTTTACATGAGATCATAACCTATGACGGCGCATTTAGTTCATTCATATGTCCTTAGTATAGATCATAAATTAAATACCTAAAAAGAACCACATAAAAATCCTTATTATAAATTAATGTATGTAAATGCATTTTGTAAATAAACGATGTCAATTAAGTATATAAATTAAAAAAAAAAATACGACAAATAATTTTGAAAACGAGATTCGTACAAGATTCATCCATTCACATATTCTTAGATCTGACAATTTCACAGTCGTTCATGTTGTTTGTGACGTAAAAATATTATAGACGTACTAAATAAAACGTTTAAGGCGAGGATAAATCTTCTTATCGATTTAACTAGTTTAACACTGCATATTCTCACATTTAATGGATTTCATAATAAGTTGTTTTTTTTTCTGACACACATTTTGATGCTTACATAAATATAAAAAATACATTAAAAAATTAATTGATTAAGTTATGAACAAAAATTAAAAAAAATAATTTTAAAAACATGTAACAAGTATTCAAATGTTGACAACACTGTCTTATAAAGCCTACTTTTTGCATTATTATTTTGCACATAGATACGTACGTACGTATTATATGTAGCTAATTGTATAGACTTATAGATAAAAAAAAATAATGTTATACACTTATAAATATTACTTTAAAAATAACCGTTTCCCTAATACCTAGATGAAATTGTCTTAAAAAATAAAGTCTCAAAAAAGTGTAAACATGTAAAATTCTTAATTATAGCACACATCTAGAGTAATAAGTATAAAAATAGATATATAGAAGTGATTTAAAAATAATAATATATAAATAGTCGATTTTTTTTTTTGTTAAATATTAAAGCGTTAAACAACAAAGCGTATTTTATTTTGCTTCCGTCTTCATAGTTGATGTATACATAACAAGTTATCTGAAACAAGTTTTACAGATAAAACGTCTAAAAATACATTAAAAACAAAGATTGCGTCAAAATTAAGATCCGTACTATTTTTTTTATAAATGCGAAAGTTTGTATGGATGGATGTTTGTTTGTTATTCATACGCAAAAACTACTTACCCGATCACCATGAAATTTTGCATACACATTGTCTTGGAACACCAGAGAGGACATAGGATACCTTTCGTCCAGAACGCGGACGAAGTCGCGTGCACCAGTTAGTTTCCAATAATTCTGCTGTTTGTTTGACTTACCAAGCGTTTTGTTCAGTACTTGTTCTGCAAGTTTTCCATTTCGGTGTCGGGCGCGTCGGCCCTATTTGCCGAGTCGGGCCGATGTCCTCCGAGCTCCGCGAGCCGCGACCTCTTCCACTTACCCTCGGCGCTGTTCATGTTGCGATCCTCGCACACGCACATGAAAAGAGTGTCCACCACCATCTGCACCACACATATTATTATACCTTTTAAGATAAAACAGTGGCTAACGGGCCAGTTGATGGTGTGGCCCTTCGCACATTACGATACTCAAGTAGAATACCAGTGGTCAGTGGGCCTTAGCCAAAGTAACAATTTAAAACGATAGCAAAATGATAAACGAAGTTCCAAAGAATAAAATGTATGGGATGTATCGCGTGATTTAGCTAGGCATATTGCTGCTTTTAAGCAGCGACATGTCAATCCCATATATTTTATTGTTTTCGAAATTTCGTTGTTTCGTTATCGTTTTAAATTGTTACTTTGGCTAGCGTCCCAGTTGCGTACTCGTTGGCGACCCGAGGTAGATACTATACGTCCTACTCTACGCGACTGAAAACTAATTTGGATGACTTTCATCTTTTTTTTAATTATGTCGAGTGACTCTAGTGATGAAGCAGCACTTGCTGTCTTTCTACATTATAAAAACAGTAGGAGACGACTTCGAAAAAAAAAAAAAAAAAAAAGATAATATTGGATATATTCTCTCATGTAGTCTGAAAGTTTGTAATTGTATATATAAACAATGGAAAATTAGAATGACGATTTATATTTTTTTTGTATTGTAACTTGAGGACACTAAACGTATACGAGTGGAATTTGCTTACCTCGTAGAGGGAGAGCATGCAGTGAGCGATGAAGAAGGAAAAAATGCAGATGAGCAGAGTGGGAGCGGCGTAGAAGTGCAGGTCAGAGTTCCGCTTGAGCAGTAGCAGTCCCACCATCCCAGTGACGGCCGTCACTATGCACTTCCCCAGGAACAGGATGAAGTCACCAACACTGTTGATGGTGGCCACTTGAAGCGCGTTGTTCACCAGTGTACTGAACGCCTGAAGATAAACAAACGCATCTAAATTAGGCCCGCCTTTGCTACCAGCGTACATCGAAATTTAAAATACATTTGTTATGACTATTAATTAAACAATTTCTAAATTCTAAATGTCTGAAATTAACAAAACGCATCTAAATTAGGCCCGCCTTTTCCACCAGCTCACATCAATGTTTCAAATACAATTGTTTTGACTATTAATCAAACAATTTCTAAATTCTAAACGCCTGAAATTAACAAAACACATCTAAATTAGGCCTGCCTTTACTATTAGTGCACAAAAACATACAAAATAAAATTGCTATTATTATAGCTATAAATCTAACAATTTCTAAATTATAAAACAAATTTGCTAAATATTATAACTGTAACATTAGTCGTGACCATATTATTATCTCTGCCACAATTTTGAAAAAACTACTTTTATAGTTCCACGCTCTTCCTCATCACGTTTAAAAAGTACCTTTTGTATCCCTTCTCATCGCACGAACTACGCTAAAATAACTATTTTCAGATGCACGTGAACTTTGTTACTAAAAAATATCAACGACTTTCAGGAAGAGATTGGAAAATCTACTATTATGTTAATTGTATTTAACATGATTTTTTTGTATTACATCGAATCCGGTTCGGCCGGGGGGGCAGTAGAATTCAGAAAGCTCCGAGACATCTTCTCTTCCAAAATTCCTCAGTGTCTCCATACAAAAGAAAACCAAAGAAGTGTTTGTGCCTTGGGAATGTGTAGATTACATACCTTCGCAGCTGCTTTACAGAAGTGACACCTTTCGATAGTTATGATAGTGTAGGCGTTGTGGTTCAAATAACGTATAAATTTCTCCAAGCAATAAAAGCAACAGATGCCACATTTTAGGCCACATTTAGCGCATTCGGAACCCTTCTCCGCTCTAGCCGACAATCTGAAACATTTTATTACCATATCAGAAAACAATTTGTAGTGAACAAAAAAAAATCTCCGTCTGTGCGTTTATGGTACAGCTAGTGGTAAATAAAAATGCAAATTGACTTACTTTGCGTGAAGATACGTCAGAATAAGCCGAGGTATCTTGAACAGGGTAATCAAAAACGATCCCTTTGCAACTGAACCCAAGTGATATTTTATCAGTTTACCAATCGAATACAACACGGGCGAATTAGCGTGCTCTCCTCTGAAATTTCACATGCAACAAATTAAAGTTTCTCAGATGTTAACATATTATGTACAACATGCTCACAGGTAATATTTACCTGAAGTACCAATGAGAAACAGCACCGGCTATAGTCATCTGTTGGCAACCGAGAACGAACTCGCTACCCCACACGAGGCAGATCAGGCACATCCACCACATGCCCTTCACCCACAATGGATCAAACTCGATCGTATCTAGTGGATAAGCTGGAAGTACATTAAATCTATATAAACTAATGTCCAAACAGTTATTTAAGGAGATCAAACTATCTGCCTGTAAATATTAAAAAAAAAACGCCTCCAGAATCACCCAAATGAGAAGGCAGGTTTGAGAAAGGCATGGAAGTCCGATTAGAGTTCAGTGTTGCCCTTAAAAAAATTAAATTTAAATGACATTGTGGATAACATTTTACAGTTTTTTTTTTCTTTCACACACCTAATGAGTACATTCATAGCATATTCACGTATAACTTACATTTGAGGCTAGCACTTTTGTTAATGTTTTGAGCTTGTATCGCTGAGTTGTCAACTTGATCAGGCAAAGGTGTGCCGTTTATGAAAAAGTTTGTTTTATATGGAATACCAGGATAGTTAGCTGTCGCGAGACATACCTGAAATTTAACATATTGTTTTAAATAAATCTTATTTTGTTTATGAAAATAGTATTTAATAGTCATACTTCATATTTCATATTGTAGGCAGATATTATCAATTATTGGCTATTTTATGTCAAGCTAGAAATGTCCAACTTTAAATTATTAGCTTATTTGTGGTCCAACACTCACGAGTTTTAAAAGAATCTTCTGAACATCGACATATATGTATTCTACTAGACTTGAGGAGAACAAATTGTTTGTCAAAGGCGGTGCATTTACGCTAAACTCCGCGTCATTGCGTCATAAGTCATTGTCGGGTTTTTAAATATCATTGCCTCAATATACAATAAAAACATTTCACTTTACCACAACAAGAGACCAAAACGTGAAGAACAACACGAGCACAAAAAACGTTATGATCGGTTGTAGGAAAAGAGCGGGTATCGAGCCCAAGCAATGCGCAGTCTCCTTGAAGAGAGCCGCCAGGAACGACACGCGCGAGCGCATAACGAACACAAGCAGCAACAGAATTACCTGAAAATAACACTTTTTGTTACAAACCAGCTTGAAAAGCTAGACATATGGTGCATTTCGCAGCTCGTCTAGTGGCAGTAACCACCGTCTACAAAAGACCACTGCGAAATAATAGCATTGTGCTGTTGTTTTTCCTACGCCTTCCTAATCCCTTATCCTTTATCCTATTATGGTCCTATTCTTTTTTTTTTCTCTAAAATTAGCCAAACGGCCAGGGTGGTATTAGTCGCTGTCTGTATCGTTTTGCGTTCAACTTAATTTCCTCAGAAACTGTTGGTGTGGCAAGTTGTTCAGGAAGTTCTGAGGTCTTGATCTGTGAGGCATTGGATATTCACTTCAGGATCGAGTTCTGGAGTCTCTACATGATTATCGTATTGGGGGAGCTAAGCTATTCCCCACACCTGGATACCATACATCCATATAGGCTTTAGAAGCACTTTGTATGTTAAATTAGTACCAGTATGGCTTACTCCCTTTGATTTGTTGAATTTGTCTATCCTTAGAACGGGTTTTTATTCTGAGGCGTAGCTAGTATGTTAGTAAAAACTAGTCATAAGTTGTTTAAGATACTTACAGTTATTACAGTTGCAATTATGGAATACCACAAGAATGCCTTTTCGTTTTTAAGTGACTCCTAAAAAAAAAAAAAAGTTTTAATAATAAAAAAAAAGCAATTCAAATTTGTGTCATTATAACATGAATTTATATCTTTACAATACATGTAATAAAAAAAATAACAATTTCCTTCTTACCGCTAGAAATGCTGTTTCTGTGAAATTTTTTTGACCGGTTCTGAGCTCGTGATATGTGTACCATAACAGTGCTGTCCCAAGCACACTCACAATGGAGACAACAATCATAAATATCCACGAGACTAAGGTAGCCAACAGATGTAAAATTGACACCATTATTAAAGAACAAACTGAAAGAGAAAGGAAAACTTAACAGGGTTACCACATCTTCTCACTAAGGTATACATAACAAGCAGGTGTGCCTGCAACTTCATCCGCGTTGAAAAATAAAATGTAATTTGTTTTGTCTTATATAAATAAAATTATATAAGACAAAATACATATTTAAGCAATATAATGCCAGAAATTAGATTCTATTTTTAAATGATCACTTTAGAATATTACTTTTTTTTTTCTGTACCCCTGACAATGTTTATGCAAAATTTCATGATTGGTTTAGTAGTTAAAGCGTGAAAAGGTAACAGACAGACAGAGTTACTTTCGAAATATTAGTATTATATGAAATTATGGATTAATAGACACAATTATATTAAAATTGCATTAAAACAACAGCAAGGGCATGTGAATTGAGTAGTATTGTTTTACAAGGCTAATGACATCATCCAACTTTTTGATGAGTCAACTAAGCAGGATTACATCTCATGGTCATTGTGCCTATTGCAGTAAATGTAACAATAAAATTGTTCATATTAAGTATATTTTTATATTTCTATACTAATATTAAAAAGAAAATATATTTGTTTGTTTGCATTGAATAGGCTCCGAAACTACTGAATCAATTTTAAAAATTTGAGTAACATAGACTATATTCTATAAAGTTACGCAGGTGAAGCAGAGTGCAACAGCTAGTATTTAATATTTTTATAAAAGTTTGCGATGTATAAACCTTAAATTCAATACAAATTCAATCTAAGAACTATTTCTGAGTACTCAAATTTATTATTTACTAGCAATCCACCCCCGGCTTCACACTTAGATTGTAATTAAAATTATAATCTAAAACCTGACTTTCTATTGAGCTTACAGCACATACAAAGTCAAGAGCACAAATATACTACTCCTTATACCAAAATAGACAAATTCAGAAATATAAAATGAACTTACTAAATGCTATGATGACACAAATGATCATCTCCTTCCATGATGAGTATAAATCTGACAATACTTGTTCAATTGTGTCCCAACTATTGAGTAAATCATAGAAATCGGTAAATATTTTTTCAGCCAAATCCTTAGTTGATTTCGGAAAGCATCTGTTAAGGAGTGGAAAGGTGTCGTAAACGGGCAATGTTGGACACGGTCCAAAAAAACCATGAAGATCTTTTGAACTGGATGTATTATTTAAATTTATGTCATATCTGCACAGATTAGATCCAGTGTCTTTATAAAAATTTTGTATGTCAGTAAATGTGTGCATTTTCATGTTGGGACATTGTTTCACACATATCTTTAGAGATCTATGTAAATGTTTCACGTCCATAAAAAACAAGTAGTTTTGGTCTACGGTGCTGATACCGGCTAGAGGAAAATTAATAAGCTTCTTATTGTTTTTAACTCCACACGTGTTACCAAAAGAGTCGAATCCATTAATGAGTCTTTGTGGATTGCCGTAAACAAAAGAAATTGCCGCTACTATAATCTGCAAGACAAATGATTACATGAATTACACATACATATATGTATATGACATAATAAGTAGGTAAACTGTATCAAATACATGAAACGCCTACACTCAATATAATTAGCTATTGATTAAATTATTAGCCCTACCCTAGACCACTCCTTTAAAAATTGGGTTAGTAAAAAAAAACTTTAAAAATGTTCCTAAAGAGAATATTGACTAAGATATAGTTACCAGAGATAAAACATAACATAATTAAAGTAATAGTACCATTAATATCCAGAATATAATATAAATTATTAGCCAAAGTACATCAGTGCAGCCTTTTTTGGGTGTTTCATTTTGAGGGGAGATTTCACTTTGTGTGCAACCCATTTTTTTACATCACTTGTAAGAAAACATTTAAAGATTATTCAAAACCGGTGAAAACACAGTGTGACAGTAAATGTCTGGTCTAATAAAACGGAGCAATTTAATAGAAAAATAGGATTAGGAAGGACTAACGAAAGAACGCTTATGTTGTGTTGTGTGTTGACTTGACTGACTTGACTGACACCTGACACTGTTGACAATAACACAACACAAGCCATAGACACTATTATACTAATAATATCACAGAGTATAGTAATATATATAGGGAGCGTAATATATAAGGAGCGTAGAGATAAGGGGCCCTAGACAAAGTGCATTCGATTCGATTCGCTAAATAAAAATGTATGGGATTGACATATGCCTTCGCGTGATTTAGCGAAGGCATATGAAAAAGTGGCAACAAAAAGCGATAAATAGAGATGGCGCTGGTGTGCACAGAGAGAGTTTGAGAGTATGGAGAGTATGGAATGAATGTAGCAGTAGTTGACGGAGTGGTGCGCCGAGTTGAATTTTGGTTGAACACTAGCCTCACCAGCGCCACCAATTTATCGTCTTACGATGGACACTTTAATACTCAGAGATTGTCCTTCTTGTCTCTATAATATATATATATATATAATAATATATATATATATATATATAATAATATAATAATATATATAATATATATTATAGTCTTAGTAATATATACGAACAGGAGAGTGATAATAGTGTCTATGAACATGTACATATCACAGAATACACCAATCAAATAATGGCCTCGATCTGTGGTCTCTAGTGAGATACACATGGGATTGACCACGATGACGGTCGTTTCACTCGTTTCCATTCACAGACTTTCATGTCAGAAGTTACTTCAAATTTTTTTTATTGCTTCAAATCAAATATTTTAAAAATACTTTTTTTCTAATATATTATTCTGTGGCGTGAATTATATGTTGGTTTGGAGGGTTTGGAGTTTGGTTGTATTTTATTTTTGTCGACAAAATCTCAATTTCTTTTTTTCATTAATTGGTTGGTTTATTATTAAAAGTTATTAGGCAATTACTTAATGTTTGAAGACATTAACTTTTTGGTAAATTATAATTAGAAGTTTGTATAGTGCTGAAAAATATGAATACTAAATTAGTGTTGTTTAGTAGAGAAGTAACCTTATTGAATACGTTTAAGAAATATCTAAGTAACAATGTATGCAGCATAACTAAAATACATAGAGAGACATATACAAGAACATATCCTACTACTGTGGTTTTAGCTGATGGTTCGTCTATTAATATTAGATACTTCGAACCCAGAAAAATTATAAAGGTAAAATTCAATCATAATTATGTAAAGAAGTACTAACATAAAATGTGGTTTAATTCTAGTATATATATTCTTATCGGCTAAATGTTTTTTCCATTTCAATGGAAGATTGCATAGCTTTGCATTAGAACTGGGCTTTACAAAAAATTAAAAAATAGTAATTTGGGAAGGGTTGGAAAGATTATGTTTGTTTAAATTATTTTTTTAATTAAATGTAATTCTTATGACAGTAATGACATAAAATAGGGCGAAAGGCGAATATGATGAAAAGTGAAGTAGACAAATCTCATCAAACCCATTAAAACTTCTTTGTGTAATTTGTTCCTGATTAATAATTACACTAATTGTTTTTTCTAGCTACCCCTGGATCTCTCACAGCTGTCCGAAGAGGAAAGAAAAATTCGATTGGATAAAAGAAAACCACGAAAGAAAGTCAAAATAGTTGACGACTTAGAAGACAATTATAATGCTAATAAGTATTTAAAGTTTATAAAGAAAAAATAACTAATAAAATGTAGGTATTATTAGTTTGTTCTTTAATGTAGTCTCTTGATTATTAAAGGTTAGAAGTTTTAAAGCCTATTTTTCTAATACCCTATGAATGTTGCACATCTGAAAGCACTTAAGGCTTAAGTGCTTTCAGATGCTTAAGTCTTAAGCCATGTATTGGCTTAGGACCACACTATGTATTACTAAAACAAAGTTTCTGAAATTTCACGTAAATGTTTAAGAAAGCATATTTCTGGTAGCCTTTATTTAGCAGCATCCTGGTACTTAAAACTTGCCCCTCCTTGTAGGTAGAGTATCAGTTGAGTATTGTCTAGCTTTTCTCAAGGAGACTGAAGAGCACCACTTTTTCTAGAGGGAGGAGAGTTTGGGATGTGGACCCACCCCAGGCTAGAATGCAGTAATTAATGCCATTGCCAATACACCATTTTTAATTTTTTTCCAACAATTGTATCACAGAGCAAAATGCAAGACATATTTCATAACATGAATTTTAGCTATGAGAACTTTAAATGTAAGTTTCTCATCTAATGTAAGGTAAAGAAATTTTATGAGTTCTGCTCTTTTAATTTCAGGGCAGTTACATTTACCATTTGAGTGAGTTGTGAGGGCAATGACGAGAAAGTATTGCCTATGGCTTTTATTGAGAAAGGGGCAGAAGTGGGTGTGTTATGAAAGCATGAAAATCTAGTTTTGGGATTGTTAAGGATAACAGGTTATTGTTGAGCATCCTGCTATCAGTCCCAACCCATCCTCCATCCATTGACACACTTCAGGCCAAAAAATTATGACAGTATCATCTGAATAGCAGAAGACATCAGCTTTATGACTGAACAGAAAGAGAGTAGGCCCGAGAAAACTTCCCTGAGGAATACCAAGAGAAATAGGGTCTTATGTTCAGAGCTCTTAAAACATTGGTGTTGCTGTGACTGATACAACAGAGCTGGGAATGTCTTAATATTACTGAATGATTAGATATACTGGTGTAATAATACTGTGCTATAAATAATTCTATGGACCAAATACATGGTCAGTCCATCGCGTCAAATTAACTGGCGTGAAGCCAAAATTTGATCGTGAATGGTAAAAACTGATGGCTTGATGTCAAAAACTGTATGTAAAATCGGCGCCGTAGCCTCACGTCATTTTGTCGTCACGCCAAACGCTTGATCGTCTATTTCGTCCATAATACTAGACTTGGTGATTGAAACAAAATTGTTAATAGGGAGTTTACGACAAAGTTCGCGACCAAAACCGAAAGCTTCATGGAAAAAACGGCGCTAACGCGTTCTTATTAGCTACCTCGCCGCAAATGAGTTACGAAGATTTACTCGTGTTTTTAATAGTGAAGTGCTGGATCGTTAAAAATGTAGATCCACTGATACGAATATTTGGTGTCAAGATCCGCGGATACGGATCTTAACTCTTAATCGGTGTCGGTGGACGTGACCTTGAAACGATAGTTGACGCCCGCCACTTGACGCTTGCATTATGAAGGTGTAAATGTTTGATTTTATGAAATAAAAAAATAATCTGAATGGAATTTGATAGTTTTTCATTGCTACCTAATCACCTATATGTAGAATTTCAGTTATTAATTAAAAACTAATAAGGTAAAAGATCCGCCAAAAAGTAACGGATACGGATCTTTCTTCTCCTTCGGATATCGGCGGATACGTATACAGTTTTTAAACTGCAAACTAAGCTGTAAACTGAAGATTTGTGGTATAATGTCAAACAAAGGTTCATAGAGTAACAAATATTGAAACATAGATTCTACAGACCAAGTGTCATGTGGTGTTCATAAAAAAGCGATAGTCTGTGGACTTTGCCCAGGAATTTCCATAAATAATTTGAAATAATAAGGTTATTTTAGTTTTATGTACTTATCAGTGTAAAAAATATAATAATGTTTTAAATTCCCGTGCAGCAGTGGGTTTTAATAGTTCGGATTCATTTTGTCTGCTTAAATGATGACCGTTAAAATTCTTTAATTGAAGTCTCCCATTTCTTACGTAAGATTCGTATATCAGGATGGGTAACCAAGTTTCAGCAGAAGCAAACCTAAGCGGTAAAACAGAGGGCAAATCTGTTAATCCTCCATCGGAATGTCCTATGCATAATAAAACAACTGATCAAACCAAGGCTCCCGTTGGAGAATGTCCCATTAACCATGGAAGTGGAAATGACTTGAATCCATATAATATGGTAGGTAACCTATATTATGTTCCTAATTTCCTATTATTTGAGCTAGATGACACTTTATTTATAGCTCAGTGACAAAAGTACGGCCTCTGTGCTTCAGAGCTCATATAACCAAATATATTTCAAAGTTAAATGGAATTTCAATGATAAAATTGGTTTCAAGCATGCATAAACTTCTTCAGTACCTATAGGTTTTCAAACCATAAGCTAAATTTTAACTTTTAACAAGTATTTGTACTCAACTCTTGACCAATTCAGTGATAATAGCAGTTTATCAGTTGCATATTTCTTTTATTTATATAGATGCCACCAGCAAATCAACAGCCAGCACCAGACCAGCCATTTACTTTGCCAACACAACGCCAAGTCTCCTCAATCCCACGAGCGATGCCCGACGGGTCTACTGAATTTTGGGTATATCCCAGTCAACAAATGTTTTGGAATGCTATGCTTCGCAAAGGCTGGCGATGGAAGGATGAAGATATTAAACAGAAAGATATGGATGACATTATTCACATACATAATGCTAATAATGAACAAGTAAGAATTATAAATTATTAGATTTAATTTAGATTGTTTAGGTTTTACTTATTTGATCTAATATATTAAAACAATTCTGTTTTTTTTTTCAGGCTTGGCAGGAAGTATTAAAATGGGAAGCTCTCCATGCTAAAGAGTGTGGACATCCTAGGCTCAAAAGTTTTGGCGGAAAGGCAACTGAATACAGTCCCAGAGCTCGTATACGCTCATTACTTGGGTACTTTATTTTTCGTTATCTCACTTAAAGGTTACAGAATTTGCAGCTGCATTCTAAAAAATTATACAGTAATACCCCGGACTTACGCGATAGGTGGGACCAAGAGATAGCCGCGTAACTGGAATTCGCGTAAATCAGGGTTCAACTTTGCATATACGTATAGTTTGTGTAATCGGGACCAGTCTAAAGAAAACAATAATTTAGAAGAAACATGTTTGATAAAATTTTAGATAATGAAAACAACTTACATTACTATGTAAACTTACATTACATGCATTACTATGCGTGCTATGCGTATCTCCGAATTCGTTCGGAGTAGCGTGTCAGGGTATTACTGTACTGCATTTCATATTTAAAAAAAAATTGGTATTTGCTTGTATTCATTATGCATTACATTTTAATGGATATTTTTTTTAAAGCATAACATAGCAGGCCATTAGTATATACAATTAATCTTTATAAATAAAAATGAATCCCTAGATGTGTTGCTAAGTGGAAAACTCGAGAACGGCTGGACCGATTTTAATTGTCTTCACTCATGGATAGAGGGATAACCAGGGAAGGTTTTTACGTAAAAAAAAAAATGCACCCAAGGCGAAGCCGGGGCGGGTCGCTAGTAAAAAATATTTTTTTATAAATGAATAATCAACAACAGATTATTTTGATGATCATATGATTCAAAAGGCTTCAACAAACTTTCTATTTTCAGTGAAGAATTACTATTGTTATTAATTTGTTAGTCCCTTAAAATCCCTTACAATAAGGTTATGAACTTAAACTTTTTTTAGGTATGAACTACCATTTGATCGCCATGATTGGATTGTTGATAGATGTGGCAAAGACGTCCGTTACATTATTGATTATTATGATGGAGGAGAAGTGGACAACAAATTTCAGTTTGCTTTACTCGATGTAAGGCCAGCGATGGATTCGTTTGAAAATGTTTGGGACAGAATGAAAGTGGTTTATATGAGATACCGTTACGAGGTTTTCGGCAACAAGGATAATGCAAATTTAACAAATTAACAAGTCTCATATTGAGTTACTTATGATCTGTTTTGTTGTAGATAGTTTTAATGTTAACATATTAATAAGAAAACCTTCGATACGGAGTGGAGGTCTTCTGTCGACAAATTTGTCACTGTTGATACTCTTTGTGATTTGATTTGATATAAATTTCATTATATACACATTGCGAAATTATTAATTTCACATGATAATTGATACAACACATAAGTTGTAATAATAGTAAAAACATTATTATTGAAGTAACTCATAAATTACAAAAAACAAAATAAACAGAGAAGAAACCACTTTTTGATCATGTGTCAATTTAAAAAAAAATACTGTATCTACTTTTGTTCATAGTAGTTTATATGGAAATTTAAAGCAATAGAAAGTAGATGACAATGTACTTAGAAAACTGAATGAAAATTATTGTGTATATTTAATTTAATAAAGACTATTTCATTCATATTATACTTTTATTTTTATACATACATCAGACATTAAATTTTTATACATACATCAGACATTAAATATTTATAATCATTACAAAAAAATATATATTAATTATTATCTAAATTCACAAGTTGATTATTTGTGCCTTTGCACTCATTTTTGAAAATTTCAATTTGTTGTTCTATGTAACCTTCGAAGTTATTATATGGACAACCTGAAAGTATTTTATATTTAGGTTTTCCTTTGCTACAATGATAAACAGATCTGAGAGTCAAAACGGGTTGTCTCTCTGGAAATCTCGCACCTGAAAAGAATTTTGTTTCAAAATAATTATAATAATAATGTCATTACATAATACCTATATCATAAAGATTACATCATTAAGCTTTCATAATTTTGTACAAAATCCATACTAATATTATAAATGTGAAAGTAACTGTCCGTCTGTGTCCTTTTCTACTCAACCGATCAACATGAAATTTTGTAAAAAATATTGTCAGGCATGTGTTATATTTTTATTTTTCAACGCTTGCACCAGCTAGTGAGTATAATGAATTACCTATGTCTATTTGAAGAATCCAGTAGAAGTCATTTTTCTCAAATAGAAATGCTGCTCTGTTTATGTCATGTTCCAAAACCGCACCTTCATATTTCACAATAAGCTGAGACAATAAATCTCTTTTTAATTTTCCATTGGTAATTACTGCTTCAATCTGAAATTTAATAACAATTTACATTTTTTATCACTGAAAATGATATAAGAATCAGTAATGGATGTACCCTTATCCATCAAAGACTATATAAGTATATTTGGTAGTATAGACACGGCGTAGCCCACAAAATATGGTAGTAATCCAATTCGTCCACTCGAGATGAAGTGGACGAATTCGCACTTAGTCGCTCGCTAGCGCTGTAGCCGTTTGGTTGCTGTTTATTTGTGTTAAAAATTGACAAAATGCCATCGTGTTGTGTGAAATTATGTAAAAATTGACCTCAAAAAGGACAAAAACAAAAAGTATCATACGTATTTCATATAAATAGACTTAATTACAATATTTTTAACAAAATATTTAATTAATTAGTTAAACCTTTTCATATTTCAAAAGGAAGCATTTGAACCTTATAGCTGTCTCATTCTTACTTATTGTGTAGTATAAGATCGTCCTTTCGTAGAAAGAGATACATATAGATTTCAAATATACTTATCATTTCAATATGTTTGACGGTTGATCCAGGGCCGTACTTGTAATATTTTTAAATAAAAATAATAAGTTTGTTTGTTTTGTACTACATTTTTATGCTTGTGTTTAAATTGGTGCGTGAATACTTCGATTGATATTCAGTAATAATATGTTTATAATAGATTTCCTATTAACTCAATAAGAAGAGAAAAATGGACAATTTTATTACGTACTCAAATATTGGAATCCAACAAATTCAAGCGTTATATGTTCTGCGCATTTCCATCATTATGACTTTTACACGAATCTTAAGGGATATCGGAAAATAATAAATACAGCAGTACCTTCCATAAATTATGACACAGATCCATCAACACAACAACTCACAAAGCGGCATAAGTTCAATAAGCTTATTTTATTTGAGGGACAATAAGAGATCATAATAGTACTCGTATGTATATAATTACATAAAAAATAATAAGTTTTGAAGTAACTATAATTAAACATATTATGCTTATTTTTCACTAATTTGTTAAGAACACTGTGTTTCTTGCGGTTTCTTCTTAACAGCTGTAATCGAAACCGCGGATTATTATTAAATATTCATTTAATCACGTACTATTTGTTGTTTCATTTCTATATCAAACATCCAATTAAATTATATTACGTATTTTTAAATTACACGCTTCCAAATGCGGCCCTGTGACACGTCACACATGTTGTATTACACCCAGATGTACCATCGGCTAGCGGTTTGTTACTTGTAAGCTAGTCAATATCGTTGTGCAGTATACATTGATGCGTTAGTACAGAACACTTTTAACTAGTTTCTTTTTATAAAAGCAATATACATTTGGAATTGCGTTTCAATCTCTCAGTAAGTTCGTAAGTATGATTTTAATACTACCAAAGATTTCGGGGCTTTTTGCTTGCTACGCCGCATCTATAGTTCAGATCAATGTTATCCATGGTTAAAATGTTACTATGTTAGTAATGGTACAGTCAGCATCAGATATATCTGATCTGTCCTAGGTACTCAAATAAAACTACACACTGAGGACCAATTATATCTACACTCCAAAGTACAATGGATGTTCACATTAGAATGTGAGCATCCAACGCGTCAAAAATATCTACAGTTTTTTTAATTTTTTTTTTATGATTATTTTTTTAATTAAATGTTTTTTTTTTTTTAAATCAATTTCGATTTTATATGGGAGGGACCATTTCTGAAGTACGACCTAAGTAAAAAGAATCATTAAAACAATTCATTATAGTCAAATTGAAAACCTCTTCCCTTTTTGAATTCGGTTGAAAATAATTCCCCACTGATGTCATTAATATGAAAGATAATGTAAGTAGACGATTATTACCACCAGCTAAATATGAACCCTAATACACAGATGTCAGAGTTTTATTCCAAAAAGTGTTGATATGATTGAAAATTTTAGTGCTTAGATATTTTTGACATATGAGTGTTTAGATGTATTTGGATCCATAGAAGCTCACATCAATTTAAAATCTTTGTTGTGTAGATGTTAATGAAAAATTAAATGCCAACAATTATTTGCCTACTTCAGATGCTCATCTACTTCTGACGCTGACTGTACTTAAAACGCGAAAGTGTGGTTTGTGTACATATTTTATAAATGGCAATCTGCACACATTGATATTGTATTCAGGATGGTATTGGTGATGACAATTTTTTAAATGAAATAAGTTTATTATATAAAAAAATTCAACTGGCCCCTTGGCTTCGCACACTTTTTTTTTAAATTTATAAATAAAAACTGTCCTTGTTTAACGCTCTGTCCATTGGTGAAAACCATATTAAAATCTATACTATGACTTGAACTATGTAAAGAAGATATGATGTACTGATAAATACCTTGTTATTTAACAATTTTGTGACCATTGGAACATAATCCATGAGTACTCCTGATTGATGCATTCTGAAAGATCGCAATGTTTTTGGTTAATTGTCTAAATTTAAAGACTTGCTTATTCAAACTTCATTGTTAAACACATAGTACTTACGGCGGCAATATAATATTTCCTAGTATCTTTGTCAGGAAAGGTGATAAAATTAATTCTGCATTTGTTGAATTAGGATATCTGACTAAAAGCAGAGCCGTGTCAATGCCAGGGTTTAACTGTGTACTGAAAATAAAATAATATTATGATTAGAATATTGATAGGAATGCACATTGATACCAAAGGTTTATAATATTACAGTTACCTGTCATCATAGAGTTCAGGTAATTTTGATGTATCAACATTAAGTTTAATCAAAAATTCAACAACATGATTTCCGACCCACACTTCAATGTTTGTCTCGTTTGTAACGGCATCACCAAGTAAAGCGCTGTACTCAAAGTAAGCCCTTGAACTTTCATCTTCATTCAACTTTTTAATCTGAAAATATTAAATAATTGATTTATTTAATGCAAGAGGTATTTTAAGAATTTCTTTAAGGCTTAACCCTTTTATCGCTTGGCTTTGCAGGAGTTGTTATGTCCCTAGCATTGGACTTGTAAACAGATAATATTTTTTTAAATAGAAAGCAACACAATTTTTTTTAAAATAACATTATACAGGTAGAGGTATTTGTCGGATATTTACAGCTCTGACAGAATTGACAAGAAAATAATTGTATAAATCTGATTCTGGCTGCTAAAAGATTAATGCCTCAAAGAAGTTTTATATAGTTACACAGATATGTACCTGGTGGGATTTATACAAAGTAACCAATTCTGTTATGACATGGCTTAATGCTTTTGGATCGTTTTCATTCCAATTCGAAAGACTCGGAACTTCTTTCTCCAAAAATTCGTCTTCCACACTACTTAAAAATGTGTCATCATCAAATCTGAAGTCAGGCGCAAACCACGGCACGGATGCATCAAATATTACTTCCCATTTCAACTTTTTGGAGCAGTATGGCAATATTATTCGAAATTGACTGTCTTCACCATCAAAACTATTTGGCGCTATTCTTTCTAAATCAACTTTTGTTTTACACAAACCTGTAATTTTAATGAAAAACTATATAATCAAGATATTTTATGATTACAATGTAAAAATAAAATTAATATGTCATTTTTTTCAAATCATAACTGAAATTAATTATAATTAAAATAAATTAAATTAATTATTATAGATTTTGTTTTACCTAGTTCTAGTTCCTGATAAACGTTTTGTAGGTACGGGCGGAACACTGCTGCGAAATTATTAATAATACCGTTACCGATATTATTAGAAGACATATTTAAGAAACTACTTATAAAATCTAATTATTGCACCATATATACGAGCTGAACTGTGTACTCAACTGAAATAATTAAAAAATAATGTGTTGTTATTAGCGGTGGGCGTTATGTAGCACCAATCGTTTTCACAACGTTGTGGCTGAACGGCAACGCAAACGTTGTGGGAGATTTTGACAACGATCTATTTCTCAAAACGTCAAACTCTCCCGTGCACCAATCCGTCTACCGTTGTAGCAAACGGACTTCGTTTTCGGTTCGGAAAATTTACAACATAACGAACGGAACGCACGAAACAACCATCTCTTTCGCAACCACCGGTTAAGTATGATAAAAAGAGACGGTAATATCTAATCAGATACGATGTATTACGACCTTTGACATTGTTCGGTAGATGCGTTTGTACGATAGTTTACCTTATGCATATACTAATAAGATAATTTTCGATTATTTTCTATACTTTTTGTTGTTTTTTACCGAATTTCTTTCATTTTGTTTTGATGACTGTAAATGCAAATTTCAAGTACCTAATTAGTGACATATTTGCCTTGGTCTCCATAAGTCACGGCCGTTATTGTTTAGATTCGTTACGAATACTTGTGTGTGTACAAACCTAATTGATGTGAAAATTGTATAGTTCTTGTAAATTAGTGTATATATATATATATTTCTAAATAATAAATGTTACTAAAACTCAAATGAATATTTTTTAGATGACATTATCATTTAAATATTAATAATATAAATGTAAATATAATTTATTTTTAATTTAAATAAAATAAAATTCTTATATATATTTATATAAATAAATAATTATATACTTCGCAATAAATAATTGAATTGAATTGAATATTATCAGTCGTCATATTATGCGCAATAAATCAATTTATATACTTAACAATGCCTAACAACGCGAAATTAACCACAACGAAAAACGGATCCAAAAACGAAAGACTGTTTTAAAACAACATATTTATTTTGACGGTGGTTGCGAAATAGATCTTTGTGAAATAGATCGTTGTGAAATAGACGGTTTGTACAACGTTGTGATAGCTCCGGTAACGTTTTGTTGTGTTGTTCAGAAAACGCGTAACGACACATGACTAGTTGTTATTTGGTTGTTATTCACTTTTCACTTTCTTTGCACACTGCACAGACTAACTAACTAGCAAAGAGCTAACTAGTACATTACTTTCTTTGACAAGAAAGTAAAGTAAAGTAATAACTGCTGGATGAAATTAAAAATAATGCTAAAGCAAAAGTATAAATCGATGTAAAATTAATTCCTCCATCGAATTATGACATTTGAAAAAATTTCTCCAGCCTATAAATAATGAGATATTCGCAAAAAACGAACGATAACGCAAATATCTTAAGAAATATGTATTTCCTTGTCTACGTTGCGCGAATAAACTCCCATAGCTGGAGAAAATTCCTCCACCATTATTATTTAAAAACAATTAATTATTCATTAATTAAACGAAATTAACTAAGGAATGATAAAATGGCTATTTTGTTACAGTCTGTCAAAAAAGAGTTGAAATTAAAAAGTGGCAATACTGTAGTGTTGTCTCGGTCTAACTATTATGTTGATAAGAAAGAGACAACACTAAATAGTATTGCCACTATTTAATTTCAAGTTTCAACTCTTTTTTGACAAAATATAAACCTCTTGTTTTTTTAGGTTCGTGACTTTTATGCTTTAGCCTAAATACTTATTTCAGTCAGTAGTCTGTGGTCTGTCTGAAGTAATTTTGCTCGTGTGTAATTCCTTTTTTTATGAGTGTTTTATTCTCCTGCCAAAAAAATACCTACGAAATTAGAATTATTACATACTTATTGGTGATTTATTAATTATTAATTGATTTGCGACAATATTGTGAAGTGAAGTGAAGACACTCCAAGTGTGCGTGCCATTTAAAATATCTTATAATTGAACGTTCGCGTTACATTAATTTTTTCACTGTATGGATTAAAATTATGAAAGACATGAATTCCACTACACATGAAATTTCCGAAATATTGAAATTAGCGAGAAAATTCAACTGTTTCTATCTTACAGGTATGTCTTAATGATTACTTGTGTTTGCATTATTCTTATGCGTTGACAAGTTGTTTCGCTTGACATTACATATTTGCCGGATTTGTTTGATTTTCAAATTTGTAAATTGTTTCAGGCTTACATCAAGGGAAGTGTAAACCTTTTATAGTGGCCGGCCACCAAGTGGGCTTAATTCGGTCAGACTTTATGAAATACGTACAAAAGTTCCCAGAGGTAAACTATTGTTAAAATTCCAAATTCTAATAGGAAATTTTTAATTTCTAATTTTCATTAAGAACTTATTTGAGTGATAAATTTGCAGGTATTTCATATTACCGGCCAGTACGTTGAATTAAACCCAGCTTTTAGAGACTACAAAGAGAGAACAGTGAAAGTTGCTGATATGTTGCAAAATTTACGCAGAGATAGTGATATTTGTGCGCTAAAGGGATGGCGAGATGAGGTATATAATTTCTGCTAACAGAAATCATGTTTTTTAAACTATTCGTATGGTGTATTAAAAAAAACATAATTTCAAATATTAAGTTAATCTAAACTAATTTATTTATTTATTTATTTTTCAAAAGGTACACCAACAGCACAAACAACATCACACATGCTGTTATTGCACGGTAGTCTTTTGCAGGGGGGGAGGGGGGGGGGGATATTGCCTCCAATAGACTGCTCAAATGAATGCTTAACGCAGTGTGCAATACCAGACAAGTGCCAACTTTGAGAAGTTCACAAAGTTGACCCTCCAGGAGTGTTAAGGCAATCACCATAACCACTCATCCAACGGGCTCCTTAACATCGTTAAATGGCATGTTTGAGTCTATAATGATCGTTTTCAGGGTAATCAGTTATCACTACACATTATATGCTCATGTTCATGCACCGATGTTTCATGCTGTTTTCACCAATGGATACAGTGGTTCACGGGGAAGGTTTTAGTATAAAAGTTACGCGGGCAGCAGTTAGTTTTAAATATAAAATATATCATTCAAATTTTCTAATACAACATAATGTAACTCACGATTATAAATATTGTTTTTATATTTCTTTAGACATTTATTATCATTACAGTGTTTTGAAGTGAGTGTACCAATTTTCAACGAAAGTTTAATGGAGATGGAACGCAGTGCCATATGTTTGTTCGGAATCAGAAGTTACGGTGTCAGTGTTGTTGGTTATTTGAGTCATCCTACGAAGGGGCTGTGCATTTGGTTGCAGCAAAGAAGTTTCACTAAACAAACGTGGCCAGGTACTTGAATTGTATTATTTTATCATAAAACACAATCTAGGCGTTTTAGGAAGAAAACGGATATAACAACCTTGTTTATAACAACAGATCGGTTGCAACAAATTTTTTGGATTAAGCGATTTTCATTGTACAATTGACTCTGTTATAACTTTGCATCATAGAAAATAAAATCATTCAGTTTTATTACATTTATGTTGTTTATTTACTTTTATTATATTTTTTCTACTTAAATGTTAGGATTTATTTTTAAAATCCTTACTTAATATTATAAATGTGACAGTAATTCTGTCTGTCTGTCTTACCTTTTCTTTCACGCCTTAACTACTTCTATTAAAATACTTAATAAAAATTTTTATACTTAATAAAAGTTGAGTAGTTTGAGAAATTTTTATACACATTGTCAGGGATACAAGAAAGGACATAGGATACTTTTCAACCAGAAAAAGTATTATTCCCAAGAGGTCACAAAATAAAAAAACTAACGCCTGGCCCAAGTGTTATAGCAACAAGTGGTTATGCGTTATATTGCCTATATATTTTTTAATGTGGACAAAGTCGCTGGCACCAGCTAGTTAATTATAAAGTTTAAACATTTTGAAATAACGGTAAAAATTTTGCATTGAGTAATGAGGCAAAATACATTGTGGTTACAGGTAAATGGGATTGTTTTGTTAGTGGTGGGTTAGCCGTCGGATATGGAATTTTAGAGACAACGATAAAGGAGGCAGCGGAAGAGGCTTCCGTCCAGGGAGATCTGATAAGGAAGTTGGTGCCAGCCGGATGTGTCAGGTTTGTTGTTGGCATCACTTAATGCTGAGAGAACATGAAAAATTTATCAGTCCAATTGACTGAATTATCACTACACCACTAAAATTTATCATTGTTATGATGATTATGTGTTTTAGTACATACAAGTATTTTGGCTTTTGTAGTATTTGGCAGTTAAGTCAAAAATCCAAGTGCTCTATCATTGCATTTTAAATTTATAGCGGTTTTGGTTACACTTACAGTTCTGCTTCTATCAGCTGCATACTTTTATAAAGATATGTAAATGTATTCAGTTGAATTCAGCTTTTGTCTATATAAAACTGCGGTTTTCTAATTTTCTATGCACTTTTGTGCATTAATTATGCATAATTATCTATGCATAATGTGCTGAATTAAGTTTAACCCTCTAACTAAAACTTTTATTGAAGTACCCTTAATATTATAACACTTGAAACTTGTTGATAAATTGATGTCGCTTCCAGTTTCTACTTTGAAAGCGAGAGAGGTTTATTCCCAAACACTGAATATGTGTACGACCTGGAGTTGCCTCTGGACTTTTCACCCCAGAACGCAGACGGAGAAGTGGAGAGTTTTGAATTGCTCACAGCGGAGGAGTGCGTACAGCGGGCTCTATCCCCTCAATTCAAAACCACCAGTGCTCCTGTTTTGTTAGATTTTCTTATAAGGAAGGGATACATAAACCCCGAAAATGGTATGTTCTTTTACATATTGTAACATCTGTTGAACGTCCAACGCAAACTCTACATAAGGACTTTGGAATTTTCAGAGCCTAACTATAGATACCTCGTGGAGTTACTGCACGTGCCTTTGCAGTCAATCTACAACTGGCCTTATACAGCGGTCTCCACCTCCAACGGTGAATCTCAAGACATCTTTTAAAATAGTGTTCAATAGTATTCCTTTATACAAAAAATACTTTATAATTAATTAATTTATTAGCAACCACTTTGTTAAAAACAACGCCTAATGTACCTAATTATGTGGTATTCCTGATTTGCATAGAAAAATTTATGTAACCAGTAATATATATTGTTATAAATAAATACAAATTTGAAACAAATAAAATCGAGTTTTAGAAACTTGCAATAATAATACTTATTAGATATTATTTGATACATTTTAAAAATTAAATTTTTAAAAATATTCTCTTTGCTGTTTAATGAGCATAAAGTTTTAAACGATAAATTAAGTGTAAATTATTGCACAATTAACATTTTTAATGCCCAGTTTTTCTCCATTTTATTAAGGGAGTATATATACATTCATTCAGCTCAATTCAGATTTTGTCCATAGAAGTTTTGTCCAAAGTTCAGCTTTTTTTTCTATTAGTAGGGGATCCAAAGAGAGGTTTTCCTTCACCCATCTGTTTACCAGGTGAAAATAATTTTATGAACTGTTATCTATGAGAAAATAAATCGGGTTTGTGTTGAATAGTGCTCATGGATAAAAAATAAAAATAAAAACTAGATGCTATGCTGCGTCCTTCTCTATTACACTGTGCAGAACGCTTGATCTTTGCTTGCTCCGTTTTTGAATTTTTTTTTATTCAAAAATTTAAAATATCAAATTTCAATAGTATATCATAGTTCATAGAAATTTGAAAATAGCAATGTATATGGATATGGACAAATGCTGAATTGAGCTAATTAAATGTACTTACTCCCATACATACGAAAACCTAGTATTATTTATATTAAAATTATATTCCTTCTGTTACTATGTTATGAAGGGCGAGTTTCCAAAAAAAAAAGTATTGCAATGTGTTTATCTTTAGAAAACCGGAAGACGTTACGGTTGAACTGCATGCGGTTTACGTTTAGCCTTGACTTAGCCCTTAAAACACTAAGTTTGTGACGAGAATTAAAATATGACATGTTTATATGCATAAAAGTAGATATGATTGAATGACACGCGAATATTGTATTCAATTACTTACAAGTAGATATGTAAATGGTATTAAAGACATGATAGTTTAGCTAGGTATGATTGATTTCTGTGATACTTTACCGGTTTGGTATAAGACATTGTATGTTTTTTAGTTGGATTTATCATGTCTCCTTTCATAAGTGCTTTTGTTTGTTAATTTAGACGAGTATTGACAGCGATTACACAGATCCCGAGAGCGAAAAGCTTAGGATAGGGGTTAAAAATTATACTTAAAAACATGTTTTGTTGTGTTGTTTTTTTTTCTGTTACTTATCGTTAGTAATTTTATTGGGGAAAAAGTTTAGGATATAAAATAAGTAAGAAATTAATGGAATTACCTACATCTGTATCTAAAAATATATATTTAGAATTTTAGGGCAAGAACGCACGGTGGAAACGGCAAGCGACTAAATATTACGTAATAAAATATGTGCGTCAAAACAAAATATCTGTTTCTAAGGGGTTGTTTATACTTTCAGTAAAAGGGACATAGTAACATAATTGTTGATTAGGGTCAGTTCACACCGAAACGTCTAGGCAATCATCTTAGGGCCCCTTAAGCGTTTTCTATCTTTCTCTAATACATTTCAACAGCCATAATGCGATACGATTTAATATAACGCAATTTTTTTTAATTAACTACTAAAGTACACCCTTTAAAGAAAATGAAAGGAATATTTTTATTATTCGATGCAGTTTTTGAAGCGCATTGTCTCTGAATTATAACGAAGTAGTATTAAAAACAGGTCAGTAATTTAGTCAGTAAAGTTTCAAATTTAATTTTACTCCAGGTGTGAACTGACGTTTATTGATAATATTTTTAATAACAAAGTTGGCTGGCTAATTTGACTAACTCACATTTTATGGCTATGTTCGGTCGATACTCGTACACTGGATGTAATGGCGTGTACGGTTGTTTAACGGGCGAGTGTGAACGACCCCTTATTTAAGTATATTCGAATAATTTTAAGAGCTACTTGCTGCAGACGGTCAGCAGTAATAAAATATTGTAATATGAATTATGCGGTCTAGTCACTTTGCTAATTTAAATGTAGACAATGAAATTACTGCAGTTAGTTCGGGTTTAGCTTTAGCGACTAGGTAAATATACAAAATTGTAATCATTGTGAGTTTTTTATTATTCTTGTATCGATGTTCATATGTAATTTTTGTATTGTTTATACACAGTACAAAAAAAAAGATTTTTATACCAGTGTTTTTTTTTTTGGCTACACTTAGTGATCAGGCAGGACAAAATTAAATGTTTTATTCAAAAACCTTCATTACTTTGAATATAGGGTATGTATTATGTTAACTGTAGTATAATTTTAATGATAATAATTTGTCAAATAAATTTTTCAATGAGTAATAAGTGCCTTTAGAACAAAATCGAAAGATATAAAAAAGCACCTGTTAAAAACATTTTTATGACAAAATTTAGGTAAATATTATGGTAGGGGAGCCCACGATGCTAAATGTGGAGTCACTCGAGCGTCGTGGGGACCTATTGAACTTTGAAGATTGGATGGTAAGAAGAAAAAAGGTTATATGAAGTTTTTCATTTCAGCGGTGGGGTGAGCGTCTACAGGCGTACAAAATTTTGTAGGCGCTGTATTTTAAAAAATCCTCTATATAATCGTCAGATTAAGAATCAGCACGATCAGGAATTCAGGCTGAACCATCTATATGAAAATCTGACGCGCTCGAGTATTACAAAAATGGCAATCGTCAATTTTTTTTGCATTTTAAAAAAGCTGCCACGAGCTTGCGTTACATCCGAATCGTCTGAATTTTAATTGGGAGCTTAGTTTAGGTTCACTTAATATCCCCTCTGAAAATCTGACGCGCTCGAGTTGTATTTAAAATTTTACCCCAACCTCCATCAACCAAACCGTCATATTAATACATATCCGTTATCGGAGACACGTGGGGAATATACTTACATTGGCAATATCTGACGCGCTCGAGTAAATCTCCTCTTGTGCTCCCCTACCATTAAGGGCCGGCGCTGACTCACTGTATGACATGACAAGGCACGCTTCGGTACTTGCTTGTTGCTGAAGGAATGCCGAAGCATGCTACGGAACACTGCCTCATGGTATTGAAATAAGAGAGTGTGACTGCCAAGAAAGCGTCCATTAATTACGTGAGGTGTTTGAGCCAAATCTCACGTAATCTTTTTTCCGCAAGAAACGGTATAAAATTGAGTTAAATTAAGAAAAACCTGTTTTCCCACTAAAATATGGCTAAATCCTACACAATAATATTGTAATAGTTCGAGTACGTACTTAATTAATAAAACAACCAATTGTAGAAATAACACTACAATCAATCAAGCACAGATTAACACTAAAAATACGCATTTTGAAAAAAGATCACGTGAGGTCTATCAGGTCGAGCTAAAACTCACATCTCACCGAGGGAAAAATTGCCTCACGTAATTTATGGACGCCCCCTAAAGTCATTGGAATAAGGTAAAAAAAAATATATCTTCAGGAAAAATCTTTCTCCATGCCGTCAGTCTGCGTCGGCCTTAAAATGAATCTGCTATTAATTAGGTTTTTGAATAAAACAATATCCAGCAGTTACCTGTCGAAAAGTAAACATAGAAATGGGTCTCTTAACAATATTAATAATTATTGTTGATTTCCTCATTAGATAATTGTCGAATGACTGGTTTTATTTATGTATTGAAACAAAAAGTGTATGACACTTTTAAATGATATTTTATTTGCTCAGTAATTTGTTTGAAGTAATATTTTTTAAAAATTATTGTATAATTATAATGAAAAGGCGTACAGCCTTTCAATAGAATGCAACGAAAGAAAAATCGAGTGTTGATTTTGGTAAAATTGTTTATATTGTCGGAGAAACATTGAAATGGACCAGAATTCTCTTTACTCGTTTAGTTTTATTTTAAAACGTAAATTAAAAATAATAGTAATATGTAGTATTTTTTAGAAATATTAAATTTATGGATAAATTAATTTGTAGCGTTATTATGCTTTTGTCAGTAATTTTATACATTTTTATGGATTAGTGCTTACTGACTACAAATTTTATATCAATTAGGAATTTATTTAAAGTTACAAGTGTAAACTTATACATTTGTAATGTTTAGCTAATAATAATAATTAATAGTGTTTTCTAAATATAAAAGTTAAATAAACTCAAAAAAATGATTTTCATTTCGCGTCCGAGTTATATTATATCAGTTAAGAAATCAAAATGCACGCCCAAGTATTCCAAATGTGTTTAATAAAGAAAAAAATAATGTTTTTAACATTATCACTTTAAAAATACTTAAAAGTAATAACATATATTGCAGTAAGTAGTAGCGTAAACCTATTATTTAATTTGAAAAAACTTACATTATACAAAATCAGAAGCGACTAACATTAATTGAAAATGACAACAGCAAAATATTAAAATAAATTTTTCGATGTGTCATTCAAGTTGATTATTCTTTGAGAATATCAACTTTTTTTAATGACATAATATTATTGATTTTAACAATAAACGAAGTTATTAAAAAAAATGAGTGTATGCTTATGATCACACTTTAGAAGTGAAAACCCAATCCCCTTGAAGCCGAGTAAACCCATTTCAGCGTCACCGACCCGAGTGTGACGGTTCACTTACGTTCACTCAGCATAAAAAAAGCCTAAGAAGTTTGAACTTCGAAAATACAACTGTGTAAGTAGTGCAATTTTATTGCGGTTTATAATTATCAAAAACAGCTGTATTATTTGGGCATCAACGGACCTTTCTTCTGTAACATTTTTTTCTGTCTATGTATATACATATTTAAAAAAACAGGTTTATAAAAAATATTTTTGTTTTTAAATCATAAAACTGTTGTGTCAAACTTTAATTAAGTAAATTGTTTTTTTTATATCATTAACTTAATTTTGTGTACTTCCATGATATATCAAACAAACTTAAACAGGGCTTGACCACAATTTTTATACAATTACTGAAAACAATCCACACGA
This sequence comes from Synanthedon formicaeformis, assembly GCA_945859745.1. Classification (NCBI taxonomy): domain Eukaryota; kingdom Metazoa; phylum Arthropoda; class Insecta; order Lepidoptera; family Sesiidae; genus Synanthedon; species Synanthedon formicaeformis. The sequence goes on along the minus strand of OX243959.1, from coordinate 7,008,389 downwards.
TGGCAACACCAAAATAAGATATTCAAACCACTATTCTGGAAAGCGCCACAATATTAATAAAACTTAGTTCAAAATAAATGAGTGTTAATGCAATAATATTCCATCACCGTTCACGAATAATATTAAATTAAAGAGAAGTCATTTAGCATAAAAAAAAGCCAAAAATAACAATATTTTATGTCAAGGTTTACACCAGAAGTTACCAGCTACAACCTACAACATATTGATTGTTACAAAATAAGAAAAACGTCAAGAATGGCTAGACCGACTTTAATTCTGTTCTCACATATGGAAAGAGGGTAAAACAGGGAAGGTTTTTATGCCTATTAGATGTAAAATTTGCACCCCGGACGAAGCCGGTAAATAGTTTCAATTGAATATTCAGTTCTTTCAAGCCCAATTCTTCAATTGATGATTGCAAATTTTATATTGGGTGGTGCAGGTGTTTAGAACATCATCAGTGGCTCTAGTATGCGAGTTTATGGACTCATGCTAGATCCACTGAAGTGTCCCAAACGAATAGTTGGACCAAATAAGATGAGATGTCAAAGCTGTTGGTGATTATATAAAATAATTAGAAGCATTATTAGACTTCACACCTTTGATAGAGGATACACTACTTAGATGCTGGGTTGCTTCACTAAAAGTGGCACAGTAGAATATCACCGCCACTCACAGCTTGGGGTGATATTTCAAATTAGTTGCACAACATTGTCCCTAAGGTGAACACGTGTTACGACTTGAACAATTATTACTAATGGTTAGGGAGCCCACGATGCTAAATGTGTAGTCACTCGAGCGTCGTGGGGACCTATTGGACTTTGAAGATTGGATGGTGAGAAGAAAAAAAGGTTATATGAAGTTTTTCATTTCAGCGGTGGGGTGAGCGTCTACAGGCGTTCAAAATTTTGTAGGCGCTGTATTTTAAAAAATCCTCCATATAATCGTCAGATTAAGAATCAGCACGATCAGAAATTTAAGCTGAACCGTCTGTATGAAAATCTGACGCGCTCGAGTATTACAAAATGAGAATCATCAAAAATATTTTTTGCATTTTCAAAAAGCTGCCACGAGCTTGCGTTACATCCGAATCGTCTGAATTTTAAATGGGAGCTTAGTTTAGGTTCACTTAACATCCCCTCTGAAAATCTGACGCGCTCGAGTTGTATTTAAAATTTTACCCCCACCCCCGCCAACCCCACCAATCAAACCGTCGGATTAATATATATCCGTTATCGGAGACACGTGGGGTATATACATTGGCAATATCTGACGCGCTCGAGTAAATCCAAAAATCCCCTCTTGGCCTCCCCTACCATAAGGTTCAAATCAGTCATGCAACAGAGAAAGTGATAGCATGTATAAAAAAAATCCAGTGGACACTTTTTCGCAGTGATTATGTTTGAGACCCTGAATCTAGTGTATCTTTTATCAAAGCTTCAAACATAAAGTTCATTGCAATAATTGAATGTTGTGACATTCGAAATATTAAATAACAATGAACACCCCCTGAGGGTCCACGGATACACTTGGTACCCTCAAGAGGTCCAAATATAAGAATTCGAGTCAATTTATCCGACCTTAATTAATTACGTCTCTAGAAACATGTTCAGATAGAGTGATTGACCATCTTCTTACATATTAAACATCTTACTTTAAAAAAATATCGACAAATAGAACGCATGTACTCATTTTAACATTTTGGAACACTTAACTATTTTTAGTAATTATTATATCAAAAATTGAAAGGACAATGGCGAAATAGTTTTAGTTGTACAAGAAAATAGCGCACATTGCAATGCCATTATAACCATTGAGATATTTTTAATGGCTAAACTTTGTTTGACTTAAAATATAGGAATAATGTTATACATTAATATTCTATTTTATGTATGGAATTTTGCAGTTTTTTTTATACAACCTTAACCTTCGATGAAATAATAAAAAAATACAATAGTTTGCCATTGTTCTTTTTGTCACTTACAAATTGTGATATTTTAAGTATGATTGTACACATAAGGGTTGTTGCAGATATTAATATCCGCATATGCGGCACTTCCGCATCCTTTTGCGTATGCGGATATGGAACTGGTACTAAATGTGACAAAATTTCTCCAGGATTCATCCTATGAAATTGTTTCAGTTTTTTTTTTTAATTTAAATTGTATCAATTTTCTACTAAAAGCTTGATTTGATCTATACTGAATATTATAAATTGAAAATATTTGTATGTATTTTTGTTTGCAATTAATAAACTTAAAAAACTATTAGACCAATTTTAATTTTATAAAATTACTTGAAGTCGCGTGTAACAGCTAGTTACTTAATAAAAAAATTATTAAAATTATCAATTTCAATCATTAATTACTGCATAAAGAAAAATCATAAAATCCTTTAAAAAAATCTACATCTGCTAGTTGAAAATTGTGCATCCGCAACAACCCTGGCACACACACAATATATTGCAAGAGAAATGCTACGCTTAGTAATCGTCGCCGCGAGAGATGACCTCCTTGCAGGTGGGGCGCAGCAGAATGGTGTGCTCGTACTGAGCGGTGTAGCAGCCCTTGATGTCGCAGAGCGGCGGATACGCGTCCACGACGCCCTTGTCGCACAAGTCCTTCAGCGCCATGGCGTAGCGCGATGCGCCCGCGCGCTCCAGCCAACGCTTGCAGAACGCCAAAGTGCCGAAGTTCTTGTTGATCACGTTCAACAGCTGCTTCGACGACTGCAGCCTGTTCAAACACCATTTGTATACCAATCTTTACATAGTACAAAAAACAAAGTAGCTTCCAGCTACAGTAGTACCTAGACACTTGATAAGGCGCGTCGTGAATCTTTGTTCACGCAGAAAAAATTAAGTTTTCATTTACATTTATCTGTGTTTCGCAGTTAATTTGGGCAGTCCGTCTGGCGGCAGTAATCACAACCTTTCAAAAGACCACAATGAAATAACAGCACGCGTGCTTATCTGTTTTGGTGAGTGAGTAAGTGATGCCAGAGCCTATTACCCTATCCCATCATTATCCCTTATCTTTATATTTACTACGGTTTGAAACGCACTTGCAGCACCTGTGGCGTTGCTTGTTTAATAGGCGACGGTAGCCACTTAACATATGTACTTCTACTTTAGACTGTCTGTCGACCTTAACATCGCGAAATCACAGATATACACTACTTAAATGTCTGGCAATATGTCTTTTGCAACGTGTTCTCTTTAGTGAATAGACGGCATAAGAGACCCTTAATTACCTGAGTGGAACAAATTGCTGATCGAAGTTCTTCATGTAGTGGGAGCAATCCATGTCGTCGTGCACTTGGCCGCGCCCAGTCGAGCCGAACGTCTCGATCGCATAGAACTCGTTCTCCTCCATGCGAGTTGTCTCACCGCCCTTCACTATCGGCACAGTCTTGCCAGCGTGGATACCTGTTCAACAGCGAAACTTCTATCATCTAATACCCCGTTTACATGAATGGACCATTTCCACGGCCATGAGCAGGGCCATGGGAAATAAAATGGGCAACGCGAGTATGTAAACAGGTCGCTTCCCTTGCCGCTGCCGTTGCCGCTCGCGTTGTCCGGCTATTCCTCAATTGGCGGTTTTTCGTACGGACATCAAAGGGCCGGCAATGCGAGAGCATTTAGGGAAACAAATACGGCAACGCGAGCGGCAATGTCAGCGGCCATAAAGTAAACGGGTATAAATCTTGAGTCCACAGGCGACACTGACAATAAAATCGTATAAATGAGTCGAGTAGCCAGCATAGTAAAGCCAGAGTTTAATAAAACTCATACAATTGGGAAAAAATATCGCGGATCGAGGCCCCCGAACTAGATTAGTTTGAGCACTCAAACATTGAGGGCAGAACCAAGCATGTTTTTTTTTAATTTTATTGGAATCGTTAAAAATAATAATTATTATAATGGTACACAACTGTTCTGTGTACAACAAGAATTTAAGATTCAAGTAGATTCTACTCTACCCATGTACAATGAGCATAATAAAATAACAAATACATACGGTATGGTCCAATCGAATGGCCGTTTAGATTGCGTATTGGCTTCACTTGATAAGTTTGTCCGTCCAATTCCACTTCGTGTGATTCCATTACCTGAAAGCAGTGAGTTTTTTTTCATACTTTTAATTTGTAGCTCTTTAAAAACATATTAAAAAACTAATCGACACTGACTCATTTAAGGCTTTTAGAGAAATACGGAATCATTTAAATAAATTTTTATTAAGTGATCAAGCTTTTAGTAGAAAATTTAAATAATTTAAAAAAAAAACTGAAATGAATCCTAGGAAATCCTAGGTCAGAATTTATGGACTACATAGCTCCATATCCATATTAGGATGCGCTTGCGGATGTCTAAATCATAGCAATCTATGGTTAAAGCAGTTAAAGTTCAGTATTTTCGGATGCGAATATCCACAATAACTCTGTATCGGATAACCTGGCCAGCCTGGCCTTAAAGCCTTACTTCTTGAATGGCAGCGCCGACGTCGCACAGCCTGGCGTCCACCCCGGAAGCCTTGATGCCGGCCTCGGTGGCCTCTTGCACGCCCTTCACCAGAGGGTCGTAGCGCGGGTTGAAGTGCAAAGTGAACGCGCAGTCGATGATGCGCCCGTTTATGTGAGTGCCGAAGTCTATCTTCACTACGTCGTCATATTCGAGAACTGTTGTATCGCCTAAACAAAACACCACATTTGGGTTGACTACTTTCAAAGGCGGCAAAACTGACTGAGAATTTTTAGTAAATAAAAAATCAAATGTTTTAAACCTAAGAAATAGGGGCCGCAAAGTCGCGGGCAAAAACTAGCATATAAAGAAAATGTATAAAGTTTCTATTAAACTAATCAAATTCAGCAATTGAGCTTAACAGATTATTCATACTCGCCTTAGTAGTTCCAGATCTTTATTTAGAGGCTTTTCCCTGAAGGACATCTCACCTCATTGGACAAAGTACTATTTTACTATTTTATAACTAAACTAAAATACTACTTTACTAAATTATAACTTATTACTAGCTTTATTGTATTGAGTAATATTGTATAGCTCCCTGGCAGCAAAACTGCTAGTCTTATAATAGCTTACCAGTGTTTGGAGTATAATGTGCAGCGCAATGGTTGCGACTGCACCCCGTTGGGAAAGCGAGTCCTGCCTTCAGTCCGTCTTCTCCGATGAGACGCCTTGCTGTTGACTCCAACTCCTCACATATTTGTATCATTGTCATGCCCGGTTTAATCCAATCGCGGATGTATTTGCGGGTCTAAAATATTTCATAATAATAATTAACTACAGAGACATACACTTATGGGCACCAGCAAGTTTTTTATATAGGGATGCAGAAGAAATGTGCAAACACCTTCGTTAGTAGAGAATAAAACTAAGCGAATGACTCATGAAAAATTGAAAATACCTGTCTGTGAGCTTCGGCAGCATGTCTTATTTCTTGATAGATGTCCTGATGTAGTCTGTCAAGAGCTCGCTTCTCTTCACTGGTGAAGCGATCTCTTGCAGTTTTCTCATCAATACCTTCGACAGGAGGATGCTCCATTATTTGACCCTCGGGGAAGTTTCCTGTTTGTGTAAATATAGAAATATTCAATTGTGTTATTAACCACAAAAAGTACATGATTATGACCCTCTTAATAAAATATGCTATGTGAAGCAGGTAGAATCTCATGTGCAAAATTTACTCTAATATCAAAATAATAAATAAACTATTCAATTTTAATGTTTAATCTATAATTCATCAAATTTGACTGTGCAAGAGTAAACAACAATGTACAAATTACCATCAGGGTATAAATCCGCAATTGGTATGGTCGGCGGATTTGTCTGCTCCTTGGCCGAGTCTTTAGCCGACTTGCTTTTATTCTTTTTCTTTTTCTTCTTCTTGTCATCTCCATCTATTGACAACTCTTCTACAGATGCACACTGAATTTTCTCCGTTTCGATCACTTCAACCTCATTAGCAGTATCTATAAATTTTTTAAGATTTAAAATTAATTTAAGATGTTATTGATCTTATTAACCATGGTAATAGCCGTTAATTCTTGCAATATTTAGATAAGAATTTCAATTAATTATGAGAAAAGCATTAAGGTGCATAACAGACCTGCAGGTAAATTCAATGGAATGTATCATTCATTTATCACCATATTTTATCTGCATAGTGTGTGATACTTTCAGATAACGTAAGTTTTTATACGCAAATAAAATATTATCGTATCTGCGTAGTGTGTGATGGGCTAGCACTCTTAAATTATTTACATCTTTTATTCAGTTACATACATACAACCTAGAGGAAATAATTCTGTACAAGCTTCAAACATCTTATATGGTAAAAAAAATAATTATAAAGCACAAGTTTCATGTGGTTTCAGGATAAATGTAAGACCTTGCCTATGCCTACGGGACCTACGTAAATAGAGGTTTTATTAGCACATCTAATATTTTGCCGACTGAAATATCTTATATTGTAAAAACACGAAGTAAAAATGCTTATAATCCTTGTAAATACAGTAAAACATCTTAGTTTTTGTAGAAAATTAACAAAGAAAAACTATAGATAAGCGAGGGAACGATTCTAACCTCCTTTTTTGTTCTTCTTCTTTTTCTTTTTTTTCTTCTTAGCGGGATCCTTCGCTTCATTTTCATCTTTATCATCTATTTCCACATCATCTACGCCGTTTTCGACATCGTTATTTTCTACTAAATCGTCATGCTCTTGTACTGAAGCCATTTTTCTTTCCAAAAATAGGTACCTAGTACCTACTAATAGTATTTGGTTAGGGAAAAAAATCACATCGCACTTGACTTTTGACACCTGACTTTGACAGTTTATGCACTCTTGTCAGACTATTGACAGTAACAGTGTTGCTATGCAAAAAAAAAAATAACCGGTTTTAAAACATCGAGATGTAATAATTATCTTTGGATGTAATGGGGAAAACGGTGTTTTAAATAATATTAAAATAAACTAAATTCTATTGCGAAAAAAAAAAATCTATTTTTAAGTATAAGTAAAAAGAGGAATTTTGATTTTTTGAAAAAAATTTTTTATAGTCAATGTCCGTAATTAAAAAATAGAAATTTTTTGTTTCTTGAATATCTAAAAAAAATTAAAAATAACCACGTAGATTTTTAAAAAAAAACTATTTTTCATGTATAAATCTGTCATCGAAAAATCTAAAATGAATTCCAAAAAATTAAAAATAACCACATTTAAGAAGTCTATTTATAATTACTATAAGTAAGTCGAAATTATTAGCTGATAATATAGCTTTCTATAGGTGAAAGGGGATACCTTGGGATATTAGTAAGAGAATAGAGCAAGAAATGAGATGGGTTCTATATTAAAATTGCTTTACTTTAGTAATATTTATCATTATTTTTCTCCGCTATTTGAAAATGAATTCTTTGATTAGGTTCAATGGTTGGGGAGCCCACGATGCTAAATGTGTAGTCACCCGAACGTCGTTGTGACCTATTGAATTTTGAAGATTAGATTGTAGGAAGACGAAAAGGTTATATGAAATTTTTCATTTCAACGGTCGGTTGAGCGTCTACAGGGTTTCAAAAATGTAAAAAAAATCTGTCACATGGACATACTCGAGCGCGTCAGATATTCATAATGTATACGGCCCACATGTCCCTGATGACGGATATATGTTAATCTGACGATTTGTGTGATGGGTTCTCCCGTACGGAAGCGTTAAAAATGGAAAAAAAATGTAGTTACTCGAGCGCGTCAGATATTCAGAAGGGATGTTAAGTGAACCCAAACTAAGCTCCCATTTGAAAAACTGACGATTTGGATGTGACGCGACTGATCAAGAGTTCTGACCGCCCTAGGCTAATTATGAGAACGCGCCCCGCCAGGTGTGTTACGTCGGCCTAAAAAGTAGTATATTAGTTTTGACTTTGTTTACTAGTGTGAAAATTTTAACATGGTTCATACTACCTATAAAAGTTTTCAGATCGATCTGCAAGCGAAACTAACGTTGTCCTTTTATCTGCACATTTAACCTTAGGGTGGCAAACCATTTTTTAGCTGACCGTACATAAAGGCAAAGCACCTCACGCATTATACGACCAAAGTCATAACAAGTGACTGCAGGCTATCAAGTAGAAAACCAAATCCATATCGTTTGACCGCATGACTTGTATTGGCTGTTTCTTAAACTTAAAATTTATTTGGGACAACTAAATTTTATTTCAACAACGAAATCTATTTTGTTTTTCTTAATAAATCATCTAATAGACTTTATTTAGGTGACATCAATATTTCTCTCAATAAGATAATAAAATAATTTTGTAAATTTTAGGAAATATTCATTTGATAGACTACTAAATTATTTTAGTGCATGCGAAGATCCGATTTCAGCGCGCCCTCCCGATTCTCGCACCCTAGGCTACAGCCTAATTAGCCTAAGGGTTAATCAGGCCCAGGTGACGCAAGCTCGTGGCAGCTTTCTGAAAATGCAAAAAAAAAAATCGATACCTGGACATACTCGAGCGCGTCAGATTTTCATACCGACGGTTCGGCTTGATGTCCTGGTTGCGCTGATCCTTAATCTGACAATTATATGGAGGGGTTTTCTTAATCTGACGGTTTAAAAAATATATATTTCTTTTTCATGTCTTTTTAAGCATTGAATGTGATCTAAATCAAAATTTAGAACTTCAGAATCAGCCTCAGAAAACTTGTCATTATTGTCAAGTATAAATTTTTTTAGCTTCGTTTACAATTAGATAGCTGTATGCTATTTTTCAGCTATTCTGAATGTGCAATTGTTTTTAATAAACTAATTTGCAAGGCTTGTTTTATAGTAAGCGATGATTTTTGAAATGCTCTTAATTTAATTTGAAATTAATTCGCTTAGGAATTGTAGTCCAATTTGAATGTTTCAAAAATGCTTTACACAGAAGTTTATTGTATCTAACGTTGATTACTCGAAGATGCGAAATAAATATTGTTACGACCGAACATTCTCGAAGCGTTTGTTTGTCATAAGGCCTGCGCGTATGGAAATTTCCATACGTAGGAAGAAGCCCCGTCTGTGACAGAGCAAACTGTTCCTTATGTTCGCGACATAAGGTTCACATTCCCTTAAGCCAGAAAGTTGTTTACGATGTTTGTTTTTTATGACTTGTTTACTTGTGTACGAGCTTGTTTACCTTAAAGTTTCTAGTGTTTTCCAAAAATATCGCGGCTGACTGCGCGGGTATAAATACGGGTGCGATCGCTCGAGTGGGACAGTTCTGTGACAACAAGCGATACGATAACTACTCTTGGAAGCTTTTGCGAAGATATTTGCGACAGTACATTATTGACACGTTGAGTGAATTATTTACGACTTTTGGCAAGTTACGGTTAAATTGGAAAAGCTTTGTTATTTTGGAAGTCATTTTGGTCTGCGACAATAAATCGTGTTCTTACAACCCTAAACGGCATTTTAACTCACCCCGCACGTAACAATATTTATTTAAATATATTTACTCAAATATATAGGATATTTATTGATCAAACACTGTACGTCTGAGCTATGTCTGCGACATTCGGTCAAGTTTGATCGGTTAACATTTAGAGTAGAATTAGAATCAAATTTCGTTTGTGTCTCTATGCTCACGCTACGGGCGAAACGAGGCTGTGTTTACAAATGTCTTGTTTGTAGTTACCAAGCTCTATCTATACGTTTGTCACAAGTACCTTTCAGTAGGTGATTTCAGGCATCGCGGTCGTTCGAGTCGCGTTTGCCAGTCTCGCTTCGTACGCCTACCTTGTTGGTCCGCCCGCTGCTACGACCGATTGCCGCTACGTGCTACAACGTCGTAGCATACAAAATATATACTACGTAAAATATATCCGCAGCGATTTTCTTTACTAAAAGTATAGTCGTGACAAGAAACAATATTACTATGTAAATTTTAAATACATGTTAAAAATTATTGAGACATAAACGTGTTTTCTCACAAAATCTTGATAGTGTATACAGACGTACAAAGTTTGCTTAAACTGTAAATACTTGGGTGTGAAACAGTATCGTGGGTCATATGATGTGATTAGAGTTTCACTGTGATATACGTACGTTTATTAAGTGTTGATTTTCATTAGCAATTCAAAGGAAATTTAAAAAAATATATAATCAAGTGAGTAGTCTTAACTGTTTATATTTATTATTAACAATGTTATTAAAGCTAATTTTAAATTGCATGTGAAATCAAAAACAATATAATATAGTTATCGCACACATACTTACCTATAATATGAAAACTGTTTTAACTAAAAAAAACACATTTTTTTCAGAAACTAAGAAATACGCTATTTTTTAAATCTATCTAAGATAAGAGTATAAAATTCTATAACGATATTTAGAAGAACTATAATTAAGTTAAATTTCAAAATAGCCCTCACAAAGGCTAGAATGACATTTTTTTACTTACTACAGTTTTGTACTGAAATTACCAATAAATAATGACTATGTCGAATTATCTCTTTGCTTACAACGCTTTTCATATTTTGTGAAATGAAATAAAACAAAGTTGGAATATAAACCATAAATAATTTTAATTGGCGATTTTTAATGAAGGGTGAATTTGTATAGCTATTGCATAAGAAATGCTTTTGAGACTGAGACCGACCGAACTTTAACATGAAGGAAGTCGCGGGCATAGCTAGTTATAATGAAAATAAAATTAATGAACTATATGCTAGAAGAATAACATTCAAATAAGAAACAATAATAAATTGTCATTAAGAGTAATTATTGTTACTCTTGTAGCTTAAAGCAGTATCTAATAAAAGATAATAATTATCTTATCTCACTGGAGAGGACGAAATTTATTCTCTCCGGAATCGAGTTTCAAAAGAGTCTCTCAAACACGTGAGCCTAATTTTATTTCATTTTCAACACAGCAAACGACGACAATTTTCAAACATTTGTGTCTTTTGTTTCGAAACATTTCTAATGTAATTTGTTATCATATCTAAATTAGGAAGTTCTAATTTGATCTCATAGACTACTCAAGGTACTCATAGAATAATCATAGGCTAATATTGATTGTATATTGGTTTATATTATTTGATTTATTAAAAATTAGAAAAATAATTATCACATAAGTATGGATCTCTATCTCATTTACTAGGTATAATAGCAAAATTGAGTTTGTTTGTTTGTTTTTTTACGCTTTTACGCCTTTTTCCCGAAGATTCTTAAAAAAAAAATCACGACAAAATATATGAGCAATGAAAATTTAATAAATGTTTCAATACCTACCTAAAAAGTAGGGGCGCGGACGAAGCCGCAGGCAACAGCTTGTTGATTATATATTAGTTAGAGTGATCTTAACAAATTATGAAACGAATTAGTTATTAGATACGATATGGATCTCTATCGACTTTATCTTATGATTTAGTTTTGTTTGATCTCATCAAAGGTGGATCTCATAAAAGTTAATCCAGTTTATCTTTATTAGAAAAAATATAATAAACGTTGATGTAATATACAATACAATAATATAATCCTCTTTCTCTAGTTGATTCGAAACTACATCACTGAGTATATGTACTATCGCGGTCAATGGAGCAGACCCACTTTTCATACAAATTTGTCTAACGTTGAATTGAGGTTGTCATAGTAACGTAAATGTTATAATACGAAATACGAGTAGGTATTTGAAGTAGGAACAAAGATAAATACAAAATGTGCACACGAAATTTGTTCCTTACGGTGGGACTGCTCCCTTGACCGCGATAGTACATCGCGTATACGTATACCACTATTTTCATGTTAAAATTTTCTTTATATATACAATTTATTTTAAATTTTAATAACATTAAAAGTGAGTTTGATATATCAGCAATCTCAACGCTCTGTCTTTTTAGACATTTATGTTTGCTAATTGATTGAATAACGCCAGGCAGCGTCGCGTCGGCAAATTATTCGATTGAAACGTTACGGCATGTAAAATTAATCAGAGCTATGATTCAGTCTACGTAATTTTAGAAAAAAGACGGGGTCACGGTCACACGCTATGAGTATGGAAAGGAAACTAGATAATGTGAAATATTTGTATTGTTTTCGATCCACTTCAAATATAGGCATTTCAAGTGGATCGAAAACAGGATTTTTGACGTGAATATATGTTTAAATTAGCTGCCACAGTGAGAAGCAATTCAGAAAACTGATACTGAGTACTATTTGATACTACTATTAGCTACATTTCTATTTTCTATTTTTTTTTCTCATTTGGCTGTAGCTATAAAGTATTTTATGTGACTTAGGGCTTTCATTGGTGCACGCTGTGCCTCCTCTAATTGTGCCGGCATCGCCAAGTGTTGCCTGACTTATATGACGACGATTTTGTTAGATACCTACCTCATCGGTGACCTTGTTATTATGAATAAATAAATCATGTAAGTACGTCTAAAAATTAAATTTACACCACTATAGCTTAAGGAGCAAAGATAAAGATAATAAGGAGTGTGGATGTGGACACCTGAGTTTCATAGGAAACCTGTGGTAGGTACTCTTAGGTGGTCTATGGTGGAGGCCTTCAATTTATGGTTGAAACTATAAATTTGAAGAAACTCCCTAAAAGACGGATAAAACTGCATTAAAATATTCCTTATGTAGAAATAAGTGTATAAGTCAATAGGTACGGTACAAATAATATTATAATAAAAAAACTTATTTATTTTAGCAGTACCTGCTTAATGTTAATAATTTATTTTAATCAATCTTCTAATGCGGTTTCACGCAGAACCTTACGGTCAGAAAAGTTGGAGCTTTTAGACCCTTTAGTTTACCGGCACAACATTAAAATTGATGTATTTATTATTTATACTAGCGGCTCGCCAATGGCTTCCCACAGATGTAATTTATTCCTGAAAAAATAATAATAAATACACAAGCCTTCCTGGTTTGTCGCTCTTTCCGTTAGCGAATTTTCCGCGACATTCTGTTCACTCATGCCGCGACATTTTCTTGACTTTTAGCATTTTTATTATCATCGTAACTTCTAAACGAAAGGTTAAATTCCAATAATTTAAAGAGGAATTTACATGTACATGTAAATCAGCTTTGATGATTGAACTATTAGGTTGGATAAGGATTAATATATCATGGATACGTTTTGATAAGACTAATTTAAACAAAAATCGGTTATTGTGACTTAACAATATATATTTTTTTAATTTTATAATAACTATAATAGCCGAATTTTTGTTGTAGGTACTATAAAAATGTAGTACTTACATTATATTAATTTCATCAACAGTTTTCTAAGCGCGCTAGGTACTAACATAATATTATACTTACCTAATTACTATTATAGAAAAATTTTTGATACATTATTGTAATTATCATAGGCATCTCTTATTTTTTTTTTAATATAAAATAAAGCCTATGTTACTCGCTGATAACTTAGTTCTCTATAGGTGAAAGAATTTTTTAAATCATTTAAGTAGTTTATGAGTTTATCCATTACAAAAAACATACAAAAAAATCAAATATCTTTCCTCTTTATAATAATTATATATATAGTGCAGAGTGTAGATACACATATAATTCATGTATTCTAGCGGCAACGCAATATCTTCACATAACAAATAGTCCACATATAATTTGTACGAAATAAGTACCTACCTAATAAGAGTTATCCTTCACACCTCCAAAGGAAGCGAGGTCGACGTATTAATATTTCCAATATATTCTCGAGAAACAGACTCAAGTCCGTTTTGCGTTTATTCACTAAATATACTAATAATATAAATTGGAAACAAGGGATTGTTGGAACTGTGACTCATTTAGGGCCTCTTTCACAAACTACAAGTAAAGTGTTGATTAGTTACTTTTAGAAATCATTTTCTGTTATATTGAATTATGCACTCGGTTTATTGCATCATTCGATAGCCGAATTTTTAAATTATTTTCTATTTAATGTTTGGGACGTTTACCGTACAAACAAAGGTATATCAGCTCCATTATCCCCGGTTACCGGTGACTTTAAATGACAGTTTGGGCCTACTTGACGTATGTGAATGAGGCGCTTAGTCTTCATATTTTTAAATTGAGTCAGAATTTAATATTTATATTAGACTAACGATTCGCTCCCGGCTTTGCACAGTTGAATTTTTGTTGTAAAAACTTTCTGTAAAAAACCCTTTCCGTGTTACAATATTTCCATTAGTGAAAACCGCATTAAAATCCGTTGCGTAGTCTAAAAGATCAGCGTAAATACAGAGGGCGGGAAGCGCCTTTGTTTTATACTATGTAAAGATTAGACTTTGCAAGCGACTTCAGAAATTAAGATTAATTAACGACTAAAGGGTGATCCTTAATAATTTTAAGATATATTGAATTCAAATCGACCAGATCTGCGTCCATTTGTTTCCGCGTTTTCTTCGTCTTGAATCTCTCGCTCGGATATTGTTTTAATGAAATAATTATCATTCAAAGTTGTAGTTTTATTTTGTAAACTTTTCCTTATCCCGACTTTCTCATCGCTCAGCGACAATATTTTTTCGAATTCCGTAAATTCATTTTCAATGTGTTCGATAGTCGTGTGAGGTACGAAGCCTGTGAGTTTTTTTTACATACAAACCATCTATCCATAAGTGAAGATAGAATTAAAATCGGCCCAGCCGTTTAGGAGGAGTTCAGTGACATACACACGCACAGAAAAAAAATATATATATAAGATTGGCTGCGTTCCGCAGTTATAAATATAGGAATAACTTGCTCCTCTGTTGTTGTGTTTTGATAAGTGAATATGAAATACCAGAGGCCGTGCCCCGATATTCCCTCATTATCCCTCATCATATACCCCATCAACATGAGAACCGCATTTGCAACTCTTATGGCGTTGCTTGGGTTAATAGGGTGTTGTTTGTAACAATATACCATCAAAATGAAGAATACAACAATATATAAATTTTTATTTGTCGTAACCACGAGTAACCTTATCCTCACATAGTATAAATTGAAGTCGCTGTCCGCGTATATTTGTCTAGTATACACAATAACTCCCCTTAAACCAAGCAACAATATCCTAATTAAGTTTGAATGTAAGTAGAAAAAAAAGTCGCCTAACCTAACCTAAACCAACCGATTTGGATTCAGTTTTCCTTCTTATATAAAGAGAAATGAGTCACCCAGGGCGAAGTCGGAAGCGGTTTGCTAGTGAAGTGTATTTGTCAAACGAAATATTCTACTGAACAAAATATACTTAGTCGGACCGCCGTAACTTGATTCCAAAAGGCAAACAAACAGTCGTGTATTAGAAACTTTCCTTTTTGCCACCGAACCGTTAAAACAACTTGTGAAGTCTTTCAAAGAATTCGCGCAATTTAAGATTCGTTGGAGCAAACGAGCAAGTTCATGGTAAATTAAACAACATTCAGAAAGCGTTGACTCGGTATCTACTATTACTACCGGTGTCGTAGTTACAGAGACAGACCTATCATCGCAAACAATTAAATGTATTTTTAGAATTGGAACAGTTTCACAGTTCTATACACATTTCGTATGCATTTCAAGCCTTATCAATGTTATCTGTTTCTTTTATTTGTTAGTATACTACTAAAACTGAGACTTTTAGCTTACATCTTTTGTTATTTGTCGAATGCTTTTCCTCATACGAATTACGTATTATGTTTCTAGAACAAATACCAAACTCTCTTTCATCCCAACTAGGTCAACACTTATAATACTTTCGAAAACAGAAGAGGATCATTGCAGTGGCTCGGTGCACTGCTTTCCGCAGTGCAGTCATAAACGGGCCAGCTCGTCTGGTTGCAGTAACAAACCTCCTTACAGTAGACTAACAGTGAAATAAAACATAACTCTGTGTTTCATGCACTACGAGTAGGTGATGCCAGTGTCCATTTACTTTCATCCTCGCTGTGTCTCATAGCTTTTAGATTTTATGCCTTAAATCTAAAACCTATTCCAATACAACTAAGAAGTAGTCAAAATTCATAAAAAACTTCTATATATATATATATAAAACAGTATTTACTTATTAAAAACAATTATTCTTAGTTTTAAATAGGTATACAGTGTACAATGCCTGTACAAAAAGTTGACATCAACAGTACAGTCATTCAGAAAGGCATTAGAAGCTTTTGAACAATAAAAGTGTCTGGAACTTTAAGAAGTATTCTAATAATTGAAACTGAAAAATATTCGACCTCTGCAGCCCACCGTCATTTTGAGCCAAGTAATTTTTTTAAATGTTAAGGTCGACAGACAGTCCACTTCATGGTGGCTACTATCGCCATTAACACAAACAACGCCACAGACCATAGTGTGATTGGGTATAAGGATCACAATTTATGACTCACAAAAACAAAATCTCTTACTCACAAAAAACACCACACATATTTTTACTTTATGGTGATTTTCTGTACGACTACATTTATTTTCTGTAAATATAATTCAAATATGTCTTACGAGGTCTTACGAAGTAAGATCAAATTCTATAAAAAAACCTTTTGTCCCTCATGTGGATTTGAATTGTTCAGGATTTTGAGAGCAAATATTTAACGGAGCTACTTTTAAAAAGTTGCCTAAAAGAATCTTACGTTGTGGCTTTGGGCTCAAGAGTTTTCAAAACTTTATATTTTTATACTTTAAGTAGTCGGGTCATAAGTTCTGTCATATATTTACTGTGAAATAATTGAGACATGTTTGTTTTTATAGTAAACATTTCTTTTTTATTACTTTCTTATAAAAAAAAATTAGTTCGGCATACACCGTACATTTTAGAAAAATCGCGTTAGTACATATTAGAAAAAATCATTCAGCCGTTTCCTGTAAAGAAGTGCCCAAATTTTAAGTTTTTAATTTTTTAACAAACAACATTCTAAATTTTTGGATATATTTTTGGTATATATATGCTAAAATTCATTGTGGTATATTTTTGGAGCCCCTTCATTTGATACCTCAATTGCAGATTCAAAAAAGTGTGCAGATGATGTCGCGAGCCAAGAGCTAGTTGGAGTATAATTTGAAATTAATAGGCTCAACTTATTTCTCGTTGATGTGGTACCTATCTATCAATTCGGCCTATTTTTTTTATCAAATATTTACTGGTTATGTGTTTATCTCCATAGATTAGGCAGTACTTAATCAGGCCATATTGTATAATTCTAACGACGCTTATCAAACAAAACAGTTTTATTTGGTTTTTGTCCATGCATTTGTATCCTTAACACTCTGTGTCACATTAGTACTTACTAGTAAGGTAATTGGAGTTCTTCTACGTAAATTTCTGTATAAGTATAATTTTTTTTATATTTTAAAAAATGCTTGACCGATTTTAATTCAGTTTTCACTTATGGAAAGAGGGATCAACGGAAGGTTTGCGTAAAAATTTGAGGGATGACTTACTACGTCAACAAGTATTAAGCATTTACATGGACAACACCTGCCAGCAGTTGATTATTTATAATTCATATTATAAATACGAAAATAACTCGCCCTGTATGTTTTCAAATTATACTGAGCTCTATGAGTGCCGTTGGTTACCACAAATTTCTTTAAATATGCGATGAAAAGCTAATAATTTATATTAGTCCAGTAAATGACCGTTTTCACATATAATTATTCTAAACAGAGATTTGCATAAAAATTTAAATTTAGGTTCCACTTACTCTCTACTTTAAAGTTGACCTTGTGCCGGGGGTTGCTTTTATCCTGGAGGTGAATGCCACCCTTTTTCGCGGTGAAAAATCTCTTATTGAAAATAAGAAAAATGTCTTATTAAAATCCGGGAATTGATAGACTGACTAACTCTAAGCAACTTTTGTTCTATAAACTTTTTATTGAAAGTCAATACTTTTCGACTTATTCGCCAGTGAAAGAGTTTCGGTTTCTAGTTTTCACCTCTAAACAATTAAAAGCAACCCTAGGCGCAGGTCCAACTTTGAAGTAGAGGGTAAGCAGAACCCGAATCGTGCAAATCCGTGCTGTTTGCCAAAATTATACAGTATCGCTCTATTTTAGACTCTTATTAGACTATAATATGCTCTCATTTAATTTTTAATGAAAGTTGAGAATACTTTAAAGAAGGTAATTTGTTCCGGGACGAGATAAAACCCTAGATGGAATAAAAAGACCGTTAGTGACGGTAAAAGGATTTGTTAACTTTAACGGAAGGTTACGGCGTAATGCCTTTCTATTTATTGATCGTACACTGAGGAGTCCATTTCCTCGGCACCTCTCGGAACTCAATTTCTGCAAAGTACCTACTACCTTATAATAATAGGCCGTAACAGTTTAGCTTAATGTTCAGAATTTAGACTACTTGCCATTGGCCCGTTAGTTAACCTGTCTGCCACCATTTATAACTTAAAAAAAATGAAATGATCTTTTCATTGCGTAGAGGATTTTGAAAATTAAAAAAACTTGAGCTTTTGCGAAAAACAAACTGGTTTTTTTTTTCAATGAAATATTCAAACGAAAACATTTTCATTGCTAAAATTTATCGCAGGACATTTCATTTCCACTAAGTATTAAGCAGACAGTTAGTCTGTCTGCTTACTTTTACTTAAAAATATATAGAACATAAACATATGTTTTACTAAGATTTTGTTTATGCTGTTTTATATAAAATCTTGTTTTATAATGCTTATGCTTAACTATTCTAATAAGACTTAGAAAAGAAATAAATAATATTTTGGCTACGCACGCATACTAAACAAAAAGAAATATCTAAAATAAAGTGCGTAGTGAAGGAGCAATAAATCAACGCTGCGCGTCAGGGAAAGTGCCCGCCGAGAAGAGATTATAAATTAACTCACAGAGGACAATAATCTTATAATGAGAATTTATTTATTGTGAAACACTCGGACGGATCTATGAATAAAAAAAAAACCAAGGACGATTTCAGAAATCTACAACACTAAATATACGTTATATTTGTTCTGTACTACGAGTATATTTATTGAAATACTTACAAAATTTTGTTGCGATTGAAATTTTTTTTTGTATGTTAAGGTCGACAGACAGGCTGACGGTCCAGTTGATGGTAGGTGGCTACCGTCGCCTATAACACAAGCAACGCCATAAGTGCTACAAGTGCGCTGCCGACCATAAAAGGATTAAGGATAAGGGATAAGGGAGGGGTGGGGTAATGGGCTCTGGCATCCCTTACTCACTCACCGAAACACAACAGCACATAATGCTGTTATTTCACGGTGGTATTCTGTAAGGTGGTGGTTACTGCCGAAAGCGGGCTGCCCAAATGACTACGAAACGCAGTGTGCCCTACCACTACTTTTCAAATCCAGACCAGTCAATTTTGAAAATTACATTAAAAATTTCCAAAGTTGACCCCGCCGGGAATCGAACCCGGGGCCCCTGAGACGTTAGGCAAGCACCCTTGCCACTCATCCAACGGGCAAACTATACTTAGTTAACTATATATTTAGTTAAACTATATTTTTACTTCATAACGTTACATCAGTAACACCGCATGAAGTTTATGGTTTTAGTAGCCATGGTTACGTTTCCCTCACGAGTACTACGCAAGCTCTACGACTCCGCATAAAACACATACGTATAAAATTATACTTACGTATAGAAAGAATTGTCATTGTTTATTTATAGAATGTAGTTGATTTAAGTTAGTGTAATATAGTTGGGGTAATGTTTGTTGTTTGTGGTAATCTATAACTTTTCAAATTAATCCGACTCGACCCTGGTCTAGATATTATCGAATCCAAAAATACTAATTCCAATTTTAACGAAGATTAGAATTAATTTGAGTCACTCGAGGAAATAATGTTTTAAGAAATAAAAAAAAGAAATATCACATAAAAAATAAAATATCATACACAAAATACGATTATTATTAAGTAATTGTCAGCAAACATTCTGACGAACTATATAATTGTAGGTGGTTACCGTCGCCTGCAGATAATAATAATAAGACCAGTGCCGGATTCTGAATACTTGGGGCCCGTAGCAAATTCTATCAAGAGGCCCTTGGTTTGTATTAGGATCTTCAGTTTAAGGTGTCAAGGGATTACGTGGATTTTAAATACTAAAAAGTTACAGGCGTATTTTCTCAAATTTTTTTAAAAATATAATAAAGATAATTTTATTTAAACTTTTAGGGACATAAGAGAATAACATTTGAACAATATTTTCTGAAGTTCAGATCTGGTTTCCGGAAAGAAATCGTGTCCAACGACTTCAAAAATAGGATTTTTACAGAAAAAAGCGATATATTTGCGACGTTCCCAGCCGCTCAAGCCTTATTTATGTGGCTCAAACTTGGTAAATAAACATTTAGACATACGGGACACAGGATAGGCTACTTTTTTCTTCTTCAACACGGACGAAGTCGCGGGCGCCAGTTAGTTTATAATATAACCGACGCTACATTTTAGTATAACAGCTAAAATTAATCCACGGAATAGAGTGCCTTTTTCGTCTCTAAGGGAATAATGGTGCACCTGTATGAAATTTCTGTTATATATGATTCACGTACCTATTCCTAGCGAACTTTATCGCAACAATAGAATGGCGATGATTGCACGATTTGCTTTCATTGGACGATTTCATTTGTGCGACCCTCTCTGCTAACTTACTTACTTGTGTAGTTCAGAATTTCATATGAATCCCTCCATTATGTCGATTCTATTGTGTCTGTTTAGTAGTCGGATCATACTTTTATATCCTTACGATCCCTTAGTACATTTACAATGACAACAAATAATTAAGATTGCGAAGATTTCCAACATTTGCTCATGGATTTGTTCATGGATATGACATGTACGAAAGGTGAGAGTTCATTGATGCACAAAATCGTAAAGTGCCGTCCCTTTCCAATCATAGTCGACATTACACATTTTTTCAAAAAAACAATTTGAATATAATTAAATTTTAATATAATTTGGCTATGAATAAAATTATAAACTAACCCCCACTTTCTAATGAGGCCAAACACGCTACATTTGCTGTATATTGCTGAGGAGTTGGGTGTCCTGCAGATCAAGGTTACCATGTCATGGAAATACTAACGAAGTAACAGTATACCAAATTTGGAAGTTAATGAAAACCCTTCTAACAAAAAAATGGACTGATATGGCTTCAGACGCCTGAATAGATCTTCATAAATTATAGCTAAGAAAAATTCCGATCTGCTTTCAAACAAATAAAAAATGGATCAAAATCAACCTGTCCGTTTGGGAGCTACGATCCCCCACAGACAGACACACGTCAAACTTACAATACCCGATTTTTGCGTAAAGCGTCGGGGTTAAAAATAAAGTTATTGAAACATACACAATTAAAAGTATATAAAAATTATATTAATAAAAAAAACGTATTATCTCAAACATCGTAATAAAGCCGGTGTAGTCGATGCTAAGGGAAAGTAAGGCAGAGGTGGCAGAGGTGAGACACAGGTCATTAGCATTTATATTAACCCTTAAGAAAACAGGTTCGTGGAAATTAAAATAAATTAGATTATAGCTCAATTTCCTTCACAGCGGGTATAACCGCAATGTCACAGCGAACAATGATTGAATAGAATTTGTTTTTTAGGCCACAAGACACAATAAACGAAATGACAATGTTTACTTTTGATACCAAGCCCAAAAAATTTGTAGTGATTTTTTAGCCAAAAATGTGGTCTGAAATAAATAAAATAGGTCGTCTTTATTACCATAGCCAGTAATTAATTGCAAGTTTAAAACCATTGGTTCTACTAATATTATAAATGCGAAATGTGAGGATGGATGGATGTTTGTTACTCTTTCACGCAAAAACGGCTCAAAGGATTTGGATAAAAATTGGTACACACATAGTATATATATGACCTGGATTAACATATAGGACACTTTTTATACTTACTGGAAAAATTATAGGTTCCCGAGGGAACCCGAGGGGTCTAAAAATATAAAAAAAGTTGGGCACCCCTGCCACGGCGATAAAGATGTCAGGCGTTAAATTACTCATATTTTCTTTCTCAATGCGGACGAAGTCGCGAGCACTGACATTTAATAAACAAAATACCTATATCGTCTTTATTACTAAGGCCAGAAAAGCATTTAATCACAAGTATAAAAGCATTGATATTTCTATAAGCATATCCCTCATTCAACGCAAATCCCTGATCACAATTTGCCTGTCGACAAGGCCTCCAGCTGTTTCCATAGCAATCGATCGTTTCCCACTCTCATTGAATATTTTGTCTACTTCAGCTTTATTTTCCATCTCTAAGATATCTGATGGCATCTTATAACGTATGAAATTTTTGTGTTGGACAGAGTTCGATTCAAAAAAAGGATCTTTAGGGAAAATATTGTTTTTATAAAATTTTTAGGTGTCTATATAAAAGGTTTAAGTAACGCCCTGCCTCAGACTTCACAAGAGTTAAAATTTTTAGAAAATCTTTTCTAAGTGGATGCTTAAGTTATAAAATATGTAAACCTAGTACCTATAGGTTCCGAATTTCATCTTTCAGTTTTGGTTGTACACTGATAGTAAGTCAGTACAAACGATTTTATAGATAAGTACCTGTAGATACGAGTAAGTAGGCAAATAATGTAGTAAAATACAAAATAAGTATTATAGGTAAATGTCATTTGTAGAAATAATAATGTTACATTTTATAAAACAAAATCCTCCGCCGAGTCTGTCTGTCTGTATATGTATGTATGTATGTGTTCGAGATGATCTCCTAAATCATGATACGGATTTTTATGCAGTTTTTACTAATGGAAAGAGCGTTAAATAAAAGGTTTTTGTGTATAATTTTCAGAAATAGCGACTGGGTCGCTAGTAAATAATAAAGTTAAGAATGTTAACTATGTAATTGAAGTTAACGACCTCTTTTTATTTTAAGGACAGCCTTTATAAGCTCTATAAAAAGTGTGTAAGCACACCATAAAGTGAGAACTGTTAAACTGATTAGCTCGTCACTAATGTTTTTCTAGATGTCTAAGTGCTTGAACTAGAAAAGTAAAGTGCACTCAAACAAATTTCCGATATGACGACATGATCCAACAATGTTAGTATCCTAAGTTCTTGGTTGGTCAATATAAGTATAAAGTATGAAATTTGTTTGAAAAGTTAACGCTAAATATAAACATCTATTTTTGGGTGTCCCCGGTAGCAGGGGAATGTACGACAGTATTGACCTTTATTTAAAACTAGCCGCGCCCAGCGGTTTTATGCGCCATTTAATTGTTTAATGATGCTAGTCCATTTTTCTATCCCTTTTCAATCATAGTCGACATCACACTTGCAGCACCTGTGGTGTTGCTTGTGATATAGGCGACGTTAGCTTTTACTGTCAGCCTGTCTGCCGAACTAAACATAAAAAATAGGTAAATAGATTGAATTTTTCGGCTCTTCTCAGTAATGCTTGCAATTTGTTAGGTGGCCACACTCGGTCAATAATCTACTTAAATCGGTTTGCCCGTCTGCGCTGTTACTTCGCTTTTGCTTTTAGAGTTCTTTCTGACTTTTTCTTAGCTACTAAGGGTCATTGTGTGATGTTATTACCTATTAACTTCCACAAGTCTTGCCCTGTAGAATTTATTCTATTTTCAGAGATTAGCGCGTTTAAAACAAGAATATGAACAAACAAACTCTTGAGCTGAAACATATTATAGTATGTTAGGTTGAGATTTTTGTAACAAAATGTTGCATACTCTGCCTATATTATTGATTCTATAACTATGTTATGGACTTTCTGAATACCCAGCTGAACATTCATGATACATAGACATTATTATTAACCTATAAATATGTATGAAACTCCAGATAAAAATTTATTACCTAAGCTCATTTAAGTGTAATCAGTTCAGAGAAGCCTGGCTCCCTTGGGGTATTTAACCCTCTTCATAGAATATATGAAAACGATGAAATATGAACGAAGTTAAGATGTGAATCTCGCTGCAAAGTTATTGTACATAGTGCATTTCACGCAGGGTTTCTCTGGGTGGTGTGTACAAAAGTAAGCACTATCATATTTGAATGAGTAAAATACTCGTAGTTTAGACATATTTTATTTTATGCTAAGATCGACAGACAGGGTGACTGTCCACTTGATGGTAGGTGGTTACCGTCGCCTATAAAACAAGCACCGCTACAGGTGCTGAAATTGCGCTGCGAACCATAGTATGATTATGGATATAGGAATGGGAGAGGAATTTTGAAAATGGGCTCTGAAATCCCTTAGTCCCAGAAACACAACAGCACACATGCTGTTTTTTCACAGTAGTCTTTTGTAAAGGGGTGGCCACTGCTTTCCAGACCCTGCCGGGAATCAAACCCTGAGACGGAGCACCCTAACCACTCATCCAACGGGCTAGTCAAGACATAGTTTTCAGTTTTAAAAAACTGACCAAATGTGTTTTTGAATGAAAAAGGTTTAATTATTTCCTAATATGTATTCAAGATAGGAAAGGTGATTAAGAGGAGAATATTCGTATCTTTAGATAAAGTCCTAATGGAATTTGCGATTCGAGAGACGAGACAGACAGAGGCAAGGGCAGCTAAGCCCGCAGGTTAGGTACTGCAAAGTACATTTAGTTCGAGAGTAGGTCATCTCTAAGAAATCTATACAAATTTAGTTATACTCGTAAGTAGGTAGAGGAGAATGTGAAAATTCTAGGCTCAAGCCTCTTTAGTAATAATTGATATGACATCGTTTTCTTACTTCATAATCTTTGCCGAATTAAGATAATTTTTATAATACTTTCTCTACAGCTAGGAATAATAATTATAATTACTCTTACTGTGGTAGCGCAATAATTTAATAGAATTACATGGTAAGAGAAACTATTGTCTAGTTTGAGTTACATCGGATTACATCCCATATATACCTACGTATGTAGTTCCTTGGGACCTGTGAACAACAAGCAATTCATATTACGAGTATGTAGTGTTATTATGTGTATGTATGTATGTATGTGTATAAAAGGCTCTCCATTCGTATCTCAAATCATACACACCTTACACCAACTTAAACCAAGTACTAATTATGAAAACTTAAGTAGACTAAATATATTTTTTTATTTGTATTTTGATACAATTGGAACAAAATTTCAGGATAATACTCGTATGCCCTTTTTTACAAATACAAATTAACATTTTTTAGTTAATTTGGAATCTTTTTAACCCACGACGCCCGGAATCAGCCCATTTCCTAGTTCCTAGTCCTAGACCTAGACATAGTTGAAAAGTTTGCATGTAATGAATTAAAAACTCAGTGGATTGTTATAAAGCTTCATGTTTGGAACTAGTTTGTGAATAATTTGTGATAAGGAGTGACAGAAGCACTGACTACTCCTATCATAAAAGAGTAAAATTTTACATAATCACAACCCTCGGCTTCGCATGGATGCAATTTTGTTCTGAAAATTACATACACAAATCTCCTTCGTTATTGTTCTTTCCATTAATTTGAAATCCCTACGAATGTTAAAATAATGTAACCCCAAAGTATAAAAAATTGCTCAAATTTATGTGCAGGTATTTTAAATGTGGGCAATACTTCCTTCACATCCTGTTCGAAATTTTCTTACTGTTACTTAAAGGTGAAAGATATCGTTAGCAGTTGAAGGGTTGCATCGCTATTTCTAATTTGAACCCGTCGCTTATTAAATATCCTAGCTTATATTAGAAGC
Source organism: Synanthedon formicaeformis (assembly GCA_945859745.1). Lineage (NCBI taxonomy): Eukaryota > Metazoa > Arthropoda > Insecta > Lepidoptera > Sesiidae > Synanthedon > Synanthedon formicaeformis. The sequence continues at coordinate 6,982,725 of OX243959.1, read as the reverse complement.
TTATGTTGCCAGCGATTACATACGCGTTGAAAAATTATTAAAAAATATAACTTCTGACAAAATATATATTATGAGCTAATATATTTCGATGGCTATATATATAACGCCTGACATAATATTTGTTGCTTTTAAATTTTTGCCAGATTGAATTTTCATTTCGCTGCTTAAAAACTAAAGGGCCACAAATCAAAATTACACTTTTCACAGGAGAGCTAATCGGTCTATTTTTTTCTTATTATACATCGTTAGAAGCGTATTTTTAAGTAGCATTAAATGTTTTAAGAACTTTTATAATAAACTGTATACTAGAAGAGATATAAGCATATAAGTTACTTTTGAATATACAAAAAATGATCAAAATATACTAAATATGGAATAAAAGAAACAAAGTCTTTTTGCAATAAAAACATTTTTGGATTTTTTTGTTTTATGGCCCTTTTTTTACGTTAAGGTCGACAGACAGGCTGACGGTCCACTTGATGGTAGGTGGTTACCGTCGCCTATAACACAAGCAACGCCATAAGTGCTACAAGTGCGCTGCCGACCATAGAATGCTTGAGGATAAGGGGGATAAGGGAGGGATGGGGTACATTAAAATTTCCAAAGTTGACCCCGGTGCGAATAGAACCCGGGGCCCCTGAGACGTTAGGCAAGCACCCTTGCCACTGGTCCAACGGGCTCGTCAAGTCTTCTGTATCCCTGACTGTGTATGCAAAATTTAATGGTGATCGGTTTAGTAGTTAAGATGTGAAAAGGTAACACACACACACACACACAGAGAGAGAGAGAGAGAGAGAGAGAGAGATTGCGATACATATTATAATTACTTTCACATTTACAACTACAATATTTGTATTTTCGTACTTAGTATGCTGCAGTAAGGACTATTGTGCCTAAAGGTACGGCGGGCGGACGAGAAGGCGAGTACTTGCCTTCTATCGCATATTACACCACGCGACCAAAATCAATAAACCATTGACCCATTACAAAATTTACGCGTAGATTTGTGGCGATAGAATTTTCAGACTCCTAGAAATTATTTTATATTAAATTAATATAATAAAAATAGTTGATATATATCAACTATTTTTATTATATTTAATAATAAAAATAGTTTCCGAAGTAAAAAGTTCTAAAACTTTCTTCAACTCCAATATTAAACTTCAAGACTATAATAAGAACTTTTGGGATAAAATTTAATAAAGCACATTCGGTACTCAATTTTAATTAAACATAACTAGTTCGATTTTCCCTTAACTTAGCAGGCTGTAATCACCCATAAAACGCTACTACTAATATTATAAATGCGAAAGTAACTTTGTTTGTAACTCTATCGCACAATAATCTTCATGAATTTTAATCAAGCGAATTTAATTAATTTCATGGATGAAATTTTGCATACACGTAGATAGAACTCAGAGATACAGAAAATACGAAAACAAATGAGAAACGCCTCAGAAAAAGAACATTATATAAATGTTTTATGTTTATTGCTAATCTATCTATGGCGCGGAAGAAATTATGAGGGACAGGTAATAGTAGGTATCTCTACTCTCGCAGAGATATATTATTTCGATGGTTATATCTAGATATATCGTTATCTCTACTGGATTTTACCAACTTTGTTTTAGGTAGACTTTTGTTTCTTGTTACCTTTTCTATATAATGGATTGGATATCTAATTGATGCACAGATACCACCGCATCTTCTGACAACCACCGCATGACAGAACGTTTGTTGACCATGGTACCATCACGTAGTTCAGTGGCGGATTTACCAGAGGGCTGCAGATTTTAGGGGCGGCAAATTTGGTCAAAAAATTATTTTTGTCTTACAGAAATAAAAAAGAAATTATACAAACTGCTCGCATTTATCTCGGGAGTTGATACTGTGGCTAAATTGGAGTACCTTAATTGGTTTTTTATTTCAAATTATTATGATTTTAAACTAGGATATCGAATTGCAGGGGTCTGTAGGGGTGGCAAAATTCGAATAGCCTACGGGCGGCAAATGTGTAAATCCGCCACTGACGTAGTTCCGTTGATGGAACTGAAGCAAATATTTTTTGCCGTAGTCCCATTAATGGTACGCCGATGTTTTTTCATTGTTCCACTGAGGCCGAAGACCCCCGTGAAATAGTGAGTAAGTAATGCTTTCCTGATCTCTTCTCCTAAAGTCTACTATAATAGTCAGCAGCGGAATTAGAGCATCTATGGTGTTATTCGTGTTATAGGCGAATAATATTTCCTTTTTTCAACCGACTTCCAAAAAAGGAGGAGGTTCTCAATTCGACTGTATTTTTTTTATGTTTGTTACCTTAGAACTTTCGACTGATGGGTGAAAATATTTCGATGATTCTTTTTTTATTTGAAAGATGGTGCTTCCCGTGTGGTCCCATTTCAATTTGGTCCAGTTCTGACAATGGCATCCATGAGGAAACGGTTTGAAGTCGTTTTTTTGTTAAAAAGAGTTATTTCTTAATATACTTCTGGTATAGTGGGAATCTGGTATGTTGGTCATCTGATATTTTAGGAATCTTTATAGAGGGAACGAAGTATGGTAGCCATCTTCTGTTAGGTGAAACGTTTGTCTGATGATCATAACATAAAAAAAATCTACATTATCAACCTTTTTACATGCTTTTTGAGTCTTGAACTTACAATACAATCAATTTCTTTTCTTAACATATAAAAGTTATATCCGCTCCACTAATTCTCGTCACGAAGGCTACTACACTTTTAATATGGTTGTATGTAGGTGTAAATGTATTATATGATCTTGTATATACAATATTGGAATCAATTACTTGTTATCTGACTTTCCTTAAGTAGTTGCTGTTTGTCTTCCCTAAATTGTATTCGTTTGTTGAAGGAGACAATAAACCCCTCGCTCACAGTCACAACACGAAACAATTATTGCACAAGTTACGTGTCTAGTAATAGAACTAGGTGGTGGCCGCGACTTTATCCGCGTAGAAAAATAAAATGTATAACGCCTAATAATATATTTTTGCCAAGCGTTGGATATTTTTATTTTTAGATAGCTGATGCCCGCATAGGATATTTAGCCTATATTCATCCTGAAATTCAATTCTAACTATTGGTGAGTTTTTTTTAAATCGGATGAGTAGTTTCGAAGATTAAAAACATATCCTACATAAAAACAAACAATAAACATTTTTGTGTTGCGTAAGGGAGCGTTTTTTTATAGGGGATGCTAGAACCCAATATCCTAACTTAACCTAGTTCTGCAATAGAGCAGAAAAAACGTATTGATTCTATTTTTAAGACAGTTTTGAAAGCAATATAAATAATTTGGTTTTAAGAAATTTCTGCATTTTAGAAAACTAGTTGTACAAATTGATGATTTCATCTCGGCAGAAAAATCTAATTTTACTCGTACAGTATAATCTACATATATAAATAAAAACGAATAGCTAAATTTTAATGTATTGCTAAGCGGAAAACTGTAGAACGGTTGGGGCAATCCGGCTAATTTTGTTTTTAATTATTCGTGGAAGTCTGAAGGTTCTCATGAAGAGAAAATCTGGAAAAACATAAAAAACTCATTTTTCTTTCTCCCATTTTGCAGGCTTTCCCGACGGGTCAACTAAGGATACTAAACAATAAAATACTTTATAAAGCTACTTTTTAATGTTTTGTCACGAGATATTGTTTAAGAAAGCTCCAAGCGAGCTCTTCTCGGTATGCTTTAGTCTTCAAAGTTTTCAAAGCAGGACCAGCACTGTGTTCCCGATTTTTATCCATTGAAAATATCTTTTGTTTACATTATTGTTATTACATGTTCGTATATAAGCAGCAACGAAAATAAGTCCGTAAATATTGTTGTACGTTGTCATAATAACTGTAAATAGCTAACCCGGCGCGCGCGGTGTGAAGTAGAGGAAAATGCGTACTGTTTTAACTCGTATTAGGTGAAAATAAAAATAAAAATATTTTAAAAAAATATCGTAAACGCAGTTACAAATTAGTATTCTAGGGTCGTACTATTTATCATCAATAAGTTGTGGGTTTGTTTGATCAAATTGAGTACTAAATTCCTCGCCTCTAAATAGGTATAATATTAGATAAGTGTTGTTGTTGTTGGAATTATAGCTTTATGGTTGTTATCGTAGAGGGACTATTAGGTATGTTGGAATTATACCTTTATGGTTGTTATACACACCGTGTTACCTAAAACATAAACGTAATCAAATTTACTGAGGATATAACAACAAATTTGTTCGAGGAATTTTGCTAAGTAATTCTAAAAGGGTTGTAATTGAAATATATTGTTTGAAAATTTATACGAACATATTTACAACTAGCAAGTGCCCCCGGCTTCGTTTGCGTGGGCTTAAACTTTATTTCTTACTTATCTTAATAAAAATATATTATTTTCTAAACAACTTATATTATAAAGTTAACAAAAAAAATGTAGGTAAAATAGATCAGGCGTAGGGCTGTTCGCTGATACTGAGGCATTTTTTTAAATTTTAGCATACCCGTTGTAACTTTTAAACGAAAGTTCTGGTCTAATTCCAATAATTTGAGGATTTTATATGCACATAATCCACGTTTTTTTATGTTAAGATGTAATAGGCGACGGTAACCACCTACCATCAAGTGGACCGTCAGCCTGTCTGTTGACCTCAACATAAAAAATATATAAGTATGAAATAATAGAAAAATAAAAATACTCTACATTGCATAGTAACAAATTTTAGTCACTCGTCAATACCCGTTCGTCCCGTACCCTTTATTTTGTTTTATTTTATCCCTACTTTTATTGCGTGATCGACGGCGCCACGGCAACTCCCGGGGGGGTGAGGGTGTGGGGTTTACAGGTCTACAAACTACATACCATCTAATTGGCCGTCGGGTCGTCCGTCACATGTTCTCGTAAAATAAACTGAGGCATTTTTATGTACTACTAGACCAACACGCCCTGGGTGCAATTGATGACCCATGGTGAGCATACGGGTAGTATGTCTCTTTAATATATTGAAAGAATTTTTCAAAATGTTTTCAGATATTGTGTGCAGAGTATTTGCATACTTATCATCATCAATACTAATAATAAATCTGTAAGGGAAGGTCATGGAGTAAGTTACTTTGTTTTCAGAGATATCGAGTTTATAGGCTCTATACATGATACTGAAACTAAATAGACGATTTTTAGAATTTTTTCTGTATGTATGTATGTATGTAAGTATGTATGTTCCTCCATAACTCTTAAACAAATTAACTGATTTTCATGAAACTTGGTAGATAAACATTTAGACGTACGGGACACAGGATAGGCTACTTTTTTCTTTTTCAACGCGGACGAAGTCGCGGGCACCAGCTAGTATATAATAAACGCCCAAATTTTTCTTTTTCTCTTTATAATAATTAATTAATAAGTACCTACACAAATAAGTTATTACAATTTTATTATTATCACTGTTTTGAAATTCTGATTGGGTGAATAATAAAGCAAGTAAACTCTTAAATATTTTTTCAAATAATAAATAATAATATTATATTTAAACTACATAAGGATTATAATAATAAATTTTTATAATTCTGCTAATCCTAATCCCAAGTAATTTCTGAGTTTAATACGTAAAGTTTTTTAAAGAAATTAATACGTAAGTATGTTATTATAAGTTCAAATAGTGGATGTTTTTGTTTACATTTAAAATATTTAATAATTCACATTTATATCGAAATACTGAAAATATTTAAGATCAAAATTAAAAAAAAAAACCATTAATTATTAAAAAAATCAAAATATTTAAGTTCAAGTAACAGCTAATTATTATATCTATTGTCTCGTGTGTCTTGTGCCTAATTTCTTTTTTCAGAATAAATAACAAAAAAAATTTAGAACTTAACAAGCGGCATTAAAAAAACAATTAAAATGGTGAGTGCACGAACCTAGAGGGAAGAAAATTGTTGTCATAATTATGACTTACTTTGAAGATTGGCATTTGATTTGTTCATCCATTGGTAGTACTGAATCTATTTACAAGTTTCTGTGGAAGATCCTCTGTACGTGTCGCTACATTTGAGCTAAGACCATTTGTTATTTCAGACATTAGATTGATGTTGCAACATAGTATATAGCACCTTTACTCTCATAACTAAAGCAATAAAGTAATTGTTTCAACTGAAGGTAAATTCCGGTGTGAGGCGCTTCGCTTTTCATAAATGTGTAGGGGCGAGGATATTTAATAACTGACGGGTTCAATTAGAAAGGATCGCAAAAGGATTACATAATTAAATTTGTGATTGCGTGTACCCCTTAATGTAAACTTTGTTATGGCGCAGATTAAGTAACAGTAATTTTTGCTTTTAAAAATAAATCTAATGCTATCTACATGCACGAAAATAAGTTGTTCAAGTATTAAATAAAAATATTTATTTATGAATTTATTTATAATTCCATGTTTCACATCCTTATATATAATATTATAAAACAAAGCCCTCCGACGCGTCTGTCTGTCTGTCTGTTCGCGAGAAACTCAAAAACTATTGCATCAATTTTCATGCTGTTTTCACCAATGGATAGAGTGGTTCTCGAGGAAGGTTTTAGTATATAATTTACAAAGTTACGCGTGCGAAGTCGCGGGCAGCAGCTAGTTTATTATATATATTCGACAGTGGGAGTGGATAAGAAATGAATCCATGAACGCTCAACGTTATTGACACATAGAACATCCTTAAAACAATCAGATTTCCTTTAAATAGTTTAAAAATGTAATCCTATCCTATGTCTTATTTCCCTATCCCTCCCTAATCCCTTACCATAATCCTACTCCTACTATGGTCGCAGCGCACTTGCTGTACCTGTACCTACGACCTTTACATTAAAAAAAACTGGCTAGACGCAATGAAGGGTCATGTTTATTATTAAGAACATATAATAATATTTATTTTACTGTAACAAATCGAAAAGCTTATAAAAGGGGTTCGAAATTTTTGAAAACATTTGCGTAAAGTAGTAAAGTAAATTTAATATTCTATTAAAAGTTTATTAGAAAAGCAAAGGCCTTGGGCTTCTTTTTAGTCAATAATTGGTTTTATTAATTGAGTTTGATTAAGGCCTCTTCTACATTTCTTATAAAATTAATTGAATTGATGATATTGAGTTTCGTGTTAAATTATAATATCATTGTGAAATTAGTTTTGTAAATGAATAGGTCTTTTCTTAACGAAAAAAAGTAGCGTCATAATTTTCGACTTACTTGACCCGCAAATGATGAAATACAAGCAACATCAGGGGTGAAGCGAAAGCATTAAATATAGATTATTAATATTAATTAATAATAATTAATTATTAATATTGTTTGTTTCTTCGCTAACTTCTTCTAATCCACACAACGGATTTTGATACGGTTTTTACTAATAGAAAAAGCGATAAACAAGAAAGGTTTAATTTTATGTTAATTGTTTCGCCCCCAGTCCGTTGTACCTACAATTATTCAAGACTAAAGATTATAATGGAGCCTCCTTTGGGGGGCAATAAAATTTATACAACCTAACTCTTGTCCACTTATATATTAATTAATTTATTATCTGGATTAATGCATATTTGAAATAGTGAAAGAATTTTTCAAATAGCTGCAGTGGTTACAAAGACAACATAAACAAACTAACTAAATTCGCGCTCTCTCTTTATCTTTGTATTTTACTTTTTACATTGACTAAGATTTGTTAGGTACAGTTATAGTAAAAAGTAAAATATTGTAATATGAACGTAGATAGAAAATTACAAGGAAATATTGTTAGGAAACTTTTTAATAATCTGTTTTTATCAAAGACGAGGAAGTTTGTAGGGAGGATTAACTGAGTTTGTTTGTACCTACTTAATACAGAAAATATTCTCGATGAGTACCTATATACGATTGTTAGCATATATTGCATAACTAAAATATAAATCTGACTTTATGAATGGTTTTGACTTTAAATTTTATGTAAGGCAGGCTGGCCGCTCTACTTAATGATAGATGGCTACCGTCACATATTAACAAACCAAAAACATTAGTATAGGGTTGAAATGGGATGCAGAACTTGATACTAGGGTGAAGGATAAGCGAAAGGCTTTGACAGCATATTGAAATATTATCTACTTTTACATTGAAATCCTTTATTTATTGCACCAATCAATACTAATAATAAATCTGTAAGGGTTGGTCATGGAGTAAGTTATTTTGTTTTCAGAGATCGTATTTATAGGCTCTATATACATGATACTGAAACTAAATTGACGATTTTTAGAATTTTTTTCTGTATATATGTATGTTCTTCCATAATTCCTCTCTATATTAAACGAATTAACTGATTTTCATGAAACTTGGTAGATAAACATTTAGACGTACAGGACACAGGATAGGCTACTTTTTTCTTTTTCAACGCGGACGAAGTCGCGGGCGCCAGCTAGTCTTCAATAAAATTATGTTCGTCCGACAGGCTGACGGTGTATTTGATTGATTGGTGGTTAACCTCGCCTACCCAACAGCACATATGCTATTATTTCACGGTGGTCTTCCGTAAGAGGGTGATTACTGCTGCCTGACGGGTTGCCCAATTGACTGCCCAAAACGCAGTATACCTTCTCACTACTACTTAAACATATTCCAAGGACATTCCAGATCGGCGCGCCTATTCTCTATCTGTGGTTTTTAAAACCTATCGACTCCAATGTCGACATTAAATTGGAAATAATACTTTGTGAAAAGTAAAAACCACACAATAACGCGCCAATAACTTCATCGACATGTATAACCACATTAAAAAATCATAGACATTTTGACAGGTGCTTATAGTGAATACCAAAGTAGACAATTGTCGAGTCTATAACCGCATCGAGTCGATAACCACAGCAATACCACAGATACGGGCCCCGGACCAACATTGATGTTCATTTCCGAAGTTGGCCCTGTTGAAATCAAATCATTCTGCTTGTCAAATCAATATTTAGAATTAGAATTATCAATACTAACAATAACTCTGTAAGGGTTGGTCTAGGAGTAAGTTACTTTGTTTTCAGAGATATCGTGTTTATAGGCTCTATACATGATACTGATACTAAATTGACGATTTTTAGAATTTTTTTCTGTATGTATGTATGTATGTATGTATGTATGTATGTATGTATGTATGTATGTATGTATGTATGTATGTATGTATGTATGTATGTATGTATGTATGTATGTATGTATGTATGTATGTATGTATGTATGTATGTATGTATGTATGTATGTATGTATGTATGTATGTATGTATGTATGTATGTATGTATGTATGTATGTATGTATGTATGTTCTTCCATAACTCTTAAACGAATTAACTGATTTTCATGAAACTTAGTAGATAAACATTTAGATGTACGGGACACAGGATAGGCTATTTTTTTCTTTTACAACGCGGACGAAGTCGCGGGCGCCAGCTAGTATAAAATAAATAAACTTTCACAACTACACTGACGTAAGTACGCGCTGTCTGGAAAAATCCGTAATTAAAAAAATGTGTATATTTTTAAAAATTACCACTATGTATTGCACAAAAAAACTCACTGTAACACAATAGCAAACGTATTATAATTTCACGGTTGCCTGCTGTAAGGTAGTGGTTGTTTCTGCCAGTAATAATTAATATTACAAGCAGTATATGCCGCCCTGTTATTACAAAAAATGACTGGCGATGTTGAAGCAAAAAAATTAATGAATTTTTTACTCATTTCATTATTTATTAAATAAAATAATGAATTCCAGGCTTTTTGCTGATGGTGGATTGGATAAAAGTTTTTTCAAAATGGACTAGTCAAAATGGGGTGTAGAGCTGTTCGAGTAATATTTTCTTTGAGTACATTCATCCATACTAATATTATAAATGTGAAAGTATCTATCTGTCTGTTACCTTTTCACGTCTTAACTACTTAACTAAATCATCATGAAATTTTGCATTCGTACAGGAAAGGATACAGGAAAGGACATGGGGGTACCTTTCATCCAGAAAAAATTCGGACATAGGATATTCATGTCAAAATAAGAGTTCAGAAAGTTCGATTTCTGTAATATACAGCATCACATTTCTATTAATAAAATTAAGGACAGCAAGCTGCTCCCTTTTGAAAGAAATTAGCGTATAACAATGCGAACGATTTGGAAAGTGGGTCGGATTATTGAGCGACTACTGACTACACGGTCGCGTGGTGACTTGTATTAAGGGCCGTCGGTCGTTGGCCCCTCGACCTTTTCTCAAATGCACTCGTTTACCGTTTGCATTCTCGCTAATATCGTTTCGAGTTATCGTTGCGAATTTCTCTTAACTAATTTCAACTAAAATTTTCCGTCCCTCTTTTAAGCTTGTGCGAAAGCTTTGAGAACTTCTTGTTTAAGTAAGTCTGATTACTCGAGTTAATTTACTTTTTTGGTAAAATTGTTAATGTACTTATATAGATTCTGAATACATAAGAAGCTTCTAATTAATGGGTTTGTAGTTGAGTTGAATTATTGTAGTAATGTTTTTCTAAGTGAAAATTCTTTAGGTGCGTTGGGCACGTTTTGGACGGGAAAAAGCCCTAAGTTCGTTTGACCGTCACGTTTTGATATAAATATTTAGATGTGTGTGTGTTAAGGCTAAGTTTTACCAGCTCTGGAAATCTTGGTATATTAAAGATATATTTGATAATGGGGAATATCGACATAACTACTGGATAACATTTTTTGGGTATTGTGATCACAAATTTTTCAATTTTGTAGTTGTTAATTTTTTTTTGATTGCAGTTATAAATTAAATATTTGATTCTGTAAGTTCTGTTTAAAAAAAATATTGAGGCAGACTGATAATTTTTTTTTAAGTAAAGGTCGGCAGACAGGTTTACGGTCCACTTCGCCTATTAACTCAAGCGACGCCTTAGGTTCTATAAGTGCATTGCCGATCTTAGTAAAGTAAGGGGATATGGAAATATACTCTTGCATCCCTTCCTCACTCACAGCTACTAATAGTACCATGCTGCTACTTAAAACGAGTTTAGTTCATGAAGTGTCCAAATTAGTTTTATTACGGTAGGTTTGTTATATAAACACGTCTAGAGAATTTCCAAATAGGAGTTACCTTTATTAAACCTTATTGTACAATAAAACAGCACGTTTTATAGTCCGTTACGTATATGGGAATGATGACAATAAATAACAGATTAAGAATGTTTTGCGTAATGATATTCAACTAATCCCACAAAAATCGTTGCCAAATGAAAGAATTAAGTCTTTCACTGTAAAATACAAAACAAATTTGGGGCAGAAAATAAATGGCACTGGACTTACTTTACTTAGCTTTTAACTGTTCAACACTAGTCAACATTAGTTGACCCAACTGGGAATCTAATCCGAAAACTCTTGTATCATAGAGCTAAAAGGAAATTAATGGGACTACTAACGTAATCAAAAGTTTTTAATTATCTACTTCTAGGTCTAGGTATTATTTTTATTGTAGGTAGTATTGTTTGTTTAACTGATTTAAACTCTTCTCTGATTTCACCTCCATTTCACGATAAATTATTTTTGAATGTTACAATGATCTGTTAGAATGAAAGTGCTAGAATTTGCTTTATTCGTGATTCATGTTTATTTCGTCTGCGTTGAAAAAGAAAAAGTAGCCTATCCTGTGTCCTGTACGTCTAAATGTTTATTTACCAAGTTTCATGAAAATCAGTTAATTCGTTTAAGAGTTATGGAGGAACATACATACACTTACAGATTTATTGCTATTATTGATTGATACATAAAAAGTAATCTTATTATTTACATTGTCCCATAAAACTAGAAAGCAGTTTATCTATGGGATCAAATTAAACTTCAGTCTAAATGACTTCAGATGAACTTAAGATGTAGTGATGAACTTAAGATGAACTTAAGTCCATTATAGTAATGTGTTTACTATAGTAGTCCATTATAGGATCTTGATCGTTTAAATAGGGTCATCGCGTGCTCGTTTCTTTTGAAGTAGAAGTATTATCATTTACAGCACTTCTTCAGAACTAGTTAATGTCTTTAAAAAATAAGGATTTCGTGTCTGTATGCATATTATTATAAATTCTTTAGGTAATACAGTTTTTCAAATGCTGTAATTATGCTTTTCTTTACGAGGTATGTCGTTGAGTTTATTTTCTGTGCAACGGAGATAAGAAAAGTTTCTTTTACATTGTTACTTGGTAAGACCAGTTCGTTATCTAGACGACAGGACAGCTTTGGTATGTTTAATACCAATTTGTAACATTATCCACTTATCGACATTGAGAGGCAACATCCGTCTCATAATAATATCAAGATTATCAAAAAAAATAAATTATGCTATGCACTTGGTTTTTAGTAAATAGTAAAAATTCACTAATAGTACCTAGCGTATAAAAGTATGTAAGAAGCACTGGAAAATAAAACACGCTCTAGTACTGAATCTTAATCTAAATATACTTAATATAGAAATATTAATTTGATTTGTGTGGTTCATTTAGATAGAAGAATGGAAATGCGCCTGCTTAAACTTTTTATAAAGTTTTTTATATTTCCAACACGAAAAAATTAAGATCATAATATAACAATATATAATAGTGTTTTTTTACCATCTTATTGGACACCACATATGCAGAGTTTATTTTTATTTCTTGGACAAGTGTCTGCTGCATAGGGTCCGGATAGAATAAGCTCTCTGAGATATTTTGGTTATACGTTACAATATGGGCTTCTTCAAGCATGATGGAAATAAATCCTTGCAGTGTTGGCAATGCATATGCATTCCCAAGGCTCTTATTTGTATCCTTAGGCGACGGTAGAGTTACTGTAGTAAGTGTCTATTGTGTGTGGACCGTATATAAGTTTTTATCTAGTGAACCGTCAATTCGATTGTCAATTAATTCCCATTAAATATAAAATTAGATTACATGGCTCACATAGGCTAAACCTTAAGAGATATAAATATAAAAATGATGTTCTAGCTACAGTATTGTAGTTATTCAAAAATCCTAAAGAAAACTAACCCTGATAGAGGGTTGTGATTGACTCACAGTAACAATCTTTCATTAAAATTTTAATCTATACATTTTACCTATATGACGCTGTGTCCATACTGTCTGACGACGTATGGTGATCCTACAGAAAATCACTTCCTCGAAATCGAAACAGTCCAGAGAGCTCTTTCAAAAGTAATCCATTTTCTCCCATTCTTTCACTCCTCCACTGACCGCCGACAAATATTAGACAAACGAAACATCTAAAAGTTTCAGTGAAACATTCTGAAAAGATATTTGAACTTGTGAAACATTTTGTGCAAATGATTTTTTTCCCACGATTTCTTCACTCAGGATGTTCTGTGTTACATAGGGCTTAATTTATAGCACAAATTCAATGAAACCAAAAAACAGGTTTTTTTTTAATATAAAAAACTACAAACATATTTTACAAGTAATGATAAAAATCGATGTTAGTCTAGAATATTCTAGCTCAGTTCACCGATCTAACACATATAATAATATGTAACTACATATCTCGAGAGATAAATTGTATATTCTTGCCGTCAAACATGTCTATTATCTTAACATGATTTTTAGCAGACAAATATAACACTGCCGAAAGAAAATTATTTGTTTAGAGAAAGAAGTTTGACAACTTGATCACTTAGGTTCATCGGTCTTCATGTCACTGCATAATGCTACCAATAAATACAATTATTTCGCTACAATTATTTATTGCCGCATCGCATGAACCGCTGGCTTTCTATGACTGTAAGGCATTGCAACCTTACTCATTAGCATTACTCATATTGCTATTTTTACATCCTTACTTAATATTATAAATGTGAATGTGAGTTAGTTTGTTTGTTTGTTACGCTTTCACGAAAAAACTACTGAACCTATATCACCATGAAATTTTGATACACGTTGTCTGGGACACCACAAAAGACATAGGGTACCTTTCATCGTTCAACGCGGACGAAGTCGCGGGCACCGGCTAGTGTTATTATAATTAGGACATTAGAATTTAGTTTGTATTCTATTTACAAAATTTGGGCTTTTTAAGTTGCCTTTTAAATACTTAAATAAAGTGTGCACTATATTATTTACGTTAACTAAACCGTTGATAGATAAAAATACATAGATACGGTATGTTCTTACAGTATGTAATATAATAATGGGCCTCATAAAACTATGTGCATAAATACTCGACTCCACAAATAAAATTCCAATATCGAACATGTGTAATAATAGAGAAAGTCGTCAAATATTAAAGTGAATTGACTGCTACGCCAAGAGCTACGCATAATATGAGTCACTGTGCTACGCATCCACACCACACAAGATTAAAAGAAAAGCGGTTATTCTCAGAGATATGTTAAGTAAGTACTAGATTGAGCACTCCCTACGATTTCTTGCTAAATTCATGTTTCAACGCGGAAGGTGCGCGGGGGTTGGCGGGGGACGGCGCGACAGTAGTGTCAAGGTCAATACGTCAAGTCGTAGACACCTGAATATTAATATGGCCGACCCGATAAGCACGTCGGTTTTAACAAATTAAATATTAACCTATTAAACGTTTCAATATTAATAAAACTTACCTATGTAACGTCACACCAGCAGTTTTACCAATATTTTTTGTTGTATTTTTGCAATATCTCATCACACAAGACGGCATTTTTATTGGTTTTGAAAATAATAACGCGCCTAATCTCTACGAGCGCGTATGACAGACTGTGAACGGGTAGGACGTCGGAACTCCAATCACTTGGAACACTCATCGCGTCTTGAGTGTTCCATCTAGTACGTAGTACTTAACATATCACTGGTTATTCTCCGTTACTTTTGATACAAAATTACAAATGCTTTTTATCAACAGTACGTGTATGCAAGACTGTGTTCATTGGACTACATAGTTTAGATTTAGATTCGACGTTTATGGTTAATACTTGGATCACATAATAAGCATTGTCATTTATGATGCGTAAAAACTGCTGAAAGTTCGTATAAGGCCACTGAAATGGTTTATAGGCGTCTCTGATGGTTCTGTGTGTATTTTTACGATACATTATGCTCGTTATATTGGCTTAACCACAAGAGCCTTTTCTTATTTTAAAAGTATATCCTAATACCCACTAGTGCATTAACTGATTATTTGATAGGTATTGATTGGGTTTGGGTTCGAGTCGGCAGAGTATGTAATATTTACATTTGAACTACGAGTACGAGTATATAACATAAAATGACATATAGTTACAATATAAGTATGTTTTACATATTATAATAAAATCGTAAACGAGCCGTGTACATTTCCAAAAACAATTTGTAGATGTTGCACTTAAGAATAATCTTTTGTGTAAATTTTTATTAATAAGCGATGTTACTACTGACGTTATGTCGTAACTGCTATGTCAGTATCTTAATACTAAAAACTGTTTCATTTTGTTACAGATTGCCCAATACTAAACCGACATCTAATAGTAATCACTTCATATGCGTTAACGGTTTAAAAGTGCGGTTTCAATAGTTTTTTTGCGCGAACACCGACCGTGAATATTGTGTAAACATATAGGTAACAGTCGAGCATTTTAGAACATTTATTCGTGTGTTAAAGCTCTAGGTGTACATACATATACAAATATTGTAGTAAGTGTGTGGGCAGTGTTTAAAATAGTGATGTCAACGTGCGTAGTCGAAGAAGAGCGCGATGAGGGCGGCGGGCCAGAGTCACCAGGCGAGGTGGCCGCCGGCGATATATCACCTTCCTCTATGATCCACCAAGAACGTACTAGGCGGGAGGTGCTCTTAAGTGGACGTGGCAGACGAGCCTGTTCCGAACAAGGACCTCATCCAACTCTTCATTTACGTAAGTAGTGAATCCACAAACACACACACACGCGTGCACACACTTACGAAAATCATCATAATTATCTCAGTCGTAGGACGTCCACTGCTGGACATAGGCCTTTCCCATAATTTTCAAATAGGATCCATGTATTTTTTGGTTGATTTTAAATGAGCTCTAGTGGTGGTGGGTGGTACTGTCAGGCAACCTAACTCAGCCTGAATAAACTCGGTACCTTGTTAAGCGTTAGAACTTTAACTTCCTAAGACTACTATGACTTTATCACATTGATCACAGATTGGAGATATGCCTTAGTGATTCTCCAAAGCTCTCCGCTTTCTTGTTACACATTTATCAAGTACCGCCTTTGTGTCGTAAAAGCGTTAATGTCATCATTATTAAGCCTTTTAATCGCCAATTTCGATGCGTGGAATTTCAAAGAATTATCACGCGTCAAAGAGTTAAGGAGTTACATTAGAATTTACTGTCTAATTTGACTTAAATGTGTAATGACGGTAGAGGGTTTGACTTCTGTAATTGGTGTTTTTAGACTCTTAACTTCAAAGAGTATTACGACCTACTTGCGGGCCTACTACGACCTACTAGGAGCTTTCGTTCGCTTTCCTCTTGCTTCATGCCGCGCCTCTCCGCACCCCGATCATTCCCTATCGTTCACCAAACTCACTCGAGGCTTCATGACTCACTCCGGCTTGTTTTTTTGTTAAAATTTTGAATATAAATATTTCTTCGAAGATTTGACGAGCTCATTGGCCGTCTTGTCTTTAACTTGACAAGTGGTTTTAAGATGCTTGCCTTAGTGCTCTATATCAGTAGTCCTGGGTTTGATTTCGATGACGACAAACTTTGAAAACTAACTTTTCATAGTTTTTTTAATGTATTGCTATAACCTATTAGCATTGATCAATAATGAGTCATCATGGTATTACGTAGTATGGAATTGGTTAGATCCTCGGGTTTGAAAGTGAGCTCTTAAGTTAATCTTAGCATTCGTAGGGTCACGAACCTATAAATTTTTATATAAAAATACTTGTAACAAATTCCATCATAAAAGGTCGATCAAGTTATCGAGCGTCAATTTTATTATTCAAGCCTCACGCCTTCACTTTATATTAGAATGTTATATGATATAGTAGGTACTGCAGGCTGGTTGAAGATAAACTTGCATGGTTACCGATAAAGTACTTACGTTGCCAATGATTACGTCACTCATTTATATTGGTTTTTATATCTATAAACTAGCTGACCCGGCGAACTTCGTACCTCCTCAAAAAGCCGTTATACAAAATGTATGAGAAAATGAATTTTCTTTATTTTTTTTTTGTGAATATTTCCGTTGTTTAATTAGTTATTCTGCTATTCGGGAAGGAGACAAATTCAACAAATTAAAGATCATAAAAACCATAAAATCCAGCTAAAATCCAGCTGTTCCCGAGTTATACGGTTTTCACTGATGGACAGGGAAGGCTCGTGTACTAAATTTACACAAAAAATTGCACCAATACAAAATCGGAGGCGGATCACTAGTAATTTTTATATAATAAAGAAACAAATCACACACAATTTAGTACGCTTCAGTAGAAAATGAAATAGGTTGGCTGAGGTTTCCGCCAAGGCGGTTTGGGTTTAACGAACGCTTATTTGCATGTAAAAAGGCTATGGAAAGCTTCGTGTAGAGATCGATAAGCAGTGAGGTCGCCGCTTGATCATCATCGTAATGTCGTAATGACTTTCCGCTTCAATGAGTCCATCCATTATTTTTATGGGCAATTTCTATCCGCTTCTTTTACATAAATAAACAAAACGAATGTGGGCACTAGCGCTCAGAGGGTTGTGAAAAAACTGATTATCCACCACAGTTCACCTAAAAACATGATATTCAGATTGAAAGACAGACTTAACTTAGCATTTCCCAAAAAAAAAAAGACTTCTTCTCGTCGGTCTTTAGCATGTTCAGCTGCAAAATGAATGTCGCAAAAAAATAATGCAAATTAACAACTAATTAGCGCTTTTTTCAACTTCTTTCTTTGGTTTTTACGATTTGATAAATTACACGATTTAGAACAAACGAGAAGTTACCTACTTTACAGTTATTTTAAACAAATTTTGTTTGAAAGCTGCCGCTTTCAAAATCGGTACATCCCTTTGGGGGCTACGATGCCACAGACAAACATACAGATACGCAGATACACAAACACACAGGTTAAATATATAACACTCCTCTTTTGCGTTAACGTTAAACATATAATATTTCTATGCAGTTGATAAGTTACCATAATCTCGGATTATAATGCTGAAATAGTATAACACCATAATAACTTAAATTAGAACAAAAAAAATAGTGAGTAAGCAAGCAATAAATATTACTTTTTCCAAAAAAAAAATGATTATGTAAATTTTATACCTTATTTATTAAAATATTTTATCTGCTCAGATTCTTATCTTCATAATTATACTGAATGGGTAATAGTTACCATGTTTCAAAGTTTCAAAGACCCTTCAAAGCCACTCTGAAACTTCTATCTTACTAAGTCTAACTAAAGGGATAATTCGTGTTATAATCAACATTATTCATTGAGTAAAAATAATTTATCTAACGGAATGAGAAATTAATAAAATTGCTTATTGGGACAGAACTATCTGAATACACAGCACCCCAAAACACTCTCCGTTACTTTGAACATAGAAACCCGATTGCTTTTAAATTAATTGATTCAAATCAATTCAAGCTCAGGTACAATTGAATCAGCGGACCGTTTGTTTGACCTCATAAATCAATCTATCTAAAGATTTTCCGTCGATTCACTTTATAAATACTAAATCACTAAAGAATTATATACTAATACATTCCCAACTGCAATCCCCAACTATTATTTATTATATTAAAAAAGGTAGCTGTTTTTATTATATTACTAGCTGGTGCCCGCGACTTCGTCGGCGTTCTCTATAGCTATAGCCTTCCTCGATAAATGGAGTATCCAACACAAAAAGAGTTTTTCAATTCGAACCAGTAGTTCCTGAGGTTAGCGCGTACAACCAACCAAACAAACAAACAAACTCTTCAGCTTTATATATTAGTATAGATTTTTTGTATACACATACGGGATGCAAATTTTTTATATACACAAACCTTTCTCGTTTATCCCTGTTGTCACAAGTGAAAACGTTTGGAGTTGAATGGTTTAGAAGTTAGAAGTAGTTAATAGTGAAACAGATATGACGGATTTATAATATATACGTAGAGATAAAAGTTTTAATGAAAGAATCTTAGTAAAACTACAATTCTCTAGTACATAATTTTTATGTATCTTTCGGCGACTTGGTTGCATAATATTTTCCTCTCCTCCTCTCCTCTCCTCTCCTCTCCTCTCCGAAGAATAAAAGCTAAAATTTAGAAGAATAGTAGGAGTAATAGAAGAATTAAAATTAGGCAGAGAATTGGTTCAAACCTAAATCAAATGGTAAATTTGTCAAAATAAATTCGTTTACATCCAGTTTACATCCTCTACATTGATTGTCATTGGCTTCTATTATGAACCGTGCAACCGCAAACGTATAGGAATCAACCGCAAACATTGCGACCATTATTATGCGGATGTTCTACTTGATGATTGCCTGTTCAGTACAGCAGTTATCATGAAATACTATTTTTCAACTCTACTATTCTACACCTCAAACTATTATTGAATGCGTGAGCTTGCTTTCTATTTTTATTTTTAAGGGTGTACCTGGAAAAGTGTATCCTTATAAGATTACAATCTAGTCTAGGACAAATGAGTAATTTTAATATAACCTAAACTACTAACTGTAATATTTACTAAGAATAATGTCCACTAACACGATTCTTATTGTCTCTATTAAGGGGAAACACTTTGTTATTGTGTTCTTTAGCGTGCGATTGCTGATAGAATAATTGTAAAGGAGATCAATCAGTTTTGTATGATCAGGCCATCTCCTGATTTTCGTTTTAACGATTGAAACTTGTACTATTGGGTAAAAATATTTTACTTGGAAAAATATGGTGTAATTTGGTAATGTGCTTTCATAGATATTTAAGTTTGAAAGTAATAAAATACCGTGCATTTTCCAAATACGAGTACAAGTTATCTATTTCATATTTATTTATAAAAATCTTAAGTAAATTTATAATCTGTTAGATTATAAATCTTAATTTTTCACAAGACTTTATTGAAATTTAAAAAAATAAAATACAAAAGTACAAAATAAACTTTTATTACCAAGTTCTCCAAAGTGTAAGTTAAAAAAAACAATGGCCTGGATTTTAAATGATGTCCTTTGGTTTTAGAGCCAGGCACTGCGCATTTGTGGGGCGCAAGCAGTGGACGTCGTGGATGGAGCCGGAAGCGAACTTCAGCACCGCAAATGAGTAATCCCCATGGATCTATGCCACGTGTTGCGTTGGTTCTGCGCTCGCGACGCAGCTGGCCTGTCGCACCGCAATCATATCGCAGGTAAGCAACATAAGATTACTATTATTTTATATTAAAAATTATTATATTGTAAATGATCGTAAAGTCTCTTTTTAGTCGTACACTCCTGACGGAGCGGTCGTGGTTATGAAAAGTTTGAATCCTTTTTAGACCTTTCCATAACTCTCATGGGAAATATAATAGCAGTGATTTCCCTTTGCTTTCTGCTCCAGTTCTTTAAGAGATTATTTGAAAGGATGCTGTAGCCTCGTCTACTCTAGGTAGATGAGTGGTTATAGCGCCACTTACTCGGTTGCTCTAGGTAATGAGTGGTTATATCTTAAAGTACGGAAGATAAAAAGTTGCACTTTTTGAATTTGTATGAATTTAGAACCTTTAAGCCCATATAAGCCCTTTCATTCAGATAGCTATTTAGCGACCTGAATGAAAATTAGCTTGAAATAAATACAGACCAATTATTTCGTCGTTAAGACACGGAAGTATGAAATTAAAAAGTAAAGTACATGTTTTGTCGGCACGTTAAAATATTGTTTAAAATATCTATTCGGTTGCATGAGAGTGAACTGAAGGGCCATTAAAAAGTTGTGCTTAACCTAATTATAGCCCCGACTCAGTTAATTTGGCTTGTTAATATGTATGGCCAATAGAGGAGCCTGCTGCGGTTCCGTGACATTGTGTGCTACGCTAGTATCATCATGACTTACTCGTTTTCGGCATATTGCGGTAATTTTATATCCAATTAATTACTTTTTGTTAAACGTCAAAATTAAATTTCTTTGTTAGCACTTATTAAAATATGTAGTAGCTTTTTATAGGTGTGTTCCACTTACGCCATCAGTTGACGAATAATTGTTGAACCATTATTAGTTTAACAAGAATACTTTAAATTAAATGTTAAGGTCATCACACAAGCTGACAGTCCATTAATGGTATGTGGCTACCGTTTCAATTGATGGTATAACGCTACAGGTTTTGCAAGTGCGCTGCCGACCTGGAAGGCATAGGGAAAATGGACTCTGACATCCCTTACTTACACAACGAAACACAGCACATATACATACTGTTATTTCACGGCGGTTATCTGTAAGGGAGTGGTTTTCTGTAAGCCAGACGGGCTGCCGAAATGACTGCGAATATTAATATTATAAAAATTAATAATGTTTTCATACTGTTGTTACACTTAATTTCCTTTCAGTTTCAATTTCCTTTAATTTTCTTTAACTGCTAGTACGTATTTCATTAAATAAGAAAACATTACCTACATATAAATTTTATAATAATAAAATAGTAATACTGAATATATATATCATATTATATTTCCACTCTATATTTTATTCTTTTTAAAGACACCCTAAAACGAGCTCGTGGTGTGAGACTTAAAATGATTAACCCCGTGAGACGTCACTTGAAATTAAACATGACAACAGTTTGAACCAAGTTTGACATCACTGAACCATATTAACGTCACGATAATTAATTTATTTTGGCCTCGTCACTCAATACATTTAATGAAAATTAATGTTTGTACCCTGCAATTTTATAGATATTACAATAGAACAGAATATTGGTAGGTTTTTAAATCTACTCCAATATAACTTTAATTTTTTGATAAGGAAATTATGCTTATAAAATTTAATTACGACAAAAACAATCAAAAAAGAAAATATTTACACCGAACAATCCGATATACATGAGAACGCCGTCAGTACATTCTTGTACCATCGGTGGCCAAATTATTAAGGACAGTGCTCATATTCATGTAATCAATGTTATGATTCCCTGGTAATGACAACTATATTTTTATGCATTACTCTGCACCGTGTCACAAAGCCAGAAGTATAGCATTCTTGGCTGAAAAAAATGTTTTAACTTGGCCAGGGAATTCACCAGATATGACCCATGGAAAACATGTTGACTCACCAAACGGGCGATGCCGAAAGAAGTGATTACCACCAAGCGTCAATTCATTGAAAGTCTCATCAGAGATTGGAATCATAACTCTCCAAGAAAATGCAAAAACATGTATTGAGAGCATGTATTGACGAATAGAAGCTCTTACTTCAGCAAAGTGAGGAATCACTAAATATTGAAACTTGTTTTATTAATTTTTATCAATATTAATATTACTCAAACGAAGAATGCATTTCTTGTAGTTTTTATCATCCCAATAAAATACAGATAAAAAATACAAGAGACCTACAACCAATCATTTGTTCTTGTCAAATTGGATTGAAAAATCCAATTAGACAAGAAAATTCGAAAATCTCAGTAGCTACTGTCCCTAATAATATGGCCACCCACTGTATTTGTACATTCGGTGCAACCAACAGCCTTCCACCGAATGTACAAGTACCATAAACCATCATATGTTTTTATGATTATCCACCCCTTTATAGAAAACCGACTTGAAGTATCACTGCCCGCCTCTTTCAGTTTCTCTACAAGCTCCTAACGGATTTTGATACGGTTTTCTCTAATGGACACAACGATAAACGAGGCAAGTTAAAAATAGACTAACGTAATTTTAAGGGTGTCGGACCCTTTGGACCCACAATTTTTGACCCTACCTACGAAAAAGTGTCTGTTTGACCCGATTTTATAAAAGGTACCTACAGTCTAACTAGTAATTTAGGCGGTGACTTTTGTATGTGTGTATTAACGCCACAAGGCCATTATTTAACTCGAATAGAAATCTATAAATAATTATCTTTGCTACAAAGAGAAAGTTTAAATGCAAAATTAATCCTATCGCCAATATACCGCAGACTTGCTGGAAATGCTGAATATGCACGGAATGTGATCAACTTGGAATCATGCGGTTTTGTTCTACGAGTATAATTTAAGTCTGCGTATCATGAACCGATGTGTGGGGCTTACAAAGTAGGTAAATGTTTGTGAATTATACGCAATAATTAATTAATTTGTAAAGAATACACAATAGTCCATCTTAAAATAAGTTCTAGATACTATGGTAGCGAAATAAATAGAAATAAAGTATCCCATCAAAAACATAAAACGTAAAAAATGCCAAGTCTCGCAACGCAGTTCTTCCATTACAAGAAGAGTTGAGATCTCAAGTAAAACCAAGTCAAGTCATCTTAGGTATAGTATGTATGGAAAAGCACATATTCAACTTTTTTTTCAACTACTTTGTTATAACTTGTAATTTATAATCTATTGTAATTAATCACTGTATAAGTGATCATTTACCATAAACATTTATATTGATGTTATCAATATTAGACATCTTTATTTCCATAATAATTATTATAATGACTTGGCGCTCGCACGGCACCATAATTATAAAAGATTAATATACATTTTGATTACTTTAGTAAATATCAGTGCAATGAAGAATAAAGTATTTTAAAGTAGAATAAGAATATGTTGCCGTGCAATTGAAAAGTTATTATAATTATTATAGAAATAAAGCAGCTTGATAAAGTCGTTATTATTGATTTATTGTTATAATCGAAAATGCACAGAAAATTATAATATTTTTTTCACTCTTTATTTTTTCTTAAAAATTCTTTTAGAAATTGTCCAGTATCCCTCACCTGGATTTTTTTCCGATTACCGAAGCTCCGTGAGTAGC
Source organism: Synanthedon formicaeformis (assembly GCA_945859745.1). NCBI lineage: Eukaryota > Metazoa > Arthropoda > Insecta > Lepidoptera > Sesiidae > Synanthedon > Synanthedon formicaeformis. The sequence continues at coordinate 6,958,820 of OX243959.1, read as the reverse complement.
TTCGGTTTGCCGAGACGTCCACCTTTTTTCTCTGCGAAAATTCTCGATAGAGGTAGCTAAAGGAGTTAGCAGCCGTAAAAAACTTCCAAGCGTAGGACTGGGAAAACGTACCACTCAATTTGTAGGACTATGCGGCCATTTTATTATACAAATGTTGTTTTTTTGTCTGCTGCTTACTAAAGTCAATGGTCTCAATGGTTTAAAATACAGATGGTCTATGGTAGCGACTCGCCTAAAAACCATTTAGTCTAATGTTGTTTTTATCAAGACGTCATCATCAGAACATGAAATAGTCTGGAGTAACCTACATGAATAAGTCCATAGAAAAAAAACAAATTCCAATTTTTCTTCTTGAGTGCTTACAAAATTAGCCAATATAATATTTTATTTTTTATTTACGAGTATGTCTAAACGAATAAGGCAAAAGCGTGGAAACTTAGCAAAACTCTCGTTCTTATTTTAGTAGGTATAGCAACTTCAGTTAATAAAGCAAATAGATATATCCGGTTACGCTTCGGTAGTAGATACGGAACACTATGACCCTCTGGGCCTTTGGGGTCCTAGTGCAATCTGCGCAATAACTCTTTTCAGCGAGCTGGCGAAACGCCTGATCGACGTCACCGGAAATAAACAGCTGACGTACAAATATTTTAGATTTATTTTCAGACATATATGAGTATTCGCAATTACTTTTGGACATTTTAATTTACAATCACCAAGACAGTTTGCTTTGGAATTAATTTATATTTACAGTTGTAATAGTTTCCACGTGAAATAAAGTAAAACGAATAAATGTACTCTCAAATAAATATTCTAAAATAAAAATATCAACATAAAGTTATACCGCTAAAAGTGGAGTGCTGCACTTCACTTTAATAGAATTAAAAGTTTTGATTCTTGCTTTTAGACCGAGAACAAATGGAAACTGGAGTCTCAATGAAATATTTGCAAGAAAATGTCAAATACAAATTACTAAGTACCCATTTTGCAAGTTTCTTGCAAGTAACTTGCAAAATACAGACAATTTGAAATGTTTTTTTCGACAGTTTTTAAACTCGCTGACTCATTTCTATATTCGGGCAACGCTTTTACGCAAAAGTTTAATAATAAAAAGCAATCCGCTATGGCTTATCGGGCGATTACATTTTGTGACCATCAAAAAAAATTATAGGAAAGAAATATCTACATGAAATGTACAAAATAATTAAAATCTAACTAGAGTAAACCACATATAAGAATCCGAAAATCGATTTTTTACTTTTTAAAATTTGATTATAATGAATTATACATTCAGAAAAGTATAATTTAGATAAGTATAAGTAGTTTCTGATGATCAAGTTTATATTGCAATTTTGTAGAAATGCTAAAATTGACTCATATTTCGGATCGGATGCTCATTTGACTATTAATGCCATCCCAAGTGGAAACTTCTACGTCGACTTGAACAAGAAGAGTACATATTCCACACACGTCTAAATCGATCAAATAAACATCCAATGATTTTAATTTATATCCCGTTTATACCTAAGCAATATATTTCATCTAACAAAGTGGATTCTCTGTACAGACGAGAAGAAAATTCTGAATCATTCCCTTAACAACAAAAATACCTACTTTACCTTTAACAAATAAGGACATCCCATTCGTAAAGGCGCCGGGAGTTTTTTTTCTATTGGCATTTTGGCAGTGATGATTGATTGCTTTCTGATTTTCTGTTCGTGCCGAATACAATTTACTAATAATACATTAGTAGAATACGGAATATTTATTTGTAAGAAAGTATGTAATTAGCTCCAATAACGATTCTTGAGTACTTAAGGTTGCGAAAAGAACATTCGCTTTTATTAAAACTTTTTGAATACCTACTAAGTAGCTGATGTCCGCGACTTGGTCCGCGTTGAAAAATAAAAGATATAACGCATCACAAAACAAGTAAAGCAATATTCATTGACGCCTGAGATTGCCAAGCGTTGGATTTTTTATTTGGTGTCACTGTAACCGCTGGTGAACTTGATTTCGCCCTCGTTTAATATTTAGCCTATATCCATCCTAAAATTCTATTCTAACGATTGGCCATAGAATATATTTCTATACTAATATTATAGAGGTAAAGTTTGTATGTTTGTTTAGGGCGGGTAGCTAGTTTACGTATAGAGAAAGAAACTTTTGCAGTTACCTGTCCGGGCATTTTGCGTTTAAGTCGTTATACTATTTATGAAATATACTAACTAGTCGTTTTGCGTTGTAGTCAATATAAAAATTTGGTACTTTACATAGTAGCCATATTGCGATGTAGGCAAAACTACAACAAATTGTGTTCTAGACCGTTTGAGATCAACTCCTATATATACGAGGTAATCTTGGAAACTACTCATCAGTATCATCATTTAAAAAAATCATTTAAAGTTAGATTAGAATTTTAGAATAGACATAGGCTAAATATTTTACGAGGGCGAAGCCGCAGGCACCAGCTATCTAAAAATAAAGATAACAAAGATAGCAAGATTATAAAAGACGCTTAGCAAAAGCATAATGTCAGGCGTTATATCGCTTTACATATTTTGTCAAGCGTTATATTTTTTATTTTTCAACGCGGATAAAGTTACAGGCATCAGTTAATATACTAATAAATTTATAACATACTTATAAAAATGCAGGACATTAATATAGGCACGCTTCCATGTATGTAGAATTTATTTCTTCAACATTAACAAGAGATTACATGCTCGCGTGAGACCATTTACGGTAATAGCTTTATTCATATTACGCAGCCTCTAGCCTCAATAGACTTTCGTAATATAAATCGCAGCTACAACGTGTCTTCCTTGTGTATAACTATGATAAGTTATTACATATATAAAGGTAATTTGAATAGGGGATAAATTTAATGAAAATTTGTTAAAAATCTTGGTAACTTACACATGAAAAGATATAATGTAAAATCCATTCTGTAATACAATAATTACAGGAGGAATGTTATTAAACATATTCAAGAATATTTTTCCGTTTAGATGTAGTCTATATACATACTCGTACATATCCTTGCATAGTATAAACTAGCCAGTAATGGCAACTTCGTACGCGCTGTAGTTCGTTTTTTGAAATAAATTTCGGAATGAAAAATATCATACTAGCCTGAGAAAATAAGAAAAATCAAGGGAAATAAATCGTGTAGTTTTGAAAATTGGTAGAATTATACTTTACGGTATCCAGATTAACATACTAAAAGTCCTCAAGGGTGGGGGTTGTGCTAAGTGTGTAAGGGGGGGGTTGAATGTACCTTTTTTGAGGTTTTTGCTCATATCGCAAATATCTGTAGGAATAGCATTATGATTACTTCTGACAAAAGTTTCTACATGAAATTGTCTACAAATTTAGATATATTCATTTTTACTCTACGATCAATACTTTAGGGACTACAGGCTGTGTAAGTTTACAGATATATGGAAGAAGTAATCATAATGCTATTCCTACAGATATTCGCGATATGAGCAAAAACCTCAAAAAAGGTACATTCAACCCCCCCCTTACACACTTAGCACAACCCCCACCCTTGAGGACTTTTAGTATGTTAATCTGGATACCGTAAAGTATAATTCTACCAATTTTCAAAACTACACGATTTATTTCCCTTGATTTTTCTTATTTTCTCAGGCTAGTATGATATTTTTCATTCCGAAATTTATTTCAAAAAACGAACTACAGCGCGTACGAAGTTGCCATTACTGGCTAGTTTATACTATGCAAGGATATGTACGAGTATGTATATAGACTACATCTAAACGGAAAAATATTCTTGAATATGTTTAATAACATTCCTCCTGTAATTATTGTATTACAGAATGGATTTTACATTATATCTTTTCATGTGTAAGTTACCAAGATTTTTAACAAATTTTCATTAAATTTATCCCCTATTCAAATTACCTTTATATATGTAATAACTTATCATAGTTATACACAAGGAAGACACGTTGTAGCTGCGATTTATATTACGAAAGTCTATTGAGGCTAGAGGCTGCGTAATATGAATAAAGCTATTACCGTAAATGGTCTCACGCGAGCATGTAATCTCTTGTTAATGTTGAAGAAATAAATTCTACATACATGGAAGCGTGCCTATATTAATGTCCTGCATTTTTATAAGTATGTTATAAATTTATTAGTATATTAACTGATGCCTGTAACTTTATCCGCGTTGAAAAATAAAAAATATAACGCTTGACAAAATATGTAAAGCGATATAACGCCTGACATTATGCTTTTGCTAAGCGTCTTTTATAATCTTGCTATCTTTGTTATCTTTATTTTTAGATAGCTGGTGCCTGCGGCTTCGCCCTCGTAAAATATTTAGCCTATGTCTATTCTAAAATTCTAATCTAACTTTAAATGATTTTTTTAAATGATGATACTGATGAGTAGTTTCCAAGATTACCTCGTATATATAGGAGTTGATCTCAAACGGTCTAGAACACAATTTGTTGTAGTTTTGCCTACATCGCAATATGGCTACTATGTAAAGTACCAAATTTTTATATTGACTACAACGCAAAACGACTAGTTAGTATATTTCATAAATAGTATAACGACTTAAACGCAAAATGCCCGGACAGGTAACTGCAAAAGTTTCTTTCTCTATACGTAAACTAGCTACCCGCCCTAAACAAACATACAAACTTTACCTCTATAATATTAGTATAGAAATATATTCTATGGCCAATCGTTAGAATAGAATTTTAGGATGGATATAGGCTAAATATTAAACGAGGGCGAAATCAAGTTCACCAGCGGTTACAGTGACACCAAATAAAAAATCCAACGCTTGGCAATCTCAGGCGTCAATGAATATTGCTTTACTTGTTTTGTGATGCGTTATATCTTTTATTTTTCAACGCGGACCAAGTCGCGGACATCAGCTACTTAGTAGGTATTCAAAAAGTTTTAATAAAAGCGAATGTTCTTTTCGCAACCTTAAGTACTCAAGAATCGTTATTGGAGCTAATTACATACTTTCTTACAAATAAATATTCCGTATTCTACTAATGTATTATTAGTAAATTGTATTCGGCACGAACAGAAAATCAGAAAGCAATCAATCATCACTGCCAAAATGCCAATAGAAAAAAAACTCCCGGCGCCTTTACGAATTTTTTGAGGTTTTTGCTCATATCGCAAATATCTGTAGGAATAGCATTATGATTACTTCTGACAAAAGTTTCTACATGAAATTGTCTACAAATTTAGATATATTCATTTTTACTCTACGATCAATACTTTAGGGACTACAGGCTGTGTAAGTTTACAGATATATGGAAGAAGTAATCATAATGCTATTCCTACAGATATTCGCGATATGAGCAAAAACCTCAAAAAAGGTACCTTCAACCCCCCCTTACACCCTTAGCACAACCCCCACCCTTGAGGACTTTTAGTATGTTAATCTGGATACCGTAAAGTATAATTCTACCAATTTCAAAACTACACGATTTATTTCCCCTGATTGCCGATATTTGGCTTAATTTGCCTTGGTTATATAGTAGATCAACTGGTTGAACTTTGAGTTGAATTTTCTGAAATAGCTTCTTTAATCCGCAGGTAATCGTCAATACATCAGTGAAAACCGCGTTCAAATAGGTTAAACCGTTTCTGAGATAAACGTGCACAAACGCACACAGACAAACATTCTAAAAAAAATTTTCTTGATCTCGGTAACATTTAAGTACGGTAACAAATACGGCTCGTTTACGATTTCCGTGTTTTTTTTTTTTTTTTTTTTTTTTTTTTTTTATTAGAGATGGGTTTGCTCTTGGCCAACAACCAGCTGAGCAGCATGGATGAGGCCTAAGATGGAGGGAGCTCACCCAGAAGATGCCTATTCACTCGAACTTTGAATAGATTAGGGTTATATAGGCTCGGAAACACAGACGCCGGCAGGGAGTTCCAAACCTTGGCAGTGCGCATTATAAAGGATGTTTCAAAGCGTTTGGTCCGAAAAAGAGGGATTTCGACAAGATGAGGATGGTAATCAGCCGTACGTCTGTGTGTCCGATGGAAGAAAGGGGAAGGCGGTATGAGCTCATGTAACTCCTGAGCACACTCTCCGAAGTACATCTTATAAAAAACACATAGACTGTCTGTCTGTCACAAAACTAATCCTAAACCATTCAACAGATTTTGATGCGATTTTCACTAATGGAAAGAGCGATCAACGAGGAAAGCTTTTGTATATAATTTTCTGAAAGAAATGCTTCCGTGCGAAGTACAATAAAGTCGCTATCGCCTCTGTTTCTTCCTCCTCTATCTCCTTCTAAACCATTCAACGCAACGAGTAAATGGAAGGAAGTTTTCACACATGGAAATAACGATAAACGAAAAAATTTAAAAATAAGACAAAAACTTAGTTCTGAGTGACTATTGTTAGGTATTAAAGCCACAAGCCCATTATTCAATTTGAATAGCTATACATTTTTATAAATTATAATGAGAAAGTTAACATGAAAATTTAATCCTATAGACTATAGACAATATACCGCATACACGCTGGAAATGTGTGATAACAGTTGTAAGGTCACGTGAAACTTTTTTTAATAGTTAATTACTGGCAATACACAGTTAACGAATTAATTTATTAATAATAATTGTAGCCAATAACTGACCCAATCGAACTTGTCAGTTGTGAGTTTCTGCTTGTTAATTTCGAAAGGTTAAGGTAATAATAATTAATGAAATTTTTGTCGAAAATAAAATAAAGTATAAAGGTAAAAAATACTAAAAATACTTTATACTAAGGTAAGGTACCTTAGTATAAAGGTAAGTCTTAAATTGTAGTTTTTCAAACAGAATTTGTCCTTACTACGAGGAGGTAACTACTTTGGGAGCTACAATTTCACAGAAAGATACACAGACACACAGGTCAAATTTGTAACACCCCGTTTTTGTGTCGGGCGTTAAAAATTATAAGATTTAATGAGATTTCATTATAAATAAGAGGCAACATATGCCTTCTATAAGACTACAAACTATACAAACGATTACACACAATAATAAAATAATATAATAGTTGTATTAACAAACTAAATATATGTCTATAACATAATAATGTGTTCTGTCTTAGTATAAAATACCTAATTATTTTTCAGAATAGAACGCATCTATTGATTTAATGTCAGAAAAAAATATTGGTTTAAGTTTGGTTTAAGTCAACAACTATTGAGTTACAATAAACAGGTCAATCGGTACTTTCAGTTCTAACACAAATATGTATGTCACATTCCAATATGTCACAATAAAAACAGTTTAAATGTTTTTTCGTGTTTTCATACTACTGAAGAAAAACAGAAACCTTATATATCAGTATATACTATAAGGTTTCTGTAATAATATAGGTTTGTTCCTTTTATGTCCAAAAGCTTTCACCAAAACAAGTGAAATAATTAAATCGCTTTAACATGCAATGTAATCGGTCATTCAATGTAGACTTAGGTATTTATTTACTCCAAAATTAGACATCTGTAGACATCCGTAGACATTCTGTATACTACACTAATCGAATTTAGTCTCAGACTAGTAATAATTATAGTTCGTATTAACAAACTAAATAAACATGTGTCTATAATAAAGTAATGTGTTTTGTCTGTGTATAAAGTAAAAATAAATCGTTGCAAGATTTATAAAATTTAACGTGCTGTTTCCGACAGTGGTGACGAATTTGCTTTTTATCTCTCGCTGCTTAAAAACTAAAGGGCCATAAAACAAAAAATCCGAAAATGTTTTTATTGCAAAAATACACTCACAATCCTTCATATTGTATGTTGCAAAAATACTTATGGTTGTTTTATTCCATATTTAGTATGTTTTGATCACTTTTTATATATTCAAAAGTAACTTATATGCTTATATCTCTTCTAGTATTCAGTTTATTATAAAAGTACTTTAATGCTACTTAAAAATACGCTTCTAACTATGTATAATATGCATATATTTGATATATATGTAATAAGAAAAAAATAGACAAAAAATAATAATTTTTTTTCGATTAGCTCTCCTGTAAAAAGTGTAATTTTGATTTCTGGCCGTTTAATTTTTAAACAGCGCTCTGTCAGTACAGTTAGACAGTATTTTACTTAGGGCCTCTTTCACAAACTTCAAGTAAAGTGTTGATTAATTACTTTTAGAAATAATTTTCTGTTATATTGAATTATGCACTCGGTTTACTGCGTCATTCGATAGCCGATTTTTTTTTATTATTTTCTATTTAATGTTTGGGACGTTTACCGTACAAAAAAAGATATATCAGCTCCATTATCCTCGGTTACCGGTGACTTTAAATGACAGTTTGGCCTACTTGACGTTTGAGAAACAGGCGCTTAGACTATGAAATATTAAGGATATTCATGAGCATATTTTAAATGTTTCGTTAGTTGTTCGTTGCTTTTCGTCTGGTAAACAGATCGTCGAAGGACGACCTCTTTTCGTATCTCAAACTGTAAGAGCGGAAATCTCTTTATCATTAGTTAGGCAATGGTTGCATGGATTTAAAAATAGGTGGACATTTAACAATCGCGATAGACGGGCAAGTCATAAATCTAAGAAACATATTACACCTGTACAGTATAAAATTTATTGGCAAACTAAAAATACGAACTCATTATTCATGTAATGTTTGTTTATCACTCTCGGCTCGGTGTGTGTGTGTGTGATCGATCGTGCGCTGTTGGAATTATGTTTACATTAATTTTTTATGAATTTTCTGGAAATAATAACGATGCGTGAGCAAATGACGTTTATCATCACAAGAGATGAAAAGTTAAGTAGATTTATTTTTTCTTATGAACTGTAGTTACGTTCCTTGTTTATTTAGTTTTAGTGGAAGTGCAATATGTGCTGGGCTGGCGATGTGCAATCATAAACTTGGCACGTTTGGCAGCCTGTTTGATGGCAGTAACTAATCCCTGCAGTAGATCCATATTATTATGTGCTTTGTGTGCAGGAGTGTGTGATGTCAAAGCATATTCCTTTCCTTATGTTATTATGTCTAAGTATTACAAATATAATGAAGGAAAATAGAGAGATAAACATTAAAAGAAATAGTTCAATAAGAGGGCACTATTTTTTTTAAACAACTTAAGGGTAAGCCTAACATATTATACGTCTGTCTGCTGTCTGTCTATCTGTTCACGATAAACTCAAAACTACTGCACCGATTTTCATGTTGTTTTCACCAATGGATAAAGTGGTTCTCGAGGAAGATTTTAGTATATAATTAACAGTTACGCGGGTGAAGTCGCGGGCAGCAGCCAGCAGCTAGTTGGTAATAATAGTTTTTCTTGATTTCAGTAATTTCCTGCGAATATTTCAGATTTTGTAAATGGGTTAACATTACATACTTCCACCGAGATACTCGTACAGATGACATTTTGATTTGTTTACAATAACATTGAGCGCCTCTTTCTCAAACGTCAAGTAGGCCCAACTGTCATTTAAAGTCACCGGTAACCGGGGATAATTTAGCAAATATACCTTTGTTTGTACGGTAAACGTCCCAAACATTAAATAGAAAATAATTTTAAAAAATCGGCTATCGAATGATGCAGTAAACAGAGTGCATAATTCAATAAAACAGAAAATGATTTCTAAAAGTAACTAATTAACACGTTACTTGTAGTTGGAGAAAGAGGCCCTGATTCTTTTTTTGTTTATTCGTAAGAATAATGCAGTTTAAAATAAATAAATAAAATAAGTTTATTACTAGGCTTTTTACGAAGATATTTGCTAAGATATGAAATAAATAAGATATCTTTTTTTTAATTTTTGTCAATTTTTATTTAATTTTGAAATGTTATAACGTTATGAATTTGGCATGCGTTTTAATGTACTACATGGTACACTTTTTTTACTTAAATTGGTGGAATATTTCAAGAGCTCGAGCGCACTATTTAGACCAAGTCATTTTCTGGGCTCAAAATAATTAAAAGGACTTAAAAAAAAAATGGACACGCCGATTTATGCCTTACGCATTTTTTGTCTATAAAATTGTGTTAACTTTCTTATCTCTTCGTCTGAGCACTTTTTTGGACACATTGTATAATCCACCAACTTTATAGTCAGCTGATTTTTTTTCTTCAAGATATTCGGTTTTTTTCTACGTGGTTGGGAGTACCTCTGCTGAATCCACCCAGGGAGCCACAGCTGACATTCGCAGGGCTTCATAAAGCCGCGTCCTCACTAGGGCCGCGCGGCCACATCAGGCCGGCCGCTCGGCCAGGCCTTGTACACACTACACGCGTACACACTATACAAGGCCTGGCCGAGCGGCCAGCCTGATGTGACCGCGTGGCCCTAGTGAGAACGCGGCTTGATACAACTCTCTCAAGGATCTTACGAGTTAGCGTCCGAGTGGGACTTGTTCATAAAAATCTGTTGCTGGCTCGCGGTTTAATATCTCTATTCTATACCCTGTCTTTCTTACAAAATATAACCCACTAGGTGTTGCACGCGACTTCGCCCGCGTAACATTATAAAATATAACTTTTGTTACTCGCTGATAATGTAGCTTTCTATAGGTGAAAAAAATTTTCAAAATTAGTCCAGTAGTTTGTGAGTTTATTCATCACAAAGATTCAAAAATATAAATCTTTTATCTTTATAATGTTAGTATAGATGAATATTATCTAAGAAAAGTTCTTACAATTTCTTATTTGAAAAAATTAAAATAATATAAAAAAATGTAATTTTTTGATAAATTTTTTAATTCACAAACATCTCGCTTTGTTATAATAAATCAATTCCTACAAAAAATTTAAAATACAAAAGTAATATCCGCTAGCTACTCGTATACTAACCTATACTGAGATAAATATATAATATTTCGGGTGACTACACATATCGACACTAATGGAAATACCGCTAACGCCACATTTAATAAATTACCGGAAACGAGAAAATTTTACATGCATTTGCTCCGCTTATTTTCACGCAAACATCGCAACAGCAATAAAAGTCTGCGACGCTTATTGCTGCTTATTAGGTTTACGAAAATATGGATCATGTAGAGTATGGGCGCTTAATATTAATTTAGGTAAAATATATTTATGTAAATAACAACCAGACATGTTAACCTCTACATAGTATAAAATCAAGTCGCTTGCCGCCGTTTGTCCCACTAAACCCTTAGATCATCGGATTTTTTTTTACTAATGGAAGGAAGAAGGTTTTTATATATAATTTTCAGAAAAAAATCCGTGCAAAGCCGGGGTCGGCCCGCTAATTATATGGTATGACGCTTGTTTTTTCCATTAGCGGCCCGCTAATGGAAAAAACAAGTAACTACACTATTAAAATTGGTTGAAACCATTTATAAAATTCCTAGGTACAAATTTATAATGCGTTTCCACTAAGATTTGTTTTATACCGAAATACAGAATCGCAGAGACCAACAAACAATCGAACAGAATTTTCTGTTAATTTTCTAAAATATTTTAGTTAGGTTTAAAAATATTAAAATTTAGTTTACAGATTTCATTGTATAACACATTTAACGCCATCTAACGGTCACCCGGGACACTAGCAGACATTTGTTTGACTCAGTCTCAACACACAGCAATATGCCCGATTAATATAGATGGCGCGTTCTCGTGTACAACCACAGTACAACTTTTAAGTTCGATTGTCAGATGTCGTTTTAAAATGTAACAAATACACAAGATTAATTTGATAGAAAAAATAAGCAATTAATTTTATTTTTAAAATTATGCGGTACAAACTAACATTATATAAGTAACTAGGTGGTGCCCGCGACTTCGTCCGCGTTCTCTATAGCCTATAACCTTCCTCGATAAATGGACTATCCAACACAAAAATAATTTTTCTATTCGAACCAGGGGCCCTAGACAAGTTGCATTCGCTCCGTAGCGATTCGCTATTGAGTTCGTCAATCGTTTCCGAGATAACGAAAACAATTTCCTAGCCAAAGTGCCACTACGATCGTTATCGTTGTGACGAATGGGTTCATTCGCTAATAAACGAATATTGGCTATGGTTGCGAAGTAAATATCACAATTAAGCCGTCAATATTGTTGGAAGTATTTATTGGAATAATACTAACTAGTTTTAGAAAATAAAATAGTTTAAAAAATACATTGGGAGATGATATTATGTTTTAAAGATTATGTTTACTATTGATTTATAAGTTATGTAAAATGAATGTGAAGAGTATTGTAATTGAATTATGAAAATATAGAGATATGTGCGCACTGAAGATCGAGTTTTTCTAATAGTTAATGGATCCCATATAGTGTATAGTGATGAGTAATAAGCAGAGAATGAAATACTAGACCAAAACAAAACACCGAGAACTCCAATAACAAGTGTCAAATGTGCTCACAAGTGAACTCGTTTTTAAAAGAACAAAACAAACAAAGAAAACTTTCACATCATTTGAAATGACTCAAAATTCAAAAACATCTACCAGCTAAGCCAAATATTCATGGAAAAAACTCCTGTTTTTTATTTGGCAGCCTGGTGTATGTAATGAGTTACTAATTAATATGTAGGGATATACTTAACCTTCTTGTACTTTTTAATCTAATAAGACTGACAATGTTGTTCAACTATGAGACAGATTATGTTTTTTCAAGTTTTGCCCAATATTTATCAAAGGTAGAATACCCCAAAGGTATTATCGACTGAGATTTATTTCAATGATAGTTATTTAGGGTTATGTTTAGTAAAACTTATCTACTTAATACTTCCTAACTTAATATCTTCAATATTAAAATTGAGAGCTGATTTTTACTATTCAAATTTTATGTTTGCTTAATAAAAAGTTGTCTGTGTCATAATTTTATTTACCCTGACTCTTATAATTACTTACCTACATTACCTCTATATACAGTTTTGTTTTAAATTGTACACAAAAACAAAACAATTTTTAAATATTTTTATTATAATACAAAGTAAATGTAAAAATATGTAACAATAAAATAAAATTGTGAACTTCACGTTTCATTACACATGACTCACATATTATGGGTCAAGTCATAATATTTCCAAGTTTGCTAATCAATTCTTCTTGATTTGGGATCTCTTGTGGTGTTTGTGGAAACACTATCCACCTGCTACCCATACAATTATGGTTGAGGGCGTTAACAACCTCTCTGATGTAGATACTTGTTGTCCTTTGCGTAAGATATTGGCCCTGAAAAATACAAAAGGCAATTTAATAGGCACAAAAACCAAATTTATAATTTATTAATTTGTTGCAGTCATCGATGGTTGCAGTTTATAATTTTAGGTGACACCATCATAATAATACGTAGGTACCTATCATTACAATAAAATAAACATTTTTATAAGAAGTTAAAAAGACGATTAGGTTTTATATAAGCTGGCACTGCTTTGGTTATGACTAGCTAACTGTATGTAGGTAATATAGGTAATCAAATAGGTAGGTTTATTAATGTGAAATTTCTTACCTTTGTTTCAAGGGGGAATTTCTTCAGACCCTTTTAAACCGCTGAGCTTTTAGGTCGTCACATAATTTTCTAAAAGTTATTTTATTTAACCGAAAATGCTGTGTAAACAATAGTTCCGGCATATCGTGTATTTTTTCCATTTGTCGTCGCAACTTAAACCTCCTTTGGCGCCTCAACCAGTTTTGTTTTGTGCAGCCAACAATAAACGTAGAGAATGCATTTTTAAATATGTACTCTTTGATTTTTAACAACTTTACCACGAAAAATAACACTCGGCGAATGAATTGTGTCGATATCTACAGCATCTTGGGCTTCGTTACATTATCGAAGACGAAAACGAAAACGAAATCGAAAACGAACGTCAAAAGTGCCACTTGGCTAAGCATATGTATGGGAATAGCACTAGAACCCATTCGCTAATAAATCATTTCGATTCGAAAAGCAACATTTGTCTACCAACTTGGTTATCGAATTCGTCGTACCACGTGACATATGTCAATCCCATACATTTTTTATTTAGCGAACTTCGTTATCGTTTTTAAAATGGCACTTTGTCTAGGGCCCCAGTAGTTCCTGAGTAGCGCTTAGAACCAAACAAACGACAAACTCCTCAGCTTTATACTCGTATATTGGTATAGATTACTTTATCTGAAATTTATCTATCATAAGTTTGACTTTTTAAGTATATTGGCTTTTTTTATTGAACTAGGCCAGTATGGAGAAATATAGATAAATATAGATAACAAATAAATTGGTATCTGAAACACAAAAGCAGAAGTGCTGTTATTTCATAGTGAGCTTCTAGCTAGACGGTCGTTCTGCCCAATTTGACTGCAGCTGGTACGAGTGAACATATTTGACTGTTAAATCAACAGTGTTTTTAGACTTTTTTGCAACCCTTTTTGTATGTCTACGGGCGACATCTATAGAGATTTTGTTAACTATTTGTAGCGCTACTTTCAAGTTTAAATTATGTGTATAAACTGGCTATAAATACAACTCATAATTATCGACATTACTTTCATTGAGTTTGTTGTCGCAATCGGTGAAAAAAAAAACTATTTAATATATTCCATCTTTATATTTTTCCTCAAATGTTTTACATTGTCAAGGTATTTGAATTTATAAATCAACGTCATGCATTGCGAAACATAATAGGAATCACAATAAATCACGACAAAACGGTTTTTGCACGTCATAACGCTACGCAACATTACTTCCGAGCATTTACTCGTATGTACCTACTTATCAAAACAAAAAAATGTAACTGATTTACGATATTTAGACCTTAAAGTACCTGTCAAAATATAAATTTTACCTGAAAGAGAGTAAGATATTTGTGTTGTGTTTTATAAAAAAATAATAAAACATCATTAGGTATTAAATATAATTTATTTTGCTTCTTTTCGCTGTTTTCCTTTGGTTTTCTTTTTTTGATATGTGTCAAAAATATTATTTTCAAATTGTATCGTGTTTTTCGATAAAAATAGTGTAACACATTATTTATTATATTATTTTGTTGTGTTCAGTTGCATTTTTCAATTGAAACTCTCTTTATTTATAAACTAGCCGGTGCCCGCGACTTCGTCCGCGTTGAAAAAGAAAAAAGTAGCCTATCCTGTGTCACGTACGTCTAAATGTTTATCTACCAAGTTTCATGAAAATCAGTTAATTCGTTTAAGAGTTATGGAGGAACATAGATACATACATACATACATATATACAGAAAAAAATTCTAAAAATCGTCAATTTAGTTTCAGTATCATGTTTAGAGCCTTTAAACACGATATCTCTGAAAACAAAGTAAATTACTCCATGACCGACCTCTACAGATTTATTATTAGTATTGATAAGTTTTAACTAAATTCTTCTTTTTAGAAGACTATAGTTAAAACAATACGTATGTTAACAATTTTCGATGTTTGAGTAAGTGATACCTGAGCCCACTTCCATTCCCAAGTCTTGTACTTGGCATGATCGATGGCGCTACCTGTTATTCTCTTGGCGAATTTCTATCTATCTATCTTTCCGAGTAAATTTTATGACATGAATTTACCATTAACTCTAAGTATGTATTTTGGAAGTATTGGACATTTGGTAGGTAAGTAGATTAGAGTGGATATTCAAACTTTTATTTTGGCACTACAAATAATTAACTTCGCTCTTCACTGTACGACATTTTCTTCAATATACAGAGCCTTCATTAATCAGTTTTCATCACGATCCAGCAGAAATTATACGAACGATGACCATTAATTACAACCGACCTTGGTATCCTTTGTAATTGACTTGATAATAACTAAAATTGCTTATTGAGGAAAATCCTTTCAAATTCCGAATTAAATGTCTATTAAAATGATGACTTCAAGTCTATTACGTATAACTATTATATTAAAAACGAGACACGAAGTTAAGTTATAGTAATAATTGTAAACAAAATAGGCAGAAAGTTTCATTTTATATGATTAGTTTACATTATTCACTAACATTTTTTTATATACTTACAAAGGTCTACTAATTGATGGTAGGTGGTTACCGTTATCGTCGCCTACAAGCAACACCTTGAAAGGATGCCTAGAAAAATGTTGATAAGGGTATGGGGGAATGATCTCTGGCCTCCCTATTAACTCACAGAAACTACGAAACTTATAAAGGTACTGCGTTGTATAAGAAACACTTCATGTTAATAAAGATAGTAAACATTATATATTATAATAATTTTTATAACATGATATTAATAGAATAAAATTAAATATTATATCTAGTGTAAATGTTAATCTGAGTAAAATAAACGACTCAATGAATAATATGCTAGCGAATTTTTTAAATATTTTTTTATATATAATAGTTCTTACTATTGATAGATTAAAAAAGATTTTTAATCCATTGATAGATTAAAATCCTGCATTTATTAAAATAAAATAAACAAAATGCATGCTCATTTAATAGGAAGCAGATAAAATGTTTTTTTTTTTTTTAATCTTTTTGTTTATTTAGGTAGATATACATTTTTTATTATTATTTTTTAGGTACATACATTTTATTATTTCATGTATGTCCTTTCACATGAATCCTAAAGGTTTACATAACCAGTAATCACGTAATACCATCCTTCAATGTAATAGTTACAACCAACAGCTAACTAAGTAAGGACAAATCTCTTGCCATTAGAAATAACTCTTAACGACAAAGGAAATTAAGTTCCAATTGTTTAAATATGTCGAACGGTGGAAACAATAATGTTGTCATTGCACAACTTCCCAAATACTCGTAAAACAGACAGTTTCGGGAGTCCCTTCTGTTTATCTACGACTGTAATTTGTTCCGGACACAAAGTTTATTTAACTGTTTCTTTGTTAAATGGTCCCTTCGGGCTAACTTTTCATCTTAGCACAACCGTGCCACCACCTCTCAATATTACGCGTAAAATTTGAAAAGTTTTTAAAGAGTAATCATTGAGTTGCTCATGCAAGTGCGTTTAACTTGGCGTTGAAGAAAATTTTAAGGGCCAGAAAATTTACGTAATTTTTAATTTATCATCAATACTAATAATAAATCTGTATGGGTCGGTCATGGAGTAATTTACTTTGTTTTCAGAAATATCGTGTTTATAGGCTCTATACATGATACTGAAACTAAATTGACGATTTTTAGAATTTTTTTCTGTATGTATGTATGTATGTATGTATGTATGTATGTATGTCCCTCTATAACTCTTAAACGAATTAACTGATTTTCATGAAACTTGGTAGATAAACATTTAGACGTACGGGACACAGAATAGGCTACGTCTTTCCTTTTTAACGCGGACGAAGTCGCGGGCGCCAACTAGTTATGTTTATAAGTTCTTTATTTTTTTATATGTTAAGGACTACATACAGACTGACGGTTCACTTGATGGTAGGTGGCTACATCAGTCGCCTATAACACAAGTAACTGCAACGCTAATATACGTGCTGCAAGTGCGCTGTCAACTATAGTAGGATTAAAGTGATTGGGAACCTCAGCTACAGTGCTTTTCTTTAAGCCACCAGACTGCCACCAGACAGGCTGCCCTAATCACTGCGAAACACAGTGTGCCCTGCCACTACTTTCCAGATCCAGACCAGAGTCAACTTTTAAAAGTTCATTTCCTAATTTAACTCTGCCGGGAATCGAACCTGGGAATCCTGGCACGGAGTAACCACTCATGCTACGAGCTCTTCAAACGAGTCGTTATTGTTTATTTTTTATTTAGTTTTTATGTTGTTTTATTTTATTAAATTATTCTGTTACTTAATCACATAGTGGAGAAGTGTCGAGAATAAGTTGTTAAAAGGAAAACGGAAAAGGAAAAGTTACTGAAGGAATCTTTATGAATTGAGTAGAGCGAAGACGCAGGCCGCCTTCTG
Source organism: Synanthedon formicaeformis (assembly GCA_945859745.1). Classification (NCBI taxonomy): domain Eukaryota; kingdom Metazoa; phylum Arthropoda; class Insecta; order Lepidoptera; family Sesiidae; genus Synanthedon; species Synanthedon formicaeformis. The sequence goes on along the minus strand of OX243959.1, from coordinate 6,940,957 downwards.
TGATGTAATTGAGGGACTGTAAACATAATATAGACATGGAAAGCTTTATGTTCATCTAGAATAATAAACGTTTCAAGTAGTGAAACAATTTTTGAAAAAGGTTGAGTAGTTCCTGAGCATACCCTCCACATAAAAACAAACTTATAAATTCCGCTCTAATCCTCTTTAGTAGGATTAGGAAAGTAAAGTGAAATGGGCTCAGCATACACGCTGTTATTTTGCGGTGGTATTCTGTGAGGCTATAGCCGCCAGCAAAATGACTGTGAAACTCAGTGTTGTCTGCCACTTTTAAGCTTTCAAATGACAGTAAAAACTATATAATTAAAAATTACAAACTAACTTTCTATTAAGTCTAAACACACTATGATAATATCTCCTATACGTTGCTAAGGAGTTGGTTACGCCGACTACTTGATGCTGCAGCATCAGGTCAAGATTACCATGTCATGGAAATACCACTGAAGTAATAACAGTATACCAAATTTCACATCAAAATATGTGGAAGATACTGAAATTTCTTCGTCAACTAGAAAATGGGCTGACGATCTTCAAACATCTGAATAGGTTTTAATACCAGTAAATTATAGCTAAGAGTGATTCCGATCACGACAGCTTTAAAAAAACGGATAAAACTCGGTACATATGTTTTGGAGATACAGATAAACACACAGATACATTGAGATACACAAACACACCTCAAACATTCCGTTTTTACGTCGGGCGTTAAAAATAAGTGCTATCCTTTTCATATTGAACACTAAGTTACAAAGGGTCTATAATGATCACAGATTTAACATAACCTTTTTTTATTTGGTTGACTATACAATCTCATTATATCATGTTTATTTTGAAACAGTGTAAAATATACGTATTTTAGACTGTTTCTTGATGTTCACACAGTCGCGGTATGATATGAACGAATGAACAAAGGGTTCACCTACATATCCGGTGGCGGATCACCAAAGATAGGTGAAGGTGAGCGTTATGCTTAGTGTCCTGTGGCAGGCTAATGTTCGAAATATCGACAGTGCACGCTCCTATTTTAAGCACGTGAAAAGTGTGGGGGCGGGGTAAGGTCTTAGGGTGGCAAAGGGGGTTGTCGGCATTCAACAGGCGTCGGTCGATACGGCCGGCGCCGCGGCGCAGTGACTATATCTATCTACCCTACAACATACGATCCTTACCGCCGAAGCCGTGACGTAGCGCCTTACGACACCGTGTTAAACATACACTCCACCTTAAACTAATTGTCTACTACACAAGCGGTTTAGTTTCCTCGATTTGTTGTTCGTATACTTGAAAATAAGATTATATATCACCCTTATATACATGTGCATAAAGTAGATTGTATTGCCACATTAAACTGCGATACGCAGCCGTATATTGGACAGCCGTCTGGCGATAATATATTATAGACTCCCATACTCCCATATAAAAGGTTATAGGAAAGTAAGAACACCTGGACAGTTGTGTTTCGGTTAGTGAGTAAGGGATTTCGTAATCTATTTCCTTATTCAAGATGAATTCAAAGAATGTGAATGAAGTATAATCATTTGAATAGGACTAAAAAGTTGTATAATTAATTGGACAAGATTTCGTTAATTTATGGTCGGGCTTTCTTCATTTCAATCTCAGACCAAATAAGAACTTAGACAGAATTTTGGGAACAACATAGTGAGGTCGATTTTAAAAACATGTGTACGTAGAGCGTTTACTGTATTGATGTTTTTGTTCCAAGCTATAACCTCATTGTTTATTTATTTTTATTGAAACATTTTTTTCCAGGCTTACATATGCGTGAAGTGTGATTCCATCCTGCTTTTTATTCTTTGAAGACTGGTTCATTGCTCAATTCGGATTTTTCAATCAATCAATACTACTGTTTTCTTTTTCAACACGGACGAAGTCGCGGGAGCCAGCTAGTAGTAAATACGAGTATTTTAAATAAGACGAGGCGTAGTTAGATTGCATATGTAGGCGTTAAACCGTACACTTAAACGGCGTAGTTTTACTGGCTTCATTCTGCGTCCATAGGGCTCCATCTTTAGGTCTTATTGTTTCTGAGATTTCAAATAATATTATAAAAACTTTAGCCGTATAAAAATTGCAAGTTGTTAAATTTTTATGAGATTATTATAAAAATATTGACGCATTCGAGTCTTTATGTAAATGTCACCATAAAGTTAGTTTATGGTATCATAAAGACGTAATAACATCGCGCACTACTTGTGATTCAATAAAGTTTTTATCTATTTGTATAAAGTTATAAACAAATCTAAATAGAATTGGACTTTAAAAAAATATATTTTCATTACAAGGACAATTATTTTTTTTAAATTTAAATTATTTATGTGTTTTTCTTTTAAAAGATTCAGAAAGGTACTTATTTATAAGTTCTTATGAATCTTATTATGAAAAAGTGTGGCAGGCAGACTGACGGCAGGGCGCTTATAAATTGAAGCAGGTACATTAGCTAGTGCATGTCAAGTTTGCTGACTCTGACAAGAATAGGGAAAGGTAATAGGGAAATTTGATAAAGGCTCTTGCATTCCTATATTCATTCGCAAAAAAACATAGCAGCACATGTGCCAACACCACCAGATAGGCCCTACCATTAACAATTATTACAAAAAGACTTACAAAGACAAAAAAACAGTTTGGGCTTCAAAGCGTAGAGGTAACAATCAAACTCACTTTAGCATTTATAATAATAGTTAGGATATGGAGTTCAATTTAACAAATTTGCTAGCATTGCCACGAATAGTTTTGTGTTTTCGCAGTTCGCAGTCTGTTGGAAATTGTCGAAAACTATTATTTTACGAGCGGTGCACTTCACCCGGATGCGTAGCTTCGTCACGAACAGATGTTTCCGTTCTAAAGCGGGGATCAATAACGGGTGCATTTGTACCAAACATCTCTCCATAATTGATTTACACTTTTCACAAGAGAATTCTGCTCTGTTCTAAATCACAGTTCATTCATTGCATAAGTGTACGTATATGTACTACTAGCTGGCGCCCGCGACTTCGTCCGCGTTGAAAAGGAAAAAAGTAGCCTATCCTGTGTCCTGTACGTCTAAATGTTTCTCTACCAAGTTTCATGAAAATCAGTCAATTCGTTTAAGAGTTATGGAGGAACATACATACATACAGTACCTACACTTACAGATTTATTATTAGTATTGATGTAAGTACGTATATAATTTTTTATTTTTATTGATTGAGAAATTTTGAAAATTTCCAAAGTAGAATGTCGGTAATCGAACCCGAGACCCCTGAGACAGAGCGCTAAGGGAAGCCTTAACGCCTTGACCAAAGGGCTCGTCAAAATGTAGTGAACGTGTGAAATTATCCACTTGAGACATTGGGTTCCTCAGTTGATACTGTTGGAAGCAATTTAATTTGGTTAAGTAAATATTTTCCCAATTTAATCTCAAAGTAATACCTCGACAAACTTCATTTGCCTTCAAATTGTTTCTCCAAGCAGTTAAATAGAAAGAGGTAACAAATTTAATAAGTTTTGATTCGATAAAATAAATACCAAATTTACCCAATAAACTTTTAATAAAATGTAAGGAAGGAAATATAAGTAATATAGAATGTGTCTTTTTTAAATAATAGAGATAAAATAATAGCGCTTAGAGTATAAATAAGAGAAAAAAAATCAATAAAGTTTATTAAAAAAAAAAATATTTCTATTAAAGAGATTATTTTATATAATAGTAGCTTGAGTTATACTACTTAAGTGCTTATCTATCAGCTATCTGCCTAGTTTGTCCCTAGTTATAGCTGAAGCTGATAGTGTCTTGAATGTTTTGATTTTGCTTGAACATGTATTGTTAGAAGTTGTTGCTTTGCTTACATATTCATATAATATGACACGGTCCTTTATGACGTCATTTTACTACTCAAGTTGTAAGCACATTAGTTTTGTATTATTTTCTAAAATTAATCTAAAAAAACGTGTTATGTTTTTAATGTCCCGGCGGAGTCAACTTTGGAAATTTTAATGTAATTTTCAAAATTGACTCTGGTCTGGATTTGAAAAGTAGTCGTAGGGCACACTGCGTTTCGCAGTGATTTGGGCAGCCCGTCTGGCGGCAGTAACCACCACCTTACAGAATACCACCGTGAAATAACAGCATTTACGTGCTGTTGTGTTTCGGTGAGTAAGGGATGCTAGAGCCCATTACCCCCCATCCCTCCCTTATTATACCTTATCCTTAATCCTTCTATGGTCGGCAGCGTACTTGTAGCACTTATGGCGTTAATTGTGTTATAGGCGACGGTAGCCACCTACCATCAAGTGGACCGTCAGCCTGTCTGTCGACCTTAACATTAAAAAAAAATGTTACCTAATATATATATGATTAATTTTAAAGCTATTTAAAAACCGAGTAGTTTTGTTGAAACTTAGAACTTTGAACTTATGTTTAAACGGTGCGGTGCCAGGTAACATGTTCTATTACGACACACAAAACTGTAGGTATTTTAAGCGCACCCCGGAGGGTTTTACTGTACACACGTGAGCATCGCAAATACTTTTTTATAGGCCATCGCATGACGTGACCCTTTTCTTTTATCCTGTTTTTCTGTGTAACGTTTGAATCGTACGCTAGTGTAGATGAAATGTTTTCACGCACTTTGAACGCAGTGGTCTCTTAGTTAATGAAAAAGAAAATTTCCGCACTTTTAATATAAAGTGCAAACATATTTAATTGAGCACATGCAAACATTAAATTAAAGCTATATGTATGTCATCTCTTCAAGTATATTTTAAATAGTATTCTTAATCTATGACGAACGGCGCAAAAACAGAGTGTAATAAGTTTATGTGTGTGTTTATTTATGGAATTGTATGATCCGTTTTTTTTTGTTTGAAAGCTGACACAATCAAGATGGTTCTTAGCTATAGTTTATGAAGATAATGTTCATAAACTATAGCTAATAATGATAAGTTGCTAAGTTAAGTAGGGCAGCAAACAAGATCTAGTAGATCTACATCACAGTTGAAGCCAATTTTTAGTAAAATAGAAATTTTCTCTAAATCTAAGAATAAGGATTCCAAACGGTTCTTACTAATTTCCAAAACTCATCTCTTACTATTCCCATCTTGCATTTCCATATGAATAGTGGGATACTCCCGTCTCTCCCTACATGACTGACCAATCTAGTATTTAAAAGGGTAAACTCGTATTGAAATGAATGAAATGAATAAATAGTATTCAAAATTCCGACTAGCAAATATTGCAGTTGGTAAACAAATAAAATGTAACATCTATCTGCAATTTTCTACAAAGTATTTGCCCTGTGCTTTCAAGCCAAGTGCATTGTTTTCGTTTTGTTTCTAAGACGGCGAGGCTGTTTGTTACAAATGGTGGGTTGAGATGTCGCTAGATCGATACCCCCCTCCCTCCCCATGAATAATTAAGATAGATGTGCTGCTTTTTTGATCCTTTATAAAATACTCTAATTTTCACGATTGAGGGCGTTTTGAGAGACGAGTAAATCACTGCTTTTCTAAAGAGTTTTTTTGTCCTAACAATTTATTCGATACCTACATAACATATTCTTGGAGAACTTATAGAACTATGTAATAATAGTTTTTATTTTAAGTGATGCGGTGTGAAAATGATCAATAAAACCCTTCACCTATCATTTATAATGTCTGTCACATGCGATATTGTTGAAAGGAATTTATAAAACACTATACTCTTTTCGCTGTATGATGATATGCGTGACAGTTCGTAACTGACAATTTTAGTGATGCAACCTACCGACATTTAATCGATTGTTTAAATATATCGAATCAGTTGGCAAAGCAAATGGAATCGAACTATTTTGTTTTTTTTTTCGGCATTGTAAGTACCAAACAGAATATAATAAGAATAACAAAAGAACAAATAAACAGAAACAACAAAAGAAAATAATAACAACAATAATAACAGAACGAAAAACTTAACACTTAACGAATAACTTTATTGTTATTATTAGTCAGCTTTACGACGTTTTTATAAATATATAGAATAGAAAAAATATTTGTTAAATCCGAATATCCTATGACAAACATGGAGTACTTTCGATATATCGAATATAAGTGAATATACCTAGTGTCAATCCCTATTGACACACGCTCCGTTCCACGCGTTTGACACTTTTAAAATATATGGTTTTTATTACATTTACCTATTATAACAATAAAATAATTATAAAAGTGATAATTCCTTTTGTGTTTTTCGAATAGATAATTTTTTTCCATACATTTGTTTGTTTAATTATATTTTTTTTTGTGCCAGTTTTTTTTTTTTAGTTGAAAACAGTATGCGTGACATGAAAAAGTGAGAACTGTCATCATACAGCGAAAATACTATAGCTGGAGTTAATATTAATTATTGTGTGTTTTTATAATTTCGATTTTTTTTTATTTACTTATTTCATTATGGATATAATTTAAATAAAATAAAAATGGGGTGTGGTTGAGTCGTGTGTTTTGCGTAAATACGTGAACGTCGAGTATATTACAAGTATATATACAACGAATTCGAATATTACTATATATACCAAAAAAGCTTTGATTGTTTAGCTATCGAGTGGTGTAATTAAATGTTGGATGTAGATGTTAGATATGTAGCTACAACATCAATCTCTATACCCCGATTTTTTATCATCACTTTTCTGAATAGTGGCTATTGAAGCAAATTTAAAGACGTATTCAGATTCACGTTAAAAAGATGAAAGATCAAAAAGTTCCTTTTTTGTTCTCTTTCAATGATGTTTATTAGGAAAACTTTACCAGCGAAGACAGTAAAGAGGAGAAATCTGTTAAAAAAATATTTTTCTTACCGCACGACAAAGCTTTCGGCCCCTACAGGGCTTTCTTATGTTGATTACTGCATTGGAAGATTTCCCCTTAGACTCACTTTTAAATTAGGTAAATAAGACGGTCATTATGAAGGCGACCTTTGTCGGGAGTATTTAAATATTTGTTTGTTGTTAAAAGATAATTGATTATTTACAAAAAAAAATACTTTTTGAAAATGTCTACACTGCGCTCCGCAGTCATTTAGGCAGCACGTCCAGCAGCAGTAGGTAAACACTTCCTTACAAAAAACCGCGGTAGGTTTCTGTGGGATTTTCAAAAAACGAATACAAAGTTGCGGCCATCACCTAGTTCATAATATAGAATAAACCATACCGGTGTTTTATTCTATGGAATTATTGAATTCTTGAATAGGCTATGTGTTTTTTTACGACAAACATTCACATGATAGGTACTTACCGCAATATATTTTCAGCAGTTCTCTGAGACATAAAATCCGATATAAACTCCTTTTTATTATGCGCATCTCCATATTAAATTAAATACAGCCAACCAACATTCAATTCGAACACAAAGGCATTTCTTGCATGACTTTATGTGAATTGAAAATTAAATGCTAGAATTTCTTTAAATTTAATGAAATAAGTTAATTACCTATTTGTCTGTCGCCTTATAAAAGAAACATGTAATTAACTTATTTTATTAAATTTAACGACTTGCTTATAACCACAGGTTCCCAAAGTGGTTTATAAGGACAGGCAAGCAAAGGTCTATTTCTGTAGTACAAAAGTAAGTCTATATAATAAGGCGAAACCTTTTTCTTATGTTAAATTGGTCAGATAGGCTGACGGTTAACTTGATGGTAGGTGGCTACCGTCGCCTACAAGCAATAATTTTCGTGTAGACTTTTGTAGTTATGATCCATTTGATAAAATACGTGTTAAATTACATCATATTTTTTTGAAATGAAGTAAAAATATATATTTTTTATATTTCTTATTCCCTCTTATCTGTTCTGCTATCTGCAAATTTATGCACAACTATAATTATAGAAATGCATTCGCTATTAACAACCGCGCTCCGCATATTTTCGTATACAATATGAAACTGGATTAAATTCTTTATATTATTTACCATCAGAGATCAACCTCGTGTACCCGTCGGATAAATGAACCCATTTTTTCTCTACCTAAACAAAATATTTTTTCATGCATTTTCGCACATACACTAATATCACTTTCATATTTGAAGCCGTGAGTGGATGAAGGTGATATGTCGCATTTTTGGTTTTTTTTTCGTTTTTTTTTTGCGTTGATGAAGGATTACAGAAATGATTATAGACCTTAAGATCGTCGATTTAAGACATTTTTGGAAAATAAAAAGTTGAAAAAAGTTGTTATGTACAGTTAATTTTAAAAAGCAAAAGGTGCAGAAAAGTTTACTTTTGTTAATGGAAGAGGGAGCTATGTTCACTTTTTTTTAATTTAATAATAGAAGTGTTTACTTCCTATCATACCATTAATATTTTAGGTTGTTTACACAACTTTGCATCATGATTTAGTAGAAAAATAAGTTCCGTAGCGACATCTCAAAAAATAAAAGTAAAACTTTAACCTCGATTTATTCAAAATTGGAATTATGTGACATACCACCTTCATCCACTCACGTCTTCATTTGTTTTATGTGGTATGATAAAATACATTAATTCACCAGTAAAGGTGCTCATTGCCGCGAATGATGTTCAAATATATATACGCCTCAAAACATATTTCATATTAATATACTCTCCTGGCAAACAGTAAAATCTTAGTAAATATTCGCTTATGAGCTCGAAGGGTTCTCTTCGTATCCATGAGACTCTATCGGTACTGTACTATATTCAGACACAAACCATAAAATTCTGTATTGAAAAAAAATATCTAAGTTTTTATAATAAAAAATACAGTCAATATTGCTTTATATATATTTTTCTATTTTTCAACGCAGACGAAGTCGCGGGCACCAGCTATTAATTAATCTTAACTTGCAATAATTATGGGCACGGTAATTACCAGATGACATCATGTTATTGCGAAAATCTATAATTTAAAATGTATCTTATTAAAATATTTGTATGAAAAATATATTTTAATAATTTCTAGTTAAATGTAGATACTAATTTGTGTCTATAATATCAATTTTATCCTAACAAGAAGCAAAATTAGAACATGTCTCACAATACCATAAAAATGTTAACTTTTTTAATTAAATTTTTACATTTACATTAAATAAATCGATGTTTTAATTCCATTATTAAGCTGGAAAAAGTTTAGTTGACAGTTTACTTAGTTTAGTTCTTAAATTGAAAAAAAAAAAAATAAGAACAAAATAAGTTACATCGAGGAATCAGAACTCAAGTTCTACTGACACAATTTTTTTTTATAATAAAAGAAGGCGGACAGGCAGAATGATCTGACTACAATGTCCTGATACTAATAAAATTTGTACGGGCTTATGGTAATTAGTTATTACTATTCGTAACAAGGTATAACATGAATATGTGTCACAAAGGATCACGGCTTTTAAAATAGATCTCTATGAAATCTACAGGTTTATTAAATGTGATATATGAAGCTGGTACTTACGTAGAAATGTCACTGCAACTTTGTGTGTCCGTAAGATCTCTTAATTAATTTATTAATGCTAATCAGTGTGCTATATGACGAAAGCAAGTTTATTGCTAATTTTAATATGTTTCCTTCTATTATAAACATGCCTCCAATATGCCGTCAAAGGAAGCCACAAAATAGTATCACAAAATGTGACAATCAGTAGTATCACTAAATACCTGTAACATAAACTGGTAATTCTTGTAGTGCTTGTATATAGTTGTAGCGTAAATTAAAATTACCCGAAAAGAGTTGTAACAGAGAGTTAATTATTCTGCCTAAGTCTTAACTAGTATAACTGTTTATAGTTTAAGCATCTATATGGAGAATATCTCTCAGTAGCTTTGTGCGTATTTTAATTTCTTTACAAATAACAAAAACTCCACAGTGGCATATCTCCGTCTGTTACGGTTGACTCACAGTAACCATATCATTCATTTAAACTTTAATCTCTACATATTGTAATTCCGTCAAAATCAAAATCAAAATCAAAATATTTATTTATCAATTAGGTTTCTACAAGAAACTCTTATGATCGTCATTATAAATTTAAATTTACCAGGCTTTCGGAAAAAAGCTAAGATGACGATCCTGAGAAGAAACCCCGAAAGAAACTCAGGTTACTATTCTTTTTGTCATCTTGTCAATATAAAATAACACAATACACTTATCACGTCATGTTTGTTTCATCGGTAACTTATTCTTAACTATCCAACTGATTCTGGTACGGTTTTCACTAATGGAAGGAGTTATAAACGAGGAAATTGCAGCAAAAAAATAATCTTTATAGTCATTATAATCAATACCTACATCAATAACTCTTTTTAACAAAAAAAAATCGACTTCAAACCGTTTTCGCATGGATGCCATTGTCAGAACTGGACCAAATTGAAATGGGACTACACGGGAAGCACCAGCTTTCAAATAAAAAAGAAAAATTTCAATAATAATCAAGTTCGTAACGCGTAGTCCACGGAGCTATTTCGGGCCGAGTCAGTACGTTAGCTTAATTTGCATCTGGACGTCATCACTCATCACCTTAATTCACTTAATTATCGCTCTATAGGTGTGAATACGCAGAAATCTATATTGAAGAGTGAAACCGCAAATCGAGGCGGTACTAAATCATTCTTACTAGAATAGGATCAAACATAAGACCGCTGACTCAGAAACCACTAACCTTTTAGCCATAGACCAACCTTTATGGATAATAAAGGTCACGAGTCAAATCATCATTCTAACAGATCAAATCTCCCTTTTACTTTGATTTCTCTCCTTTTATTTCTATTTCTGATACTAAATACTTTATGTTCTGGGAAGATTACAAGCACTAACGGGTTTCGTACAAAACAGGAGTTCTCAAACTTTTCTCAACTCAACTCTGAATCTGATACATTCAGTTTCAGTAGTTCGATTAAATAATAATAGTCAGGTGTCGAATTTGTAAATAGCTATGTCATAGTAATTGTCTAAGTTAATTTATGTATGTTGATAAAAAATAATATAGAATTGTTTATTTAAATGTTGTTTTTTAGTGTAAAAGCAAGCAACATAAGATCGATATTAAATTTATAAGCCAACCTCTGATGTTCTGAGCGGAAACACACTATATTTCAGATACAGATTACAGATAAACAGATGCAGACACACACCCCGTCAAACTTATAACACCCAGTTTTTGCGTCGGTCGTATTCGATGCCTTATATGACATTTTGTACTGCGAGGGTTATATTAATTAACATAAAAAATAATTTTACTACATTTTGATGTAATTCAACACGTATTTTATAAAATAGATTATAACTTTACATAACTTTACTTATTATATTTTTTTACATAAGGTTGCTTGTAGGCGACGGTTTCCACCTACCATCAAGTAGATTGTCAGCCTGTCTGATCAATTTAACATTAAAAAGTTTCGCTTTATTGGGAGACCATGGAATATACAATTATAGACTTACTCGTACTTTTGTATACAGAAATAGACCTCTGCCTGTCCTCATATTCTACTTTGGGTACCTGTGGTTTAAAGAAACAATGTCACTGACGATTTCGTATCTCGTACAAACAAGGGATGGCATGCGTTAAGAGCTTATAAGCCTGAAGAAGCAACTTCGTTTATACTCTAACCTTGTTCGCTGTTTTATTACTTGTGTTAGATTTTTGCTACATTATTCGCAATATTTCATCGAAATACTACAATGGAATTTGCGTCACAAATGCCAAAGCGGCACATAAAAAGAACGCCTTTGACAGAATCATGGCGGACTCTTGCCTTCACGCGTCAATGGTAAAAGGTAGTAACGATCAACTTCTACTAATTCATTTTAAACTCTAATGGGTTGACGTAAAGTCACATTTTCTTTAAATTACGTACTTATGTTTGTTTTGTTTTAAATGACAGTTCATGCTCTACGCATATGTCACTTATAAATTTCCATAAAATTCGTAGTGTTTTGTATGGCACGCGTGTTCCATGTTGTAGTAGTTTGATGGCAATATTGCATTAATATTGCTTAGAGAAAATACTCGAATATTCTCTATATTACGCAAGAAAACAATGTAATTAATCCTATAAACGAAATTTTATTCTAAATCTCTGCGAGGCTTTATATTAATTTTTAAATTGTTGTTGCAGGTAAGACATCCGGAGAAACAGATTAACTGAAATAAGACAACTGTTTAGGTTTGTGTTTTGAAATTTAGGGTTAATTAAATATTCATATTTTTTTATTACATGACGGCATTTGTACTAATATATTTACAGATTGGAGCCTATGGTCGATCGGTTTGGTGAGCCTTAGCGCTCTGACTGAGGGATCGCTGGTTCGATTCCCGGCAGAGCCAACTTTCTAAAGTTGACTCTGTACTGAGTGTGCAGCATTAGTTTTATCCCTTGATCGTTGTATGGTTATCCCATAAGCCTATAATTGCTTACTTTTGGGGAAATACAATAATTGTATAATATATTCCCCAAAGTAAGCAACTATAGGCTTAACACACCAATCATTGGTGTGTTGAGTCTTGGCGATATATTTATTAGTTTTGGCGGGATTCTTAACATATGAATAGCTCATAGGTACTATCGCGGTCTAGGGAGCAGTCCCACCGTAAGGAACAATTTCGTGTGCACATTTTGTATTTATCTTTGTTCCTACTTCAAATACCTACTCGTATTATAACATTTACGTTACTATGACAACCTCGTCTTATACATATTAGGTGATTATACATATTGACGACAATATTTGTCTCTTTTATTTATAATGTAGTCAGAAAGAGTAGGCAAATATAATTCAACGTTAGACAAATTTGTATGAAAAGTGGGTTTGCTCCATTGACCGCGATAGTACATTGACTAGGCAATTGAAATAATGGCATAATTTTCATACTAGCCACCCCACGTTCTAGTTGACAAATAATATAGAGGACACTGAAAACTTTACTATAAAGGAAACTTATTGGAGCAAATACAGACAAAAAAGTAGTATATAAAAAGTAGTATATAAATCGCATACTACTGTGAAATAGCTGTAATGGTGCCATGGCATTGCTAACCTTGTCATTTATGATCTTTCTTGGTGTTGGTCATTATTAATCTTTCAAATTCAAATTAAAACAATTTATTTGCTTGTTCATGGTTGTATAACCAGATTTTATAAATATAATAGCACCTAAGCATTACCACATTTGTTGTGTAAAAAAAAAATAGTTATATTAGAAGTTAATCTGCATGATTACAATAATTTACAGTCAATTAACAATAATTATATCAGAATATACTTAACATAAAAAATGTCAGAATGTCAGGAATATATTTCTTTACAAGGACCACATAGGGAATTGTTACTAATACACCGAAATACACAAGTATAAACTAGCTGTTAATATGCAATGGTCTTCTGTAAGCATGCCCTTAATTGAATGTAGGTATTTAAAAGCCTTGCTTATTTTTCGGAGTGACGTAGCACTTGTTGAGTGAGGTAGCTTCAGCTTATCAGGCGGAGGCAGGTGAACGTCTCTGTTGTATGGTACAATTTATATAATTTTAGCGATAAATTAAGGAAATTAGATTGAAAATTGTTTTTTCTTAAATTCAATAGGGATGTCGACTAAATTAAAAAAATATAGTATTGCCATGAAACGGTAGTTTCCATAGTAGAATACCTAAAAAGACCTTTTTCTTTATTTTAAAAGAATTATTTTATTTAACAATCAAAATGTAATTAAATAACCGTCAAGTCACGTGAAAATGAACACCAATCAAAGTGCATGACGTAACTTGTTCGCAGACATCATCGCTGTCAAAGACTTCGTTCGATTACATTATACTACAGGTAATACAGGTACGCCCGCCTAATTTGTAAGGATTTTGTGCATTTAGGGTCAGTACGTGATATTGAACCTATTTTAAAAAAGAAATAAGATTAGTAATTTAGTGCATTGTGGATAAGAGTAACCGGCTCCTCTATTGCCTGTAGTATTATTGACGTCGTCAGTAGAGGTGCTCGTAGCCGGTATCTGTTGAGAAAAAGTGATCTCACAGCGGTCACATGATAAAGTTGGCTTTTTGTATCGTTTATAACGGAATATAAAATACAGGATACAAAACTAAATGTTAAATGTTTTGGGCTATAATATTTGCTAGTTTAGCTGGGTCAACTGTTTACATTGAAATTTAAGGTAGATATCGTGTTAAATAAATGATTAATGATAGTTATTTAATTTATTTCCTAATAAATTACTTCATAATATCGTATACAAATGAAATATTCGTGACTATGTAATTTTTGAATCGACTAAATTTAATTAAAGTCTTCTTTTTATTGTGCTTTATAAACGAGTTATGAAGTATAAAGGCATTTTGTTTATTACTTTATCTTTCACGTTTTGTGGAAGGCGAATACCGTGTTCCCTATACTCCCGTTGACTCCCCACTGGGCGCTCGCTGCTGGAAACAAAATTAAGAAACTGAATAGGTTTGATCGTTCTCAAACTTTGGCTATTGTTATTATAATCGGTGTTGTTCCTCTAAAGGAACGAACACCGTTTGTTTCTTTAGAAAACGTCTAACAAAATTTCCGTTTATTTTTCCCTTTTAAGTTACGGTTGCAATAATAAAGGATAACATTTGTAAGGTGGAAAACAGTGGAAGAGGGGATAAATATTTATTTTATTAACAAAATAAAGTAGATTTTATTAACAATATGCTTAGTAACAAAGGTTGACATATTTTTAACATTTTTTAAAATTATTCAGCTATTATAAATAAACAGTTTATAAAAATAATTCCATACTCCTAATATTTTTAATTGTATCTGTATACAAGTTTAATGTTTATTTTTGTATTATAGTGTTATATTTTTACTGTATAAACTACGAAATTTAATTTAATCATTTATAAACCATATTTCAAACTTCAATTAGAATTAAGTCTACTGTGTTCGGCGGCGCACTTGTAGCAACGGTGGTGTTGCTTTTGTTAATGCTACCATGGACTCAGCCTGTCTGACAATCTTGACAAAAAACGATAGAAAAATCTAAAAAAGACCTCAATCTCAGGGCGTTAAAATTAAGCAGGAATTTGAGTGGAAAGTTGTTTGGGAATTTCATTAGACTTACACACAAACAAAGCTTGTCATTGTTTTCTATGCTCAATTTCCATATAGGTACGTATCGACACAAACATGGTCCATATAATGTATGGAAGTAAATTTGCGATTCAAAGCGAAATTACCGAAAAATTCCATTATTTATTGTCCGCAGCTATTGCGCTATCCGTTGTAATCTCTCACGGGGAAAGTTTTATTTCATTAAAGTACAAAGATAATGATCTATCTGTGTGACAATTTTCATGCAATTCCATCCAGCAGTTTATGTATGAATCAGTAATAAACTTCCAAACCTCTTTAAGTACATTGCTCTCAAAATACTCGAGATTGAAAAAGTCATATATTTAAAGCCAATATTTTTAATCAGAAGCAGATCGCGGAATGTTGTCGGTTAATAATACGTAAGTCTTTGGCTGAAAATAATCATACTCATTACTGCACGTTAACGTGGCCGGCCATTATTTATGGTTTATGTCAGGATGCACAGGTGCGACAGTTATTTACCAAACGCGAGTTTTAATATAAACATTGCTCGCTGTTCAGTAACTAAACGAGAAACTTTCAAACATTACCTGAAATTCCCTACATATTATAATCACAAGGGGAAATATTTACTGTTTGTTTTGATTTTTTAATTGATGGATTTTTGACAACATTTTTTTTTATACATATTATCATTGACATGATAATATGTAGGGGTATGTGAATGGGTTCTGGCATCCCTTACATAACAACAGACATGCTGTAATTTTACGATACGACCTAGGTTTCGACTACGGAATGCAGTATCTATCTAGTTTTATAGATAGTTTTATACATACAGTATATATCAAAAACTAGATAATATGTATACTTGATGTACTCGTACCTAGATGAAATAAGATGTATATTTAAAAATCGAAGTATACACATTCTAATTATCAACGATACAGCAACAAATTGTAAGACGCGCCTCTTTCACGAACGTCAAGTAGGCTAAACTGTCACTTAAAGTCACCTGTCACCGGGAATAATTTATATTCCCCTATAAAAATTCGCCTGTCGAATGATGCTGTAAGCCGAGTGCATAATTCATTAAAACAGAAAATGATTTCTAAAAGTAACTAATCAACAGTTTACTTGTAGTTGGTGAAAGAGGCGCAATTTGTACAGAATATAATAATAAGTAGAGGTTGTTGTTATTAGTTTATGACCAGGTTGTAGTCAGTTTATGAGCCTCTTTACTCAGCTAACAGTCATAACTAAAGGTGGTTTTGAGACTCGAAAGAAAACTTACAAGTCGATGGCATTGCTTTTTAGGCCTAACAATCAACTAACAATACAAAAAACATATCACATACAAAAATTTCCAAATAGATTTATAGTATTTAAATTGAACTTAACGTCACATTGTCACCAATTTGCTGTGTGCGACACGAAGGATATCATATGCAAACGTTTTCACCGCGAAATGTGTCAGAATTTAATTGTTGTTTTATTTAAAGATTCCGTTTTGTTGCCAAATAATGCTAATAGTGTTTCCGTGTGTATGTGTCACTGCATAATATTAAACAGTTCCCGTTATAGATGCTCACTTTGAGATAATCATCGCACACATCAATAGTCCTCGCGATACTGCTTCTATTATAATAGACGGATTTATTTTTTTAATAGACAAAAGTTATGTGGCGTACGATTCCTACAGTTTAAACTGTTAATTTTGAAAATACAATTTCGAAGCACTTTACTGTCTCATACTTTGTGACACTTTAAGCTTTTAACGCCCCTTGCGCGTTTGTGTGTGTTTGATATAAACCTATGATATAAACACACAATTGGATATCTGATATAAAATTGGTCGAATGTTTCAATGTTCGTTATACAAAAAACATTGAACCCTTGGAAAAAGTATCTTTTTTCCAAATAATATTTTCATATAAGATATTTTTTTTAATGTTGATTCACATGATAGCAGGTGGGTACTTGGGTAACGTCACCTATAACAAGAGCAACGTCATAGGTGCTGCAAGTGCACTGCCGACCTTAGTTTTAAAAAAAGGGATAGGGAAATGGGCTCTGGCATTCCTTACAACATAGGTACATGCTGTTATTTCAAAGTGGTATTCTGTAAGCTGTAGTTACCTACTGCCGCCAGGTGAGTAGCCCAAATGGCTACGAAATGCCACAATAAATTTTTTTTGTTCAATTTAGTTCTGAAATAAGTCGATAGGTGGAGCGAGTGTTGCGTGGAAAGGATTAAGGGTGGTAATTAAATAAAATAAAATAAAATAAAAATGTTTATTAACAGTTGGAAAAATCGTTTTTACAATAACCATGATCGAAGACTCCTTTTAAGCGGAAGCCTGTGCCAGGAGCCTTCGCTCTTCCTTAAAAGCTAGTAATAATATATATAATTACTAAAAATTTTTAAAACAAGAAAAAAGATTTTTTTTTTAATAGAGCGAATGTGAGCGCACACTCGCGCGGCCTTGTGTGCGTGCGTGCGTGCGCGCGCGCGTGTGTGTGTGTGTGTGTGTGTGTGTGCGTGCGTGCGTGCGTGCGTGTGTGTGTGTGTGTGTGTGTGTGTGTGTGTGTGTGTGTGTGTGTGTATGTGGGTGTGTTTTTATTGTATTTGTATTAATAGTTCTTCTACTTCGTCATAGTTTTTAGTTTTAAGCCAATCCGTGATAAGTTTTTTACATTGGAAATACAATTTGTCATATATATAAATTTCTTTATTAATTTTATTATATAAAAATGATGACCTACTCTGGTATTGTATTTGAGCAAATTTAGTTTTTACTTTTACCATTTTAATTACTTTATCTCTTCTTCTTCGTGAAACTATCCTAGGATCAAAAATGAGTGTTTTATGTTTTTTCAATACACAGTTTAGGATGTATAATTTTCTGACTGATAGGATATTAGACTGTTTGTAAAGTGTATCAGTGGAAAATGTCCTCTTCTTAAAATACATTATTTTAATCAGCAAACGTTGTGCTCTTTCTAGATCAAGAAAACGGGTCTTTGCCGCACCTCCCCATACCGTGATACAGTAAATTATTACAGACTGAGCCAAAGAGATATATATGTAATTTAGTAGATTGTTAGAGGGGGTCTGAGTGTTTGTTTGTTTGGGTGCTACATGTCGCAATTGTTTAAAGATCCATGATAATTTTCGAATTCTATTGCTAACATGTTCCAGGTGTGGGTACCACGAAAGTCTCTGGTCTACCATTACACCCAAATATTTAACACAAGTGACTCTGTCAATCGTAGGACATCTACATTTCGAATCGTCAGAAAGATGGCAGCAGGAATGTATCTTTATGGAATAGTTCACATCAGGTTGGGAACGCGAATCAATGCTGAAACACACGAAGTTTGTCTTTGAGGTGTTAAGTGTAAGGAGATTGCCCTTTAACCACTCGGCTATAAGAGCCATAGCTTTCTCAGTGTGCACTTTAACATCAACCCAAGAGTTACCAGCGAGGACGATAGCAGTGTCATCGGCGTAAGAAAAAATTTTAGCATTAGGAATGGTCATGTTACAAAGATCATTTATATAAATTAAAAATAGTGTAGGGCCTAGGACACTGCCTTGGGGGACGCCATATGACACCCCTGCACTCCCACTGATAAATTGCTCTACCTTCACCAACTGTTCCCGGTTGCTCAAATAGTCGCCCAACAAGTCCAGAGCCACTCCACGAACTCCTATACACTCCAATTTACGTAAAAGTACCGAGTGAGACACAGTATCGAACGCTTTTTTTAAGTCCAGGAAAACCGATATACATTTTTTACCGCCATCCAAATATTCGGCAACCAAGGAGCTTAAGGCAGTAACTGCGTCTTCAGTCGATTTTCCTCGTCTGAAACCAAACTGTGCAGAGGAAAGCAAGCCAAATCTGTTCAAATAGTTGATGAGTCTAGAGTTCAATATCTTTTCCACAATCTTTGAGATTGCCGGCAAGACTGAGATTGGTCTGTAATTACTTACATCACTCCTGTCTCCACTTTTGTAAACAGGAGTTATAAGGGAGCGCTTCAAAGGAGTTGGGAAAACCCCTTTTGAGAAACAGAGGTTAATAAGATGCGTTAAAACTGGAACTATTTCTGTTTTTGCAAGTTTAATAAATCCTGTAGGGATATTGTCCCATCCTGCAGCACTGTCAGATTTAAGACCCATTAAAACTGTATTAACCTCGTGATCATCAGTTGGAAGCAGTACAAAAGTGAATTGATTAGTTGAAATATTATTTAAAAATGAATTAAAATCACAATTTTGATTAGCCGGGATTTGCAAAGCAAGCTCTTGTCCGACACCTGCAAAGTAACAGTTTATAAAATCTAATGAAGCCTCATTAGAGGATTTGATGTTTAATAATTCAGAGCATTGACTATTTTGTTTGTTTGTGTAAGTTATATTTTTGATATTTTTCCACAACATTTTGTTATTTTTTAGAGATTTAGTTAATAAGTCGCGTTCGTGATTTCGTTTAAGTTTTTTTATAAGATTATTGCAATAGTTCCTGTATCGAATATAAGTAATTCTATCTATCTCATTGTGAGGATTAGTTTTTGCTTTTTTCTGTAACTTATTTCGGTTCCTTATACACTTTAATATCCCAGGAGTAATCCATGGTTTAATAGTTCTTTTAGATTTCGGTACTGAAACTAATATAGTATTTAATTCCAAGGATTTACTAATTTTATATATTAAGCAATCAATTATAACAGTAGGGTCATCATAATTTAACAATTCTTTAATGTTATTATTTTGCAAATAAAGTATGGCACTTTCAAAGTCTATTTTAGTTTTAGTTTTATTCAAGGGCTGTTTATTTTTTGCTTTAGATATACAAAGGAAAACAGACTTATGGTCAGTGATACTTGTTTCTAATACGGCAATAAATGCCGTTTTGATTTTATTATTTATTTTTAACATCATGTGATCTAAACTGGATGTCTCTCTGGTGATAATCGTGTGACCTGCAAATATATCATAACCAGCTAGCATATTCAAGTAGGCAGATTTGTTTTTTAAATTTTGTGGTGCTTCATTTGCTCTAGGTGTTATGTTAATATTAATATCTCCTGTCACAATTATATTTTTTGAATAATTTAGCGATACTAGTTGCGAGCTTAAGGAATTAATAAATGGCTCTGCGTTCTTGTTAGAGGGGGATCTGTAAATACCCAATATGATAGTATCCAGAACTTCCAGTTGCAGGCACGATGCATGAATAAGTTTTATTTCCTTAACTTTGTGCTTTAGGTTCTTTTTAACGTAGATAACAACGCCATCGTTTTGATTTAGCTGGTTTATTGTACAGTAAGATAGATAATTTTGTAATTGCGGAAGCGGTTTGTTTGCATTTAATCTACATTCAGTAAGTACTAAAATGTCAGTGTCAAAACTAAAGCTTGACACTGTGAGAAGGAAATCATCAAAATTGCAATAGATGCTATTAATATTTTGTGTTATTAGGGTTAGATCACTATCCTTTACAAGTATTTCTTTTTCTAGATCTGATGGATCACATAAAAGAGAGCGAGCCACCTCCAAAGTGTCTATGTCATTTACCGTGCGCAACCGATCATCCATTAATAATCACAACAATTTGAAAGCTCGTCAATAATACAAAGTCATGCAATTTATAAAAAATGAAGGTATTTGAATTGGATATAGTAAATATATGGAAGATAGTATTATGAATTTGTGTAGTGTGTATAATGTGTTTTTTTTGTAGTGATTGTGCGATGTGGTGTAAGTGTGGGTGATGATTGTTTGTAGTGTGGAATATATTTTCAGTATAGTACAGAGTTAAAATTAAAAAGTAAAGATAGTTAAATGTTACATTATACAAACATAAACCTATTAAAAAATTTATAGGAAATACAACTAACTGGAATATACAATAATAAATACTTGAATCTAGTCATTTTTTCTGCATCAGCTGTTCTATTTGTTCTTCATTAACGATGTTTATGATCGGAGAGGTTTCGTTTTTGCGTAGGTATACTTTGCCATATGCTGTCCAGCAATACTTGTATTCCTTAGATCTGGTAAGATCACGGGCCAGGAAATGAAGTCGAGATCCTCTAGCAGTGAGGTGTTCCGACAAGAAGATCGGCGTATCCTCTTGTGTTTTATAGCCAAGGTGTTTTGCGCTTAGCTTATTTTGATTTTTTAAATTAAATGACTTGGCCATCCTAAGAAAGTTTGATTTCAATATTGCAGAGTTCGTCTCAACTATGATCGGAGTATTTCTCTTTTCATTATTTCTCCCTTTAACCCGGTAAACGTCTTTTATATCAGACTTAGCTATGGGACAGTTTATGTTGTTTGAAAGGTTTATCACCATTTCTATCAAATCCTGTTTAGCTTCTAGATTTTTCCTTGGAACATTTTTTATTTCAAAATTACTCTTTCTTATTCCTATCTGTGCATCCTCAATTTTATTTTCTAAAATATAAATGGTGTCTCGATTAATTTTCACCTCCGTTTCTAACTCTTTGACCCGTTTTTCGAGTTCTTCATTTCGTCCCAAAACAAATTCCAAGGAATTCTGAATATTTCGATTAGTTTCCTGTATTTCTTTTAGGGTATCATTAACAGTAATAAACTGCTCCTTTTGTCGATCATTGAAATGAGTTAGTAATTGTCTCATCTCCATTTTGAAATCTTCAAACATGCCCACAGAATTAGGTTTCGGTTTCGGACCGTCTCTGGGTACACGCTTTGTTACATAATCAGGCGGCGATTCCTCAAAGACAATCGACATATCCTGCTCGTCTCCAGTATCATTTCTGTTTGGAGAATCTGCCATCTTTAGGAGTAGCAAGAAAAACTTATAGACGCTCAGTCGGAAATTTTCAAGACAAGCGTTACTCGATTTAAATTTTATTTAAAATTGGGGTATGTCTTAATTTCCTTTTATTATTGGCGGTAAATTGAAATAGTTCCCTTTGTTCACCAATTAATTTTGATAAAAAATTCTTTTTAAAGTTGGGGTATATCTTAATTTCCTTTTTATTATTGGCGGTAAATTGAAATAGTTCGTTTTGTTCACCAGTTAATCTTGAAATTTATTAAAGTTGGGGTATATCTTAATTTCCTTTTATTATTGGGGGTATAGTGATCTGAGAAGTACCAGGGCGACATAAACTCAAAGGCGGTTATAAAACAATCCGATTTTTTGTGGTCACGCGTACAATCTTCCTTCAGTCCACAATCATTTAAATATAACTATGGATGACTCACAACAATAGCGGCCACTCGCACGGTCACCGGGCGTCGTTTATTGACAGACTCCTCGCAGCTTATGCACTCCTAATTTCGTGTTGATTTTAATTTTTAAAAATTTTGAAAGATTTAAATAAAATATTAATAAAACATTAAAGAAAACACGTCTATTCACAATCGGAGTCCGGAGGGAAGAGGAATTATAAATGTATATTCGACTAATTCACAATATGGTACAATTATCCAATCTGCGGTTTCATTTTCCATTAGACTATGAAAGCGTTGTGGTAATATTGGGATTCAACGACTGTGATGTGGTACCTGCATGGTTACAAGGATTAGCTTCGTTATCGCGATGAGTTTTAACATTAAATTGATTATGAGTGACAGTTTAATTAAAACAAATCAACAAATAAATAAATAATAATAATAATAATAATAATTATTATTATTGTGTGTGTATTACAAAGCCAAATACAGATAATGAGTATGTTTTGAACTATCTAATTAATTACTGGTGAAAAATCCTTACATATTATAAAACAAAGACCTCAAACTCAAAAACTACTGCACAGATTCTCGTGCTGTTTTCACCAATGGATAGAGTGGTTCTCGAGGAAGGTTTTAGTATATAATTTACAAAGTTACGCGGGCGAAGTCGCGGGCAGCAGTTAGTTATATATAAAATGAAACTATTCCGAGTTGGTATAAGATTAACATTTTTTTTAAACAAGAGTGAAGATTTGAAGTATTGGCATATGGGCACATTGCGTTACGCAGTCATTTGGGCAGCTCGACTTGTGGCAGTAATTACACTCTTAGAGAAGACCATAAAAAAATAACAGCATGTGTGCTGTTGTGTTTTGGTGAGTGAGTAAGGGAAGGGATGCTATAGTCCATTTTCCCATTACTTCCTTAACCCTTGTGTTATAGGCGACGGCAGTTTACCACATCAATTGGACTTGTTGGCATAAAATATAGTATATTATGTATAATCATTGTTTAAAAAAAAGAAAATATGTTTTAAAATAATTGCTCATTGATTTGTCGTTACAACGTCTGAAACGAATATGTGCGTAACCACGTCTTTCGTGAGAATCAGAGCACAACGTACACATTATAGACAACATTTCATTCAATTTGTTATAATGAAAGTGATCGTTTTGGAGCTGATGCTAGCACGCGTTCGATCTCAGTTATAAATAGTGATAGATTTGGCTTGCAATGCGAATTGACGGCCGCGATGAGAGAGCTGAGCTGTGATAGTGCTTCTCCACTTCCACTATCGATACCTATTCCACGTGAAGTGTATCAAGGCATGTGATTCAATCTAGTGAATTATGTACCTGAGAAATGTATACATCGCTACAGCAAACTACGAATCCGGCATGAACTAGAAAAGCGGATTTTGTGTAAATATGTAGGTACTGTACATGAATGAATTTACGTAACATGTAGATCTACATGATTTATACGTGCATGATCTATTCTTTTTCTATTGATCAAAAACGTAAACAAATATAGCGTCGCCATGGTCACTGGACTGTTTTAAAGATGGAATTTGTACATTAGGCATTATCAAAGAGAGTTGACTCAGTGATTAACTCATTTAGAATTTGTTCGTATTGTTTGTTTAGTTCTATATCGTGAATTGTTTGTTTACCTTTTTGATCAATGAAAAAAGAATACATTATATATGTATACATCTATAATTACGTGAGAGCATATAGTTTCTGGAACTGGCCACTTTTATGAGAATAAAATGAAAAAAAAAAAAACGAGCTATACAGTAAATGTGTCAAAAAAAGTAAAATTTTTGTGGCGACCGAATGTTATAGTAAGCGGTAGATGTCATGCAGAAATATCTTAATACCTATATATAAAAGGCGATGTGTGTATATATATATATATGTCTCCTATGGACTCCAAAACCGCTGAACTGATTTTGATGAAACTTTCAGACAATCTTTGGATTAGTCCATTGAGTGTTCCTGTGAAGTTTGGTAGCGATCGGACGCGGACGAAGTTGCGGGCAAATACTAGTTTTTATATAAATAAAAAAGGAAATATTGTCTCTTTATATATAATCGATAAGCTCGGAAACCATTCAACAGATCGGGCTGAAATTTGCAGGGATCTTTCAGATAGGTCTGGAGTGAGTTTCTGTTGGTCCCATAATATTATTATATTTATTGATATTATAAACGTAAAATCAATCATATCTTTTATAATTAATTCTATGATTCATTATTCTACTAAAATGCCACGAGCGATCAAGTATATCAATTAGCTCTGTTTCAGTCTCATAATTTTTTTTAATAATAAATGACTACAAAATAGTACATTCAAGAGAGGACAGACTCGTGATTAAGTCATAACTTTTACAGCTTTGTACGCGAAAAAGAATTGTTAAACATAATCTTAAATGTCAAGGTGAACATGCAAAAACCACAGTAGGCTTTCGCTTACTTACTTTGAATCGATACGAAAATTTTAAGTTTTTCCACCGGCTCAACAAAATTGCTAATGGCTTAAATGAGTGCACGGTTTGAGCACATTCACGGTTAAACAACAAGACAGAGGCGCGCTCAATAGTGACATAACACCGAACGAACGGCCTATAGGAACGGCTACGCAGCATCTACATCTCTAGCGGCTACGTTCACTGTTCAAGGGAAAGCGGACGCTACGAGAGGTGAAAACCCTTTTACGTTTTCACAATAACATAAGTGACTGTGCCTGCACAAGGTAATTGGGAATCAAGGTGGTAGGTTCAAGGGCTAGTTTCGTAGGTCAGGCGCGCAGCTGTAGAGTGTATGGCTGTCTTGCTCGCTCGGCGGGTTAGGTAGCGGTGTGCGGCGGCGCCCCAGTCGCGGTCCATCGGCCGTCGCGACGCTTGGGGCCGCTCTGTAGCGTGCCGGCTCGCTCTACGCGCGTCATGTGGTATACCGTATGAGATGCACCGCTGAACATCTGCCTTTACCGTCAGCTCCGCAAGCTAGTCGGGCCCCACGCCCCGACACGGTCCGCTCAATCTATTGCGCGAGATATAGTATCTAGTGTAGTGCAGTGTGCCACTGGGGCATTGTTTGTGTCTGTATAATATCTGAGTTTAATGCGAAATAAAAATATTTGGATTTAATTTTAAAAAACACCTAAAATAAGGTAAAAATAATGATAATCTATTGAATTGATGCTATCGTTTCACTCTAGTGCTCAAATGCGTTTAAGGTTAAAACTCGTTGGTTGGTGAGTCTTGCATTTTTCAGTCATATATACCCAAACATGGCATACGACCTAAATACTCGTTGGATGCCCGTTAGCGTGTTACGACGCGTTCGCGAGATAACAGTTTAATCAGAATATCACGCAGTAATAAACATGCATTAGCGCTTCGCCGTTCCGTTGCCTGCGTAATGTATAAAAACTAATTCATTACGCGTATGACAACATTGTCAAGGCCTCCGGAAACACGAAAATCTTATTCTTATTCTTACACAGTTTTCCGTAACTAAATACATAGAAAATTTTTGTATACGAACTCTTGTACAATAAAGCATTGTCTGGGTCGATCAAAAAGTCTGTGCAGTATCAAAAATCTAATCATTATTAATTACTCTAGCTGTTGCACGCGACTGCGTCCGCGTAACTAATAATCCAGTCTAGCTTTCTATATATAGGTGAAATAATTTTCAAAATCGGTGCAGTAGTTTTTGAGCTTATTCATTACAAACAAAAATACAAATCTTTTTCTCTTTCTAATATTAGTATAGATAAATTAGTCTATACTGTATTGATCATGTTTATTTATTTATAATGTTTTGCGATCTCTACTATATTTTTAGAATGCTAAATGCAAAATAATGCCGTAACTAATTGTTGTTTCACAGTATCTTCATTATCAAAGTACACATCCATTTCTAGAATTAAAAAAAGTTAGATCGATATCATGTTTAAATGGAAACACATCATGAATATTGTATGTAAGTATAATAATGTACCTACGTAGGCGTAATTCCTAAACAACCTGTTGATTAAATTGCGTCTAAGTAAGTAGGCAGGCGTACATTAGGGTTATTGTCAACAAGACTTCGTCTGCGTAACTTTAGAAAATGTACCCTATGTTACTCGCCAATAAGTAATGTAGTTAGCTTTCCATAGGTTCAAGAATTTTCAAAATCGGTCCAGTAATTTTTCATTATTCATTACAAACAAAAATACAAATATTTTCCCTTTTTAATATTAGTATAGTTACACACCTACAATAACTTGACAGTAACATTTAAACAAAATTGGCAGTAAAGAGTTTTTAATCAGTATTTTCAAAAATGATAATTGTCCTTTATCTAGTGCACTTTGGGCACCACTTTATTGGATGAGTATTATTTACCTAATATAAGGTTTCATTCATTGCCTGATAATAATCATGACTTTGCCGGCTTCCAGTTGCCGAATTAATTCGAAAATGTTCATGTTTTATGCTACGTTTGATGAGTAGGTACTAAATTTATCTTCTGTATTTTATTTATTTACAGAGGATTTAATATTCAGCGCCTCTTTCTCAAACGTCAAGTAGGCCAAACTGTCATTTAAAGTCACCGGTAATCGGGGATAATGGAGCTGATATACCTTTGTTTGTACGGTAAACGTCCCAAACATTAAATAGAAAATAATTTAAAAAAATCGGCTATCGAATGATGCAATAAACCGAATGAATAATTCAATATAACAGAAAATGATTTCTAAAAGTAACTAATCAACACTTTACATGTAGTTTGTGAAAGAGGCCCTTAGAGGTCTGAGTAATTTTTTTAGTTAAATTAAATTACCTAATTTTTTTATTTGTTGTTACTATAAAAATGAAATCCAAATAAAAATAAAAATAAATAAATGACAAAATAGAGCTTTAATCAGGCGTTTATAAACTATAAAATCTTTATTTAGTTAAAAATTTAACTTTGTTAATTTATATTCTACTTTGTTATTAACTTATTTCTGAACACCTATTTTGCATTATTGGGAACACTGTGTGCCTTAGTTACTAAAGTTTTTGAACAATTTCACAACTTCGTTATATGACGCTACAGTGACACTACTTGTTAACATACTTGTCACTACAAAATACCTTTATAAGTTACACGCATTACAATATATCTTAATACAATGCAAATAAATAAATAAATAAACATATTTTGTGCTCTATATTATTAAATAACTACATTTAATTTTTAATCTTCAGTGATCAATGTGTTAAGAAATTCATTAACCTTTGTATAGAACTAATAGAATCTAAGTAACTAGTTATAGAAAAAATTCCGATTAAATGTAACATTTTAAAAGATTTTTTTCATTTAAAGCATTAAATTTGAATTACCTATATTAAATTAAAATAACATTAAAGAATTAAGAAGTTAAAAGCATTAAAGAATTAAGAATTACTTAAAGTACCTAATAAAATATATTGTACGGACTTTATGTAGGTCTTCCAGTTTAATTCTTGAAATTTTTCCATTACCTGTCAGCCTGTAGTAAGTTAAGTTAGTAAGCTAAGAACGGTGGCCCTGGACTAGAGTATGAGTATCATTACCCAGTTAGCTTTGACGAGTACAAAAATGACTACAATTGAACCTGGTGACCGCACAACTAGATGTAATTGATTGTACCGATCGCCACTCACAATTCCTTATAGACTCGTATGTACATCGTACATCAATTATTCAACTTTATTGTTCCGCGCACACTAAATAAATAAAAACACTGGCTGCAAACAATCGATAGCTTCCGTTTTTTATTTTTCTTATTTTTCGTACGTTATTGATAACTGAATACAATTCCAATTTGTTCACCTGAATTCAGCACATATTAAAAAGTGTTATAGGCGACAGTATAGCTACCTAGTATATTTAGCACTAGCTGTAGCACGCGACATTTTCAATATAGGTTCAGTAATTTTTAAGTTTATTAATTACAAATCATAAAAATCTTCTCTCTTCATAATATTAGTATAGATTTTAGTAGCCACTTGATGGTAGCTACCTACCATCAAGTGGACCGTCAGCCTGTCTGTCGACCTTGACATGAAAAGAATATTTTTAAAAGTACCTACTTGGTATTAGCAAAAACGTTAATACTGAGCAGTTAACACCTACTATTGGTTTAAAAGTTAAGGCATATTTTTACGTCGCATTTACCTAGGTAAAGTTAAGTAATACAAATTCTGTTTCCAATAACAATCATGAGCGCTTTTATAAAAACTCAATGGATTCCGACCTATTATTTCTGAGTGCAGCCGAACATTTCTGAGCGAATACCATCGATTAAATGCCATTATCATTGCTTACCCATAATCAATCAATTAATATAATAACTGCTAAACTTCCTTATCTATATTAGATCCCAAATACTATGACTAGTGCGTTTTATACTTACTCGTTTTAGTAATATTACTTTTAAGTTGGGTTCCTTACTCAAAAGCGCACGTAAATAGACGTTAATTGGCTCTATTTGATACACCAGGCCGCGACGTGTTGGGTGTAGATTGGATATGACTGATGTAATTCCGTAGATATATCAAAACCAGCAATATACCGCGCAGTCTCATTGGGCTTGGCTGGCAAATAAAATGAACGCGGGTGTAGAATTTATGACGAATCTGCTTTCATATTCAATTTAGGTTAGCTTAGTAAATATTCCCTACTTGTTGTTATAGGCATTAAAAAAAAACGTTTTATGTACAAGTTGCAATACTATTTAATTGTCAATGTTAATAGAAAAGTACACCATTCAAAAGCAGGCCATTTTTTTAAACATACACTTATGAAATTTTGTTAATAAAAGTCTTTCTTAATTTCAGTAATTCAGTGAATACTTCAGATTTATAAAATTTACATCGTTTTTTTGGAAATGCACGGTATTTTACCTAATACTTTTAAATTTAAATATCACAATGAAACACCATTACCAAATTACACGATATTTTCCAAATAAAATGTACCTAATGGTATAAGCTTCAACTATTAAAAGGAATATAAATTGATTATCTGATCTCCCTAAAAAACTGATAGAACTCCTTTACAAAATAAATATGTATTAATATTACATTATATAATTTTCTTAAAAAAACATATTTTTTAATTCATGCTCAATAACCATTTAATTTGGACGTGAAATAAACTTTTTTTTCAATGAACGAATGAATATGACACTGAACACATTCTCTAGACATTTTAGGAGTATTGGAATGAGATATGAAACAAGTTTCAGTATAGTTATGTTGGTAAAATTTATTGAAAATATTATATACCTATTGCATATTGGCCTGCATATTGTACATTCAGACCAGAATAAAGAAATGCGCTGTAACTTGGTCCCATGACCTTAAAGCTACTTTAATAATAGGCTTACATTTACCTATGACCTATACAAATATTTCTATAGTCCCTTATAAATATGGACTGAATATTCCCTCGAGAATTGCTACATAAAATCTCTAAACGTTTCCCAAATACCACGTGTATTTGTCAATCACATTTCGACAATTGTGGGAAAGCCAGATTACGAGTAAACGATATATGGTTAATCTCACAAATCCAATAATATCAAATAACCGAGAAACCATGTAATTGTATGCATTTTTTTCAAATATAAACAATAAAGGTGTTTTTGTTTTAGTACCTATATAATATCTCTAACTAAATCAACTTTAACTTTTAATACAATATCTTTTACTTAAAAGTAAAAAAAAAGGCTGCGAAGTTCTTATTTCTTTTCACTATCTCTGAGTAAAGTGTCATGTAGGCTAACCGCCATTTAAAGTCAACGGTACTCGCGAAAGCGTACGAGTTTCACCATCTTCGAATAGCTACTCAAGGGTAATTTAAATGAAATTGAAACAAGATACTCTTAACAATTACTTGCCAATTAGCGTTACATAAAAAGTAACTAATCAAGACTTTACTTGTAGTTGGTGAAAGAGGTCCTAAGTTTAATAAAATTAATGTGACGATAGCACTTCTGCTCTTTATTAAGCGAGTGCAGTCAATAATAGGTATTTGGGAAAAAAATTGTCTCTCAACTTACTATAACCGAAGACAGAATGCGGCGCAAGACATTCGCGGCACTGAATTCTCGAAAATAATAAAACATACGCCAGTGACTCCGATATTTTTGGAAAAACCTTAATAGATGGTAGATTGACAACCCAATTTTAAATGTATATTTTAGTTAGGATGTTTTTAAAAACATTATTGGCTTTTTGTTAATAATTATAAGAATTCAACTTGCAAAAATGTCACAAATTCTGCAGTTTAAAAATTAATTGTACTAAATTATGAAATTATTTTCAGTTTTTTGTCTCCAACCAGATCTTCATATTGTATGAAAATCTTAAAAAAATACCAAAGTTCTCAGAGATGTCATGTTTTTAATGTATTGCTACGACTAATAACTAACGAGTAATCATGGAATAACGTAGTATGGGAATTGGTAAGCAGCTCCCGTTGGCAAGTGAGCTCTTAATATGTCATGATCGTCGACTATCATTTCATTACTTTTAAGGACGGTGACCAAAATGGGAAATTGGTGCTATTCATTTTAATATTTAATTAAAAATAAATAGCGTTTTATACAAAAATAATGGAAAATTTTGCTTAAAAATATGTATAATATTTTATCTACACAAGAATAAAACTTAACATTTTTGTTAATGAACTACCATTTTAACTTAATTGAGTAGGTACAGTTAATATTGGACGCTCGCCCGGTTCATCCGGTTAACTTTTATTGAATAATCATAATATAATATCTCTTATTGTAGTTTCATTTTACTGTAACTTTCGAAAATACAAATTTCCAATTAATACACCGAGTACGAGTGAATCGATAGCATTGATATTAAAATTTAATCTTTATAGTACCATCTACAATGGGTTAAATTGATACAATGATAACTATGATGGTGTACTACGAAGTTGTATATACGTGACAATGACATTATGTATTATAGTATATGGATGAATAAAAACAGTATTCTTTTTCTCCCCCTAACCCTTCCTTAATACTCGAGGAAAATTAATAAATTAGTCGACTGACATATCGCATAAGTTTATTTCCAAGACTGATTTAGATCTTCATTGTTTTATATTGAAAGTGTTACGTTTACGTGTATCAATTGGTGGCAAATTAATAAAACGAAGTAAAAGAGTGGTGTGATTATAGACGCATGGTGTTTCGCGTGTGTGACTTGTGCGCATGTGTGTTCGCGTACGCTAGTCCGTGTGGCGCGGACGGTTGCGCGAGCGCATTGGCTCGGAGGGCGCGCACGGCTCCAAGGTGGTCGGAGGAGGGGTGTTCCGTTGCTGCGTGCCCTGGTGCGGGGCGCGCACGGCGGCGCCCCTAGACGAAGCCGACTATGCCCTTCAGGAGGGCAGTCCACAACTCCAACACGATGATTACGGTAAGCATTTCTTATTAAAACAACATTGTTGAGTCATTTCACACCGAAACGTGACGAGGCGCAACGTGCTTGAAAGGCAAGTTGCTTGACGACATAACATACGCAGCACGACGCCGCGAAGCGCATCCTGAAGCTACGTAAAAAAGGGTTCACACTGCATCTCGAGACGCTGCGATAGCACGCTGCGTATCGGGATGCCGGTATACGTAGCTCGACGTCGTGAGGCGTATCGCAAAGTAGAGAGGCGCATCGTAAAGCGACACGTCGCGAGATGCATCGCGGCACAGTGTAAGCCTTTCGCGTACTCACTGAACTGTGTACCTTTTTGAGTAGTAAGTAAGTTCTATATTGTATAGCTGCTTTAAAAAGTGCGCCCAGCGTCGCATCGCGTCGCTTTTCGGTGTGGGCTGACGCTTAGGCTCATTAGGTACCGATTACTTCTTTAAAAATAAGTCTCTAAAACACTTAAGGCACATTTAACAGTATGTGTAAAAGACTTCATTTAATAGATAAATCACGAGAGAAGTAAAATCGTAACTGTTTTGTATATTATGGTTCTACTCCAGCATATAATACCTATAGGACTTTATACACATAAAATTATGAATTCATTAATGTTGTAGTTAAGACTGAGAGTTGAGATTTTCATCTCAATGTTGCAGTAGTTGTTGAAGGTTTGTTAAAGGTGTTACACATTAGTTACTACAACTAACTTATTTGTTAAAAGTTTGTTCAGTGCCACCAAGAAGTAGTGTGGCTTTCTTCCCATACGTAACTTTCTTGAGGCAATTATCGGAAATTAATTTAATTCCTATCGATACGATACAGTCACACTATAAAGTGTGATTCCTTTATATTTCTTAAATTACTTAAGTTACTTTGCTTCAAAGGAACGGTAACTAGTAATACTAGATCTATGGCTTCAATATTCTAAAAGGTTTTATTACATAATTCTTTTTTAGTTTTATTCCAATTAATAACATTTTTTAGTTTAGGGTAAGTAGGTATACATAGGGTAGGTACTCATTTCTAAGTCAAAATAGTTGATATTCAATATAAGTATACCTAATTTATTTTATTACGATTCAAATGTTGGTATAACTATAGGAAGAAATATTACAATGAGTGACCTCTTTAAAAACGCCGTACGTCTTGTATCATTAAAACGGCTCATTTAAGATGTCTTACTTCTTATAATATGAATGAAAATATCAATACACGCTTATATTTTAAGAATTCACATATACGAGTATGTATAGGCAAACTAACTATTCCTCAAAGGAGGTGGCTCGCCCTCTGCCCGCGGGATTGTTTACACTTCCTAAAAGTGGCAGTGGTAAAATGGGTCGCATATACCAACAATATTTCCAAATAAAAGGGCTCGAGTTATGCGACCCCTAAATCCACTGAAAAGCGAACGATAATTGAAATAGCAAAATCAAATAATGATGTACAATGATAGATTTTTATATAGTAAGAAGAAGACTAGTTCGCGATTAGCAAGGCAATGTGTGTGATAGCGACAGTCAATCCTACTAATATTATAAAAATGTTTGGTAGTTAGTATGTATGTTTGTTACTCGTTCTTGTATGAACGGATTTGGATGAAATTTGGCATGTTAATGAAATTTTTATATATTTTTTTATAGTGTAATCTTTTAACTGGTATTGCATAATCTCAGTATGAAGAGTTATTTGGCCTCATTTATATAATAATAGAAATTAACTTTAAATAATATTTGATGATAGTATGTCAGATAGAGAGTAAAATTAAATTTTAATTTACAGCGTACATCTTTTTAATGTCTAAATTTACAACCTAGGCACTGAGTTTTACTACAAAACGCTGACGTTAAATGGTTATTTTACGATAAATATACACATTTTGAAATCATTCCAAATGTACCCAATTTTATAGATCAATCAAATCTCAACAATATTAGGAAGTATGCTTAAACGACTGTTGTTAATGATATTAATACTAACATCTCTTTACGTTAGTGTTATGTGGTGTTGACAGACTAAGCGCCTCTTTCACCAACTACAAATAAAGTGTTGATTAGTTACTTTTAGAAATCATTTTCTGTTTTATTGAATTATGCACTCGGTTTACTGCATCATTCGATAGGCGATTTTTTATTATTATTTTCTATTTAATGTTTGGGACGTTTGCCGTACAAACAAAGGTATATCAGCTAAATTATTCCCGGTGACAGGTGACTTTAAGTGACGGTTTAGCCTACTTGACGTTGGTGAAAGAGGCGCTAAATTACATAGTAAATCACCGTACACAATACCTACATAGACCGCACTGATTAGTGAGAAGATAATAAAAAAAGTAATGAGTGACATAAATTATGTAAATGTTGTCAACGTCGAGCGCTATAAAATTACAAGATAGGAAACAGTGAGACTATCCATGAAGATTTTAAGAAACTGGTGTCAAAGAGCAAAAAATTATTAACTAATTTTGTTTTTATAATTATACTAGCATTTTTTCCGCGACTTCGTCCGCGCCTACGAATAAATAGCTAATACTATTTATTCGTAAGTCCGCGCCCTCTTCTTTCCCCCTTTCTCTTATAGTTTTTCCAGGCGTAGAATTTTTATTTTTTAAAATTTTTAGTTAAAAAGAGTTATTCTTCGACCGCGTTGAAAAATAAAAGATATAGTTACTGTTTTTTTTAGCTGGACAAAATATATTTTGAATATGAAATAGGAATAGGAAAAAAATGAAATAGGAAACTGTGAGACTATTCATGAAGACTAGGAAAAGAGCAACAAATCATACATTTTGTTTTTATATTTATTATACTAGCTTTTTCTCGCGACTTCATCCGCGCCCCTTTTTCTTAGGTGTTGAAACATGTATTCAATCTTTATTAAGTAGTTACTGTCATAGTTTTTCCAGGCGTTGAATTTTTATTTTTATATGATCCTTTGAGAACAGTACTTTTTCTTCGTCTGCGTTGAAAAATAAAATACCTAACTATACTTAGGTAACGCTGGATCTTATTTTTAGATAGCTGGTGCCCGCGACATCGCTCGCGTAGATTATTTAGCCTATGTCCATTTTAAATCGGATGAGTAGTTCCAAAACTTTACCTCTTTATAATATGTATTTGTTAAGAAGAACCTAACTTAAGTGTTTTAAATTTATAATGGAATTTTGAATCGGAAAGTATGAGCCTTAATTAAATTGGAGTCTGTGTATATTGTGTACATAAAACGAAATTAACAGCACACAATAAAAGCCGGTGTACATAATAAAAGAAGGGCTTACAATGTGATCAACAGTCGCTCAGCTTTAGCGGAAAAAGCCGCTGCTGCTACGTTAAAAATACATGAAATTTAAAAAGGCCACTGGAAAAGTTCAAGTTTCCAATTTGAATACTTAGTATCAGTAACTTAATATGAAGAGTGGTAACAGTCTGAGCGTTGGTAAATATTAATAGGGCGGCAACGAATCGACCCACAACCGTTCGGAACACTTTTGTTTACCCCAATTTAACATTGACAAGACTAAGCAAATTGAATAATGGGATTAAGATAATAGCCAAGTTACTAATATTTCCATTTAACATCGTCAAAGTTGAAACACTGCGTGAACCTAACTAAACATTTGTAATTAGTT
Source organism: Synanthedon formicaeformis (assembly GCA_945859745.1). Lineage (NCBI taxonomy): Eukaryota > Metazoa > Arthropoda > Insecta > Lepidoptera > Sesiidae > Synanthedon > Synanthedon formicaeformis. Next base: position 6,905,558 of record OX243959.1, on the reverse strand, counting down.
ACTAATTTATTTTGTAGTAACCATATAATTAGCATTACTCCCCTAAATTAGGAAATATTTTTTTAAAATATTAAGATATAATAATTGTTATGTTACATTTTCTTGGTATATTATGTTTACAAATTCATAATAGAGTGTTAAGAAGTTATGTAAGTTTGTGAAACTTGTTACCGTTCTCATAAGATTGTTTATGTTTAACAAGAATGTAAACATGTAGAGTTTGTTCGCCAACGTTGATTTTAAAGATGAGCATCAACATTTCTACTCACATTAAAATAATTATGGCTCTGTATTTTCAAAGTTTTTACATGTTCTTAAAACACTTATTTAATTGCTTAAAGTTAATTTAAACTTCAATATCGGAGTTTATCCTAACAAATACTTATTTCCCTTCTAATATTAATAATAATATAACTTTATTTAATGAAGTTATGAATGTGAATTATAAATGTGGAAGTAACTCTATCTGTCTGTTAGGGTTAGTCCAAACAGTTCTACTAACTATTAGTTTTACTATAGAACTGTTTGAACAAAAAAACATCTAACTACGAGTAGTTATTACCTTTTCACGCTTTAACTGTTGCCGCGGATATATAAAAAAAAATGAAACCTTTCATCCAGAAGAAAAGTTCTGTTCCTTGAGGGATCATATAAAAATTAAAATCAAACGCCTGGAAAAACTATGACAGTAATAAAGATTGAATACATTTTAAAACCTAAGAAAAGGGGCGCGGATGAAGTCGCGAGAAAAAGCTAGTATATTAAATATAAAAACAAAATGTATCATTTGTTGCTCTTTTCCTATATAGTCTTCATGAATATTCAGAATCATTCAGAAAAAAAATCTGTTACCGATTAGTTCTTAAAATAAAATAAAGGGTCTAAGAAAGGGTCGCAGACGGAATCACGGACAGAAGCTACAAATATATATGTATAATTGGAACCCCCGGCCAAAATGAAAGACAACATTGTTTTCGGCGCAAATATCAGTGTCACGGGAGTTAATTAGATGTTGAAAATCTCCCTCAGTTAATTCTTTAAGCAGGGAGATATTGTATTACGTCCTATTAAATATAACTCAAACCAGAAATAATAGACGTAAGCGGCGTATTAAATTTTATTGATTGTGCCCTGGGCGTGAATAATTAAACGGACATTCGGAGGCTGATGCGGCGTCATGGTCCGACCTCCAATTTCTCAACCGATTAACTCTTTGAGTAGGCCTTTACTTGCGCGTAACACATACTCCTAAACGGGTATAGATTACACAGACATATCGCTGCTTAAAAATTAAAGGGCAATAAAACAAAAAATACCTAAAAATGATTTTATTACAAAAATTACAATCACAATCCTTCATATTGTATATATGAAAAAATATTTGCCCGGACGAAGTCGCTAGAAAAAGCTAGTTTATTTGTTACATACTATTCAGGATTTTGATGCAAAACTTTATTATTGTAAAGTTCTATGATATTTTTTGAGTGAAATAGTAACAAACTTCCAAACTTCCTCAATTATAATATTTGTATAATGAAACCTTGGCTTCTATACATACACAAAAGCATGTCTAGTGTGTAGTGTGTTACAATATACTCAATTATTTCTGTTACGTCTGTACACGACAACATATATCGATTGAATAGTTTTCATTGAGTCGAATGGAAGACGTGGTTTTATGATGGCGTAAAAGATTGATGTGTATTGAGAAATAACTGCTCTTTATACCCGAACGCTTACTTTGTTCTGAAATAAACAATATTAAGTGTTAAGTGTATTGTGAAGCTGGGTTATCTATAACAAAGTCAAAGGTACTTCAAAAAATAACTTTACTTTATTAATGTTATTTTACTAAATAATAATAATTTAATCCTACTAATATAATAAATGCGAAAGTTTTCACACAGATAATTCAATCGCCAAATATAAATTATCAACATCAAACTACTACAACATGGAACCCGCGTGCCATACAAAACACAACGAATTTTATGGAACATTTAAAAGTGACATATGCGTAGAGCATGAACTGTCATTTAAAACAAAACAAACATAATAATAAGTAACTACGTAATTTAAAGAAAATGTGACTTTACGTCAACCCATTAGAGTTTAAAATGAAATAGTAGAAGTTGATCGTTACTTTACCTTTTACCATTGACGCGTGAAGGCGTGAAGTCCGCCATGATTCTGTCATAGGCGTTCTTTTTATGTGCCGCTTTGACATTTGTGACGCAAATTCCATTGTAGTATTTCGATGCTTATCAAACATAATGTCTATTAAACTCTTTTGATGATTCATGGCTACATCGCAAATAGATAGCGCGGAACAAATACAATTCATGGGAGTAGTGCAATATAAAGTCAATTATAGTAATAGGAATTAATATTGTTCAAAATATTGTTCAGGTTAAACGTGCCTTAAGTTAAGCATTCATGAAGAAAAATATAATCTATAATGCGAAAAATATTTGTAAAACTAACTGGTTGGAAGTTATTTACAAAAAGAAGAAAAGTACCTATATAGTAGTAGATTTGCAGACAGTGAGTAGTTTCAGTGCAAATATTTTCATTTCGTTGTTATTTGTTGTTTTCAGTCGCTCCAGAACCTGTTATAAGCTCGCCACGTCCGCTCGGCCAACAATCCCCACTGCCTGGAATTGAGGAAGAAGACGATTCCGATTGGCCTCTCGAAGACGCCACAGACGCCCTCACACCCTCTTATAAAAGTACGCGAAGTAGTACCGATACCGCTTACACTTCATCGCGAAGTTCCGGAAAAAAACGATTCGGTAGTCCTTCTTCAGTTAAGATATGCATTTCGGCTGCGGCTAGAAAGTCCAATAAAGCCCGTAAGCGAAGTTCCGGTGCTGTTAGCGTATCGCCATCTGGGCCTACAAGCGAGGAGGCTACCTCCGCGCCACACTTAGCACACAGGATGCAAGCCGAACAAGGCAGCATTGGAGAGTTGCAGAAGTATCACGGGAGATATCTCAAGAGCCGACGGCACACTCTCGCGAACGTCCGGTAAGTACCAGGTGCCTTTATGTTACTTACGAGATTGGCTGTGACCTTTGTCACACTCAGCATACTTCTCAAGTGAGCGGGACAATTGAGGCGCAGTGAGAACCCAGGTTGGGTTTATGTGTATTGTTTTTGAACTAATTTTGAAATTGCAAAGATTTGCACGTATATTTTATATTTTAAAATGTAACTTTTTCATAAGTTTTAATGAAAGATCAGTTTAATTTTTTTATAAAGAAAATGAAAAAATAATAAGTAATTGTGTTTTTCAAACATAAATATCGAAGGTGTTAACCACAATGATGGATACCTTTATGACAGGAACAAAATAGTAAACTTTGATATATCTCACAGGTACATAATGTTACTAGATTTTTCGTTATTTAGTTGTTCTTGATAACGTTTTTCATGAATACTTTTATCGCCAAAATGTTTATATTTTATTAATTTAATAGGAAGTTAACACAGTATACAACCACCCTTACACATACTCATATTTAAACACATACATTTTTCATACACATTTTTCTATACATGTTAATTTTCTTACTTGTCTAGTTATATAAACAATGTACTAAAATATTGATTACAACGTTGATTGATCATGAACATCTTGAACTACACAATGAAATATCTGTGTAAAACAATGAGAGTATCTTTGTTTTAAGATATGTTAAAATATTTAGAATCAACAGTATTAAGGAAATATTTTTTACAAAAGTATAAAAAATAATAATATATATATAATTAAAATATATTATACAGCAAATAAATAGCTGCCTTCTTTTAGAAAATATTAAATAATTTAACGACATCCAATTTGTGAACAGACTGGTGCTCATAAAATGGCCTTTATTGTCTGTAAAGATAAGCACATCAAAGCCTAATGCGTCCCACTTGTTTAAAGTAATTAAAATGAGAGGAATCATTTTGTGTGAACGTGTGCAAAGTACGTACCTAACAGGCGACTTAGATTTTTTTAATTTGATTTAGAGAATGTTTAGGGTTTTGTTTGTTTTGTTATTTAGTTATTTTGTTTACCGAAGTATATACAAGTTTGTTTAAGTTTTGGTAGTGGCAGCGATAAATAATCTTATCTGGATATTAGTTAGCTCTGTTCTGGATCTAGAAAGTAGTTGCAGGGCACATTGTGTTCCGCAGTTAGAGATTCTAGCGTAGATTCTAGCGAGATTCTAGAGCCCTTCTAGCGGGAGTGACCACACCCTTATAGAAAACCACAATGAAATAACTGCATGTGTGCTTTTGTGTTTCTCTGTGTGAATAAAGAAACCAGAGCCCACCTCCCTATCCCTATCTAATCCTATTATTTTTACTACATACTACTACGCACTTACACCATCCGTGACGTTGCTTGTGTTATCACTACATATCGCTGCTTAAAAAAGAGCCACAAATCAAAATTACACTTTTTACAGGAGAGCTAATCGAAAAAAATTAAATTATTTTTTGTCTATTTTTTTCTTATTAGATATATATCAAATATATGCATATTATACATCATTAGAAGCGTATTTTTAAGTAGCATTAAATGTTTTAAGTACTTTTATAATAAACTGAATACTAGAGGAGATATAAGCATATAAGTTACTTTAAAATATTTAAAAAAATTATCAATATATACTAAATATTGAATGAAACAACCATAAGTCTTTTTGCAACATACACTATGAAGGATTGTGATTGTATTTTTGGAATAAAAACATTTTTGGATTTTTTTTGTTTTATGGCCCTTTAGTTTTTAAGCGGCGATATTATAAAACAAAGTTCTCCGCCGCGTCTGTCTGTCTGTTTGTCTGTTGGCGATAAACTTAAAAACTACTGCACCGATTTTCATGCTGTTTTCACCAATGTATAGAGTGGTTCTCGAGGAAGGTTTTAGTATATAATTTACAAAGTTACGCGGGCGAAGTCGCGGGCAGCTTATAAGCGACGGTAGGAACCTACTATCAAGCGGACGTCAGCCTGTCTGACAACCTTTATATAAATATAAATTATTCCTAATTATTTTACTTTTGTCCTAACTCAAACACATTAATTTGTAGCACCCGTAGTGTTGCTTATGTTAAATTCTTAGGCGACGGCATCCAATTACCATCAAGTGCTTACCAGATACCACCATCAGACTGCCTGCAGAGTATCACGTGAAAAATGACGGAAAAAACTTCATAAATAAGTACCACTAAACTAATCTTTCAGTAATTCTAACATTGAGGTTTTTTTTATTACATATGCGATTCAATGCTTCACCCACGATTTCACAATAAAATTAAATACATAAATATAACAATCACATATCGAATGTGTACCAGATAAACGCGGAAGGAAAAGAAATATGGATAGAAATATGAAATTGATTTCGGCCCGGCCTTTCAGATTGAAAACCCCAACCAATATTTAGCCTCATTCTATTTCGTTTTACTAATACCTAGCTTCGTTTTAAGTGAACCCTTATTTAGTGTAATAAATTGGATATTATTATTATGAATAAAGAATTTACAGACCTATTTATATATTTAATAGCGACCCGCTCCGGCTTCGCCCGGGGTGCAACCTTCTACGTTTAGTGAAAATCTTTTTCCACCTCTTTCCATTAGTGAAAACCGAGTTGAAATCGGTGCAGAACTTTTCGAGTTTTTAAAGCGTATACAAAACAACTCCATTTATACATATAAAAGGTTGGTAACGTAGAATTTAAATTTAATATTTACTAAATAATAAAACTGCAAAGTATGTTTGTTTAGTTGAACACGTTAAATTCTGGAACTACCAGTCGAATAAAAAAAAATTATTTACTAAGGCAACTCTTGAAGAAATTAAACTGTAATTTCTTTAACTTTAACTAGTAAATAATATAAATAATAGTAAAAATAATTATAAAAAATATAAAAACTATATTTACATATTCATTGTCGAGAGTTGTTGCCCATTAGGAGAATTTATTTGCTATCTTTTTCCTACGATTGGACGGTGTCGTCGCATTCAAAATATTTACATTAACTGAGTGCAAAGAAAACACACTTTGTTATGAAATAAGTCTTAACAGTGAATTGAAACCATTTAAACAATAAATGCCATTAAATATTTTCTGAAATTAAAATTTTGAATTCATTATTTTATATGCTTAAACAAAATTTTAATTTTAGCTAACTTTGAACTTGAACTAATTTGAACTTTTCAGCTGATAACCAATATTTGCTCTGCAATCATTCTATCGATTTCATTACTTACTCAAAGTAGAAAATATAGATATATAAATATAATTGATTAAGCTGAAAAGTTCAAAGTTTAATTCCTGACAAAGTTAAACAAGTATCTAAGTTGCACCTGGTGCTTAGCTTGAAACAATAATATTAGTAGGTTGTGTATTAAAATTAAAATATAATATTACAAAGAAAAAAGATTTGTATGTTTGTAATGAATAAACTCAAAAAGTACTTGACCGATTTTGAAAATTCTTTAGCCTATAGAAAGATACATTATCGGCGAATACGAGTAACAAAAAAAGTCGCTTCCCGTGTGTCTGTCCCTATGTAACTATGCTTAGATCATTAAAACTACGCAACGGATTTTGATGCGGTTTTTTTTAATATATAGAGTGATTCAAGAGGAAGGTCCATGTTAAGTATATAATTTCAACGCGGGCGAAGTCGCTGGCACCAGCTATCTACTAAAAATAAAGATTCAACCCCTGAAAATTTTATAACAGCAAAGATGTCAGGCGTTATATCGCTTTACACATTTAGTCAGGCGCTACACATCCCTTACTTTTACGCGGGCGAAGTCGCGGGCACCAGCTAGTAGGTTGTATTTTTATAAAGTTACGCGGGCGTAGTCACGTGCAACAGCAAGTATTAAATAATATGCATACAAAATTTTCTATTATCCCAATAACTAACGGCATCTCATCGGAATGTGAACATATTAAATTAGCATGATTTATTAGGGCATGTCGCTGTCGGAATCATGCCGAAGTAAATCAGCGCTTTCATCGCAACTGGCACACGCGTTTAGGCATTATATAAAACATGCTAAACCGATCGCGGTATGTTCACAAACAAAAGGTTTTCACCTAACTTTTATACCCGCGTCGTTCGCGGTGTGAGTTCATGATTGATCGACGAGCACCGATGATTGATTTCGTAGTGTCACCTGCTGGATTCGTCATGTTTGTACATTCTATATATCGTGTTTACCGTACATTGCGTTATTGGTCCATTTATTCATACGTTCGTGTCAGATTAACGAAATAGAAAATGTATTGAGGCTATGAAATATTGTAGGAGAGTACGAACATTACTATACATCATGACGTATAATAAAATCTACTGTACATGCAAAAGATGCGTATCTGTATCAGACTATATCGGGGTGAAAAACTATAGGTAAACAAAGTAAACGCAATATAATCATTTTTTATGTTTTTTTTTGGAAACAGCTCATGAAATACTATTAACTTCTGGGTCAAACAGAAATAAAAACATAAATATTTTAAAAAGACAAAAAAAGTAACACCATATATTCCAAAAGCGTGTCCATAGATAGATAACTTAATGTAAAGATTGTCAGACAAGCTAAGGGATAAAGATAAAGATAAGGGGATAAAGGGATAAAGAAGAGATGGAGAAATGTACTCTGGCATCCTTTACTCACTCAACGAAACACAATAAACAGCACACGTGCTGTTTTTTAACGGTGGTATTCTGTAAGATTACAACTGTCAGTACAGTTATTGCTGCCAGGCGGGCTGACCAAGTGGCTGCGAAACGCCACTACTTGCTAGACCAAGCCAGCTTTGAAAAGTTAATTTCCATAGTTTTCTCTACCGAGACTCGAAATGAACCCTTGCAACAGCGCACTAAAGCAAGCATCTTAACCACACGGCCAATGGGCTCGTCTAAAATTCAACAAATTTTGAGTAAAATCCTTAATATATTTAATACGTGTGCTCTCATATTGTGTTTTTATGATGTTGTTTTCATAGCTATGTATTCCTAATAAAACGGGGTCGGTTTTATCAGGAAATGACAGACGTTTGTGCTTTAGAACTATGGTTCTTGTTGCAGTGGAATAAGAACGTGTACCTAACACGGGATGACTTCCTGCGCGCTAGTTTCCGCCATCGTGCCTTGTGCTACTCAAAGCTACAAGCGCTTGCATTTTATATGAATGGGTCTGCATCGGTTGACGACTGATGCAACCAGTTTAACGAGTACTCTCCTTTCAACTGCGGAAGTTTTAGATCAAGGCGAACATTAACTGATGTCAACTAATCTATTCACGTTATATATATTTTAAGTTTTATTTTGCTTGCTTTTAACAGTATTAGAGAAATGATAGGCTGTTTATTTGTTATATTTTCTTTAGTTTAGCTTATATATGTACATACTTAGGTACAAACGTCTATGTAATTAAATAATAATAATTTTTGTTTTATTTATTTTTTAATGTAAACAAAATAACCCAACTTTCCCGTGTAGTAATTTTATAAATATTCATAACCAGTAAGTTTTTTAAATATTTTTCTGCATATGCTTTTTCAATGAGACAGATATGTCACGGACGAGGAATCCAGTCATGTGGCACCCCTTCAAAGGGTCTGTAAAGGCGTAGAACTACAGATAGATGCACTTAGGGTTGTCATATGGCAAACTAAATCAGATTTAATTTAGTATTTTATAGACTACATAAAAATATACTATACGTATGAAAGCCTACTTTGCATAATTTAGTACGTTTGTAAAGCTTATTATGTATTTTTACTTAAAACGATTGACAGAATCGACATAGATTAAGTATAATCTAAGTAAACTATATTATAGAGTGTATTTCTACAATTGTTGTTTAGTTGAAAGAATATTTAATCTACATATACGGCTCGTTTAAGATACTATTATTTATATATAGATTAACAGGTACCTGTTGAGGGCTTGCATCTTTGATTCGCGTGATTTACTTCATGTCTTTAAAATAAAATACTGTTGTATTTTCACCTTCTCACTATTTATTTACCATTATATTTGCACATACATATTAAATATATATTTATCACTAAACCAACATATTTATATATTTATAAAAAACTTTCTTTGCTATTTTCACATGCCAAACTTCAAACCATCTTTTTCATCTACGTGTGTCAATTTACTTTTCTTTTCGTATTTTTTATTTAAACTATTTTCTTTTCTTTCTAACTGGCCAGTATTGAATTCAACTAAAAATACTTTCAACAGTACCTACGTCATTTTAGAAAAACATTTTCCAGATATTTTCTGAGCGTTTTTAAACGGATAAATCCGGAAAAGCTGCATGAGTGACAGCCCTAGATACAATGTCATGTTATAATGTAGTATAACTTTGATATGAGTGTACCGCAGAAACACACAGTAATATTATTATATTATATTGCTTTGGCCTTGTATGGTTAGTATTTTAATTTACGCTTGTAGAACTGTCTATTGATAACTATTTGTTGACAATTTTACTGATATTCTGTTGACAAAAGTGTAAGTATTACTTTCATCATAAGCCCGCGGAAATTGAGTAGAACTCTATTTATGGAATAGAAAAGTGGGAAATAATAGTCACTAAAGACTATATATAATATTTTTAGTTTGTTATAAAAATTGTGGCTAACTAATAGTTAATAGCATAAGGAGTGTTGTGTTTAAGTACGTGAGTGAATAAGGAATATCAGAGCCCATTTCCCTATCACTCTTCCTACTATGGTTAGGAGTGCACTTGTAGCATTGCTTGTGATAACTAAGTGACGGTAGCCATCTACCATCAAGTAGACCGTCAGCCTGTCAAAATAAAAAATGGGGTATGGTTGTGTCACGGACATGTTTTAGGTGTATATTTTCTTTCAGGATATGTATCTGATATACCTGATATATCTACTATTTTTTTTATCCTTTATGATAGATAAGTACACTACACTACAGCATCAAGCTGAATATTACTTTGTTATCATCGGTTTTCTGAGTCGCGTACCACAATGGAAACAAATTTAAAGACTATAATTATTTAAGAAAAGCCGTTAATATTCAAGTTAAAACTTGCATGATAAAAAAATTACAATTAAATCTAAACGATTGCCGTAATGTTTATTTATTCAAGTTGTATATCCACTGAGCGGACAAATTCCGCTCTTTCATATAACGAACGAAGTCTTCAACTCAACATGGAGTTGTCTCCTCATTATTGCAGGCTGCAGAAGCGCAGTAAGACTGCAAAAATGAAATACGTTGCCTCCTAGTTCACGGCTCATTATTGTGTTGAGTCTCACACGTCGGCGTGTTTCTTCATAGTAACATTATAAAGCTAGGCGCTGAACCGATAAATGAGTGTTGAAAATAGATGGTGATTTCAAAAATAGAGCGTGTTGTGATAAATGTGGATTTATATTTGGTTAGTCGGTCGGACGAGTGCGGTGGTAAACATGCGGGCACCGCTCGCCGCCCGCTAGTAAACAACGCTTAATGACCAACTCTGTAGGCACATCAGAAATATCTATGCCGAAACTTATTACAGTTATTACAACTCTGTTTATTGGAAAAGTATATTCCCTAAATTGTGGTAGATTTTCCAGATATCATAGCTGACTAAACAAGTTATTTAAGCATCTATTTTTCATAGATAAAAAAAATATCTGCGAATATATTGTATACTAGTTGGTGCCGGCGACTTTTTCCACGACAAACATAAAAAAAACTTTACCTCTTCATAATATTAGTATAGAAAATGTAATAGCAAGAAAGGGTAAAAAGTGTCTTTTCCCTTATCAAACTAGAACTCATCTAGGCTTTTTATGTAAATTATGTGCCACATAACGGACTTCGTCCCTTTTCATTACGTCTAAAGGTACATTGTGTTTTGTAGTGGCAGGGCATCGTTATTCAGTCAGAAACTTGGTCGCACGTCTGGTGGCAGTAGCCATCCCTATACAGAAACGCCATAGTGAAATAATAGAACGTTTGCTGTCGAGATTGGGAATAATTGGGATGCAAAAGACGATTACCCTATTCCCACTTTATCACTTAGCTGTCATTCTATAAAGGTAGACACAGCTCGCTGGATTTGCTCTTTTATAGGTAGCGTAGCCTTCAAAACATTAAGTTAAGATACATGTCAAGACATATTATAAAAAAATCGGACTCCACCTCTGTCCCCTAACTTCTTTTAAACCACCCAATAGATTCTGATACAGTTTTCATAAATGGAATAATAATGTTAAACGACGAAGGTTTGTCTACATAATTTGCAGAAAAAAAATTGCATGCGAGCGTCAATAGTTTGTAATATACGAAGAGAAAGAAATATATCGACGTAACGCTTTTAGTCTACACGGAATCGATTGAATGGAATGTATTTTAAGAAAAGACAGTGGGCAGAGGAAGGGCATCAATTTCACGGTGCGTCAATCGATCGAGGTTAATTTTTCCAGGCGGGTTTATAATGGCTCCTATTTCTAGTGTTTGGTTAGGATAGAGCGTTTACTCAAAAAGTTGACGATACAATAATTTGAAACGTTAGTCGACGTGTTGTGGGATGCTCAAGGATACTCACACTGGCAGAGTGAGATTTAATAGTGAACCTGTACGAAGCTTGTAGCAAACCAAGATAGTTTGTGGATTACTAAGCAAAGTTATGGTAGCTAAATTGATGACATATGGCGTTGAAACGTGGTCTCTAACTATGGGCCTGGTAAGAAAGGTCAATGTCGATCAACAAGCTATGCTCGGGGTTACTCTGCGAAATCGAATCTGAGATGAGGACGTTTGACGACACGTTTGGTCTAGTGGCTAGTAACCCTAGCTGTTAACCAAACGGTCGCGGGTTCGAATCCCGCTAGGGGCAAATGTTTTATGTGAACATTTTACCTTTGTACCTGAGTCATGGATGTTTTGTATTTATAATATGTACTTATGTATTTACAAAAAAAAAAAGTAATCTATGTATTATATCAACTGTCTGGTATCCATAATACAAGCATTACTTGCTTAGTTTGGAACTAGATGGTGCTGTGTGGAATGTGTGAAGATATTTAAAAAAAAAAAAAAAAAAAAAAAATTGGTCCTATTGGATTCTGACATGTCCAGCAATAGACGTCCTGTGGCTGAAGTGATGACGATGATAAATCGAGCGAAAACTCCTACATGAAAGGCCGTAAGACTAAAACTATTGTGGAAACCAACCAAAGAAAAAGAATAATAAGAAGACATATTTTGGTTTGATTAGTTTAGTGGCAGGATTACTACGACTATTATATATATATTTTTAAATTTATATATTAGCATCTGTAATATAATTCTATTTTAAAAAATATAGTTGGCAAGTGTTGACGTAAAATGAGTCATTTTCAATGATATTTCTTGTGAAATTCTTTAATAAATACTTTTAGGAGTCGAACAGTCAACACAAACTTGTATGTATTTATTTAGGACCTATGATTCCTATCTGTATCTTTTTCCGATAAAAAGGGATCTATTGGTAGAAAATTCACCATCGGTTCTCCACATTTCGGAGATATTGGACGTTTATTGGATTACTCCGTAGATTACTTCGCAACGTAAGGCCGCCTTGGCGTTCAAATCAAGTGAAGGTTTGTCTTTTATTGATCACGAAATCGAGAAATAAAATATAAAACTTAAAACTTAAAACTTAATGTTAGTGTAGAGCTTAGCTTATATCATAGTTCTATAAACAAGTAATTTATTTTAATTCTTAAATAATTATACAATACTACTTATAGCCATAAATTTTCTTTATAAACTCAAAGTAATACTTTAACTTTTTCATCGCCATCTATCGACAGTTATTGTCAGTAAAACCGTAGTTAATGTATAAACAGGCCGTTATTGCCAATCGTTGCAGTTACATTCGTGTTGAAATAATGACATTATTGTTTTAGTTCACTTAGCTCCAAAAAGGGTTTATACCATTTATACACTTCACAACACTATTTAAAATTTGTTTCCTTAATTTTTTTTATAAAATAACGACATATTTTTTAAACTGAACGCCAATTAATTAAGAAGAATATAACTATTTTTAATACATCTCTTTGTAGAGATTAAGAGATTTGCCTAAACATCTGATAACAAAGCAGGTAACTGATAACAATTATCCATTATATAAATACGCAATGAAATCCCACGTATTTAATTTGCATTTTAACTCCTGATAAGGTAAGATCAGATTTGTCGTAATGTCTTTCAGATATCTTTGGACGCTTATTACATATCCAAAACAATAAATTATATTATGTTTAACTGGAAAACTTAAAACTAGTGTCAGTAATCTATACTTCTATACTAATACTAAGTTATCTGGTGCTTAGCTTGAAACAATAATATTAGTAGGTTGTGTATTAAAATATATAGGTACTAACATTATCCTTACTAATATTATAAATGTGAATGTTAGTTTGTTTGTTACGCTTTTACGCAAAAACTACTAAACCGATTACGATGAAATTTTGCATACACATTGTATGGGACACCACAAAGGAGATAGGGTACCTTTCATCCAGAACGCGGACGAAGTCGCGGGCACCAGCTAGTAAAGTATAAAGAGAGAAGATTCGTACGTGTGTAATGGTTAAACTCAATAACTACTGGACCGATTTTGAAAATTCTTTCACTTGTAGAAAGCTACATTATTAGCGAGTAACATAGGCTAGATATTTTATAAAGTTAAGCAGGCGAAATCGCGTGCAACAGCTAGTCTTAATAACTTTAGTTTTTTTAGTCTTAAAACTAAAAAAACTTTAATTTTCAGTAGTTTTCTAAATGGCGAGTATTCAGTATGTGAACAAGGCGCGCGTTTTGAAGCATTTTTTTTTTATTAAAAAATGCCTAATACTTGGAGCAATGACTAGAGGTTAATTTAGTGTTTTATTTTATTACTAGCTGGCGCCCGCGACTTCGTCCGCGTTGAAAAAGAAAAAGTAGCCTATCCTGTGTCCTGTACGTCTAAATGTTTATCCACCAAGTTTCATCAAAATAAGTGAATTCATTTAAGAGTTATGGAGGAACATACATACATACACACAATACCTACACTTACAGATTTATTATTAGTATTGATGATAATAATTTTAATGCAAATTGGATTTGGCTACATTAAGAAATTTTGATTGTACACTACTACTTGTTCGGTGAATATTTGTTATAATAAATTTACATTAGCTATCGTGTTTTCGTTCTCTATATATGAGTATTGTTAAGCGTGGTAAGAGACATCCAATTATATTTTACGAGTATTTCACTCGATTTACTTGAACCTTGACTTGAGAGTTATGTGCGGAAACTTGGAAATTTCCATTACCATGTCATAAACTTCGTAAGCAGTTTTTTTTTAATACGAACCAATTGCGTATTTACTTTCAAGAACATTTGTAATTTTTTTGGAATTCTTTTGTTTGTTATATTATCATTACCTTCTGTGAACGATATTTTTTTTTAATTTAAAAGTGAAATAGTCACTCTCCACTTCTGTCTGTCTCCGCTAAACTTCATTTAAACCAACCCACAGATTTTTGAAACGATTTTCAGTAATGATAAGAGCGATAAAAAGAAAGATTTGTCTCTATATTTTGCAAAAAAAAATGCATCTGTGCGAAGCTGGGAAAGGGTCGCTAACCGCTGGAGTTATACGAACACTATTTGGCTGAACGTTAAATATTAGTAATATATTAGTATATACTTAATTATGTAAGATTTGATATGCACCTCCAAGTTCACCTTGATACGTTAGAATATATGGAGAACTTGTCAATTTCTTCATCATATATCATGAACGTACATATTTTATGTCGTTCATAAATTCATGAAATTTTGCTAGATAACAGTAAACATTTGTCTTTCAAAATCTAATTCCGGATTACTACAGAATCGTAGACATAACAAATACCTATATTACGCAATGCTCGTCACGAGATAGCACAAACCTTGAACGAAGATGAACCTCTAGGCTTGAACATTTAGTGGCCTTTAAAGTGTGTATGTTCTAAGCACTTTCTAAATTACATATAACTAGCTACCCGCTCCCGTCTTCGTCTAGGCAAATAACTTAATTAAGTTTTATTATATGCATATATATTTAAATATTCATTGAAAAATTATCCAACTGATAGTGAAAACCGTATTAAAATCCGTTGCGTGGTTCACAGACAAACGCGAATACATACACACACTTACACTTACAGATTTATTATTAGTATTGATGATGATTTCTATAAAAGCTGTATAATGTAATCGCTCGGGGGTTTCACTTAAGCCTCTTCAGAATTTCTCTAAAAGTGAAATAATGATGTGTATAAATTTACAATAGCACAATACATAAATACAATACCTACACTTACAGATTTATTATTAGTATTGATGACAAGTATGCACTTACATAGATCAGCGCAAAAAGTTCGCTTAATATGGGACTTTTTTAGACTAATAGCCATTCTCGGTATCCCTCGGGCGGTAGATTTACGACGCACTAAACCGCAAGCATCCTATTTTTACAAGCTCTCGTTCGACAAACACGGCCGCCGATGCTATAAGGAGACTTAATCGCGGTTACACTTTATCCTGTTTTGTATAATATATGCCCGTGACTTCACTCGTAAATACTTTTTCTTTTCTTCTGCGTATTTTGACGACATAATGTAACATTGTGACTTTTTATCGCATAAATCGCACATAAAGCTAGTGATAATATATCAAAAATTCCCCTAAGGGACTCAAATTTTGATTTGTTTGTAAATAAAAATATAAGAAGATAAAATATATTTATATTATGATCCCGAGGAATCGTCTAAAAATATAAAAAATTGGTGCGCCACTGTCGCTACAGCTATAAAGAGACAGAAGGGCGTTATATTTTATTCATATATTTTCTTTTTCAACGCGGATGAATTCGCGGGTACGAGCTAGTATTTACATAATTTTATGCATATGTATATGTTGCTACATATATAATTTATAAAAATGCAAGGCTTTATATGAAAATAATGTTTTAATATCCTACTGTTATACTCTTATGTTTATTCCTTTTTATTTTTTGACTTACATTTTCGACATAAAATTACACTAAAAACCCTAAAGCCTCGTATTCACTATAGGACAAATGTCCCGCGACACGTGTCGCTAGACATGTCGGGCGATGTCGGGCGACAAGTCTGGCAACATTGCATGACTTGTTCCTTGTCGCCGCGTCGCTTCAGACCGAGTATAGGCATGTGTTGAGCAACAAAGTGGACGAACGATGTAGTGCTACAACTAAATTGACGTGTACGAAAAAGGTCGCAAGACATGATGTCGAGCGACACGTGTCGCGGGACATTTGTCCCCTAGTGAATACGAGGCTTTACTGTAAACAGAGAAACTATTTTATTAGTTTATTGTGTAAGCTTTAAAAAAAATCTAATGAACTGTCTTTTCTTAAAATTCTTAAAAACTTTTCTTAAAAAAAAGTAAACTACTTTTACTTACTTAGGTCGGTAATTTTACGATTCACTTTTTGTCTTAACTCTCTTAAAATACAACCGATATCAATGTACTTGTTGCAAAATTCTGTTATAAAGTAATTCTTGTATCTAATTTATCTACACACAACCGTCTACATTATTTGTTACATACTTTATGCATATATTTTGTAAATGTTAATGGAAATTACATTAAAATATATTCCTTATATTAAAATATAATATATCTAAACGGGAACCAGCCAGATGTTACTCCTTATATAAAAGGGAGAGATAAATGTGAAATCACAACCCATTCGTACAACATATCCTATCGTTATGTCTGCATTATCTAAATACTCTTGGCTGTGCTTTGACAAACGATTTTATAAGTATAGATTAACTAATTGGCAATTGTTTTGCCTTCTGGTTAGTTTTGCTAGTTTCTAAACTTTAATATTACAATACAATGACGTCTATTTGGAATATTGTTAGAATATGAAAACATAAGTGAGGATGAGTTTAGTTTTTATATATGTAATATATTATCTTCCACGGTCACGTATGCCGACACTGGGTAAAGATGGGATGCAATCAGTTTTTATTACGTCTCGTTTTCTGAAAAAAAAAAAAAAAAGAATAGAAAATCAATTTTATGAATAGATATTTTAAGTGGTAAAGTATCTGACATTTTTATCGCTGTAACTGTGACAACAGTGACGCCCAACTCTTTTTATTTTTAGACGATCCCTCGGGAACCTTACATTTTATAGGATAAAAAGTATGTTAATCCAGGTAATAAACTATCTATGTGCCAAACATCTAAATCCGTTCAGTAGTTTTTACATAAAATTAGAGTAGGTCATAGGTACATCGATATCATCAATACTAATAATAAATCTGTAAGGGTTGATCGTGGAGTAAGTTACTTTGTTTTCAGAGATATCGTGTTTATAGGCTCTATACATGATACTGAAACTAAATCGACGATTTTTAAATTTTTTTCTATATGTATGTACCTCCATAACTTAAACGAATTAACTGATTTTCATGAAAGTTGGTAGATAAACATTTAAAAGTACAGGACACAGGATAGGCTACTTTTTTCGAACGAAGTCGCGGGCACCAGCTAGATGAAGTCAACGAATATACACTCATCCATCCTCACACTTTCGCATTTATATTTATTTGTAGGATATGTGTTAAAATCAAAAACTAACTTAGAGATAATTATATTACGAGTAGTAACAAAAAGAAACCAAAGACAAGCGCTGACGTTGACTGTTGTATGTATATGCTAATCTAAAGTGGTTCTATCTTTCTTTAGGTTTATTCGATTTAAAAATAATATTGGCAAGGTTACGGTAGAGAGATTTCACCGGACACTTATTTTACGAAAATGTTGAGCCGCCGTCTTTTATTAAAGGTTCACCTGTTCATTTAAAATCCTTTTATTAAGAACATTCTTAGCGAGGTTCATACCAAAACTTTTTGAAGGTTTCGATCGTTTTGACTTATAAAAGAACCTACTTCAGAAATGGCCGTAGAAATGCACTTTGAGGAAGCGATTTTTCTTTTAAAAAAATATGGAACACACAACTCAACGTGTGTTTTTAAAATAGACAAAACATTTATTTTCATTTTTTCAGGATGTTCAACTTAAGTTCTTTCTTAAGTAAAAATCTCATTAAAATTCGTTGCGTAGTTTTTAAGATCTAAGCGTACAACTTTGTTTTATATTTTGTACTATGTAAAGATAGTCTATATAAAAATACCACATATTTTATAAACTATTTATAAGTTTATAACTATATATAGCTATAATATATTATAGCCGAGGGAATAAATATTCAAGCGACTATGGAAGACGCGGATAAAATATCTCTGTAAAATACCTAGGTACCACTGTCAAACTGACAAGCTAAATTAGATATTTTATATTTTCTTCACGGTGAGAATTAATTCTGCTAAACAATTTATTAATATCACCTGGCTATTATAAACTCAAGGGAATTTTGTCTTGACCTCGCCGCGAGGCTCTTGAGCCCTAAGGGATTTTAATACAAAATTAGAATTCTGTGGGACGAAGACCTTTTAAGAAATCTTAATACGATGAAAATTTAAGTACTTTTATGTTACTGTAATTCTTAGTGAAATTGGCAAGATTTTTTAATAAATTTCATTTAATTTCTATTAAATACTTAGCCTTGCTTTCTATGAATAGCACACGTTGTTTTAAAGTAAGTTCACGAGTACAATTATAGAGTAAACTTAACTTCATGATACAACCTAGTTTATTCTATAATTTTTTGTATTTAACATTAACAAATTTTTCATACATATTCATTACTTCATATATTTTCCATGAAACCAATTTTCAAATTAATGAAATATATTAATGTATGCATTTCCGGAATGAAACCACTTTTGCCATTTTGATTGTAGGGTACCGAATATATCGATGCCACTTTTATAAGAAATCTAAATTGAAAGTATTGATAAAATTACAGAAATACATCTTGACTCGAAAGTTTATCAATTAAAAAGTTGCCAAAATTAATGGAAAAATAATCAATTCGAGCCTTGTCCGTAGAATAAAGATCAGCATAATATTACACCGATATACATAAAACAAAACAACATAGCACACGATCTATAAGTGAGTAATATTCTCAAATTATCAAATGGATGAACTAGTTTAATATATCTGTCGTCGCCGGCCTGCTATTAAGTCTTAATGATCAACTAGTCGAAAAGTCGAAAGGGTTGACATAGAATAATGCGTTGTCTACTAATAAATTATATACAAGAAATATTTCAACTATATTTTAAATTATTCTGACAAAACGATTCTGTTCCGATTTTGGTACAGAAAATTAGCATATTATGTCAAGACCGATAAACTTTTATTTAATTCCAACAACGAGAAATGTCATGTTCTTTATAAATAGTTTGACAACCGTCAACAACGAGTTAAGTTCATAACTTAATAAGTTTAAGTGTCTGATTTTAAAATATACGCAAAACCTTAAATATGCCTCTAAATTTTTAGTCGACTACTTCGAAACTTTTAAAACATTTTTTACTTTTCAGTGTAGTGAAAAATAAGCCATTAAAAGCGTCATCAACTACATACAACAGTATTAGTTATATGTATTTACTCAAACCCATAAACGTATATTATTTTTTTATATAATTTTATATTTCTCATTTTTTTTATTTGATACCATGGTCAAAGTTTTCATACGAAGGAATATATGTTGGTGATAAAAGGTGATAAAAGGAAGGTTTTAGTATATACTCGTAATTTACAAAGTTATGCGGGCGAAGTCGCGGGCAGTAGCTAGTTTTATATAAAGAAGAAATGTTAAAATTTCTTCTCTTTGTTTCTTTAATCTTGTTCGCTCGTTCTCTCTCTTATTAATGCTTTTAAAGTATCAAATAAATGATTTTTAATATTATAAACACTTCCAAATAAAATTAAGGGTGAATGTCAGTATCGACTAAGACAACGTCTTCAATAAATCCAATGTAATTAATTAATTAATTGCTAATTAATTGGTATGTGTTGGTTTAATGAATGAAATATATCATGATCGAAACGCCAATAATCGCCACGATGCTACAAACCGTTTTGGTCTCACATATTGCAAACTAGCTATAATGTAGGAGATTAGCCAGAGATTTATATTCAAATAGCTGAACCCGGCCACGCTTTACTGCGGCGTGCGCATAGGGCGGGCGCCTTCTTTGACAAAAAACCGTGGCCACTCGTCAAATATAAATAAGATATTCATGAATTATACACATAAATGTCTCCTCAGAAATCGATACAATCCAAGAACAAAATTCGTCCACAACTTTCCGAGATTAGCGCATACAACATACAGACAGACAGAGAAAAAGGAGGACTTTACTTTGTACTACGTACTGAAAAAGAAGAAGATTATGCCAATCTAAGCCGTAATAATTTGTGAAGATATTTTAGATGATTGGATGTTTGTGACATACCTGGTCAAGCACAAATAATGAACTAACTTCCTTCAAGTTTGTTCATAATAATCCTATGTTTGCATCAATATCTATTATCCATACATAATAATATTATAAAATAAAGCCGCTGTCAGACTCTGTCTATCTCTCCCATCAAACTACTACAACATGGAACCCACGTGCCATACAAAAAACTACGAATTTTATGGAACATTTAAAAGTGACATATGCGTAAAGCATGAACTGTCATTTAAAACAAAACAAACAAAATAATAAGTACGTAATTTAAAGAAAATGTGACATTACGTCAACCCATTAGAGTTTAAAATGAAATAGTAGAAGTTGATCGTTACTACCTTTTACCATTGACGCGTGAAGGCAAGAGTCCGCCATGATTCTGTCAAAGGCGTTCTTTTTATGTGCCGCTTTGTCATTTGTGACGCAAATTCCATTGTAGTATTTCGATGGTCTCTCCGCTAAACCGATGTTCTTTTTCTAAACCACCCAATCGGTTTTAATACGATTTTCAGTAATGTAAAGAGCGATAAAGGAGGAAGGAGTGTATATATAATTTGCAGAAATAATGCAACCGAGTAAAACCGAAAGCGGGTGGCTAGACTATTTTTTAAAAAGGTAAAATTAGCCTTAGTGCTCTGACTCAGAGGTCCCGGGGTCGATTCTCCGCAGAGTCAACTTTGGAAATAATTTCTAAAGTTGGCTTTGGTCTGGGATCTAGCAAATAGTCGCAGGGCACACTGAGTCGCAATCATAAAAAAATTAATAAATCATCAGGGTATCCCATCTAGCCACACTAACATAACAAAAGTCCACCGTGAAATGACAAAAAATGAAAATATTAAATTTAAATATGCTTAAAGTAATATAAAATGTTCTATCGATAATTTAAGGACAAAGAAATTTAGGGACAAAGGTATGACATACAAAAGTATTGGGTTCACAATTAAGCGAATTAATCACAATAAGCGAATTAAACCGTAAATTCCGACATAATTGATTGTACACCGGTTTGCATTGAAGATTGAAAAACAAAATGAAATATGGAAATACTGAAAATTTCTAGTCAGCCTCGTGATGTATTATGTTGTTTTAAAAACTATTCTTGAACAACATCGAAGTATGTCTTGAACTTTTTTTATTTAGCTTTCCTATAGCTTTTCACTGGCTTTCTACACCTTCATGCGTATTGTTTGAAATTTTATACGAGTAAATGCCTTTTTTTCGTAATTGACTGACTTGAATTCACTACCAGGAAATATAAAACTGTTTTTTTAACGATATAATTTCTTTTGAATTATAATTTAAGAAGTTAATAATACAATAATTTCTAAAGCTTCATAGCTCTTTACATTTAATTAATGTATGATTCAGTTAAATGTAAATTCGTGAAAAAGTGACGAGTCCTCAATTTTCAGGGCGCATGAATTCTAAATTTGAGAAGTGCTCTTTTAGAGATATCTAATCCCTTTCATGATTCAAATTAAAAAAATAAAAATTAGTTTTAAAGGACATGTATTAAATCTGTTATGCCGTTGTTTAAGTCCAACAGCACACACACATCAGTAATCACAATTAATTTAAACCGCTTTTGAGGTTTGTAAAGTGCTTATACCTAAAAACTTGACAACTAAATCTTACCATTTCCCTATCTCTTCCTATCCTTAATTCTACTGTGGTCGGCACCGCACTTGGAGCACCAATGGCGTTGCTTGTGTTTTAAGCGACGGTAGCCACCTACCATCACATCGACCGTTAGCGTTTCTGTCGACATCAACATAAGAAAGAATTGACATCTATCATCAATGTAAAGTCAGAGTACGAAAACCTTCGTCAGTTTTCAAATTCATTCCTTTATCAAAGTCATAGACTCTTAGTACCTTTTAAAATTAAAGAACTATTCAGAGTACTGACAAATGTTTATAATGAAGTTTTGGCATGACTGACAATTGCCCTGATGCAAGAAAATATCGACTTTAAGGTGACGAACCTTTTCTTACTCCGACTGTACCTACTCAGAACTCGGATATCTGTCACTTAAAACCAACCAATCGTCTGACATTTAAAGAAAATGTGACTTTACTTCAACACATTGGAGTTTAAAATGAATAGTAGAACTTGATCGTTACTACCTTTTACCATCGATGCACGAAAGCAAGACTCCGCCATGATTCTGTTTTAGGCGTACTTTTTATGTGCCGCTTTGGCATTTGTCACGCAAATTCTATAGTTGTAGCACTTTGATGACATAGGATTCGCTCAAGCGTATTAAGAAGTACACAACAAATATTTTTTGTATCTGCGAAGCTTTAAAAAATACTTAAAGGGTGTTCTAGCTCTTGTTTTGTTCAATGAAATATTCTGTCTTTAAAATATGCTCACACATTTTCCCCATGCCAATAAGCTTATATGCGAGGATTAAATTAGTCGCTTCCGATATTGCTCCTTCGCCTTATCTGTACTTTATATTCTCCGTCACATAGTTTAATATTGTTCCACCTTCGCTTAAGCCCGTACACTACGTGTGCCTAGTATGTCTAATAATGTCAAAGCACGATCGATATCCACTATCTCAGTTTATGTCTCCCGACATTCCAGGTCAATACCATGCGTTCCGAACGTCATATGAAATAATGTATTCGTCACAGTTGAATACGATTCTCCCCGCCCTTTGTACGTAAAGTATTATGACAATTATTTAAATTGAGCCAGAGGCAGAGAGAGGCACGAAAGGTTAATTCTATGAAAGCGCGGGGCACAATTTCAGAGTGTTTTATTAATTCGTCCACATTCCCGCGGTTGTGTTGCTGAAAACGAGGCTGGCAGGTTCACAAATAGAAAACCACCGAACGGCGAGGTGTGAACACATTAATACTGACTTATAATATTGTGTACCAATATATTATAAAAATACACATTTTATGACGTTAACGCGCAGTTTGTAGCCAAGCATCATGGAATTGATTTGAGGTCGATTATGTAGTGTTTTGGACAGAGTATAATCGGGGAATCTTTACCATCAGATATATATTATGTCAAATGGTAGACTTTAAAGTAGGCAAAGCTTATTAAATAGAAACTCATTCTATGAATATTTTATGACGAGCTTACTTTAGAGTCAAGCATCGAAACAGAAGTTTCAAAAGTAATCTTATTTTATAAAAGAATTACTCAGTTATCCTGCCAAGAGTTTGAGGAGGACAAAATAAAAATATACTCTAGTTTTTGCTAGTGGTTTTACTCGCGCGTGAATTAAACAACAAAGTTAAAGTTACTTATAAGTAATTTCCCATTCAATCTCCATTCTTCACAGCTTTCATTAAAACTTGTATTTTTAAGTTCAAGATTTATCCCGAGAATACTTTGCATTCCTCCGATATACTTTTTGTAACAAACATAGGTTTAGTAACACTTAGGTACGCTACGAATTTATATTGTTAAAAAGAATGACAATTTCGATATTTAGATCTGAAGTTTGCAACATGCAAACAAACAGACAGACAGTATGTCTCTAAAAGATGATGTATTTAAAAAAATAATTAAATATTTAATAAATGTTCTAACATTTAAAAAATATTTACATGAAATTTAATGAAGGGAAATTTTCCATTTTGTCAATCATGTAATTATGGTAATTTTTGGTAAAGCTTCTTAGAAATTTGTTTTCCAAATTCGAGAATAGTCGATTTTTTAACTCAGCACCTCGTTGGAATGCGAATACCTCCACCACAACCTCCGCTCATCTCTCCGCGCTTTTCCTGTGGGGTGTGAGTTTGAAGCCCGGCGAAGTGACGTCATCGTCGAGATCCGATTAATTTGACCCAGTAGTAAAAATTACTTAGGCACCAACACCTTTTTAAAATTTTCCAATGTGTATATCTAATACTAGCTGGTGCCCGCGACTTCGTCCGCGTTCTCTATAGCCTATAGCCTTCCTCGATAAATGGACTATCCAACACAAAAAGATTTTTTAATTCGAACCAGTAGTTCCTGAGATTAGCGCGTAGAACCAAACAAACAAACAAACTCTTCAGCTTATATTGGTTTACGTAGCGTTGGTTTCGTAGGCGGCCGAAGGGATTGGTATAGATATAACTAACTGCTGCCCGCGACTTCGCCCGCGTAACTTCGTAAATTATATACTAAAACCTTCCTCGAGAACCACTCTATCCACTGGTGAAAACAGCATGAAAATCGGTGTAGTAGTTTTTGAGTTTATCGCGAACAGACAGACAGACAAACGCGGCGGAGGACTTTGTTTTATAATATGTAAGTATAAGAACTATTCAATGTTAGACATACAAGTAATTATTAGTTTTTTGTATCATGCAATTAGCATCGTACATCACTGTGGGATTGAACCTAACATTTTACCAGGATAATAATATCCTATAAGATTAATCCAGGTAATAAACTATATGTGTGCATCCATCCACATAATCTGTGGATCCAGATGCATACATCCTCACAAACTTTTGTATTTA
The DNA here is from genome assembly GCA_945859745.1 of Synanthedon formicaeformis. Lineage (NCBI taxonomy): Eukaryota > Metazoa > Arthropoda > Insecta > Lepidoptera > Sesiidae > Synanthedon > Synanthedon formicaeformis. Next base: position 6,880,562 of record OX243959.1, on the reverse strand, counting down.
TATTAGTAAGATAATTAATAAATACATATTATAAAAAAATATAATTCCATTACGTGAACAGCCACAGGTAGTTTATTCTTTGGCCTTAAAAAATAATTGTAACATAACATGCTTATTTCATTTTTGTGAATAAATTGTAACTTGAACTCATACGGATGTCATACGAATTTTCCTAATTTCACTTTTATGGAATTTTTGTCATCATAACTACGTTTAAGTTGAATAATAATTTTCTGCATCCTTTGTTGTATGTTTTGTATGTATATTTGGGTTACGAAAACTTTCGTCAGTTTTCAAGTTCATTGCTTTATCAAGTTGTAGACATTTAATACCTTTTGAAACTAAAACACTAAGCAAATGTCAATGTTTCGTTTGTATTGAAACGGCATGACTGATAAATTGCCCTGACGACTTTAAGCAAATATCGACTTTAAGGTGACGACGAACCTTTTCTTAACTCCGACTGTACATACGAAATGCATTTTTTGTAGTCAATGCATGTCTAATTTCACGACATTGCTTTTTTATGTTTTAGCTACTTAAGGTCTAATGTTCTCAACAGTCAAAATGTGTTTTATAGCTGGTGCCCGCGACTTCGTCCGCGTTCTGAATGAAAGGTACCCTATGACCTTTCTGGTGTCCCAGACAATGTGTATGCAAAATTTCATCGTGATCGGTTCAGTAGTTTTTGCGTGAAAGCGAAACAAACAAACTCACATTCACATTTATAATATTTATAAGTATAATATTAGTACCTATATATTTTAATACACAACCTACTAATATTATTGTTTCAAGCTAAGCACCAGGTAATTTAGTATTAATATAGAAGTATAGATTAATGACACTAGTTTTTAGTTTTCCAATTAAACATAATATAATTTATTGTTTTGGATATGTAATAAGCGTCCAAAGATATCTGAAAGACATTATGACAAATCTGATCTTACCTTATCAGGAGTTAAATTGCAAATTAAATACGTGGGTTTTCATTGCGTATTTATATAACGGATAATAAATTGTTATCAGTTACCTACTTTGTTATCAGATGTTTAGGCAAATCTCTTAATCTCTACAAAGAGATGCATTAAAAATATATGCTTCTTGATTAATAATTGTCGTTCAGTGTAAAAAATATGTTGTTGTTTTATAAAAAAAAAATAAGGGAACTTTTAAATAGTGTTGTGAAGTGTATGAATGGTATTTTATATGTGACGTCAACATTAAAAAACAACAACATTCTCATACAACCCTTTTTGGAAGTAAGTGCACTAAGCACTAAAACAATAATGTCAGTATTTCAACACGAAAGTGACTGCAACGATTGGCAATAACGGCCTATTTATACGTTAACTACGGTTTTACTGACAGTAACTGTCGATAGATGGCGATGAAACAGTTAATGTATTACTTTGAGTTTATAAAGAAAATTTATCGCTATAAGTAGTAATTGTTGTTAATAATATAATATTGAATAATTATTTAAGAATTAAAATAATTATTCTATATTATTAATATTATAGTTGTTACTTGTTCATAGAACTATGATATAAGCTAAGCTCTACACTAACATTAAGTTTTAAGGGTTATATTTTATTTCCCGTTTCGTGATCAATAAAAGACAAACCTTCACTTGATTTGAACGCCAAGGCGGCCTTACGTTGCGAAGTAATCTACGGAGTAATCCAATAAACGTCTAATATCTCCGAAATGTGGAGAACCGATGGTGAATTTTCTACCAATAGATCCCTTTTTATAGGAAAAAGATACAGATAGGAATCATAGGTCCTAAATAAATACATACAAGTTTGTGTTGACTGTTCGACTCCTAAAAGTATTTGTGAAAGAATTTCACAAGAAATATCATTGAGAATGACTCATTTTACGTCAACACTTGCCAACTATATTTTTTAAAATAGAATTATATTACAGATGCTAATATATAAATTTAAAAATATATATATTATAGTCGTACCAGCTGCTGCCCGCGACTTCACCCGCGTATAAAAAAAAACCTATTCTCCATACCTACCTGTACATATAAAATTTCATCTAAATGGGTTAAGCCGTTTCGGAGGAGTATGGCAACTAACACTGTGACACGAGAATTTTATATATTAGATTTGAATTGAAGTAAAATTTAAATATCAATGTATACAACATACGTATAATATACTAGCTGCTGCCCGCGGCTTCGCCCGCGTGGAACATTTAGCCTATGTCTCGACTGAAATTCTATTCTAAGCGCCTATTTCTCAAACGTCAATTAGGCCAAACTGTCATTGAAAGTCACCGGTAACCGGGAATAATTTGGCTGATATACCTTTGTTTGTACGGTAAACGTCCCAAACATTAAATAGAAAATAATAATAAAAAATCGGCTATCGAATGATGCAGTAAACCGAGTGCATAATTCAATATAACAGAAAATGATTTCTAAAAGTAAATAATCAACACTACTTGTAGTTCGTGAAAGAGCCTCTTTCATTAAGGGCCTCTTTCATTCAGAAACATTAATGTTGGTAATTTTTTTTTTTAAATCGGATGAGTAGTTTCGAACATATAAACAAACAAACATACAAACTTACCTCTTTATAATATTACTATATATATATTATACAAAGCATATTTAATTAATTAGTAACGATGAATGTAAACAGATTTAACGTGTCGTGAGACGGTGGTTGTGTAGTGTCGTGCCAAGTAGGTACGCTTAATTAGTCGTACAAGTATGCAGACATGTCGTCTTCCGTTACTTAATGTATCAAAATTAATTTAGTTACATAATAACGATGTCGCTGGTACAAACAATACAACAATTTAGTAAGTAACTAGGTCTGTTAACATAGTGTATTGAACAATATTCATAGGATATTTTTTTACTGAAACCATAACATTTATTTTAAACTAGCTGGCGCCCGCGACTTCGTCCGCGTTGAATAAGAAAAAAGTATCCTATCATGTTTCCTGTACGTCTAAATGTTTATCTACCAAGTTTCATGAAAATCAGTTAATTCGTTTAAGAGTTATGGAGGAACATACATACATACAAAAAAAAATTCTAAAAATCGTCAATTTAGTTTCAGTATCATGTTTAGAGCCTATAAACACGATATCTCTGAAAACAAAGTAACTTACTCCATGACCAACCCTTACAGATTTATTATTAGTATTGATTATTGATTTATTGCTCATATATATTTTTTGTTAGGCATTATTTTTAATTTTTATTTTAAGATGATCCCTCGTGATTTCCCTGGATGAAGGACCCAATGTTCTTTTCTGTATAATATCTTTGATAACGTGTATGCAAAATTTCATGATGATTAATATCGAAATAATATTATAAATGCAAAAGTAAGTACTCTTCCATTTATAATATTAATTCGATGTTATCAAACGCTTTTTGGCAATAGTGTAAGTTATAAAGAAAAATAATTTGCTTTAGGAAGGACGTAGGTATTGTTCAGTATTTATTTGTCTATTATTTCAATAGTTTAGACTATTGAACAATAGACCAAATAATCTGTAATATGTCAAAACACGGTCAAATCATTATTATATTATACTCGTAGATAAGTTGGTGGGATTATATTGGTATTGTGTCCTTGGAACTTAGATGCTGGTAGCCATGGAAACCTCTTGGCCGGCTCTATAAAACTTGGTAGTTATTGTATTTTTTTATAGATAGAGTTTTGTACTGTCGAATTTTAAATAAGCTATTAAAAAATCTATAGGTACTTACATACTCGTATATTCAAGTTAAATAAAAAAATAATAATAATGATTTTATCGTTTTTACCCATTTACATTGGAAACTAACTTCACTATTTGAATTACTAATTTGACTCATTCAAAGTTTGTTATCGTTCCAACCAATTTCTATGCGGTAAGTTCTCCCTACTTGTTTTATGTGAGTGCACTGTCTTGTTCCACAGAACATTGTGCTATTTATGTTGAATACGCTTAGCGTTGCTCTTCGTAACTCGGTTACTGTGACCTAATTATTCTCCAGAAGACGGAGCAATTCTTGTCAAGTTAAAGGGATATCGTGTATCTTTGAGTAATGTGTTTATCCATTACTCAGCCCCCTTTCTATCCTTAGAGTTTATTGGAAAGAACTAAAACAAAGGATTTATCGTCACCATAGTTGCCTTATTCAGGTTAATTATCTGGTCTTTTTAGTACTAGCTGGTGCCCGCGACTTCGTTCGCGTATAAAATAAAATAAATAAATAAGCAATGTAACGCCTGGCATCTTTATTGCCATTACACTTTTGCCAGGTGTTAGTTTTCTTAATTTTAGTTGATCCCTCGGGAAGCAACACTTTTTTTCTGGATGAAAGGTACCTTTCTTGTATCGCTGACAACGGGTATGCAAAATTTTATAATGATCGGTGGAGTAGTTAAGGCGTGAAAAGGTAGCAGACAGGCAGGCAGACAGACTGACAGATAGAGTTACTTCCGCATTTAATAATATTAGTATGGATTAGTAAGGCTATAGTTGTAGCTTTTCTTGCGGTATCATTTTGATGGTTTTATAAAGACCCTCAGACACGCTGTATAACACAAGTAACGCCATTGGTGCTGCAAGTGCATTGCCGACCATAGAAGGATTAAGGATAGGATTGAGAAGGGAAATGTGGACTCTGGTGGCAACCCTTACTTACTCACAGAAACACAACAGATAACAAGCTAATATTCTGTACTGTGGTTGTTAAGGTGCGATTCCGCGGGACGTGGCAGACGCCAGACGGCAGCGGCAGACGGCGACGGAATGTGCAATTGACGGCAATTGCCAATTGCCACGTCCTGTCGCGATTGCAGTCGTATGTCGGAATCGGTCTCATACAAGTGAATACTGCAAAGTAACGCCGTCTGTCGTCGCGGCACATTACGTAGCCGTCTGCCGTCTGCCGCGTCCCGCGGAATTGCACCTTTACTGCCACCAAACGGGCTGTCCAAATGACTGCGAACGTGCCCTGTCGCTATACCTTTCTTACCTCGGATATGAAGAAACAAAGGAATGAAATTTCAGTTTTTATATTACAGTACTTGGCACAGAGTTTCTGTCTGAGATGGCCTCTCTTTTTGTTGGGAACTTTTGAGTGTTGCGACTCGACGCGGCGGGATGTAGTGTTGTAAATCTGTCTTAGCGGACTTGATGAATGGTTATATCGGTGTACTAAAACAGAATATTGGAACTGGGTAGTGATTTAAAGTGAAGTTGTGTGAAACTTTGAGATTGCAATCTCTGGAGATACGTATTAGGGTTGTTGACGTTTGTAATGTTAGCGAGCGGCACAAATAATTTTGTATATTCAATACTCATACTCAGACCAAATAGACCGGAATTTCGTGGAAAACATAGTGAAGCCGGTTTTATAAAGATTTGCGAGTAGGCTTTTTTACTGTATTTAGATAAAACCTTTGGTTTCTAAGGTTGTTTATGTGTGAATTATGATTCCGTCTGCTTTTTATTTTTTAAAACTTGGTTTTTGTATTTTTCTAGTAAATATTTTAATAAGGCGAAGCGACGGCTCCATTCTGCTGTCCATTTAGTTCTTATTTTATCTGGAATCTAATATAACTTTGTCTCATTGTAAACACACGTACAATAGCCAAGTTAGCTGGTGTCGACGGTCAGGAAACAAACATAATGACAAAACTACCTTGACCCGGATAAACAATTTTGTTTAACTAATCGATTAGTAAGAATATAAGAATGTGACATCGGATTAAAAACGCTTTTCGTGTTTCTTTTATAATGGGAACAGCTATTTTCTATATTGTATTAAATTAACTGAATGTATATAACAAATGTTTGAGCGAATATTGGTGCGAATGGATTTCTACCGTAGAAACCATATCACATATTCGTTATATTTAATTAATATTAAATGAAATTATTTAATTGTAAAGAAAACGACAACCCTAAACATGATATGGTACAAACGAGTACAAAGAACCGAAGTACACACAGGGTGATTTATCAATCAATATTGATCAGAACGGAAAAGTCTGAAACCGTAAGTTTAAACTGTACTAGTGTAGTTACTAATTTAAAAAAAAATATTGTTACAGGATTATGGCGTTAAAATAAACGTAGGAAGTAAACGTTGAAATGGAAATTTGTTTTGTGTTTCGTTATGTTAAGGTCGGCACACGGTCCACTTGAAGATAAGTGGCTGCAAGTACGCTGTCGACTTAATCAAAATTAAGGATTAGGAATTGGGAAAGGATAGGGAAATGGGCTCTGGCCTCCCTTACTCATTCACACAAAAGCACAAACATAAAAGCACAAGTGCTGTTACTTCAAGGTGGTCTTCTGTAAGGGGCGTGAATATTGCTACCAGATAGGCTGCCTAAATGACTGCTACACGCAGTATGTCCTGCCACTATTTACAGACCAGGGTCAACTTTGAAAAGTACATTTCCAAAGATGACCCGCCGGTAATCGAACCCGGGCAAGGCAAGGAAACTAAGCAGTAAAGGATAGTTTTAATTTTAAGATCGAGCTACATCCAAGTGCCATGAAACGAGTCAAGAGGCTCTTCTATAAATATACGCTTCACATTTCTACTGCTGGCAACTTTTTTTATTATCATTTATCGAATTGAAAAGTTCATTCGCGCGGCTAAGTAGATATTTTTGAGAAATTTCCGTTATTACCAGCGAAGAGAAAAGTTTTCGCTAACTTGACGAGTTTATTTATGTTTATTAATATCATAAATAATCATAGAATCTTCAGGTTTTCTTCAATATTTTAATGGAAAAGTTTTTGAAATGCCATTATAAGTGTTAACGCGTTCGTATAACACGTCGGAAATATCTCGGTACTTCGCAACAAACTATTTTAACTTTGCTTTGTACACGTATGACACGAACGTATAACATAAAAACACACACACACATATTAACTATTTTTATTAAATTAACTTTTTTTGTACTGTCTTTCTATTGCCGACCGTAGCGAACGGTATTGCATTCTTTCGAGGTGCCAAGAGATTTCCGACGGGTATGTATACTACTGTATGGCGTCTTTGTTGTACGAAATGTCTGTCTCGTCGTAGTAGCAAACAAGTCTTGTGTACGTGCGACTCCAAGTCACTCCCCTCACCGACCGCCCAGACTGCTCGTAAAACGTACATTAAGCTCTTTAATAATTTACTCTGTCATTTAATGGCATTGCTTCGGAATACGTTTTGGAGTAATAATAGATAGCCTCATGTAATGAACACGAAACGCCTATTTTCTCCCTAAACTGAAGTAAACTCTCTTCTTGATATTCGAACCTACTATCCTGATATCAAAATGCTCTTTGTCCGGTTAACAAGAAACTCTATATTTAAGTGTCTTATGTACGATATAAGAGATTTCTCTCTTAATCGTTGTCTTAATTAGTTATTTATTATACTTATAGCCGCATCAATTTTACCACGCTATTTATGGATTTCTATAGAAAACTAGCTGTTGCCTGCGAATTCGTCCAACGCCGGCGGCGGCGCCGCCACAGCGACAGTGGCGCCCAATTTTTTATATTTTTAGACGATCTCTCGAGAACCTACATTTTCGCAGGATAAAAAGTATCTAATATATGAAAATCCAGGTAATAAACTATATGTGTGCCACAATTCACGCAAATTCGTTCAGCAGTTTTGCGTGAAAAACAAAAATTAAAATTTTATATAAATTAGCGGACAACCAAACAGTTGAACGAAAGCACATATAATACTCGGAAATTTAGGTTCATTATAATTAAAGGCACTGCGTAAGACAGACCAGCGGAATAGTAGAATGTAGTGATACATTAGCGGCGGGAATAGAAGAAAATTTTACTCTTAAAAATAGTAGTAGTCAAAACAAATATAAAAACATAGAATTTACAAACTCAAGAATAAACTCATTAAAATTAATCTTATCTGGTGACTAAATTCATGAAAGCTCTGATACGTTCTTCTTAAATATAAATAAGCTTACTAAAAATTTAGCGGTGATTAATTTAACTTCAGAAATGATAGAGTAATTTATTAAACGACGGCGCTTAAACATAGCTAATAAAACGAAAATGCCACCTTAAGTTCGTTAAAGGAGATAAATTTCCTGCTAATGGCGCAACAGATCCTATTAGTTAGTAAAGAAGATGAGCTAAAAAGGAAAATGAGAAAGTATTTGAAATTGTGGAAGTGACTGATTAGTCGGCATAATTATATAATTTTGCTATAACAGGTTTAACTTTGTTTTTAGTATTTAAAACAATAATTATAATTTAGTTATTTTTAATGAGTAAGTTAGTAACTTTAAGTTATTTTTAATGAGTTGGATGAATGTGGGAATGTTAAATCATGTTGTAATTGAAACAGTGAAACAGTTATATTCATTAAATAAGGCAAAAATATACTTTTAATGGTAATTAAATTTATACCATTCTTACTAGGATTTCGGAATAAAAAATAGCGAAGCAATAGATGACGTTTCTGAAAAAAAAAAATCCAAAAAAAAGATTTTGTCATCTTTAAAATAAAATTATGCTGATGATGATAATGTCTAATCTACATAAGAAATCGAAAACACTCAAAGATGTGGGTCCAAATTTAAATCTGCACCTGACGTGGCGTTAGTTTAGAATTCTACTCAATGACCTTATAGCAGAGATTTATTTGTTGAATTACAATTTGGGAAATTTTATGGAACCACTGGCTGTTAACCCAGTTACACAAAAGCCTCAGATTCAATTTCCGTTGTCTTAAAGCTCAGCCTAAAGGTATTAATATTTTTTATAATGTGGGTCTGAAGGATTAAATTAAAGGATTTCTTTGTGAATTTGATGCATAAAAACCTGGTTAGAATTGAATCATCTATTTTAAATTGTAAATAAAAGGTTAGGTAAATTAATGCAGGAGTTGATAACATCGCAACAAAGAGTGACGTGCACCTACTAGAGATAATCAGTGGAGCACTCAAGGCAACCACTTACGCATTTGCTACATTTAGTAGAATAATTGCCCTGTAGAATATTATTAACCTTGTCAGTGATTATTTTTAGGTTCGTATTCGTCAAGAGCGCGTGTTTTAGTTTTAAAAATGTAAACAACTCAACTATGGTTTTAATAGTTAACGAAAGCGTCAAAACAGCCCGTTTTGAAAGTTATAGTTACAGTTTTTACGAGCCCGTTGGACGAGTGGCAAGGGCGCTTGCCTAACGTCTCAGGGGCCCCGGGTTCGATTTCCGGCGGTGTCAACTTTGGAAATAAACTTTTCAAAGTAAGGAGGTGGTTAGCTGCCCAAATGACTGCGAAACGCAGTGTAGCCTGCCACTATTTTCTAGATCCAGCCTATCTATTGTCCAGATTTATTTATTTATTTATTATTATTTAACTGATTCTTTTAGGATGTTCAAAAATATTATACAATGTCTGTCTACTACTTACTATGCGATAGTGAACAAGCAAAGTAGGAACGAAAATTGTTTTGTTTTAACTAAACTATTTGTTTTATAATTCATAATAATTTATTTACAGAAATATTGTACACCAAGTTTTGTTTGCTCAAGGCTGGCACGGACAAATTATTATCGAGTTTGCATGAATATTTTAAGACGCAGAGGTCATGCGAAAAGTTTACCCGAACTGTGTACAACTACTACTAACTACTTTAAAAATTCTGAATTTTGTTTTTGTATATTCTATTTACGATTCTAGTTGATTCCATAGTCAAACCCTTTTAGTTAATTAATGCAACCAGTAAACCTTAAACACTTCAATGACAAATAATTGTTAATAATGATACATTTTCGATAAATAACAAACATAACAATTGTCGACAAATGGATTAAGTTATTGACACACATCGAAGTCTACAGATTGAATTTGGTATAATGAAGTGATTACCAAGTGAATTGTTAAAAAGCCGCCAAAGCACACAAGGATGATTCAAGGTTGGGCCTACAATTTCTTTTTGGTTTTTGTATGTTATGTATGTTAGAAGCGATGATGCACTAACAAAGAAAGAATAAATGCCAAAAACTAACAACACCCTGAAAATCCGTAAATTTCTGAAAAAGTCTGCCAATTGAGGACCTGTCTGCAAGTTGTATAAAAACCTCTCTAGGTATCTATGATATAATAAGTTGAACCGTTTGTTTATTTATTTGAACGCTTTTATATCTGGAACAACTAGTCAGATTTTTTTAATATCCCGTTTCTTGATCCGCATCCGTAGACTTAGGTTACCCAGAATTACCGAGAAGAGCCGGTAAACAGGTAAAAAAGTAATAAGTAAATTGTAAAATAACAATGAAAATTTCAACTCAAAGATTCTAATCTTTGAGTTGAAATTGGTGATAGAATACACTATCACCAGCTAAAACGTACAACACTTTGAGGCAATTTTCTCTTGGAGGCACGTTCAGGATAATGTTACTTCATCGATCATGGTCAGTTAACCTTATGAAGTTAATGAAGAGACAAAACTTGAAGAGGCTAACAGAAATGAACAACCACTGAACAAAATAGAGCAAATGAACAACATAAATGGGAATAGGGAAATCTGGAGTAACGCTAGATGCCTATTCAATCGAGGTCACACATACCGTGAGTGAAGCGTGAAGGTTCTGGATGTTGTGGTGGCTATAAATAACATGCTACCCTCCTATTTTAAGGGGAAAAACTGGCCTTTTTGAAACGGACAAATTCTTAAAATAGGTATAAGTCATGCACGTGTGCCAAACCTCTCATCAGTTCATCTGGCCGAACACTTATAGTGACCAACTTATAGAGCAACACCGTGAAATAAAGCAAGGCTTACTAGTACTAATGTGTTTCGTAAAGTAAGGAATGCCAGAGACCATTTCCTTGAGTACTTGTTTGTGTTAATAGGTACACTTACTATCAAATATACCGTCAGCCTGCCTGCCTGAATTTACATAAGAAAAAGTTTACGTATTAATCGTTTTCAATGAATTGCTTGAAAACTTTTTTCAAGTATTTTTTTTGAACAAAAACATTTTATAAATTCAATTGTAATACTAGATCTTCGCATTATATTAAGTTACTAATTGACAGATCAGTTAATAGCTATCATTACAGGATATTCCGAGAGAAACTTGACTACAGTTATATAATAGACAAAGGAAATAACGTCCAAGCACTTTTCCTCCTTCTTTCTTTATAGCTTTGAAACTGTGTCGGTACTTAAATGAGTATTGATTGAAATTGAATGTTAGCATTCTAGAAATAATGGCGTTCCCGTTTAACTATAAAATGAAGTTACAAAATGTTATTACACTTTTTTTACCCTACTATGTAACATCATACAACAACTTTAATATATTATAGTGACCAATCCCCGGTTTCTCAAGGATATAATTTTTTCTGCTTTTTATAGGTATATTTTATTTATGGGTACATTTTAATAAGAATAATTAAGTAACCCTTTCAATATGTGCTCCAATTCTGTAGCTACCCAAATTTTAAATGTTGAACATTTTATTACATACTTCAATGCAACAAAAAATCATTTAAAGTAAATTAAGTAATTATTATTTTATTGGCAAATTGTGTTTAAATTCGTCGTTAAATTTTCTTGAAGACAGAAGATTAAAATAAAATCAGCATAGCACTTAGCACCGAACGTCTCAGAATCAGACATTTTCTTGTTGGTTAGGCATAGTAATCCCTTCGATAAACAATTTGTATAGTCTGTTGCACTAATTACCTCAAATAATATTGTTTTTGATCCAAGGCTCAAGGTATGTTCAAGCTTAAAAGGGTTAACATATAGGTACAGACAGTTATACCGTTAACAGTTGGCTATAACGAGTTTCATCTTTACTTACTTTTACATAACATTACTTTATTGTCCCTTTTACATTATTAGAAAACTAAATAAATGAATTCATAGTCCATTTAATATTAAAGAATATTTTTTTAATATAATAAATTTTAATGAACGAGACGGTAACATAAGCAAAGTAATCCCATCAATAATATAAAATGTAAAAAATGCCAACGCAACGCAGTTCTTCCACTACAAGTTACTCGTATGCCAAGTCTCAATTATTTTAGTTCGTGCCTATGGAAACACCTATTCAACAATTTTGTTATGAATTGTTATCTAATCAATTACCTATCAACATTAGAAATCTTTAATTCTATAATAATTATTATTTATAATCCTAATAAGTACTGTTCTCAAGCGTTGCGGACAAATGATAGTATCTCATAATATCCTAATTTAATACTAGCTACCCGCTCGCGGCTTCGTACGGGTGCAATTTTTATATATATATATTTGTTCTTAATTAATAATCTTAATAAATTTATTCTTTTCTATTTTTAATTTTGATTTATTTCTCAAATCTTTTTAATAGGGAAACCCAACATTGCATTAGCTTATGTTTAAGCTTTCCATTGTATTGGATATCCAAGTTAATCTCCTGTCCATTTTCCTTATTAGTTGATCTTATTTCATTAAAAATAGGGTCATGATTTTCTTTTGTTAAAAATTAGAATTGTATGTTTTAAATATATTTGTATACAAAAATGTACTTTTGATTAAAGAACAAAGATTCATCTAAACTTGAGTAAATCAACAGATTTTGATCATTAAAAAAAAATGTTATTCAAATTTAAAAATTAAAAAGTTTAATATTTGCTCACAATTGAAATATTATATTTTGACTACACTCGTATTAAAATAAGTAGATTTACATTACTTATTTGTTTGTTCAGCCAACCTAAAACCGAAAATAGGGTCGGTTGTTTGATCAATAGCGTATTATATACAAAACAAAGAAGTGGAACAAAACCGAAGGTTGCTTTGTGAAATAACTTTTACACGAGGCGAATTCACTTATAAATTATTTGTATTTGATTGATTATTATTGATTTGTCTAAGATTTTATTATTTGCTTACATTTGTTGAGTATCAACTTCATTCAGCTCAAATAACTTTGTTATCAGAACAAGAACGGTATTTAGAACCGTAAAAAGCTCTCAGTTAATTTTTTGTGTTATAAATCAAATCAAAATATTTATTTATCAATTAGGTTTCTACAAGAAACTCTTATGATCTATATATTTGTATATATTTGTATACAATATATTTGTATATATGTATACATATATTTGTATATCTATATATTTGTATATATAATATTAGATATAAGTCTTGCGATTGTTCTTTTGGATGAACTTTAATGTCTGTTTTTTATTAATAATTTTAGCTAATTCAGAAGAATTATATTTATTTTTTATTTTCAGGTCTGTAACTAGGTAGGTCCTAAGTGGACTTAATACGTAAGTACTCTATCAGATAATTGCACGAGCCACCAGAGATGAGACTTAATCGCGTTTATTAAACTCCACACCGCACTTTGCACTCCAGAGACTATTTTCTCACACCATAGTTTCTCACACTATTATGGCTGTAGAATTTATTATAAACAAAAAATAATAAGATCTACTATATGCATGTTATGTTGTTGTGTTATCCCTAAATGTCTTAGAATGATTGTGATTTTTCTATTGTATTCTTGTTATGATTGCACACAATAAAGATTAGGTAGAGACAATTAAGAAGGTGAAAGAGGCCAGATGGCCTGTTTAGTGTAGTAGGAAAACGTTAAGCGTAAAAATTAATTTAATTATGATGTCTAATTAGTATTGTGATGGGTAATAAATTAATAAAACACTTCCAGCCTTATAATTACAGGTAGGTATTGTTTTGCAAAAAGATATCACATAAATTTATGAAATCCACGTACCTAACTTTATAAAATATGGCCTATGATAATGTAGGTTTCTATAGGTGAAAGAGTTTTTGAGTTTATTCATTACAAACAAAAATACAATTTCTCTTTATTATAATAACTAGCTGGTGCCTGCGATTTCGTCCGCGTTCTGGATGAAAGGTACCCTATGTCCTTTCTGGTGTCTCAGACGTGTATGCGAAATTCCACGGTGATCGGCTCAGTAGTTTTTTTTTTTTTTTTTTTTTTTTATGTTAAGGTCGACAGACAGACTGACGGTCCACTTGATGGTAGGTGGCTACCGTCGCCTATAACACAAGTAACGCCATAAGTGCTACAAGTGCGCTGCCGACCATAGAAGGATTAAGGATAAGGGATAAGGAAGGAGTGGGGTAATGGGCTCTGGCATTCCTGACTCACACACCGAAACACAACAACACATAATGCTGTTATTTCACGGTGGTATTCTGTAAGGTGGTGGTTACTGCCGCCAGACGGGCTGCCCAAATGACTGAGAAACGCAGTGTGCCCTACCACTACTTTTAAATCCAGACCAGAGTCAACTTTGAAAATTATATTAAAATTTCCAAAGTTGACCCCGCCGGGAATCGAACCCGGGGCCCCTGAGACGTTGTTTTTGCATGAAAGCGTGATAAACAAACTCACATTCACATTTATAATATTAATAATTAGTAAGGATGATATAGATGACAATAGCGAATATCTTAAAATTAGCAAACACATTAGGCACAAGAACAATAGCAATTTAAGACCAAACACATTGTTAGACGTTTGCGTCTATGAATGTGATATTCGTGGCATTCCTTTAATTTCGCCACGTACACACAATTACTTGCAATCCTTCCACAACTGTCCAAGTCGAGTCACGTCTGCAATCCTTTGTCTAACCAAGATGGCGCACCCCTATAATCCAAGTAGTCTTGTACATAGTACGTAATTAAATAAATTAATGATGTACGTGTTTGTATTGTTCTCTTCTTACACTCAGACCAAATAAGAACTATACTCGTAGACCGAATTATGCGGACAACATATTGAATCCGGTTTTACTTGTGTGCGTAAGTCGTTCGTTTACTCTATTGAGATTTTATGTTCCAATCTATAACTTCAATTTTTGTTTATCTATTTTATTGAAAACTAGCTGGCGCCCGCGACTTCGTTCGCGTTGAAAAAGAAAAAGTAGCCTATCTTGTGTCCCGTACGTCTAAATGTTTATCTACCAAGTTTCATGAAAATAATTAATTCGTTTAAGAGTTATGGAGGAACATACATACATACATACAGAAAAAAATTCTAAAAATGGTCAATTTAGTTTCAGTATCGTGTATAGAGCCTATAAACACGATATCTCTAAAAACAAAGTAACTTACTCCATGACCAACCCTTACAGATTTATTATTAGTATTGATGTTGGTATCCTACATGTGAAATGTGATGAAGAGTAGTTTCTACTCAATTTAAACTACGCATTTGACATTGCCACTAGTAATATTTCAATAAGGCGAGGCGTATAGTTTGATTGCATTTGAGTGCGTGTAACTGTGTGTAGGTATAATGTACCTACACGGCGAAAGCGTAGTTTTTCCGGCTTCACTCTGTCGCCCAGAAGGCTCTATCTTTAGTTCTTATTTTATCTGAGTTCTTCCTCATTCATATTATACTATAGTCCCAACAGTAACAGTTACGTTTTATTTCTGTATTTAAAAACTTATGACCGATCGTTATTTTCCTCAATAACGGTTTTAAGGGTATACTGTGTAAATGTTCTTGTCTATAGGGAAATAGCAACGTTGTATTGGTTATTTGCTCCCTAAAACCGCAATACTGGGCACCCTAAGCACTTTTCCGTTGACCCCAGGTCGCCTATTACGACAGGCAGGGGACACATATCTCAGTTCAGTGCCCTAATCATTATTATCATGGCAACCTGTCACTGGCCATGCCCTTTATTTAACTCTTTCACACTTACAAATTACATGGAAATGTAAAGCTTAATATAATTTGCAGCTAGGGGAGTGAATTGTTAACGACTCGTAGATTTCTTGGATTTGTTTTTTCATTTTTATTTTATTGTAAAATTTTATAGACAGGCTTGCTGTATAGGTTTTTGTTGTCTATTTTATTATTTCGTTGAAATACTAATGTTGAACAAATCCAAATATAGATTTAATATGACAAAATAGACAATAGATTATTTGAGTACAAATTTTTTTTTTTTCGATTAGCTCTCCTGTAAAAAGTGTAATTTTGATTTGTGGCCCTTTAGTTTTAAAACAGCGATATATTGGCAAACAGGTGAATTAAACACAATCAATCAATCATCAATATCAATACTAATAATAAATCTGTTAGTATAGGTATTGTATGTATGTATGTTCATCCATAACTCTTAAACGAATCAACTGATTTTCATGAAACTTTGTAGATAAACATTTAGACGTACGGGACACAGGATAGGATACTTTTTTCTTTTTCAACGCGGACGAAGTCGCGGGCGCGAGCTAGTACTAAATATTGAATAAAACAACCATCAGTCTTTTTTCAACATACAATATGAAGGATTCTATTTATGCAATAAAAACATTTTTTTATTTTTTGTTTTATGGTCCTTTAGTTAAATTTATATGAGCGAGAAAAAATATTGAAATTAAAAATTAAAATATAAGATGCTTTTATAAGGTTGCAATTTAATATTAGGCTAATATTTCAGCAGGAACATTAATTTCCCTTTGAGTAAGATTCAAGCTCCGGAATACTTGGTCAATAGATATGATAATATCTATCGATCTCTTCTTATTCGCACCTGCTATCTCAAGTTGGCCCTCTTTAACCAATAAAAAGACTGATAATAATTTAAAACGACTGACAATAACTTCTCATTGATTTTTAAAAATTGTCTACATTCTTTAAAAACTTAAGAATGGCTAGACCAATTTTAATTTGTTTTTCACTTAAGGAAAGAGGAATAAACAGCAAACGTTTGGATATCGTTACCAATTTCAATAAAAAAGTTCCTTTCTTTATTGATCTAACATCCTATTTTACAACGTACGTACAGAATAATCGCATTTTTCCTAATCGATTTCCACGAATACTTGGTTTGCTAAGAAGGCTTGACGACGGCATATTATTTTACCGGTTTCATAATATTTTGCTCATATTTTATATTTCTATAAAAGCTGTATAATGTAATCGTTCGGAAGTTTCACTCAAGCCTCTTCAGAATTTCTCTAAAAGTGAAATAATGATGTGTATAAATTTAGGCAAGTATTAAATATTCTAAATATATATAGCCATTTCGACTTATTATATAAATTATTTCCGACAACTGGAAGACCTTTTTTAAAAACTGTATGGTAGACCTTATGTGGATCTACTAGAGCCTTATAATAATTTAGTTTTTGTGTTTATCCAGTGACTTGCAAGAGTTTCTTATATATTAGCTATTATATTATTACTTGCGCATTGACACGATGGCCAAATAACAATTTGTTCATATTGCTAGTAAATGCTTTTCCTGATTTCATATCACTATTTACAAATACTATGTTAACTATGATTCAACAGTAAAGTTAGTTTCATTTGTTATGCTTTGAATACTATTCAAACGATACTAACAACGTTTTTGTTTGTTATGTATTATGTAACAGTTCAAACAAAATTCATTCAATATAGTTGGGGAGCCCAAGAGGGGATTTCTGGAGTCACTCGAGCGCGTCAGATTAAGCTATGGTATATTAATTACATGCTGAAAAGTGTGCATTTTAATAATCTGACGATTTGGTTGGTGAAGTTGGCGGGGGTGGGGGTAAAATTTTAAATACAACTCGAGCGCGTCAGATTTTCAGAGGGGATGTTAAGTGAGCCTAAACTAAGCTCCCATTTAAAATTCAGACGATTCGGATGTAACGCAAGCTCGTGGCAGCTTTTTGAAAATGCAAAAAATATTTTTGACGATTCTCATTTTGTAATACTCGAGCGCGTCAGATTTTCATACAGACGGTTCAGCCTAAAGTCCTGATCTTGCTGATTTTTAATCTGACGATTATATGGAGGATTTTTTAAAATACAGCGCCTACAAAATTTTGAACGCTTGTAGACGCTCACCTCACCGCTGAAATGAAAAACTTCATATAACCTTTTTTTCTTCTTACCATCCAATCTTCAAAGTCAAGGTCCCCACGACGCTCGAGTGACTACACATTTAGCATCGTGGGCTTCCTAACCAATAGTTATAATTTTTTAATTTCCATATTTTTGAATATATTATACTTTTGGCAATGGCAGGGCACAACGCAGTGCGCTGGAGAGCCTTGGTGGGTAGCGGATGTCGTGTCACGTTCCCGCGACTCCGCCCATCTACGGCCACGTTAGAAAGTCGTTGGGTTTTAGCCAGTAGGAGTCTCGGTATAACCCTACGCTGCCGGGTATCCATGAGGATTTCCCAACATTAAAAAAAGGGCACAACGCAGTGGAACAATCGCGAATTCATAAATGCAAAACGCTATTTTGAACTCATAAATTCGTGAATAAGGGATGCCAGAGCACATTTTCGTATCCCTCCTAATCCCTTAATTGCCACCCGATCAAATGGTAACATGGTAGCATCAAATGGCTTTCACCTTACCTGCCGACCTTTAACTAAAAATTACAGTTACAACCGTTTCGGAATTCTACAAAAAAGAAGACGATAGGTACGGGTAACTTAATGGATTCTCTTTACAAGTATTATTTGTAACAGAAACATAAAATGCAGAAGTTTTAAATCCCTTGCATGTTTATCCATACATTACTTACGAGTAGATCATTCTCATATCACCCCTGTTGTGTCCCTCAAGGCTTTAATATCGCTTGCTGTCACTTGGGATTTTTAGTTGACATTCTAGTAAATTTGGTTTCTTGTACTGTTTTGTACTATTGTGGTATGGTATGAATCGATCAGAGTTAAACATAGTTTAACATAGAACAACAGTATTTCTTTTATGCAATCCTTACATAATATAAATTTGAGGTAGCTTTCCGTGTCTGTCTGTCTGTAAGTATATCCGCTTACCTCTCCCAAATCACGCAATGCAGTTTTTATGCAGTTTTTACCATCAGTTAGATAATTTTTCACGGAAGGTTTATACATATAACAAAACCTAATTAAATTTCTATGTAAGTAGAAAAAATAAAACAATATTTTGCAAGCATGTCGGCAAAACTAACCCAACGGACTTTGGTACGGTTTTCACAAAGGAAAGAAGGATAAACTAGGAAGGTTTGTGTATATAAAACATTGCATCCCAGGCGAACCCGAAAGCGAGTCACTAGTCCCTAATATAAAAAAAAATTAAAAAATCACGTAAAACTACTTTACATTTTAAGAAGTTCCAATGAATTTCAATCATTTTCTTTGTCTCGGCCTGCACCTAAAGAATAAAATATTACTCTTGATATCCTGCTAAAGTGAAACGGAATAAATAAATAATTCCACTTTGACAAAGGAGATATTCTTGAAAATGTAGTTGACGTTAAATTATTATTCGGACCAAAGCAAGAGAAGTTGAATTAGTTTTGAATTTCTTTCTTGATATTAGGTACTCACTTGTAATCAAATTATAAGGGCTTGTTGATAAAGTTGGGAAGTAAATTTCATATAAAGGGCCTCTTTTGCTCCGAACCCAAGCAAAATAGGATCCCTTGTGGAAACTTTTGATGGAAAACGAATGTCGGTGCTCAGTCCGGTTAAGACCCAATATATTACTCTTACACTGCCATCCCTGTCTGTAAGAGTTATGACCAAGTATTTACTGCTTTCATACATCATTTGAAAGGCCTTTTTGTACTCGTATAATTTAATGAACACGGGAGGGACCTTTCTCTAAATAAATCATATCATTTTCAAAGTTCTAGTTTATTGTTATTTTGCCTTTAAGCAAAGCAAACTCCAACCCAGATGAAACGTTTAAGTCAAATCTTTGAGAATGCTGTGAAATGTGAAAGGAAATGCTAAGAATACAAGAGATATAACAGTAAGAGCTGTGGCAATAAATTGCAGGAGTTGAACTACTACAGGAGACTTCAAGATGAACGCAATACAATTTTATGTTTTTACTAAAGACAGCAGGATTTTATTCACAGCTCTCTTTAATAATCCCATATTTTAGCGGAGCACGAATTATGCAAACATTATTCCAATGCGCATTGCAATGTATTCCAGCTCAATACTATTTTATCATTATTTTTCGCATTTTTTTCATCCGAATTTATCCGGGTTGTTTGATGAACGGATCTCCCTACAAAAACCCAAATGGCTATTTATTATTTACAGTTTGTCCCCAAGAAGAAGCTTCAATTCATGCTCGAAAAGGAAGGCCTCGTTATGACAAATCTGGGATTATCTGGTATTCTATCCCAAGGGATTATGTTCAAATGAATAAATGCTTAATTCCACCGTTTTCACACAAATTTATGTTTATAAATACCCTTTCACCTTCCACCTACTATTTTTAGATCAAATGCCTTCGTGGCTACGTAGATCATCCCGACTGACGCATGCAATTATGTATTTCGTCTCCAATGCTTAACTAAATGAAAAATTTTCGCCACTAAAATAAATTTTCTCACGTGGTTGTCATAAATGTTTGAATCACAAGAAAAATATATTTGGCACCGTTACGTTTCTATGAATCTTGTTTATTTTATCTCCAAAGACAAAAATAATATCTTAGGTTTATGAGAATACATAAAATATTTAAGTTTCAACGCAAAAACTGTAACAAATTTTCTGTGAGTTAAGATACTAGACGAAATATTTATTACCTAACTAGGTACAAACTTGAAGATTATTTCTTTCAGCTTAGACATCAGGATTTTCTAGTGAGCATTTAGCCTAACTAAAAATTTTGGATTTTTTTTTAAAAGAAGTTTTGTTAAAAGAAAATTTAAAATTTTTAGAGAAATAGATGGATTTTTTTAAGTGATAGATAAGTGAAATATAATAACGCAGCTATTTTTTGAAGTTTAATAGTACTATATTAATCTTAAAATCACATATTTGCTAATTGCCAAGACCAATATTTAATAACAATTTGTTCGAGCAATTGTACATTATTTGTTATACTTGGTTTCTTTGTTTTTTTTTTTTGCGAATAAATTTCATTTATTTAGGCACTATCTATTGCGGTCGAAGCGTTTTGATGGATCTCAAATTAACTTCTCTCGTTAAATTATAGACTATTGAGTTATTATAATATATAAACTATGACATGTTACAGTAAATTTTCATCAACGAGTGATTGGTGATAGCTGTATTGAGTGGTTGACACGTTTATATAACGAGCCGTGAGTAGAAACGCAATTGAATTACAGGATTCACTGTGTTTCATTTGTTTTTATAAATCAAAACAAAGTTACACAGTTTAATTAATTGAAGTTATTTTAATAATAATATACTTAATTAATTGTGCATAAAGCAAATTGAACCTTAAATAATCTAGAATTACAACGTATAAGCAACGTAATAGTTTCAACTAGGATATAGTTTTATGCAACATAAAAATAATCGTTCAATAAATTAAATATGAAACATCCAATAGCATTCGTGCGCCATCTGTTAAAGTTTTCTGAAATGAAGTCGAACAGTTTCATGGAAACAATTTTCCCGTAGTGAAGCCTGAAAATAGATTACGAACTCGTGTTAGTTTCTCGACTTTTTCATAGAGGGCGCTGTTAAGTACACAAAGGACACTTTTTCATACAGGACGCGCACTTTCAACAATCATAATTTTGTGTGATGTTTAAAAACAAGAAAAAAAATTTTTTTTTGACAGGATTTTTTTAAATCAGCGTTACTTTAATATAGTACTTCTAAACGATACGAGTTAAAAGTGAAACAAAAATAAAACATTCCTACAAATGTATTTCCAGTGACAATTGAGTTTAGCTGCCTGTCAGTGTTACAAATGAAAACATACGATCCACATTTTCTTTACTAGCTTTGCGCAATTCACATACACAAGGAATACTAAAGAGGAAGGGAACAGTACATTATATTATATTGATGTAAACTTTACTTATATAATTGTATTTACTAACATTGTTTTGCCTTTTGTTCAATTCTCATGTATGTTTCAATGTTTTGAACTCAAGGGGTTATCTTACGGAGTCCGATGCTATTTTGAACAACAGTTTACTACTTTAAAAACTAGTTTTAGTGGTTATATTTTACGTCCCACTGTTGGGCTTCAGTCTAACAGATGTTATATGTTAGATAGATCCCTTCCGTCCCCTTAGATCCACAGCTCGGCTCCACATGGGGGGGATGCGCGGATACCTTTATCTCCTCTTAAATCCACATTTGGATGGATTGGTTTACTATGTGGATTGGTTTTGGTTTACTATGTGGATACTTACCACATAGTAAACTAAGAACTTTCCATATATATTATAAGTTACTCTATGCCAAGAGCTTCACACACAAACCATGAATGAGGTAGTAGTGTTTTTGTATGTTAAGGTCGACAGACAGGCTGACGGTTCACTAATTGTCACCTGTAACACAAGCAACGCCATAGGTGCTGCATAGAAGAATTAAGGATAAGGGATAAGGAAGGGGTGGGGTAAAGGAATTTGGCATCCCTTATTCACTCACTGAAACACAACAGCACATATGCTGTTATTTCACGGTGGTCTTCTGTAAGGTGGTGGTTACTGCCTCTCAGACGGTCTGTCCAAGTGACTGCGAAACGCAGTGTGCCATACCTAATGCATAGTGTTATTTATACTAATATATAAAGATGAAGTTTGTTTGTTTGTTTGTTTGGTTGTACGCGCTAATCTCAGAAACTACTGGTTCGAATAGAAAAATTCTTTTTGTGTTGGATAGTCCATTTATCGAGGAAGGCTATAGGCTATAAAGAACGCGGACGAAGTCGCGGGCACCAGCTAGTTAGTGATATTTCTAATACACGTCAAATAAATAACAGATTGTGGTGCAGTTCCGACAAGATTTCTAACCTATTGTTATGACATAATAACCAACTTTGTTCGAAATTTTCGCACAAACAACTACGAGTACATAAATAAATTTAAAATCTTTATTTGCACAAACGCACATGCCTTAATACAGAATCTTAATTCATTTATACAGCAGTTACAGTACAAAGTAAATTTTGTTCTACCCAACAAGGGCAAGTAAATAATTGTATTTAATTGTTTTAATTTATTATAAATTTTCTTATTTTTATAATAACTAATATGTGTTAAAGTAAAGTGTTATTAACACAATTGCACAATTGCTATTAACACTTTAAGGTCGTGATAGAACAGTAGAAACAGTAAAGATTTTGTAGTTTTTTGTTTTTTATTTAATTGATCCTTTCCTGTGCGTTATTATTTGCAAAATTTTGCAAAATTGAAAGGGTGACGTAATGTTTAACTTTTGTTCAATGATAAAATTATATCATGAGTGCATCAAACTACTACAACATGGAACACGCGTGCCATACAAAACACTACGAATTTTATGGAACATTTAAAAGTGACATATGCGTAGAGCATGAACTGTCATTTAAAACAAAACAAACATATTAATAATTTAAAGAAAATGTGACTTTACGTCAACCCATTAGTTTAAAATGAAATAGTAGAAGTTGATCATTACTACCTTTTACCATTGACGCGTGAAGGCAAGAGTCCGCCATGATTCTGTCAAAGGCGTTCTTTTTATGTGCCGCTTTGGCATTTGTGACGCAAATTCCATTGTAGTATTTCGATGCATGATTGAAATAAGAATCGTTATGACTTATGAAGTTGCCACACAGCATTTATTAAATGTTTTGAAACGTATGTAATAAACATGTTTATTTTAAACTAGCTGACCCGACATACGTCGTTCTGTTAAAAGGAGGAACTGTGTTTGCTGATGAGTAATTTAAACAATATTTACGTGAAAATTTATTTGAAATGTTTGAATTTTATTGTCAGCAAGAACTTTGCATGGAAAAAAGAAAAATGGTGTTAAGTTTTCTTGGAAATTTTCACATAAAAACTTTTGTACAAAATGAGAACAAATACAGTATTTCAAAATATAACACAATGAATATTTTAGTAACTATCAGTTAAAATCAATAATCTTTTAAAACTTTTATAACTGAAATGTGGTCTTAACCATTAAGAATCATGAGAATCATATTAGTATAATAAAATTAAAAAAAAATCTTTTATACTTAACATTTTTGTTAGACCTAATTTAAGTTATCGATAAACGAAAAACATAAAAAGATTAAACCTCGATAGATTTATATTCTAAGTTTGCCTTTGACCCACATACATTTTAGATCGCGACTGGTTTAAGGCCGAGCGATTTATGAACTAATTTTTTTTCACATATTTCGTAAAATAAAACCAGGATTTCGATCTACTCTAACCAGAGTCAACCGACACTTTATTTTAGAAATGAGTTCTTTCGGAGGTCTGATTTTCTTTAGGGGCTTCTTCTGAGGATCGTCATCATCGTATTGCCTATTTTTGGCCGAAACCTTGGTAAAATATCTTCTTTGTAAAAAATCAATCGCCGTGCATTAATCTCCACAAAAGTCAAGAAGAATGATTTTGATTCGATTTTCACTTATGGATTTTTTTTTATATTTTAAAATTGCACTCCGGGCGAAGCCGTGAGCGGGAAATTAGTATAAAATAAAAATGCATGGGATTAAATCATTGTTATTAATACATAATTGTAACTGGCACAATTGTTATTTCATAACAAAAAAGGTTTCTCTCACCGTTTCTTCTCTGCTAGAACGCCATTTTGTTTTCGAAACGGCAGTAGCTTTTTGATTTCAAATAACTGATCTTGTTACCCTATTTTTGATAAATAAACAATTTCATTTATTCATGATTAGAATTGCTTTTGCAGTTGAAAACGTTCGTCCGAAATTTTCGGCAAGGGCGGTGTGTAGCAACAGGAATTCGTGTGTATTCCTGTTGCTACGGACCAAATAACAATTCCGTCATCTCACGTCATAAACCATGTTTATTGCTCGTGTCTGGAACATTGATTTTGTGTATATGTACCCGTTTCACTTTTGTGGCCGCCCATTACATACACACCGTCACCGTTCGTGTAAATAAATTCCTTATGGACTTATTTTGGAAATGTACCTAAGTAGTTAAAGGAGCTCGTTAAAGTTATAGTAAGAAAACTATGTTACGGAAAGGGCATAGTCGAATTTAATGGTGTCTGTATATGTCTGTCTGTGTAGACATTGTATTGTAAACTTTAGGTAAATGTTTTGTATACAAGGACATTTGGATAAAGAGGCAAAGACTACGATAACTGCGTTAGTTATGGCAAATCCGTTTATGCATGGACTGAAAAAAGTTCACAGAATCACGGTTCTGTGTAAGTATAGGTAACTACAGTCGCTCGGTCACTTTATTACCTAGAGCAAAAAAAAAACTTACTAATACATAAAATTGAAGTGTATGTTTGTAATGTCAAAATATTGCTGTTTTTACTGTACTTAAAGTAAAAAAAAAAAATTTATTTTATTTTTTGTCTGTCTATTTGTTTCGGCTAAACTCCGATACGGTTGGACCGAATTTGAAGGGATTTTCACTGGCAGATTGCTAATGTTACAGGGGTAACTTAGGCTACTTTTATTTTAGAAAAATAAAAATATAATAAGTGTCCAAACCGCGCGCTCCCCAAGCGCACGCAACATCAATCAATCAAATCAAAACATTTATTTATCAATTAGGTTTCTATAAGAAACTCTTATGATCGTCATTATAAATTTAAATTTACCAGGCTTTCGGAAAAAAGCCAAGATGACGATCCTGAGAAGAAACCCCAAAAGAAACTCAGGTTTGGCTATTACTTGTTAAAAAAATAAAAGCTGCTCTGCCTTATTCACAAACATCTATCTACTGTACTCTCTCTCAGATGCAATAGTAAACATGACAGGAAACAAATCGTAGTCTGGTGCATCCGGTTTGATATATCCCTTTCCGTATGTTGCGTAACCTCAATAAAAACAGAAATGGTACCTAAACGATCTGTATAGATTTTCACAGAAATTCTATTTAAACATCAAAATTGTATATGTAATATCTAAAGGTTATAATATTAACTGTTACATGTAACGATCACACTCTAGTGACGTCGTTAGCACGCATAGTTGAATTTGTCGGTCATCCGAATTTTACTGGTGTCCTAATTTTACTACCTATCTACTACAGTGTACATAATAAGAAGGGGGGGCGATAATCTGGAAAAGCTGGTCGTTGTTGGCCACATCGAATGTAAAAATATTACAGGGCTGATCGCCTACAAGATGGACAGATAAAGTAAAAAAAGCTACCTCTTCTTATAACACTCCGTTGAATGAGTGGTTAGTTAGGGTGCTTGCCTTAACTTTGTATTCCAGAGTTCCCAGGTCAACTGAAAATAAACTTTTCAAAGTTGCTCCTGATCTGGATCTGGAAAGTAGCAGCAGGGCACACTGCTTTTTGCAGTCATTTTGGCAGCCCGTCTGGTCGCAATAAACATTACAGAAGATCACAGTGAAATTACAACACGTGTGCTGTTGTGTTGTGTATGAGTAAGGGATGACAGAGCCCATTACCCCATGCCTTCCTTATCCCTTATCCTTAATCTTTCTATGGTTGCCAACGAAGTTTTTTCGGTGGTAAGTTCATGACATTGTAATCTTGACCTGATGCTGCATAAGTATTCTGCGGAACTCCTTAGCAAATTGCAGCAGATGTTTAGGCTTAATAGAAAGTCGGGGGTAAGTTTATAATTTTAATTATATCTTGTTTATTTTGCAAAACAGTTCATTTAAAAAACACACAGTTAAGTGGCACTAGCTTGTAAATAGAGTGTTAGGAATTCATGGATCTGAAATGGAGAATTTCCTAGATTGCGATGCAAAAATGTGGACCAGCAAATCGCGAAGCTCACCGCCCGTCGATTGTGAAACCATTACGTAACGCGGCCGGTCGATAAGCGCGCTGTACCCGTATACTCGTAACTAGCAACCGCTAAACGGGATGCCTCGTACTTTATTAAAAGAAAAAAAAAATCACACTTTTTATACGTCCCTCTGAAAAAAGACTAGACTGGATTTCAGCGTAGCGTATCTTAGCGCTCTTCGTCCGTGGTGATAACGTAATTTTACTTAGTTTAAATTAATTATACCAAGGCTAACTTCAGTTTGTAATTTATGTATCTATATTGGTGTATCTCCCTAAATAAGCCTTAAAGTTAAGGTTAAAGTATGGCTAAGTATCTTCAAGGTTATGTTATGTCATGTTATGATGAGTTGTTGATTAGACTATTGGCATACAGATTCAATTTAAACATTCATTTTACTTTCGTGAATGTGTCACGTACAATAACAATGCGTCATCCGCAACGTCGTAAGATCATAAATTTCATTTAACAGTAGGTGCATTTTTTTCTAAGAAATGGATTGTAACATGAATACTTTTTAATTATGTAATTACTTAAGATGATAATTTAAGTTTTATTAAATTGACACGATTTTTCATGATAAAAGACGGTAAATAAGCTGGCAAGTCTCATCAAATGGGTGCAGGTGCACTGGTTACCCTTGTAGACGAAAGGGTAAAAAACAAATGAGATTCTTTTTCTATGAGAACTAATTAATACGTTCATTCTTTAATTATCATAAATTCTATTATTACCAATAACTTCTACATTACTTCGTGAGGACAAGGCTAACGCTCCTAGTACGTGGCACCGACGCGCCGGTGTCAAAATCGGAAATTGGCACCAATGACGGGTGTTCATTCTGTGCGTAGAAAGATACGATATGTCCAACCAACCAATGAGAACACTTTACAATAACAGAATACGCCAATAAGAAATAAAAATAAGTATTAAGATGGCAATTTAAACAAATTATTTTTAGTAACTAGATGTGCAAATTGGAGGACCATTTTTTTGTCACTAGTAGTATGGTAAGGGCGCATCCTATCTTGTTTAACATATCACTGATTATTACAAGACATGGTAAGCTTGACCTTATGCTGCATCAAGTAATCTGCGGGATACCCAATTCCTTAGCAGCTTACAGCAGATAGGTATAACGTGTTTAGGCTCATTGGAATTGTCTCAATAGAATGTCGGGTGTTAGTTTATATTTTTTAATTATAACTTGTTAAGATTGAAAGAAAGAAAGGAATAGGAAAAACAAAAAATATATCTCGTTCAGTTTACTTTGTAGGTACGTAGTTTATACGGTTCACAGTTTGCGGGAAATCTTGAAAAAGTTGTAAAACAGGTGTTAGTCTGAACGTTGGAGAATTCTTACATAAGATGCACCTATCCTTATGTTGTAGTGTTACATAGACTTAAAAAAGTTAAAACTAGATACGCCGTTTTCAATCATTTAAGTTAGGGTTTGTTACGTTTTGAATCGAGGGTAGAATTTAAGTTAGGGTTCGTTATACTTATTTTCTAGCTATACCATGGGTAAAAATTAACGTATAAATTTTTGAAAATATAAACTCACATCCATTGACAATTTCTCGTAAGTATATTTTTGGCGTTCTAAAAATTGTACATAATTATTCAGACAGTGAAATGGATTATGTTGTAAGTAACTATCTACATAATTTTGTCATAATTATGTGTATGAAAAATTTCATGATAATTGGTTGAGTAGTAACAAACAAACAGATACTTTTTCACGTTTACATACATACATAGGTACATATAATATTTGTATGGTTTTCGAGAGCAGAACAATATGTTTGTGCTTCAATGAAGCTTTTAAGTCCTGTACCTTCATTATGTTTCTACTTAGCTCAGGAGATAATGGAGCTGACATACCTTATTGTAAGATAAAAGTCCCAAAATTTAATATTAATAGCATAGTCTTGTAAAACGAAGAGAGTATAAGAGTAGAACGTATAGGTATTTTCAGATGTTTAGGAAACAGGAAATAACCTCTATCCTTGGTTCCCTTTTTTTTAACATCAAACATATACATAATTGAAATACCAAAAGGAAATTTTCTGAAATTCCGTTTCACAGACCAGAAGAGAACGTTTTTAATTAAAAAAGTGACTCGGGTATGAGAGTGTCGAATTTGTCATTTAATCTTCGAGGGCAACGAGCCCAACGGATTTAAACAATAAAGAGTATTTAATTTCGTTTTTCAATTTTTTTTTTATTGATATGTTATTGAGGAATTCTTTTTATTATTTTCTTGTCTTTTAAATTTAAGCTGCCTCCATTAATTTACTTATTACTTGTTAGTTAGTAAATAATTACTTCTTTCTTTTGAGATGCCCTGCTTCTAGTATTGTATTTACAATAGCTAATGGGTTTAACAATAGCTAGCTAATAGCTAAAGGCAGGAGAGGAAAAAGACTTATTTTAATATCAAAACAAACTTTCCATTAATTTATAATATTATGTGAATATTTTTACAATGAACAAAAGGCGAATGCAATTACAATAATTTAAAACTAAAAACTAAACGTCAAAGAACTATATACCAAAACTACATTCTTATATATAAAAATTTTCGTGTCACAAGTGTTTGTAACAAAATTCCTTAGAAACGGCTTGACCGATTTTTATTAATTTTTTGTGTATATTCGGTAGGTTTTAGGGGTATAAAGTATAAACTATTTTTTATACCCCTAACTGATAAGGGTGGCCCACCCCAATTTTTTTTTGACAAAACAAAGTTTGCCGGGTCAGCTAGTGTACTTATAATATTTAGGTATATTAGCCAATAACAAATTGTAATAGCATTTTTAATATATTCCAAACTAGCTGCTGCCCGCGACTTCGCCCGCGTAACTTTGTAAATTATATACAAAAAGCTTCCTCGAGAACCACTCTATCCATTGATGAAAACCGCATGAAAAACGGTGCTGTAGTTTATTAAGTTACTCCTACAGGATTTTTTTAAAATTTTTCTATATAAATATAGTAAACATTACCAGTATTTTTGTTAACAATTTTAAAAAAAATTCAAAGGGTGTGTGTTTATCGTCCTGAAAATTCATTTCTCATAAATGCTTTCAAATTGATACCGATAAGAGAGGACAATTATTTTTGAACAGTTTTTACTTACCTTAACGTAAAAGGTAAATTGCCTTTAATAGACCCAAATGAAGTTTTATAACGGTCACACTATCATTCTTGCAATAAGCTTATAGTTAATTTGTTTGTTTCACTATTAAGTCTCAAAAACTACTCAATAAACACTTTCTTAGAACTTTATTATTTATTGTATTTCTTTGAAGGTATAAACACTGCACTGGCGACTGGCAATCTAAAATATTTACAGGATAAAAAGTTACTGTTAATCCAGGTAATAACCTGAGTTATTACCATTTTGCCAGATTATTTGTGTGTCAAATTTTATCTAAAACCGTTGAGCCGTCTTTACTTGAAAGAGTTACAAACATCCTCAAAAACTTTCGTATTTATAATATTAGTAAGGTGTACGCAGAATATTATTACCCAGGATATAAGACAGTGAATTGAAAATATTGAATAACTACTGATAATTACGAAGCAAATCCGATACTAACAAAAACTAAGCATTTCTAACAAAAACAATGGGACAGTATCTAACCGATCTAGTTTTGACATTTATATTTCATTGTTTGGTGTGGAAGAGCGCCAAGCAATTAAATCGTGAACCCGTTCACAAAACCGTGTCCCCGACACTCTTGTGTCTCACTCCAAAAGAACCAACAAAATTACCCTCGTTACTTGCACTTTTTTGTTTTTAAAGAAGCAACTCACGTCGTCTAGATCTAGTTTCTAATTGAAACGAAAACTTATTCACCGTTTTTTGCTTTAAGTAACTCATTTTACAATTACAATGAAGTACATTACTTTTTTTCCAACATTACTTTTCCGTTAATTTAACTACTTACGTAGTGAAAGTAAAAAGACAGAAACAAACAAAGAAATCTATATTTACTTAAAATGTGAGAACGAAATAAGTTCTTAATTAAATAAAGAGTCTCACAAATGTTTTTTATTTCTTAAATTTTAATGAATTTTGTAATTTACTTTTGTATTATTTTAATAAAAAGGTTTGACATCTAAAATAATTTAAACATGAAATTTTACGTAAAAAATACAATAGTAGGTACAGAAATACTCTAGTAGTTTTGTGTATGTACAACAGTCATGTGATGATTTTGTTTGGTACGTCATTTCCTCAATTCTGTTGAACTATTGCGATTTTGTTTTATTGCGTTGTTTCAGCGAGCCAAAATCTAAAGGAACGGTCTGTTGCGTTTGAAATGGATCTATTTTAACTGCGCTTTGTTTTTACTTGTGTAGGTACCTACCATACATACCCTCGCAAATTTTACACGCTTCCGACAAATTTTGTCAACTTTATTAAGAGTGGGTATAAAGCAAACAAAATTTGTAATTTCACCCGCGTGGCCCCTTGGACATGACAGTGACACAAAATACGTACAACTACGCACAACATGCGA
This sequence comes from Synanthedon formicaeformis, assembly GCA_945859745.1. Classification (NCBI taxonomy): domain Eukaryota; kingdom Metazoa; phylum Arthropoda; class Insecta; order Lepidoptera; family Sesiidae; genus Synanthedon; species Synanthedon formicaeformis. The sequence goes on along the minus strand of OX243959.1, from coordinate 6,849,296 downwards.
CGAAAGATAGCGCAACTCGCTCAATAAAAATGTTATAAGTGCCAAAAGTATTAAATATTAATTATTCGTAAACTACAATGTCAAATGAAAAATTGTTACATACACCCTTAGATAATATTTGAAGTGAAATTACTGATACACTTTTAGCTTTGTAATGTGTGTTAGAATTCGTTATATAATACACGGTTGCAAGTTACAACAGTGTGATGCCCTTTAATTTATTAATAGAAACTGTATATTATATTATTTTGCATAGTGTAAGTCTTTTCAATATAATTTATATTATAGGGTAGTAACACGGACGATTGTTTAAAAAAGGAGATAAAGAGGTAGGTAGGTTTTTGTCGAGAGCGAGAGGGGAGCCGCGTGGCATTCATTCGATTTTCATTCCTTACGCAAAACTCCGAAGTGACAACAGGCCTTGTTGCTACCCACTCGTTGATTGTAAAGAAATTAAATTAATATCATCGAATGCGTATTTGATTTGCTTCGACCACCTGATATCTAATATGTGTGTCATTTTGAAAATAAAACTAAAATCGATGGAAATGAGAGCTCACTTGGTGATTTTTTTCTATCGATAAAATTTCATTATATTATGTTTTCTGTTACAGTCGTCACTTTCATTTATAATGTATTTATATATTTAAAAAAATTAATTAAATTAGACTTTGTTTACTTAGATAAAATTCAAATCTAGGATTGGCTATTTCTCTTTATACCCACTCTTAAGAAGCATAACAAAAAAAAAACCAACGCATTTGTGAAGTGTTACAAAATGAAAAATATTCTAATATTATTTTTAAGTGAAAAATACAAACGACACGCCACAAAAAGAGGGATTTCCCAATGTTAGTTTACAAAAGAAAAGACGTCTTTAATGAATATGCAAATATGAATATTTAAAATATACAGTGTTTATTACAATGGAAATGGCAAGCGATTTAAAAGAGGCGCGAGCGGTCGGCGCGCGCTTCACCGATTTGAACGCATGTCCACTTTAAAGCTGTTTTTGTTTCAATCGCATTTGCATGAACTCAGCATAAAGAGCATTTTGTTTATCACGAATGCACACGTAAATGTTTTCTTCATAGTAATAATCGTATAAGACACGAACAAATTGGATTATAAGAACACAGGTCAAAGATTTGAGCATTTTGGGCTAAATATAAGCCTGTAAGCTATAGTAAGTAAATCTCAATTAGATAAACAAATCTGTTTATCTAAATATAATATATATTAGATAATAGATATACTAATATTATAAAGAGAGATTTGTATGTTTTGTAATGAATAAACTCATTACAAAACTATCATGCTATTATTTATGTTCGTCTTCGCCTTGTTATATCCCATAATGTGGAGATATAATACTTAAGAGACGTTAAGTCCCATAGACGCGAGGTCTATATATTCAAGCGGTAAGTACCGAGAGAAAAATAAAACTTGTTAACTTTTAAAACTTAGAAATTTTATTCTACTAATAAAAGTTACAGTTATACAGCTACAGTGTCTATTCCTAATGGTAACTTCCCAAGATCTGGCGAGGCTTCCGTTACATGAGGTATTTATACAATTTGTTATCACTTGGCACAATGTGGTCTTTCAGCAACAACGTTAAGACAAAGATGTCTTTTGTGAGTTTGGAGATCATGACCCGTGTTAAGTAAGACAAATTCGTAAAAAAAATAAGAAAATCAAAGAAGCAGACGTCTTAATTGTGGCGTCGGAAAGTTCAGACCCCCGTGATAACAAATTTAATATGAGGTGTACTGTTTAGTTACATTGATATTTAGGCGACATTAGGCTGGGTTCATGACCCTAGATATCTAAATTGAATAGATTGTACAATATTATTGGTGGTAAGACATAACAGCCTGAGTAACTTTATAAAATATAACCTAAAAATTTTAAAATCGGTCCAATAGTTTTTGAGTTAATTCATTATAAACAAAAATACATCAATACAAAAATCTTTTCTCTTTATAAAATTGGTATACTCGTAGATTGCCTATTTTAACTGCATTGAAATTATTAAAATTTTAATTACAAATTTATTGTCTTGCATTTAAAATCCCTTGAAAGATGAATTAATAAAATATTATTTATGGATGTGATTCCTCTGTAATCAATTCATAAAATAGGGATCGGGGCGACTGAAGGTTGCGATTAGAATTTTGATCAGTTCTCTAGGGTTGTCGGGAAATATATTTTTTATTATTCACCGAGTTTCAAAACAAGACCCATTGAAATCTCGTTTGGGTTGTATGTTCGACTGTAATTCAATCATACTAGAATACTTTTATGTTTGTGATTTGTATTTCAGAGTAATATTATTTATGCGACACTATAAGTACGCCTTTACTCTTTGTTCTGTTTCTCCGCTAACTTACTCTAAACCATCAAACTGATTTTGACGCGGTTTTCACTAATATTAAGAGCAATCACTACATATTATAAAACAAACTCCTCCGCCGCGTCTGTCTGTGTGTCTGTTCGCGATAAACTCAAAAACTACTGCACCGATTTTCACCAATTGATAGAGTGGTTCTCGAGGAAGGTTTTAGTATATAATTTACAAAGGTACGCGGGCGAAGTCGCTGGCAGCGGCTAATAAACTATAAAGGTTTGACAGATATTCATCAGTGCGGCCCGCGGCGGGTTGCTAGTACTTGATAATGTTGATAAAGTAACATCTTTGTTACATGTCTTCTAAAATCAAATATTATTTTCAAATCGAAAAAGTAAGAAATAAATGGGAAACACACGCACAATTGAAATTGGTAACAAGTTACGTGAAGAATAAAAGGAAACGTTGTACATATTAATGTTGTAATTAAATTGGGCATTACGAAGTCGAAGATGTGCGCTTCAATGCTCGGTCCTATTGAGGACTTCTTTCTCCTTTGAACTCATGACCGAATTACTAATAATTCGCAATTGTTTTAAGAAGAGAATACTTCACAAAAGAGAAGACGATCTCTTAGTCCTTTTAAATGTTTTGCTGAGAATAACAGATCCAAACCTACAACCTTCGAATCCCTTACTAAGATCGGAAACGTTCTTGCAATTATGTTAATAGGTATCAAGTTGATCGTCAGCCTTTACTTACCTAAAATGTTTATAAGAAAATATTGTAGCTTTTTGAGCATTTTTATTTTATTTTACAAAGATAAAAATGACAAGGAGTAAGATCTTATTATTGAAACGCTTTCAATCATCAGGTCAAAAGAGAGACAAATACAAATAATTAGTTGTACTAAAGTATAAATAATGTTGAAAATAAAAGACGGTAATCATATAGTTAAAATATATACATATGTTTTTATACACAACCGCAAGTTATAATCCACTTATAGTGTACTTCGCCCGTCAAACTTTATAATATATACCCTATGTCCTTTCTGATGTCCCAGAAATTTCATGGTTCAGTAGTTTTTGCGTGAAAGAGTAACAAAATCCATACATCCATACAAACTTTCACATTTATAATATTATTACGGATTAGTACGAATCTGTTTCCTAAACCTAGTATTCCTTTAGAAATATTTTTGTCATGAACCTTAATAGCGATCACCACTTCGTTATCGTTTGAATTTTAAGTCAAAGATGTGTTTCTTGAACCGAGGAAAGAGTTAAAAGTCATTGTATAGACAAGTTCATTAATATTATTATTATGTACTTAATATATTATTCTTTGATTTTTATTACTACAAGTACTACATTTCATTAAACTTACTACTACTAGTTATTATTACTACATCACATTAAACTTTACTAACTAAGTGACATGGATCTGAATTTCATAAATACTTGATTTATATTATACTAGCTGCTGCCCGCGACTTCGCCCGCGTAACTTTGTAAATTATATACTAAAACCTTCATCGAGAACCACTCTATCCACTGGTGAAAACAGGATGAAAATCGGTGCAGCAGTTTTTGAGTTTATCGCCAACAGACAGACAGACAGTTTATGTAAGGAGAATAATACCAAACTTGTTACTTGTATGCTAATTTTAACCAAAACTCAATTATACGTAAATTGATATGAATATTGTAACTTGATCCAAGTTTAACGTATTCTATAAGCAAGACCATTAAGTTAATAACACAATGTATCAATTAGTATAATGTAGATAGAGTAATTCAAATAAAAAAAATGTTTTAATAAGAATAATGGAATACAGATTAAATATTCACTTGAAGTTTACATTTGTTTTGTCTTTCAAAGAATGTTCATTTTTCGTCTTGATACAGTAAGTAGTTTTATTCCATAATTTTCATCTCGTGTTTCATTCATATACTTATTTGAATAAAAACAAAAATCTTTGAAAATGAACAAACCAGACAAGAGCTTTAAAAGAAGAGTTGAACCAACTTCGTTTTGAGATTCTTTGTAAATACATTAGCTAAAGAATCCAAATATTATAGGGTAAAATTAGCTATCATCTTTAATATTATACATGACATTTACATATATGTACATTGTACATATATTTATATGTAGATGCGATAATAAATAAGTGTTTGTTTGTTACGTTTTAATGCTCAGGAATACAAAAAAGGATATAGGGTTAACTTTCAGATTCAGAATAAAGTACTGCTCTTGGGAAACATAGACAAACTACTTACTATCATGTAATCCGCCATCGTCAATAAAAATTTACGAAAACTTATAACTATACATTTAATCCTCAATGCTGTAATTTTTAACATAAATTTTAAAAAAATATATTGAACAAAAAAGGTTTCTATTATACATAGAAGTTTGTGACATGTTCAAACAACAAAACAAATTAGTTGGCACACTGCCATATGTGTCATAAAAGGGTCCCTGATGCGGTAACTATAAACTATTAATTGGACCGTCAGCTTGTCTGCCGTTCTTTATCATATAATAAACAAATAATAAAACGTTTAATTATATCGAACATAAAATGCTATGAAAAAGTTATCAACTTCTTGACTGACTCTGGTTAAAGTTACAGAAACTCCTTAGAAAGAAATTGTTGGTACCCGTCATTGCTGCTATAAAACAAAATGTTTCAACTTATCCCAGTTATTTAGGGTCCGTGAAGTTTAGGTCGGGCGTTAGCAAGCAGTTCCTCTGGTCCCGAACATTACGTCATAGCAGCCGGTCGATATGAGGCGGCGCTCCCAGCGTTTTCGTATAGCTCACCAATGACTAAACTCAACAACTTTTCAACATTTTGTTATTACATGCCCCTTATAAAGCAGTGTTATTATTGGGACTTAGCATGCAAGACTTCGGAGGAATTTCAGAGACAAGCACATAACTTTTACATCTTTGGATTTCTTTTTCAAATCTCTGGGCATTTGCTTCGCTACACCAATTTTGACTTAATTAAATAATAATATTCAATTATTCATATAGTAACTTTATTTCAGGTTTAAGTTGATAATATTTTTAATACCTATTTTTTTTTATAAAGCTATAATTTATAATTCTTAGTATTTGCATACCTATAGTTCTCCAATCATGATTTGGATGTACTGACTGGCCGCAGTCATGAGTCTCTGGCTACCCTTTTTTGGTGTGTGTTTTTTGGAAACAAGCCGTCGTTCAAATATCTTAGCAGCGTACTTACATATCCCTGTTAAATACTGCTTATGGCTCTTGGCGGTGTTAGCCACTATCGTCATGATGATTGACAGTCTGCCTGCCACAGTTTATGATTAAAAATATTAATTAATATATGGTTATGTGGGTCAAGTGTGCGCACGCTAAATATCTCGACAACTACACTTGAATAATACAAAATATATTTTGGGTACTAAGTTTATAAGAATATTTACCACCTTTCCATGAGAAAAAACTTAACAGTAATTAATTAATGAAATTAATTCAAGCCGTACCTAAAATAAATAAGCTTTGAATAAGCTATTTTGTAAAATAACTCGATACTTGAGATGTTTTGACAGCTTATTTTCGCTATCTACTTAAAACTCGTACGTGTCAAATGTCAATAAGTCAAAAGCACTGTAAGCATCGATAACTGTAAGCCACGCCAAGCAGTCGAAGTCACCATTAAAATATTCTTCCTTCAACACCAGTAAAGTTTATAAAACAGTGTTTACTATTAAAACATCTTATTCTTTACCTAAATGAAATGACACATCGGTCAATGTAGGTAAAAATATTTATTAAAAATGATAATACGAGCGTGTTTTTCTAATAATTAATTAATCAGTACAATTTAGACTATCATAAAATATTCTTGGAGTTTACTAAGTTAATCATAAGCTAATATAATATGTCTTGATTTTCTCTATTAAAATAATGAGATACGTGATCATCAGAGCCAGTGGCGTTTTAAGATGTTTCTGGGTTGTTTACACCCACATATTATTGCTTTATTGTGGGTTTATAAGACCCGCTACAACGGGGTGGAGCTTATAAATATCTACTGAATTTTTATAACAATGTTCAACCACCGCTATTTTGCGTTTCTTGTTAACTTTAATAAGGTATCTAGATTTTCTTGTTGCAGTTTGTGTAAAAACGTTGTTTTTCAACGAATAATTAAGTTGTACACATGAAAATGTTTCAATTATTTTTCAATTTCCATGAAATTCGTACGAAAGTAAATTTTCAATAAAAATATATCATTATTTGTGTATTCTTAATATATTTAATTAAAATTTAATGAACAACATTTGGATTGCGTTTGCATATGATAAAAAAGATTGCTCTAAATGATAAAATCGAATATTGATACTCTTCTGAAACTTGAATATGGCGTCCAATGAAGAAATTATCTATCCGTCTATCTATATATTAATGCGTAGAATAAAAAACCCTTCTGACAATTTACAAGCAACTTATGTATGCGATCGTAGCCATTAAACATCTGCTGATTTGCGATCCCTTATCATAATTTTTTATTTTATTGTTTTTCTTTATAATTTAAATTTAGAAATTGTTCTTAATTACTTACTTACTTTTATTTATTTATTTTATTTTTATTTATTTTTCAAAAGGTACACCCACAGCACAAACAAAAAACTTATAATAGGTATAGGTAATACAAGGCAATTTTAAGGTATACTTACACAAATAAATTACAAAATAGAAATTGTGACGAATGACAACATATGCATAACTATAACAATTAATATAACATAAACTTAACTTAAATAAAATAAAATAATGAGAAAAAGAGAACAAAATGAAAAGAAAAGAAAAACACTCAGTTAAATAGTATAGCTGTCAATTTACGCTTAATTTCTGTCGATTTACAATTAAATATATCAATATCAGCATCAGCACCCAACTCGCTGAACAACATGTTGAGGTTTCTACTAGCCCGCCAAAGAAAGCTATTCTGCCGATATATACTTCAAGTTTACCTTCGTATACCTTTTTATTGTTTATTAAAGCAACAGTTTGATATAATTTTCTAATTGCAGTCTAGAATTTACGTTAATTTTATTATAATTGTTTCAGGTAAGTTCATCGACGCAGCAATGGCGCTGGCGCGTGTATCACAACTGCGAGACGAGCCTCATAAATGTACGGTAATATCTGTGGGACATAACAAAGTTCACCATTTGTTTGTTTCCCGATGTACGCTCACGTAGAAAACAGTATGAAGTCGTGTTAACTTCTAATCTATTTCTATTACTTATTATTTTTAAATAATTATTTTGATTAAAAGGGCAGTGATTATTAAAAAAAAAATAAGTAAGCACTTTTGTACTGGTCAGCTTTGCTTAATTGAATGACTCGAGTGTGTAGATAGGTACATAATATATTTTGGTACAGTTCTAATAAAATATTTCTGCAGTTACAATTTTTTTTAAACATTATCTAAAACTAGTTGTATACCGCGGCTTATTAATATAGCTATAGATAGCTAAATAGTAAAAGCAAAAATGAATAAAGAAAAAACGACACAAGTGACGTTAATTCACATTTTTGTAAATAAATTAAGGGTACAAATATTTCAAGGATTTATAGTATGTACTTAATAAAATAATATAATATTAAAATTTTGGAATTCAATATTGTGATTTATGTTTATTATTTTACCAAACTGTTTTTAGTTTCATTATTAAAAGGAAGTGTATACTAGTTATCTCTGTAGAAAAACTTTTAATGGGTCACACAGCTTTAAATGTCACAGCTAACAGAGCGGGCCTTAAGAGCGGGTATAAAGAGAAATAGCCAATCCTAGATTTGAATTTTATCTAAGTAAACAAAGTCTAATTTAATTAATTTTTTTAAATAGATAAATACATTATAAATGAAAGTGACGACTGTAACAGAAAACATAATATAATGAAATTTTCTCGATAGAAAAAAATCACCAAGTGAGCTCTCATTTCCATCGATTTTAGTTTTATTTTCAAAATGACACACATTACAAAGCTAAAAGTGTATCAGTAATTTCACTTCACATATTATCTAAGGCTGTATGTAACAATTTTTCATTTGACATTGTAGTTTACGAATAATTAATATTTAATACTTTTGGCACTTATAACATTTTTATTGAGCGAGATGCGCTATCTTCCGTCGCATGTTGTGCGTAGTTCTACGTATTTTGTGTCACTGTCATGTCCAAGGGGCCACGCGGGTGAAATTACAAATTTTGTTTGCTTTATACGCACTCTTAACTTACCTTATCTTCAGTCTTCAGTCTTGTATTGACGGTAGCCACTTATACCTACTCTTATTCGCGATAGCACTTTTGTTTGTTATTGTATGCATAATATCAGAATGTTACGTATGTGTTCAAATTGTGGAATAAGAGCAGCTTTTATGTGACGATTTCGTTTGGAATGAATGTTTATGCGCGGTTACAACTCATGTCCCTTTACCCGCCTAAAGTGGAAAATCTAAATAAAGCTATAATAATACTGAGGCTATTACTGTAAATCTCTAAACTAACAATTGTGATATGAAATTAGACCGTTGATAATGATAACATTTTATTAAAAAAGCCGATTTTAAATGTTCATAGATAATTTAGTGTATAAACAATAACTATGAAATATCACTACAATTATTATAAAACAAAGTCCTCCGCTGCGTCTGTCTGTCTGTCTGTCTGTCAGTTCATGACAAACTAAAAAAATACTGCATCGATTTTCACGCTGTTTTCACCAATGGATAGAGGTATAGTATATAATTTACAAAGTTACGCGAGCAAATTCGCGGGCAGCAGCTAATTTTAAATAAATAACAATACATTTGTTTTAATTTCACAATAATAATGTAAACATTTACAACAAATTTTAAACTTTATAATACTTAATCATTATAAATATTATTTATTAAAAAAGTTACATTTATATCGTTTCTCTATGTTCTTTTTCTAATATGTATAGTGCGTTTTATAATTCGAATGAGTAATTTGACATTTCCGAGGTTGCAGGTTTTTGACTATACAAAAATAGTGATGTCACCTAATCTAACTTAATAAAACCGTAATCAATGCTTTATAGAACATTAATTAGTTTAGAATTAAAATTAATTATTATTTAATTGTTTATTTATATTTTTTGCAAAGTCCGTTCTATAAGTCGCAATTCTTTTCGATTATTTTTTTAATGATGAGAATAATTGCATAACTGACATAAAATTTTCACAAAATAATACCTTATATGGAATGTATTATACTATTATTTGACTTCACATATAAATTGTGAATTATTTTTTATTCGTTCCAAATCGAATTGGTCATTAGTAATCCTGCTTTAAACGAAATTAAAACTTTAAAATAACAATAATACGAATGTTAAATCAATAAAACATGATCAAAAATATTTTTACCCTAAAGTAAAATGTCAATATTTAAGTAAAACCGATATTAGTACCTACGGAAACAACGTTGGTAACATTATTTTAAAATTTGACATTAGGACCTGTCAAATTACTCGTTCGAATTATGAAACGCACTTTAGCTGGTCCTATCTTAGTAAATTGCAGTTCGGTATTTGCAGTTAAATGAAATGAATCCAATCACAAGTTCAGTAAGTACATTTATTTTCAAGCCTCGAAGGCGTCATAAGGGAAGGGTTAAGGTAAACGTTATTTTAGGTGTGATAACTAATTGCCCCGATATATCTGTTTACAAGGTAAACAATGCTTCATTTATACACATAACCCCTTTTCACTTAGTAAATTGTGTATAACATTTTTTTTAATTAATTAATTTTATTGATTGTTCAAATGGGAAAGTGTATTAAAATATACATTTTAGTGTAAGTAAAGCGTACAACTGTAGTTTTAATATGTAAAATTTAAATTTAACAATGTACATATAGCTATTTTAAAAGGAAGTCTTATTTAAATATCAAAATGAATTTAAAATATAAAATAAATTAAATCTCATCTATACTAATATTTAAAGCTGAAGAGTTTGTTTGTTTGGTTGTACGCCCTAATCTCAGGAACTACTGATTCGAATTAAAAAAATATTTTTGTGTTGGATAGTTATCGAGGAAATCATTTATCGAGGAAGGCTTGGCTATAGAGAACGCGGACGAAGTCGCGGGCACAAGCTAGTATTTATTATTCAATGTACAAATTTTACATGTTCATAAAAATATGGATAAGTACACACTCAATAACGAAGACTATTTTTATGTTATATATTGTATTGTATCATCAATCAATATATTCAATACTAATAATAAATCTAAGTGTAGGCATTGTATGTTTGTATGTTCCTCCATAACTATTAAACGAATTAACTGATTTTCATGAAACTTGGTAGATAAAAATTTAGACGTACAGGACACAGGATAAGCTACTTTTTTCTTTTTCAACGCGGACGAAGTCGCGAGCACCAGCTAGTAAACATATGTAAAGTTTCAGCTTTGCGCATTTTTGAAATTCACTCATTTGTTTAAACAATCTGCTAATAAGCGTTGTCCCGCTGGTGCGCCGGCAGGAGTGGATTTTATGTTTAACAAGCGCTAATATGACACAAAAACCATACAATAAATGTTGAGCAAATATGTCAAAAATAGTGTCGCTGGCTCCCGGACTATAAGTAAGTTTAGGAACTAAAAAACTGGATAATAGTAAGCCTCAAGCCACAAATTATGAAGAGTTCGTTATTATATCTTTTAATTGTATACGTAGTGTCAAACAAAAATACTCTCATCGTGCACCATTGGAACAATGCTTTTTTCGTTTGAATCATGATGCGCCGTTATACGATTTCGCCAAGTTCACGTATAACTTAAATGTGGCACAGCACGAAAGGTTACGTTGTGATAGGTCGCGATGTCATCGCTGTGCATGATAAAGCAAAGGGGAGAATGTTTACGGTGCGCTGGGTGATCCAGGTCGGTGCGCTCCCTGTCGCCACCCGTCCGGCAAACGTCTGCGGTCCGCTCCGCTTCAATAGACATCTGTCCGCTACTCGCTACTCTCCCGCTAGCGTGCGCTAGCAGACCGTCCGTCTGTTGCCGGCTAGAGAGTGGTTCTCGCTTCTCGCATTTCGCACGCATACTCACAGTCCTCTTCTAACCGCCATTGAGCGCGCTGCCTCCCGCGGCGCGCCCTCCGCACAGCGTAGCAGATACATGCCTACGAAATGTCGTCTACCTCCATACATTACCCGATAACGTCCGATTAGCAATTAGTAAAACCAAATAGCACACCCAGTGCCACGACATTGTTCAATAAACTTTTTGATAACATTCAACGGTTGTTAAGTACATAGTAAATTGTTGTGAATTTAATAGTTAAACAACAGTTATTGTTACATATATTTGATATAAATGGAATGTGTTGTTAAAACGTAACCTTGGCAGACGGTGTTTCATTAACTTTTTTCGCGTGCGTTTTTATGTAATAATTCGACGCCGCCTAGTTACCGGTAATTAAAGAGTGTTTTGTTGTGTGTTTGTGTTTGTTGCGATGTGTATCACGTGTGAACCGGGAAGCGAGTGTTGGTTGCATTGATATGACGAAGTAAATAGCGTCATTTGGTACCAAATCGCATCTAAAAGTTCTAATCCGGTTTTTATTTACACACGCAAGCTGTTATTGACCTTGACGGTAAGATCATCACTGTATAGAAAAATTTCGACATTCATAATTTTAAATATTAAATAAGTTTTTATATAAATTCCTCAATGATATTTTTAAATAAATAATTAATAAAAAAAATATACAGTCAAGTATAAAAATATGTATCTACTAAACCGTTACAATAACATGTAACGCAAAAGTAATCTGGAAATATGTAATATTTTTCTCATCATTTAAAATGTCTTCGCAAATGTTCCAAAATTTATTAATTACCACCAATTACCACACGAGCAATAAAACATAAATTGACATCTATAAACAATAAGTTTTGATTAGCAAGGTTTTGAATAAAAGGTTTTTTTTTTAAATCAAATGACTAAAATATAGACTTCAATATATTAATTTTCTTATATTCTGTCTATCTTAGATATTATATTAGAACGTATGCATATATGTTATTGAAAAAAAAAATCCAGGGACATGAGTGACAGTTTAAATGTGCACATTTATAATAAACATATTTATGAAACGATCCTTTGCATACATATTTATGCACTTGACTATGTAAATTCTTACGAAAAATAAAAGTTTATCTTCTTTACAATGTCTTGATTAACTCATCATTAGTAGGTATGAAACAGGTTTATTTTATGATCTGATGCTCGGCTTTATAAGACGTTATTATTGTCTTCAATTACAAGTAACTAGTATGGTTATGGTGTATGAACATTGAACGCATAATAATAGACAATTGTGAACTTAGAGTTGAAAGTCAAGCAGCACTAACGATTAATTGTGTTGCAAATAAATAAGCCAGAAATTGCAGTGCTTAGGTTCGCCTAGCGAAGGAATACATCTAATTCCAATCAACTTAAGGTCAATACACTCTGTAGGTGTATGCAGAATCGCGTGACGTATAATTACGTAATATCTTGTTTTGTTTCCGACTTGATCTTGATAATGATAATTACTTAATTTTTAGTCTTTTTAAATAATCAAAAATTAAAATCAAATTGTGATTTGTATCTGCAATTATCTCTTTTTCTTGATAAGTAATAAACGTATTTGTTTAAGGGCCTCTTTCACGAACTACAAGTAAAGTGTTGATTACTTACTTTTAGAAATCATTTTCTGTTATATTGAATTATGCACTCGGTTTACTGCATCATTCGATAGCCGATTTTTTAAAATTATTTTCTATTTAATGTTTGGGACATTTTCAGTACATTCAGTACATTTCAGGACATTCAAATTCATGTGAATCTTTTCAAATATCTTATAGAAAAAATTATAATAAGCGCGATCGATATTCTATCAATGTTAGTTCCTACAATGAACTTGTTGTGGAAGATATTACTGAAGTCTCAATTGGCCGGAAATCAACAAAGTTAGCACGTGTAATAGGTAACTCACTTTGGTGTGTGATGTTTGAAAGGAACCTTCAATGTAATTAAGATACGAGTAGCGGCCATGTCTAAACTGTATCGGTAAAGGTAAAACATAATGGTGCCCCCTTATCCCTATTGGCTGTTTCAGTTTGATTCACTTAAGTAATTCCCCCCGGCGGCAGTGGGTAAATGTTTTAATATTCCGTAAACATACTTTCTGTGTTCTGTTAAATCATAAGAGGATATCCACCAAAATATTGTTCTATTCTTTTTCTATTGATAAAAAACGTAAACAAATATGGCGTCGCCATGATCACTGGACTGTTTTAAAGATGGGATTTGTACATTAGGCATTATCAAAGAGAGTTGACTCAGTGATTAACTCATTTAGAATTTGTTCGTATTGTTTGTTTAGTTCTATATCGTTAATTGTTTGTTTACCTTTTTGATCAATGAAAAAAGAATACATCTTAGGTATATTATCTTATGAGTGAAAATTTGTAATCAACATATTGAATTTATATAACTTAGTAAAACACATAATTTGAGTGTTAATTTTATAAAACCTTAAAAACTGAAAGATAAAAAATATTAAAAAGTTTCAAAAATAAAATCTCATGTAAAAGCAAAAATCCAATTCATTCTTGATTTCAGTTAATTATATTTTAGTTACGGTAAAGTATTTCCTTTATGTCAATTAAAGTCTAATAAAAAAGTGGAAGATCTAATGTAATTTTTTAAGATCGGCTACTCGTACACAATTTGTATTTATAATCCTGTATACATACTTGTAAGTAGGTACAAGAGTACCAATAGGATGCAGTGAATGAGGTACGCACGTAAAGGAGATTATGGGCTATAACTTCAGACGAACGGAATCCTAAAAGGTATTTAGTAGACAACGACGAGCTATATTAAAAAACGGAATGTTGGCCATTTTTTTTTATTATTTCATTGCCGAGAACGACGAAAGGCGTTAGGGTTATCAGACATTGTAAATCAGAAAATAATCAAGACGGAAAAATCCCTAATAAATGTTCAAGAAAGTCAAATAATAGGGAAAGAAAGAATGGTTGATAATGAAGTGGTTGTGGCGTAGGTTAGCCAAACACCTGAGGGTTCGATGGACGAAAATGCAGTTTGTGAAAGTCCTTGAGATAACTTTTAAGGACAGTTAGACTAAGTTTTTACAGAAAACATAAAACAGAAATTTATCTGGCAGCCGGCTCCCTTTTCGAGTTACAAAAAGTTCGGCCTAATGTTAATCCGATTTTTCGCTAAGAAATAAATTTGAACGACGAGACGCGAAGTTTAATAGAACTGTTGTGTCAATTGCTGGCTGGTTGCATTTCGATTATTCTTCGTCATTGTGACGAAATATACTTTGCTAATTTAATGTTATCTATTGAGCGCTTTTTTATCTATTTGTTATTGATATTATATATTTTTTAGTTAAATATAAAGTTGAATTGTAAAAATAATAATATATTTGAATGCTTAGACCAAATAATAACCATAGACAGAATTTTGTGGACAACATAGTGAAGTCATGTTAAAAAATAAATAAAAATAAATGTTTACAAAACTGTTTATTTTTATTGAAAATATTTTTTTCCAGTTTACTTACGTGTGAAATGTGATTCTATCCTGCTTTTTATTTCTTGCGGACTGATTTTTACTGCGAAATTCGGCTTTTTCACTAGTTCAAAATATTTTAATAAGGCGAGGCGTAGTTTAAGTTCTCTCTGAGATTCGATATTATTGTATGAACTCTGTCTATAGAATAGAGAAAAAAAAAGCAGTTCTATTTAAAAATAAGATTTTTTTTTATTATTATTTTGAAATGAATATTATGAAAAAAATTTTTTTAATTGTTTATCTATACTTAACAAATGGAAACTGTTATAAGTTCGCGAAATAAATATGGATTCAAGCAAAGTTAGTCGTCTATTCGATGACAGTGAGTAATTGAATTAATTTTTAAGACGTTAAGTTCGTCTGAACTTTGACACGGACGTTAATTTATTTTATTTCGAGTTTCCTTTGATGAGGAAAGTTCTTTTGTGTTTGTGAATTTTACATAGAGATGAATTTTCTTTGATATCAAACCGTGGGTACACTTACTTTCGCTGCCGTTTATTATATCGCATAATTATTATAATTACTAAAATATGTATGGGCCAACATGGGATTAATTATATGGATTAAAACGATTACCTGACATAACCAGAGGGGCTTCATAACAACATAACAAGCCGAAATGTTTCTATATTATAAATATGTATATTGCTTCATACCAAAATAATAGTGAATATATTTCAAAATTATTTAGAACTAGCTCGTCCGCCTTCAGCTAACTGACTTCGTTCGAGTCCCTTATTATTAATTCTTAAAACATTTTTTCTTATGTATTAAACATTAAAACATTATCTAACACACTAGTAAACTTATAGATACAGAGAAAATTTATATTTTACATTTTATTACAATTTGTTTGTCTATTACATTTTGTCGCTACGTTTGTTTTTAGCAATATCATACAATTTGAAGATAAAAACCGAAAATACAACAAAGTGGGTACAGGCGAAAACACAGTACAAAATTGTTTCGACTTAACTACCTATAGATATTAAAACAAAAACTCGTAGTTGCTTGAAGATCGCGTATAGGTTTTGACTCTTTGAGTCTGCTTTGTAACAACTCACAAATACAAATACAAAGATTTCTAATGTAACAACTCACGTGAAAAACATTTTGTATCGTTGAGTTAGTATGTGGCATGTTTATAATTCACTAGCTGGTGGCCGCGACTTCGTCCGCGTTCAAAATGTCCGCGACGTAGGTATGTATGAAAATGTATAATACCCGACAAAATATCTGACATCTTGTTTTTTGCCGTGGCGACGGTGGCGCCGCCACGGTGAGGGTGGTGCTCAATTTCTTATGTTTTATAAAGATAACTCAGGAACCTAAAATTTTTTTTCAGGATATAAAGTATCCTATATGGTAATCCAGACAATAATATATTTGTATGCCAAATTTCATCCAAATTCGTTTAGTAGTTTTTACATGAAAGAGTAACAAACATACATCCATGCTCACAAACTTTCGCGTTTATAAACGCGAATAATACTATAATATTATGTAGTAGGATTTAAATTATCAACGCGTGGAATTTAAATGCGATAGGGACACCGACACCGCCACAAATACGTTATATTCAGCGCAGAGGAAACACAAATAAGATCGTAAACTAGCTGGCCACTTTGATGTGTCGAACACGACATGCGTACCAGACGGTTTCAGATTTATCTCCTGTTCCTTCCGAATGCCGGCTGCCATAAAACTCTTTCAGTTGAAATTGTCCGTAGCTCACGTGGCCTCCAAATACTCAAAGTACTCCGACCCTTCATTAAACTCTTTAAAAAGAAACACTGAAGAAAAAAGTAAATTTACATTTTTATACTTCTTTGTGTAATTTTAGCCTTAGCAAGTTATCTCGTGTAAAGGAGTTTAACCCTCATTTAAAACTTTGAAACAAAGTTCAATTATTTCATCCTCAAATATGTCAAAGGAACAATATTGATATGATTAATAAAACACTTCTATAAATTTCAGGATTAAAATAAGGGAAGGGAATACAGATATTCTTCTATACATATAATGTAATATACGAGTAAATTTATATTTCATTATATCGAGTTAAAATTATTTATAATATAGTACCTATAACCATTTAAATGCAGAATATTCACAGTCTTATAATGTTCAATGTACCATAATGACAATTATGCCAAGTGAAACTTATAAATAATATTAAAATAGCTGGCTAAACTCCCTAATATTTAAAAACTAATACCGATATCAAACTACAACTATTGAAAAATAATAATCTTTATTTTAGCGAGTTGAGACAAAAACACAGGTTTATTAAAGATGCTATGACGTACCTTATATACATAAAATACTATACTATATATTATAATTGTCTATTGCTAGTAACTACTAAATTACTCGTACTAAAAATAAGTCACACCATACTTATTAGGTAGGTACGTAAAAGAAATGTGTGTTTTTCTTAAAATAGTTACATGTGTATATTATACAAAACAATATATTCACTTGTGTTCGAGAAATATTTTAATTTTACTTTGATATTCTTATACTCGTATTAAGTTTCTTCTAAGTTTCTTTCTAAGTTTTAAGTCGAAATTAAAAGATTCTATGTCTAAAGTTGAAGTCTAAAAATATAAGTTAATTTAGTTGTTACAAAGCTTGTTAAAAATTTAAGAAAATAGTCGAAGATCGTACACAGCCGGTTTTGGGATACTGACCGTGTGTGTACAAGTATTGCGTTGGCCAATTGCCAGAGCAATATTAAAAGCATAAAAATGAAAAATAAATTATTGAAACAATTGTTTTTCCAAAATTTTGATCAAAAGTCTATCAGCGGATATTTGTTTATATATAATTCTGAATTTGTTTGAAGAATTATTTCCACATAATTATAATCAAAATCATTTTTATATTATATCAATCAATATAATACTAATAATAAATCTGTAAGTGTAGGTATTGTATGTACTATATATGTTCCTCCATAACTCTTAAACGAATTAACTGATTTTCATGAAACTTGGTAGATAAACATATAGACGTACGGGACACAGGATAGGCTACTTTTTATTTTTCAACGCGGAAGAAGTCGCGGGCGTCAGCTAGTTTCTCATAAATCTTCATGAAATTTTCCTGTAAGTTATCAAATCGATTCTTTGATACTCGTGTCCTTCTAAGAGGGCTTATCATACCTATAAATTTAACTACCTCTAATTTACACTCCAACCAAATAGATTATTCTACCATCTAATATATCAAGGAAATAATAAATCGATGGTTGAAAAACTATTTTAGTTTAGAAAATCTCTACTCACGAGGATTTCGTTCCTCATAAATCTGAATCAAAACATATGTGTTCTCAAAACGATGTTCGAGCTTCGAGACCCTTATCAAAGTCATCCATGTTGAATCCTCACATACATAGGTTACATGTAACTAATTCCTGTTTTTCACAAATGATTCGTCTTACTAAAGGTTATAGGTTATAAATGTTAAGTATTAAAAAGGAGAAAAGAATGTAACAACCTGTATCTTATAAGAGCTGGTTGTTTTTTTACAAAATTATAATATAAGAAAAAAGAACTATTTTCTCAAGTCCATAAACCATATACGTAATTTGGATCACATTGAATTATTTAAGTTTGTTTAATTTATTACTAACTTGATATTATTTATTTATTTCAGTTGCTTATTTTGTTACGTAAGTAATTTATTTAATAAAAAAAAAAAATTATTATAAAATTAAAACACATTTATCAGCGTACAGAATTACTTATAAGCTTTACATAAATTCGTGTAATACACGTACGTATTACAACCATTGATTTCAGAGACGTTTACAATTCACTTGAATGAACATTTAAAAAATTGAAATTGTGCGGGAAGAGAGAGTGGCTTTGGCTGGTTAGGTAATCCCTCGGGAGGATACAGGGTAAGATATACGACAGCGATAATCTCTACTCCACTCTCATGAAACGCGAAATCGCTGAACATCCACGATACTTTCACGATGTGCCAGCAATTTTAATGTTGACCTCAATATTAGCAACGGCCATTAAACTTATAAAGCCTTCATACAGGTTCAATTCATTTTAATGCAAAAAAGGGAACGCTCTAATGTGATAAAAGTTAAAAGATTCATGCTCATGTTGTATGTACGTGCAACGGCATAATAATTAAATCTATTTGCGTCATTTTAAATTATCTACAAGTACATGCCCTTCCCTTGTCATTAAAAGACAGATATATTATATGTTTTTTAGTTACACGTTCTAAGATGTTTTCCAGACAAATATCTTACTTTGCTGGATTGAAATTTGTCACTGAGTGCGGTCGCGTATGGTACAGTCGCTAAGAAAATAATTATTACTGTTAAAATATTATAACATTCTTGTCAGCTGTACTACTACCAATTATGATCTGAACTGAATAGCTATGATAAACTTATTAAAAGAAATTATCTACTCTTAAATTCATTTTAAAGTGATCCAAGCTCAGTAAAAAATTACTTAAAATAATTAAATAAATAATTTACTTTAAAAAATTATAAATATGTTTTGTATTTTAAATTATTAATATACTTGAAAATCTATTATTCTTGAATGATTAGAAATCGTAAGGTTCGGAAGTAAATAAGATCGAAGTACAAGTAAGGTAAATTGTCAAAGTAAATAAGATATTTATTAAGGTATATTTCAAATTATTTATTTGTCTAAAAGTGTGAGTTTAATAGAATGTTGAACAAAAATGTTTTAAATTGCAATTCAATTAAGTTCAATTGTTTTGTTTGCTAGATATAATTTTGTAATTGAGCATATTGGGTATACCTACTTATTAAAAAAAACTGATTTTTAATTTTTATTATTGAGAGTATATTGTAGGTTATAATTATTTATTTTCGGTAGGTATTTCATAAAACACTCGAGATATTCTTTTTTCATTATATTCGACCTTAAGGCGAGGACTTAGCAGAAAAGCGTTGTTTTCGTCGCCTAGTTTTTCTTAGAGTAAAATCACAAGTTAGATAAAAATACAGTGCATAAATGACTATATGGAAAAAACTGAATGGGGCAGATTTATGAAAAAAAATCCATTTTCTGAGAAAAAAAAAATAGTAAAATACTGCTATTTTTTTAATAAAAAAACTTACTGTTCACAGGTTCACAGTAATAAAAATTTTCTTTTTTATTTCTTTTTCATATTTTACATAATATTTAAGAGAAACCTTCCAATTTTTAAATCTATTCGATCATCTCCAAAGAGTTACAAAAATTTGTTGCGCAATATTGCACCTTAATTCATAGGATATTAGGTTGCGTTCATTTTGGTACTAATTGTTTTCGGTCCGAGGTTAGTCCTGGTCTTTACATTGTGTACTATAAATTAGTTATTGATGGCACGTTATATTTATTAGTAGCGAGTTGATTGGAGTTCTATTCTTATAATCAATCCTTAAGTTAAAAAAAGCAGAGTTGAAAACTCCCATTAAAAGTTTGTTGTGTATTCATCCATAACATAGCAATATTAGAATATTGCTAGTCCAAGCTGTGACGACCAATTTGACATTTGAATGTTAATAGCCAATGCTAACCATAGAAACGCTGAAGTTACTGTTATTGTCTTTTATTGTATTATTGTACTATCTACTTGTGTTTTATGGTTACAGCTGTTAGCCATAATAGGTATAGGTAATTTGTAATAGTCACTAAAATCAGCATATTATGCGGGTAACATATTATGTAAAAGGCTTCATTTTTGTTGATGGAAATTAGAATTAAGTCATTTGATTGAAAATATTAATTTTTACAATTTTTTTGGAATTATTCCTTAAACAAACCCACACAAAACATTTAGACATAGTTAGCAAAACGTGAAGCAAAAATAAAGGATCTCATTTTTCGAATTTGTTTGTGTACGATTCGAAAAATGAGAAACGATTTAGTGTAGTATCCCTTTAAAAAATTATATTCTTACTAGCTGCTGCCCGCGACTTCGTCCGCGTAACTGTAACTTGTAAATTATACACTAAAACCTTCCTCGAGACTCTATCCATTGATGAAAACAGCATGAAAATCGGTGCAGTAGTTTTTGAGTTTATCGCGAACAGACAGACAAACAGACAGGCGCGGCGGAGGACTTTGTTTTATTATATGTAAGGATTAAGTATATTTGTCAGAGTTAAGTATTTTATCAAATATTACTAATCTACATAAAATCTAATCCTAATATATATATAATGTAATATATAAAACACATAATATAGTGTTATCATAAACGAATTTCAGAAAAAGAGAATTTTTCCAATACCATGCTTAAATATCCCAACGATTGGAGTTTGTATAAGCAGTTTATTGAAAATTAGCTGGCGCCCGCGACTTCGTTCGCGTTGAAAAAGCCGTACGTCTAAATGTTTATCTACCAAGTTTCATAAAAAATCAGTTGATTCGTTTAAGAGTTATGGAGGAACATACATACAGAAAATATTCTAAAAATGGTCAATTTAGTTTCAGTATCATGTATAGAGCCTATAAACACGATATCTCTGAAAACAAAGTAACTTACTCCATGACCAACCCTTACAGATTTATTATTGGTATTGAGTATTGATTAGTATTGATAGTACAGTGCATTTCTTGTACACATTTTTAAATAACTTTACAATGTTATTAAAAAATGGCACGTACAATCTCGATTTACATTGAGAAGGATATTGTTTCGTTGTGCCATATTGGTTAATTGTATAGGACTGTTTAGACTTCATAATAATTTTATTTTCAAAGTTCAAAAGCGACCTTATGCAGTTAATGTTACAGATCAAATTCCAATGTTCCCATGTACGTGTTACAGACGTATTCGTTAAAAAGAGACGGTCACGTACTCGTGTGTGCTATGTGTCCATAATCCGTAAAGTCCGCCCGCCCGCCGCGCGTTCGCTCGCGATTTTATCTG
Organism: Synanthedon formicaeformis; assembly: GCA_945859745.1. Taxonomy (NCBI): domain Eukaryota; kingdom Metazoa; phylum Arthropoda; class Insecta; order Lepidoptera; family Sesiidae; genus Synanthedon; species Synanthedon formicaeformis. The sequence continues at coordinate 6,827,327 of OX243959.1, read as the reverse complement.
CACTTACTATGCTCATGAATAAACTCCCAATATGCCTCGTAATATTACAATTTAGATAAAAATTGAACCGTTGAAAGTATATCTCAGTAGATTATAAAAAAAGTCGCTTTCCGCGTTTATCTGTCTGTTTGTATATACGCGTCTGTATAACGGATTTCGATACTAATTGAAAGAGTGAAAAACGAGGAGAGTTTTTGTATATAATTTGCAGAAAAAAATTAGGAACATTCGTGCGAAGCCGGGGGCGGAATTCTAGCTAACATGCTAAATATGTTTGGACCCATGGAAGTATGCAAAGAATCAGGTATATTTATGCCTAAGAATCAATTGCAATTTTATCACACTTTATGGTTCAGTTTGGCAGTATGTCAATAGAATTAACTAAGTATAACGAATAAAAAAAAATACCACATATAGTGGACATGATATTTATAAACACATATTATAATTAACTATAGCAAGAAAAGCGACCTAATTGCGGGCACCAACTTGGACACATTAAGTATCACACTGTTTTACGATGCTAAACGCTTGTTTCACAAACGTCAAGTAGGCCAAACTCTCATTTAAAGTCACCGGTAACCGGGGATAATGGAGCTTATATACCTTTGTTTGTACGGTAAACGTCCTAAACATTAAATAGAAAATAATAAAAATAAATCGGCTATCGAATGGTGCAGTAAACCGAGTGCATAATTCAATAGGTATAACAGAAAATGATTTCTAAAAGTAACTAATCAACACTTTACTTGAAGTTTGTGAAAGAGGCCCTAAGTCCATTACTTTTTATGTGCCTATGAAACATAATGTAATGTTTAAGTATAATTAATAAACAAAATAAAGAATTTATTGTTGAAATATAAAATGCCTACTACAACACAAAAAATGTTTGTATTACACCAAATGTTTACCGCCTCTGAAATTGAGGTTGGAATTATACGGTGGTCTAGCACTGGTATAGGGTTACAAAAATACATATACATTACTCCATAATATAAACAGTGACGTTTGTTTTCAACGATGCAGAAGTTTATTCCTTCAACTAGTTATAATAACAGTCAGATATCCGCACAATTTTTATTCGATTTATCCGAGTTTAATACATTATTTATTAATGGTCCAGTGACTTACGTCATGAATACATGTTATTGATTTCGATGTTAAATTCATAAATCTCTCTCTTTTAGAGCCATTTTTATGCTGTTCCTATAACCTCCTTTCGCTTGTTATTTGCAGTTTTCTTTGTCTGTTGTTTATTTTAAGCATCAGCCTCTTAAATATGGTATAATGTTAGGTAAAATTACAATTACTATACTAACATTGATTCAAAAATTCTAGTCTATCAATTTTAAGGATCTAAATGAAAATTAACTATTTTGCTTTATTCTGTTCCCTATAAATTTTAATAATTTATTTGCAAGAGACTAAACGTTCAAAGCATCTATATAATTAGTTAAACTTTAGTGCACTAACAAGTTAAAGATAATCTTAATATTGAATATTATTTAAGGTTTGAAATTATTGCAACTGATGCTTTATCGACGAATTAGTCGAAATGCTTCAAAATATGTGTGTTTGAATTGAGCTAAAAGCTTTAAATTCTCATTGGCTTTGGAATTTGGGCTATCTAAATAGCCCAAAATACCTACTCGAAACGATATCAGATATTTCGAATATATCAATAACGTTTGCAATTACAAACAGATCACTGCAAATCTGTTTGCATTGATAACGAATGCCTAAATGTGGTCATAATTAACAGTTTAGTCAATATTTGACCAAACATGTGCTCTCTCCATGATCAAATTATGATAGTATTATTGACCCGCTCCCAGCTTCGCCCGGGATGCACAATCCTTCATCGCTTATCCCTCTTACCAATAGTGAAAACCGTATCAAAATATGTTTTTTTTTATTGTCCTACCGGCTAAGGTTCCTCTGACATAATAATAATAATAATAATTTATTCACAAATCATCGTTATAAACATACAGTTCAATTATGTTGAGTACCAGCGTCTAAACTAGGCCGAGCCTGTTGGATTCCTCCATAAGTGAGTACACACTAATTAGTGTAAGTAAGAAAAATAATAATAATAATTATATTAAAAATTTATAAGAAATATTAAAAATTTATAAGAATAAAAATTTGAGGGTAACGCAAAAACTAAAAATAATTTTAAAATAACACACATTATCTACCCTCATTACCCTCAGAAACTACTGAAACTATGGATTTGAGACAACATAGGTCAGAGAACACAATTATGTAGCTAGTAGAGTAAACGAACTAGGTTCACTTGCTCTGTAGACTTTTGGCACTGCTGTACAAATGGTACAGAGTACTGAACACGCCACTTTTTTAAATTTTATTTTTTCTTAAATTTTAAGTACAATTTTTAAGTATAATCACCAACAACCGTATGCCACCAGCGTCGTAAGATCAGTCTGACGACGCGGTCTCAGGGAAATTTACTAATCACTTTCTCATCTGTTCGCAAAATTTAACACACTATGTGAACAGAATGGAATGGAAATCCTATCCAGACCAAAATAAGTCTTCAGACTTTCAGGCTTACCAAAGTAAATTTATTTCCATAGTTAATCCAGGTATCGAACCCAGTATATTCATATACTTGATTGAGAGAACTAGAACAAGAAGCTCTCAATTAAATTCGATTTTAACAAAATCAACAGCACAGTTTAAACAGTCGTCAGTCAAATTAATAATGCGACTAAATTTAGTCAAAATTAACCTACTTGTAGTTGAACTTTATTAGACCAAAGAGACCGAGGCTGACTAAGATTGGACATGGTTTAAAACGGCAACTGTACCATTAAGTTAAGTAATAGCCTAATACATCAGCTACTACTTAATACTAATAATATTACCCAATAAAAAGATATGTTACGTTTTTAGTATGATACGCCGTAAAAAGCTTTCAATCGCGTTGAAACCCGATCACTATTTTGAGTAAGCTTGTTTTGATATACTTGACATTTTGCAACGTAGACTTTCTGTGAAAGAAAAGTATGTTTTGCTTAGATTTTTGTGTTACAGGAAAAATACCTATTAAGTTAACGCTAAAACAATATCTCATATCTAAACTGCCGACTTTCTTAACAACTTAGGTATACATATTTCTTATTCATTAGGTAAAAAAGAGCTAAGTTACGTGAATTCTAATAATAGAGTCTCTTATTTTCCTTTTAGGTTATCATAAAATCAGTATATTTTCTCACTCATCAGTATGAAAACGAGTGCAACCATTCTTATGCAAAAATAACATAAATTATACTTGCAGATTTTATGTATGATATGTCATCTTATTTAAATTAAACTCTTTGTTACATAAAAATTGTTTAAGTAAGTCGCTGTCGCTTTAACGGTATGATCTGTAATATGTATTTTAGCTTACATACACTATCAGGCACTATTTTTTAGCTTGAACAAAATCTTAAATTAGCAATATTTTCTTTCCAAAGACTCCAAGATTAAAAGTATATCTAATTGTCATCGGATATATGCTTGATTGATTTTGTTCCGAGGACCTTGAAAGCGTCATCGGATTGTCTTACGAAAAAAAAACTACGAGTATTAAAAACTAACATATTAATATATATTATATGCTAACTTGACCTAGCCAACTCTCACTAGAGACCGCTTATCTAGTGACCGCTTCCTCGCTCACAGAATTGGTCCCCGAGTGAGGAACTGGGAGTTGAGAGATAACAGACCAAGTTTTAATACTTTTAATAATTTCTATTTGTATACTTTTGAAAATAATTCAATCTAAATGTCCACTTGATTGCAGGTAATATCAAAAATAGTAAAAAATTTCGTGCCTTATTATGTATAACTATAATATACAAATGTATTAGCTTATTTTTTATATATTACTAGCTGGTGTCCGCGACTGCGTCCGCGTTGGAAAAGAAAAAGTAGCCTATCCTGTGTCATGTACGTCTATCAAGTTTCATGAAAATCAGTTAATTCGTTTAAGAGTTATACATATATAAGAGTTATATAGTTTAAGAGAACATACATACATACATACATACATACATACATACATACATACAAAAAAAATATTTAAAAATCGTCAATTTAGTTTCAGTATTGTGTTAGTTCAGCCTATAAATACGATATCTGATAACAAAGTAAACTCCATGACCAACCCTTACAGTTTTATTATTAGCATTGACTAATATTATTATACTAATATTATTATAAAAAGAGAAGATTTGTATGTTTGTAATGAATAAATTATAAAACAGATTATAACTGCAAATATTTTAAAATGATAAGCATCGAGGTCTAAAATGTATTTTCCTTTCTGCGAAGAACGGAAATATTTAGGAAAAAGTTGCCGTGTGAAGTTGTCAAGAAAAAATTAATTGTAACTTGTGAATGATTTACGGATTAATTATATAAAAATTTATTAGTCACGTAATTCAAATTTCAACTTAATAAAACAGCTCTACATTGACCTCAATGTATTTAATAAAAATAATTTATTTTTATAAATTTTATACGACCACGAAAACTCTATTCACGTTTTCTGTTCATACTATCAATACTAATAATAAATCTGTAAGGGTCGGTCATGGAGTAATTTACTTTGTTTTCAAAGATATCGTGTTTATAGGCTCTATACATGATACTGAAACTAAATTGACCATTTTTAGAAATTTTTTTCTGTATGTATGTATGTATATATGTACATACATATGTATGTTCCTCTATAACTCTTAAACGAGTTAACTGATTTTCATGAAACTTAGTAGATAAACATTTAGACGTACGGGACACAAGATAGGCTACTTTTTCTTTTTCAACGCGGACGAAGTCGCGGGCGCCAGCTAGTATTATAATATAAAGAGAAAATATTTGTATTTTTGTTTATGTTACCCGCTGATAAGTTTTATAAAGTAACGCGGACGAAGTCGCATGCAAAGCTAGTGTTTAAATATATAAACCAAATTAACTATTTTGTGAGAGTTCCTTCTGGACTGTAATCTTATTAAGTGTGAAAGTAATATAATAAGGGCAGCGTAAACATTATTAGCTTCCTACTGCAAAATATTTCAATACTTCCCAGTATAAGCCAAAAGCATCCAAAAATAGCATCCAACTCTGTTAGCCTCTTTCATTTTATAAGTGACCCTACTTTCTTTTAAATTCGCCGAATAAATTAAGCCGAAAATCGTGTCGCTTGAATATTTTATGCAATTTCAAACTCCAGCCTGATTTCCTAGAAAAAGGAATGTGTTTCTGGTTAGCTACAATTAAAATAAAATTATAGTGAATCAATATAAAACTTAGTAAGTAGGTATGTGTACACACACATATAATACTCTGAAATGAAAAAGTTTTTTAGGCGGGCTTGGGCATTTCGCTGCTTAAAAACTAAAGGGCCACAAATCAAAATTACACTTTTTACACGAGAGTTAATCGAAAAAAAAAAAATTTTTTTTGTCTATATTTTTCTTATTAGATATATATATATCAAATATATGCATATTATACATCGTTAGAAGCGTATTTTTAAGTAGCAATAAATGTTTCAAAAACTTTTATAATAAACTGAATACTAGAAGAGTTATGAGCATATAAGTTACTTTTGAATATATAAAAAATGATCAAAATATACTAAATATGGAATAAAACAACTATAAGTCTTTTTGCAACATACAATATGAAGGATGGTGATTGTATCTGCAATAAAAACTTTTGTTTTGGATTTTTTGTTTTATGGCACTTTAGTTTTTAAGAAGCGATTTGTTTGTATGGAGAATTTGGTTTGATGTGTAAATATGGACAACATGCGAAACGCGACTCGCTCAGATAGAAATCTTGTATCATAACAAAAAAAACCGACTTCAAACCGTTTTCTCATGGATGCCATTGTCAGAACTGGACCAAATTGAAATGGGACCACACGGGAAGCACCAGCTTTCAAATAAAAAAAGAATCATCAAAATATTTTCACCCAGTCGAAAGTTTTGAGGTAGTTAACATACATTAAAAAAAAAAAACGTTCGAATTGAGAACCTCCTCCTTTTTTGAAAGTGGGTTGAAAAGTGTAGTTCGCTTATAGCGCATTATTATAAGCTAAGTTCTCACTTCTGACGTGCAGTCCAACTAATGAATTGTTTTCCAAAGAACATCTGCAGTAGAAGGTTGAACTGAAATGTTAGTTATATGTCATTAACCGGTACAAGGTTACTGAACGTGTTTTAGATTGAATTGCTTGAAGTTCAAGTACCTACTTGATAAAATGTGAAGAGAAGACAGACATGAGAGGGCAAATGTCGTCGATCATAGTTCATTATTGAACCAATGGTTATTGATCATTCAATCAACATGATAGAATGAAAATGTAAGTTTTTTTTTAATATATAAGTACAAATGAAATGCGCCGTTGTAAGAAAAGTCGAATTTAAAGTTATGAACTTAAGATATGAACTTATTGATTACATTCTTATTACTCTTGTTACTACATATTATAAAACGAAGTCCTCCGCCGCGTCTCTTCAGTCTGTTCGCGATAAACTCAAAAACTACTGCACCGATTTTCTTGCTGATTTCACCAATGGATAGAGTGGTTCTCGAGGAACGTTTTAGTATATAATTTACAAAGTTACTCGGGCGAAGTCGCGAGCAGCAGTTAGTAGTTTATAAAAAATGGGTGTGTTTATCACAAACAATTGATGGGTTATAAAACTTCCATAAAATATATATTTGTTTTCTTCGATGTTCAGCGGATGTTTAATTAATTTTCTTACCATATATACCGTAATTTGCTTTAAAACATTTCTGTGAAAACATAATCCGTCAAATATCCGACAAAAAGGTCAATTGAGTCTACTGAAGATTTTTTGAAATGATGCCACATTAGAAATATGCTGATATGTTGGTCATATATCAAGATACCGATACAGTAAACGCAATATTAATTACGTTTTATTATACTAAAAAAAATATAATAAATTGAAGTAACATTTTGAACAAGTTTCCAATACAATAAATTCTTTGAAATCTGTTTCACAGCCACTAGACGACTATGCTTCCCTATTTCACATTCGTTCTTAGAATAGATTTCATTAAAAGATAGACTTGAGTACGATGGCGTAGGTTGAAGGAATTTTTAGGAAAAATAATGGGGTACAACTTAAACTAGGTTTACTTACTGCATTGTCAATTTAAATAATAATTAATTGTAAAAGACATGTACTTTTATAATAAAAATATACATTCCAAATAGAAATTATTATAAAAAAAATTAAAACCACAAATGGATCATTACATTTCTTTCTATACTCTAAATTCTTTAATAAAACGCTTATACAAGTGTTATTGTAATTTTAATAAATTCTTTGAATATAACCAACTAAGGTACAAAGCTCGTCCCCAATAAAGAGCTGTGTCAATAACAGATCGGCAATGTGCATGCTAACTGCAAGTCGAGCGTTTGACCAAATTGTCGTAGTCAGCAATTACTGTGCAAATACGGTCGCGAAACAAATAATATTATTATGCATTCTCGTTTTCAAAGCAACTGAATTGCAATAATTGTATAGGTAATAAAATGTTCATTCGGTCATGCACATTTCGGATCTTATTACTCAAAACTACGCTCACTGCTTATAAGCGTGTGAAGTTGCAATAGGTATTTGGGAGAATTCGTTCTCAACTTATTACTATATACAGGGCGTTCCAAGACTATGCAACATGAAAGTACCTTAAATATTGAAGATAGGATATTTTGCTGAAAGAAAACTTTATTATTTTTAAAAGTTAGTAATACTGCATTCAAAGATTTTCCAAAAAATAACTTGCTTCGTCTGGGAATCGAACCGACTTCAATGTGAAAAAATAATCATTTTTATGATTTTTTTATGATGTCAATCAAAAGAATGAACAAAAAATAATAATTCTTATTAAGTAACATAGTACCTTAAAAGAAAGGAATAACGTAAATTATTTATTGCCTACGACTAGAAAATTTTAGAATTTTTTAGAAAATCTTTGAATGCAGTATTACTAACTTTTAAAAATAACATAAAGTCTTCTTTCAGCAAAATATCCTATCTACGATATTTAAGGTACTTTCCCTTCATATCGCATAGTCTTGGGACACCCGGTATAATGCGAATAAGTCAGAATGCCACACAAGAAATTCGCAGAACTTCAGTATTGAACTCGCTAACTGTAGAAAATGTAATATGTTGTTATATTGATTAGGTACTAGAAGCTCAATTAACTGTGTTTACTCCTTAACATAGCATGTTAACATTTAAGTTATTTAATTATGTTTAACCTCAAGTCGAAAAGGAAAGTATCCCAAAAGTTTTAATTTCCGTGAATTATTTGAATTTCTAATATTAATCATTTCGAATTTAACATAGAGAGATTTATATTTTTACTAGTGGATGCCCGTGACTTCGTCCGTGACATTTTTTTTTTCAAAACAAACCATTCCTGATTATCCCTTTATTCATTAGTGAAGACAGAATTAAAATCGGTCCAGCCGTTTAGGAGGAGTTCAGTGATATACACACGCACAGAAGAAATATATATAATAAATACTAGCGACCCGTTCTCGGCTTCGTCTGGGGTGCAATTATCCCTCTTTCCATATGTGAAACCCGAATCAAAATCGGTCTACCCATTCTCAAATTTTGCAAGCCTACACAAACCATCTTTACATTTTTGTTTTAAAATTACGTTTATTATTTTAAAAAAGAACGATTAATAAGATTTGCAGATCACTGTGATGTACGTGCACAGGAAATAAAAACTAGAATAAATAAAAAAATATATCATGATTAATTTTTCGAGTATCAAACTGGTTAAATATATCAAAATAATTCTGTCTCACCTTAACTCAATCAAAATAAGCAGATTGAAATCTTTCTCCTTCCCACATAAGTCTTTGTTTCATACTTTTATGATTTTTACACTTGTTCTGTTCTAACTGCGCTCCTGAATACAGAATACTAACACAACTTTCTACTAAACCAAAATAGTCACTAATGAAATAATATCGTTATGACTGCTTGTAGTTTCGGCAATATTAGCGAATGCTTTATGTTCCGGCAATATTAGCTATTTTGAAATAACTTATGTTTACAGCGAAACGCTAAGGGTAACAAAATGAAGAAATCATTATGAAATTGACTTCATATCATTCCAATTTATATTAGAACCAGTAATTTTCTGATAGTCAACGATATCAGATTAGGTACTGTCTTTTTTGTGTACGCGCAGCTCATTGTTATTGATTTAATCATGTTATTGATTTGGAAAGCACCGGTTCCAGCCGAAGCAAATATTTACTTATATTTTCTGAAAACATCATGTGCGCTGCTCTCTCGATTCGTTGTTCATTTATGTATTCAGTGAATAATAATACTTGGGCTTTTTATGCGGAGCAATACCTACTTATGGCGATAAAAGTAGTTTTTCAATCTGTAATTCATATTCAATTGGAATTGGAATTTTCCTGGATTGTCTGCACTCTAAAGGCATTTACCCTCAAGATAGACAATTTAAAGCAAAACCTATTTACCGGGATATAGATACGCTGAGCCGAGCTGAGATTAGTTTGAGCAGGATTGTTTGTCCTTACGTATAAGGTTTAATTTGATGTATTCAGCCCGTATCTGGTAGAACATACGTTTTACTTTACCTGCTGTATGTAAATGTTTCATGTGTTAGCGCAAATAAAGATTTTTTTTTTATTTTTTAAATAATATTGACGCTTCTTTGGCTACACTGCTAGTTTTAATGTGCCTAAAACTACTAGCGTGTTAGAATGGCATTCACAATGTTAACCTGCCCCGAAATGAGTTCCCAATTCAAGATAAAACCTCTTCAAATTTAGTACTTATTAATGAGAAACTAACTGGCGCCCGCGACTTCGTCCGCGTTGAAAAAGAAAAAGCAGCCTATCCTGTGTCCCGTACGTCTAAATATTTATCTAACAAGTTTCATGAAAATCAGTTAATTCGTTTAAGAGTTATGGAGGAACATACATACTTACATACATACAGAAAAAAATTCTAAAAATGGTCAATTTAGTTTCAGTATCATATATAGAGCCTATAAACACGATATCTCTGAAAACAAAGTAAATTACTCCATGACCGACCCTTACAGATTTATTATTAGTATTGATGTAACTGAAACCTGGTTTTCCCTGAATGGTTAATGTTTGGAACCTTAAATCTGGTTTGTATTAAAATATAATTTAGTGACCATTGGTTTTTCACATGCATAGGTATAAATATGTACAAATTTTTTAACGTTAAACGGAAAAAAGGTAAATAAAATACCAAACATTTACTTATTTAGTTTTAGTATTATATTACGGGAATATTGCTCACGGATTTTTATATGCGTACTGTTCCGCCAGCAAGAGAAACGTTTTCCGCCATATACCTCAAATTTAATTTGACTTTCATTTCGTGTAAATTCGGCTTAATGAAGTGCCTCCGACAAACCACATTACATCTGGAAACCTTTATATATTAACAGTAATAAAAATACGTAAGAAGCCTGGGAGTTTTGTATTTTTGGGAAACTTGTGTGAAAAATACTTGTAGTTTCACAACGGAATGTAATAAATACATAAAAGATTAGAAGTTTTTTTAAGTTTAAGATTCAATATGATTAAGCGCCTCTTTCACCATCGTCAAGTACGCTAAACCGTCACTTAAAGTCACCTGTCACCGGGAATAATTTAGCTGATATATCTTTGTTTGTACGATAAACGTCCCAAACATTAAATAGAAAATAATATAAAAAATTCGCCTATCGAGTGATGCAGTAAACCGAGTGCATAATTCAATAAAACAGAAAATGATTTCTAAAAGTAACTAATCAACATTTTACTTGTAGTTGGTGAAAGAGGCGCTTAAGTTAATCTTAATGTAAGTTAGCACAATAAACTGAAGCTATTTGAGGAGGTAAGACCCATAATAGATTTATGCTTTAATAATTTCATAATCACATAATATGTGATTTTTCATGTATGACAAGAATTGTTTACTTTCAATGTTTTACCTCGTAACTGTGAGTTGGTAAGAAATTTATAATTATGCAAGTTGCGTGTCAGAGGATAGTTAAAAAGAGACTATGAAGAGGCTTCGACTATAAATTGCATAATGATGGTTAAGCGTAATAAAGGCCATAGATAAGATATATTCATATTGTAGATGCGACGATTGGTTTATACTGTGTAATAAATATTCAACTATATGTAAAGGTAACATAAAACGAAATTAGTAAACCTACCTATTATTTTTTTTAAAGTTAATAAGTTTGTGTTCGTTACCTGTCATCCTTAGATACCCATAAGCACAAAAGAGCATTCTCCCTGATGAGTTTCTGAACTAGATGAATCACAAAATTTAGGTGAGTCACAAAACTACTGTGACCGTCATAGCTTGTTTGTAGTTAATCTGTCTGGTAAATACCAATATATTGGCTTGTGGATTCTAGAAAATTAGCTAGCCTAATACATCCTCACGGGTTTATTTTTAGTATTAGTACGATCAGCAATTCTTCTATCGACCCTTATTCATTACTAGCTGACGCCCGCGACTTTATCCGCGTTGAAAAAGAAAAAAGTATCCTATCCTGTGTCGTGTACCTCTAAATATTTATCTATCAAGTTTCATGAAAATCAGTTAATTCGTTTAAGTTATGGAGAAACATAACACACAGAAAAAAAAATTCTAAAAATCGTCAATTTAGTTTCAGTATCATGTATAAGAGCACACACGATATTTCTGAAAATAAAGTAACTTACTCCATGACCAACCCTTACAGATTTATTATTAGTATTGATGATTGATATTCTCTGAATAAAATTAAAAGTTGGTGTCTTCTCCGTTAATATTATTTGCTTTATTTAAATGAAACATTTACTCTATTTAAATGAAACAATCAAATGAAACAATTATATAAAATGAAACCCAAAAAAGGTACTGTATCCAGTCAGATGTAACTACAGTTTTTCAATGCAATGCAAATCCAACCCCGGTTTGAAATATTCATCATTTTATTGAACAATCCATTGATTTATAAACTACTCTTTTATGTAATCTATTCTTTAGTCTCGATTTAAAATCAATTGCAATGAATTGACGTCACAGCCACAAGGTCCATTGTCTGATGTCTGTTGGCTGGTTTATATGATTTATAGCTTTATATGCTATACCTACGATGCTGTCTGAGTGACTAAAACAGGAGTTATATTTTAGTTATACACTTATCTATGGCACTTAGATTTTGCTAATACTGGTATAGGATATTTTGTAGAAGCACTTATCGAATTAATATTGTTAAACTCGACGTCTAATAAAACAAACAATAATTGTTACAGACGAGTTGTTAGGTCAATCAAAATTAACTATACTTTTCAAATTACACTTCGTTAACGTCATTTATTTATGTCAACAATGAATTTTTAATTTACCTATACAGATTTTTTTAAATATTCTAAACATGTACCGCATGGTATAAAATAAATTAGATTCTATAATGTAGTTCTATCTAACTTAGGTTCTAAACCATTGTGGCACATTTGTTCTTAGTCAATATATCCTATTAGCTTTAGCAAGCATTTTAATATCCCGATCGCCTTACAGATAAGCAAATAATATGGATTATCCGACTCAGAACCTAGCGGTTGATACATAAGGTTTCGATCTCATTAGTTTAGCTCAAATTACTTGGTTATGATGTAATAATCTCTACCTATCTATGTATCTTTTTCTAGAGCCCTATTATCAAGGTAAACTAACTTGTATCAACATCATTGTATCAACATATTTTCTGTATACACTGACAAAATCCCCCTTAACATTCTAACGGTGCATGGCATGCGTGTAATTTTCTGGCCTTAAGGTCTTTCCCCTTTAGTAATAAGGTAAAAGAGGGTTCTTCACTCGTCGCGCAACGTAGCGTGAGAGCTATGACGTCATTCTATTGTAGGTTCGCCACTTCTATACCGAGCCCGGATTATTGTAAATCAAAGATATAAAAATAATTGCGTGGAAGTGGCACTTAGTTTTTCTCTTAAAAAAGTTTGCAATGTCTAATTTGAACAATGTTGCGTGACGTGCTATGGAAATATGCTTGACGTTTGCCTGCTAGGCGCGATAGGAGGAAATCCGTGGGATATCAGCTTACCCAGTATAACCCTAATGGGGCTTGTAATCTGATATCCCGAGTTAGAAGTTGCAGTGGCTAGCCCATATTAACTCGTTAATCCGATAATAGTGAGGTTCTCGAGTTAAGTGCACGTAAATGAAAACGCTACGGTTGGGCGGTACTTACAACGACATAATATTATTATATAGTACATCGCTTCGATCGTGTCATCAGATTTCAGAAATTTTGAACTAAATATTACCTCACGAGAACATTGAATGTAAATTGTGTCATTATTGTTTTATTAAATTTTTTATTAATGCACACATAAAATGAGATATATATACATTATTCCGAATAGAGAGAATTTTATTACAGCAGCAGCTCTACTCCTACACTTAGTTTCACCCGGTAATAGTGCTTAATTTATTATATTACACTATTTATCTTAAAATATATGTTTATTTATTGTTATATGATTTTCTCAAACATTAAATAAATTGATAACTAATTTAAGAGTTTATGTCGCATCTATTGCTTTTAATTCTTTCATGGTCGCTATGTAAGCGATGTTCACGCGTTTAATTCATATAAATCACTTTTAATTAAATACACACATTCGCACATAGGGAAAGAGAGAGATAGATAGACTGAGATGTGTTGAGGCCAATATGGAAATGGTCATGGTTGAACTACTTAATTTGCTAATTTAGGATATAACTTGTAACATAAAGTCGTTATAATAGTAGATAGGTATAGTAAATACTACGCTTATTTTGAATTGTCTATGTTGAATTATTTAATAAATTAAAATACTGCATTTAAAAGTACAGCAGATTTTGACATTAAAAAACTTTCTATGCAATAATACATATGTGAGTACTAATAGGCTACCGATTCTCATTTAATTAATTAAAACAAAAAATAAACATATAAATGAATGATAAAAATCAAGGTTAATTGCTAAAGTGTTTAGAAATATTTGTATTGAAAAACAGGATGTTGAAAATCCTGAAAATAACTAGAAATTTGATTTAACTTTTTCTAGTTTGCGAATATAATCGTTGCTAACGTAATGAATTTTTTGCCTACAAGTATTACAACTGTAAAAAATCTATAGGATTATCCTCTTTCAATAGTTGTGGGAACAATCTGTGTATTACAGTCGTGAACTTGATAGCCCATTTGGCACCAATAACCATCCCCTTAAGGAAAAATCCCCTCAATGCGAAATAACAGTAATACGCCTATTCTGTTTCGTTTCACAAACATATGGTGTTGTTAATAGATGACCGTAGCTACCCAACACCGCCAGCCTGCCCAGGCTTTTACATAAAAAAAAAATAAAGATCGCAAATTTTAGTCGTATATGTATTTATAAAATATCATTCGCTAAATAAAATACTATTATGGCGAGTTTTTTTTTTGTTTGAATCACCTTTTCATATTTAGCTTATTCAAAAGTTTTTATAGTATGGTTATAATACCTATAATTTTTATGTTCCTAGTATTCACCTCGATAGTAGGTCGATATTTTGTCGGTATTTTGTAAATAGGTGTGTCTATCCTATTTACCGGAGCAAGAAGTAAGGAGAAAATACTTTAATTTAAGAGGTTTATGGGTGTATTGTATTCCTTTGTTAAGATGTGAAATTGTGGTTTTGCAATTGCAACAAAAGAGTTCTTTTTCATGAAATAAACCTAAAACTTTTGTGAGTTATCAATGTGTATCAATCGATGAGCATATCGTAATTCGTCATATCTTTTATCAATTAGACAATGACACGAATTTGATATGTTTACCGGCAGCTGTTCACTCGTGCGTGACATCTAAAAAAAATTGGTACTTTCATTAATTATTATTTTACAATGAGAGCCAACAAAGGTAACATATTTTTTTCAATACATATATTATATTATTTAGAGCTTTTGTCCTCGACTTCTATGTTGAAAAATAAAAAAAATCAACAAGTAACAAAAATATAAGCAATAATTTATTCAATCTTTATTGCTCACTAGCTGGTATATGCGACTTCATCTATGTTGAAAAATGAAAAATATAAAACCTGAGAAAATATCTCACATCTCTGTGACGACGGTTGCGCCACCACAGGGACATTTATTTTAATTTTCACGGAAGGTTTATATA
Organism: Synanthedon formicaeformis; assembly: GCA_945859745.1. Taxonomy (NCBI): domain Eukaryota; kingdom Metazoa; phylum Arthropoda; class Insecta; order Lepidoptera; family Sesiidae; genus Synanthedon; species Synanthedon formicaeformis. Next base: position 6,812,014 of record OX243959.1, on the reverse strand, counting down.
GTATACTTGTATTATACTATATACTTAGGTAATTAAGTTTTTATGTAAATAAATCATAAATTTACATAGCTTACATAGGCTAAACTTAATACATATAAAATTATTTACTAGAGATTTGTAGTTCTTCTAAAATTCTAAAGGAAATTAATTGCTTTGGGCAATTAATGAAGATTAAAATCGCCCTTTTGAATTGTCTACTTCTGCATTGTTTAAGACAATACGAAACAGTCTTCAGAAGTTTCAGAAGTTTTTAGTACCATAGATTCTACTGCACATTTTTTTTAACTTTCCGAACTCGTCTATAGAAAGTACCTACTCTCTTCCCTCAGTATATAATTATGTACCACGGTGGTATATTCATCATAGTATTCTATACTAGAAATACAAAATCCACAAGAGAACTATCAAGAATTATAACAGAGAATAATAATAAATAATCAAGTCAGAATCAAATTTTAACATGAAGTTAAGAGAAACTTCGAATTTAGAACACAAATATTATTACTGTTTCTAAGAACTAAACAATAACTAAACAACAATTGTTTAGTTCTTGGAAATTCTATTTCACTGCTATTTGTTTTATACACATATTTCAGTCATTATTACTGCAGAATCTGCAGGAAGATATTCCTAATAAACTTGTCTCTATCCGATCTGTGACAAATGTGACCAGCCCATTGCCCTTTTAACTCGCTAAATTCTCTTGGCAAGTTTGACAACCTTGGTTCTTAGGCGAATTTCAGAATTTCCGATACTATATCACCCAAAGAAACTCCGAGCAATTCGCTGCATAGCCCGCTGAGCGACCCTAAACTTGTGAAGTCCTGCCGTGAAAGGCCACATTTCGGCACCATACGTCATCACTGGCAACACGCACTGACTATATAACTTGGTCTAGACATTACGTCAAAACCGCTCTGCGACAGATATGTGCGGCACACTGCCACTTCAACTTGCTAATTCTCTAGTCAAGGAAAATTAAAACCATAATAGAGCTAATGGCAATGCCTACCTGTTGTACAAAACTGTATTCTGAAACCTTGTTCGCTTAACCAATTAAATTAGCTAACCGTGTTATTGTTTATTGTTATTGCAAGCGGAAACGTACGTGTGTTACATGAGCGCCGCCTAATTTAAGATTAAACATTAAACTACGTCCTCACTTGCAAATTGTTTATACGTGAGGTATAATATAATAATTATAACTAATACATATTACATAGGATGTTATAATGTAAACACACCTTGTTTTACATTCCATCATACATAATTAATTTACGTGTATTTGCGTCCAAAAGTTATTATTATTTAATTCTAAAGTCAATAAAAGTGAGAGTCTAATTAAACCATTTACAAAGTCTATGAATGTAAACAGTAACAACTCTTGAAGTTGGATGTTTTTAGTACAATTTAAACATTATTTACCTTTTTTGTGTGTACGAGAAAAAAAAACTACACATAAGTGTAAAAAATAGATTGAGCGCTTTTATACTCAAATTATTTATTGCATAAACAGTTATAAGGTAATAATATTATAATATTATGTTAGGTATTAAACTGTTTAGTCTATTTTTTTCTCTCTTAATAATGCTGATAGCAATAATTTCAAAATTAAAGTAACGAGTTTTTGTATTACCTACGTAACGAGATAGATATATAAATTTTATTTATCACACAAATACTATCGGTAACATCATTAGTTTCTTTCGGTTTTTCCATAAAGTTAATGACTTTTATTTATTAACTAGATGATAAATAAAAGATCTAATTGGCATGTTAATAAAGTTAAAATCTTTAGGCAATATGGAAATGAGAGAGAGAGATCTGGTGGACACGATGTCGTAATTTGTCAAACGCCTGCCGACCTAGAACTGCAAGCGATCGTACAGGTATGCGTGTTAGAAGTCCGTCAGGCGCTTTCTGCACGCAAAGGTCGCGTCCCAACCGATTAATGGCTACGACTTTTTATTGCCTCTCTACTCCTAGTAAACTTTGAATCACAAATCGGATGTTAAGGTTAACTATTGGATCTATTGATTGAGAGTTAATTCCATTAGATACTCTAATTATACTGAAGTAAGACGAGTCCGTTGGACGAGTTCTTGGGTGTTTACTTACCTTAACGTTCTGTTCCAAGGTTCCCGGGTTCGATTCCCTGCAGTGCCAACTTTGGAAATGAAGTTTTCAAAATTGGCTCTGGTCTGGATCTGGAAATCGTACTTATTTAATTTGAAAATAAAAACAGTTTATCGCCAACACTCACAAAAAACTACAATTTCAACACCGGTGTCTATTTAGTTATAGAATACAAGTTTATTGTAATTTAATCCAACGAAGTTTTCGTATGACACAAATAGTAATGTCACTCTTTAAATAAATAAAACTGTTAATAGTTAAGTCAAAATTAATCTCAACTGTTAATCAGTTAATCAACATTATAAAACCCTAAAAGATTTCCAAAATTTCCCCAGTGTCAAGGTAGTTTGCACAAAGCGAAGAAATTTCTTTGGATATAATTGCCTTTTGAGCTAGTAATTAAGTGTAATTTGACAAGATTTTAAATTCTAAATTGACCTCTTAACTTTTTTCTGGAAAGTTGAAGCTGTTTAAGCCGGTAATGAATTTAAAAAGTAAATTGGGATGACAATTTTTAGAATGCATTTTACAATTTACTAGTTAGCGCCCGCGACTTCGTCCGCGTTGAAAAAGAAAACAGTAGCCTATCCTGTGTCCTGTACGTCTAAATGTTTATCTACCAAGTTTCATGAAAATCAGTTAATTCGTTTAAGAGTTATGAAGGAACTATATATATATATATACATACATACATACAATACCTACACCTACAGATTTATTATAAGTATTGATGATAACAATTATATCAACAACAATTGATAACAACAAGTATTATTAGTATTGATAAACAAACTTTCAGGGGTTCATAACATTTTTTTAAATAAACCAATAGTTAAAATGTGTTTTACTAATAGTACGGATTTTATCTAGTAACGTAACCATTCATAAAAAAGGATCATAAAAAATCATAAAAAGTTGACCATATGTTGTCAAGATCGCTTTCCTGTACCACAGTAGAGATAGCATCGGCCGCTTCTGATATTTTACGTGCTAGGGAAAAGGACACATCATATACATAATCAGTGGAATATGAAAAACACATTATGGTTTGTTTACATTGTCTCCATGGCTTTACTTTCTGCTTACAAAACTTTACCCCTTCATAATATTCAAGTATAGATTAGTATGTAGACATTTCTTTACACTGTTAGTTGCGCTGTTTGCTTTCCGAATGAATTGCTTTCTGAATGTTTAATGAACAACAGTAATGTATTGTTCGGTAACTGCTCCCTTAATTAATAAGGTAATTTGCTTTACGGCTTCGTTTATGGAAATGTTTTACCTTGAGTGCTTCAAAGGCGCGGCCTGGCAATCGTATTAGGCACCCAGCCAACAGATGGGACAATAAAACTTGTGTTCCGGATATATAGCTTCACGTATAACCTTTCAACATAAATGATAACTGTTATTTCATATATTTTGGTTATATCAACTGTGAATCAACAGTAAATAAGGATTCAAAAAACTATTATGATTATTTTGATAATATTTTATGGTGTTCTTTGTCTCATGACCATAACTTACTAGCTGTGCCCGCTACTTCGTATGCGTGGTATTGGGATAAACAAACATTAAAAGTTAACGGAAGCTTGCTACAATACATCATTGAAAACCCGCATAAAAAATTTGCGTACCTACACAAACGCACACGCAAACAACGATTTTATTGTATGTATGATTTTCTCTTGTTATCAATAAAATGAAATAAATAGATGAAGTATTGAAAAATGCTTTTATCACTTAGAATTGATGTAATTTAAAAAAATGAACGAAATAAAAAGTATTTAAATTAATGAATAATTCATTTTCTAATGTCATTATTTCAAGTTTTTGAAGTAAAAACTTCTTCAGGCGCGTTTTGCACTTTTAGTATGAAAAAAAAAAAAAAAACAGTGAGCTCGCGTCATCTCGCTCTGTGAGCGCCACCCTCAGGGAAATTTCATTCTATGAAATAAGCGCCATCTACCTGAATTAGTACTCAATTTTGGTTCATAAAAAAAGCTTTATTTTGTAAATCTTTTATTAAAGTGTTAACAGATGGCGTAGTCTGTAGTTTTCACTTGTGATGTGTAGTTCTACGACTGACAGTTTTCCTAATAGTCGGCAACAATAATTGATTCATCTAAATGCTAAATGTTTGTTTTTAACAACACAATCCTATTTTTCAAGAAATTACATAAAAGTGATCTTGTTAAGTTGTTTTTAACATTGTTGATATATACACGAGTTCCTGTTGTGTGTGAGAAATTCAATTTTAAAAATCTACATAAATATAAAGGATAAAGTGTTAATATGTATCAGTGATTGTCATAAATAAGTGTAAACAAGTGTTGTGATGAGTGGAAGGCATCAATTGCGTGTCCCTGAGGTGCGCGTGAGTGGCGCTCAGGATGAACAAGATAATCCACCGGCCGCGTTACCGCCTTTTGCGCTCACGCTCGCCAGTATACCAAGGCGACGTCATTCTTGGATCTGTAGGTAAGTCAGTAAGTCATACTTAATTATATTATATATCGTACTAAACTAGTCCAAAATTGTCAAAATGTGGTAACTTTTGAATTGCCGTATCTTTAAAACTACTAATTGGCCTATTAAGACTAATTATTCTCATTCAATGAGAATTTATAAAGCGCATAAGTTATAATTTAAAATGCAAATGCAATTTTTTATTTAGTTATTATTATTTTAAATTATTATTTGTAATTTATAATGCATTTATTTGCAATTTATTTTAATGCGCACTACCAAGGTTTGGAACTCCCTGCCGTCTGTATTTCCGAGCTTTTCAAATTTCGAGTCAATAGGCATATTCTTGGTGAGCTCGCTCCATTATAGTTAGGTCTCATACTTGCTACAAAGCTGGTTGTTGGCCAAGAGCAAATCCATCTATATAATAAAGAAAAAATAATCTAATTAAAAAGGATGTATATTGACTTTTGACATAACACAGGTCCTTGATAAAAATCATACTAAAATCGTAGTAAAAATCAGGGACCTTACAGGTTGATGTAAGGTAAAATGCACCAATTTCATGGACTATTTAAATATTATAACTAGCTAAGGTGGTTTGTCGCTAATTTAAAAATACATAAGATCACGTTGTATATGTGTCAAACGCTTATACATATATATATTTATGTATTATCAGCAAAGAATTATGACGTAAACGTTTCCTTTGACAAAAAGAGCGGAACGAAGAAGCGTGACGGACGAGTCGCGCTGAATAACAATACTATATACCTAAGTCAAATGCTCGTGGATTTGATTATACGGATATCTTCAGCCACGACTGACCATCAGCAAGACAGATGCCATTTAATATTCATGAGACTTACTCTCATTACTTAAGCAGTGGTAATTCAACACACAGTATTTATAGTACATAAATATACATATAAATTTAGCTCATATAATGTACTGCCACACAATTATGCCTTTTACAAAGCAAAAATACTTTTATATCGTGTATGTTGAGAGTCGTTAGCAGAATTGTCTCTGCCTTTGTTGTGTTTCGGTATTACAGTCTATTTTTTATGTGACAGACAGACAGTCCTTTAAACGGGATGTTAACGAAATAACATAGATGAGATCTATGTATAACTATAGAAGGGGCTATATAATATAGATGTAATAAGCCCTTTATCGCATAACGAGGTTGGCGCTGCAATGCTGATTAGGCTGAAAAGGTAATAAGAAGTCTCGAAGATAAAGCTTATATATCTCAAACTGGGGATAAGAAAATGAGCTCTAGTTTATGTTATTTAGGCACTAAAACTAGAACACAGTATACAGTATATATGCTGTTATTTCTTTATGGTCAATTGGACAGACTGTCTAAACTTGCAGCACCTTGAAGTTGCTTGTGTTCATCTATTGGGTCATCACCCTGTCTAATGACTTTTACGTAGAAAATTACTTATTTTATGTATTAATTTCTTAAATTAACACTTGAAAAAACAGATTCATAATTCTTATGGAAATGATCTTTAATATTAGCACAACAATGGTTTTTAGTGCTGTGCAAACGCTCATTCCGACTGACCTCACTTTTGAAAACTGTTTTCAACTGTTTTCGACGTCTATTGTAGTGTTTCTACCTTTTTGATGCTTTCTCTGTTACGGTCGTGTTATCTTTGTGTTGATAAACAAGATTTATATTTATTTCTATGTATTGTTAAGAAATAATAAATGATTGTCAAAAAGATACCTTTTCCGTCACCCTAATAAAAAATATCAGCTACATTTGTTTTTAAGCTTATTAATTTTATTAAGTTTTGTACTAAAGTTTTAACAAACTACTTTTATTTTTTCCATATTTTAAACAATATTTAAGAAAAAGCTTTAAATTTTTAATTTGTTCGGTTATCTCGAACGGTAGTATACTAAATCTATGGTTATCTCTGAGAAGCTATAAAAATAAGCTTGATAATATTACAAATTGCACAAGTTATTAGATTCTGCTCATTATGTTAGCTTGTGTGTAAAAATTGTCTTAGTTCTGTGCTTAGTCACTGTCTAAGGCTCGCCACCACACACAGGCCTCTGTTCTTCGCATTCAGCCGATCTTTCAGGTTGTCTGTCCACCTGGCCGCAAGGCGTCCCACACTGCGTTTTCCATTTCATGGCCTCCATTCGAGAACTCGTTAGAAATATTAAGAATAGAACTATTTAGAGTAATATATTTAAATCGCTAAGTTAGTCATTTATTTGTATGAAAATTCTAAACGTATGAATAATGTATTTATTATTCAAATTTAGACAAGAATCTTCGCTACGACTTCCATGTGTTGTAAAAAAGATCCTTATTGCGGTGAGTATATTTTTTGCGGTCATAAAGTAGATAATGTTTTTCCCTGTAACATTAGCCGCTACGTTTGATGGGAAGCCATTAATCAGGTATCCACGCCGTTTGTCGATGTCTTTCTGTGCACGTGACGCTATCAACTTGTCTACATCAACGCAAGTTCGTTACGTTTCGCGTCTGGTAGTTCGATTTTGGATTTAAATCGAAGTAGAAGTGAATTTGCAACTAAGAATTTTAAAATTTTTAACCGTGAACGAAGAAATAAAATAGCTAAATTCTTATATTGTATTGCTTATATTGTATAAAGTTCTTATATTGTATAAAGTTTATGAAAAGTTGAAATCATACAAGTAATAATGTAAAGAATTAACACTCGCTTCTCTTACATCCGAAGACTCTTTTTATTCGCTTATTCTATTATATCTTTATCTTTATAAAAAGCAAACACTCTAATAGCATTTGCTCGCGACTTTTTCAAAGTATCTTTATAATATAACAGTCTATGTGTTAATCTGACGTAAAACTTATATTACAGTAAGGTTAGGTCCAAATCATTTCAATATTTCTTGAAATAGTAATAAACATCTGTCCATTCTCACAAACTTTCGTATTTATAATACAACAAGCTTTCGTCTGACAATGAGACTTCGTCCACGTATCTTTATAAATAGGGCTTATGTGTTAAAGTAATATTGCTATTAAGTTTTATCAAATGGTTTCAGTATTTTTAGCGTAAAAGTGTATATTAGAAGAACAGTCTTCCAAAAAATATATTTTTTTTTTGTGTTTTAAGATTAAAGGCAAAAGGTTAAAACAATAGGTACTTACCTAATATATAATAATACCTACCTAATTACAACGATTCCAGTTGGCAAAAACGATGTTTTTAAGATTTATATTCACGTTTCGAACTGTAATTTACATTAACAAATATCAAGGATTTCAAGTATTTCGAAAATTAAATTATGTAATAGGATTACGGATAAATTTAGCGAGGAGTCAATTTATCATCATCTCTTTAGATTCAATTAAACGGTCTTTAAGTTGGATTGATTTATGTTTTCATCTGACGCTGTTATGGATAAATATAATAGAAATGTTGAGTTTTGATTTTTTTTAAAGTAACCTTCAGTAGAGAGTTAAGGAGACAGGAAAACAATCTGATTCAACGCGATCTGCAGGAAATCGATCAATCTGAGGTATGGGAAATCGCCATTTAGTCCATTAGTCTTTTCATCAAAACGTTTCAGACTTTATTTATGAATGCAATTCGTTTCGTATTTATTTAAACTAATATAAATCGACTTGATAATCATATTCAGGGATTTTATAACCTTTCTCAACCTTCTGCTTTGTATGGGTGCAACTTTAGTCTTTATTAAATGCCCAAACTTAAGTCAGTGTAAGCTGTGTATAATTCCAAAACAAATTGAGCACTTGAACTTTATGTCTGGCAACAGTAACCACCTCTTTCGTGAAGTCCACCGATAAACACAAATTACTTCTAAATCATCATAATCTATTTTTTTTTGTTAAGGTGGTACTACTTTCTGCAAAAAAAGTACAAAAGATAGGTAGTTTCCTCTATTCACTTTTTTTGTATAAAAAGGGTTTCATTAACTTTCAGCCCTATTCAACCCGATTCTTTTCAAGCAGTAAAAGCATAAAATGTTACGTTGAAGACGGTTTCGTCAATTTCTACGTGTAGCCTTAAGCCTTAACTTTCTTTATAATATGAGATGAGCTGCCAAAGTCCGTCAAATGCCCTTCATCCATGTTCGTAACTGAAATTACGTAACCAGTTGCAAGAGAAGAAATATTTTTCGCTGTTTGGTAACTAGCTGTGAGAGAGGAATTTTATTTGTCCACTTTTGTAAATTTTGTTAGTATAAATGTGGAATAAGTCACGTGATTAAAACCTCTTTGTTAGTCACTGACCACTTGTAACGAAAAATAATAATAATGAGTCTTAACAGTCATAGATGATTGTTATGTGTTGTGTGTCAAACGGACAAAAAATAAAAATATGAATACATATAAATTAAAGAAATATTACATAGTTGCAAATATGTTTGTTTTTTTTTTTTAAATTTAGTTTCAGGAAACGTTCTTCTCCTCGAACCTGAATAAAAATATTTCATCAATATCGGTCCAGCAGTTTAAGAGGAGTTGAAACATATTAAATAATATACAAAATAATTATATAATACACATGTTATAATAGTATAGTTACATAAATAACTAAATAACTACAATGTTAAACCACTTATAAATACAAGACATTTTAGTGATAACTCAAGAAAAAGTGTATATACTCGTATATATAGGACCGTGTATTCGAGGGCTGAGGAAATTTGATTTATTATATCAAATAACAAAACGTTAGCTATCAAAGACGTCTGTGATTTTTCTCTGTTGTGAAAACATACACAAATCACAGACGAGAGATTTCTTTAGCTATTTCTATTGTACACAAATACGAGTATGTATATCAATACTAATAATAAATCTGTAAGGGTTGGTCATGCAGTAAGTTACTTTGTTTTCAGAGATATCGTGTTTGTAGGCTCTATACATGATACTGGAATTAAATTGACGATTTTTAGATTTTTTTTCTGTATGTATGTATGTATGTAAGTATGTATGTTCTTTCATAACTTAAACGAATTAACTGATTTTCATGAAACTTGGTAGATTAGTGATGTCAAATATATTTTCAATAGATAAACTTTACTTTTATGCAAAATATAACATTGACTTTGAGTTACCAATAAGGGATGTATCTAATATTAGGAGGATCGGAGAAGCGCAATCGGTAAAGTAAAAACGGTGTTCGGAAAAATACGATTGTAGATGAGGATGGGGAAAAAATCTGTTTCTTCCTTCACTGAGGTTTTTGTAATAGGCAAAGATATTCTGTAATAGGATTGTCTCGTGCGCTAGAAGTTTTGATTTAGCCACGTAGTTTTACATTTTATTTAATATTTTGTCCATTCCTAGTTATTGTTTTCTCATATATATGAATATATATGTTACATCTAAGTTAAGGGGGAAACATTACATGACTAGAAATCTTTCAATTTATGTGTAGCTGATAATGATGGGTGGGTCTCAAACGGTCTAGAACGCAATTTGACTAGTTGTAGTTTTGCCTACAACGCAATACGGCTACTATGTAAAATACCTAATTCTTATATTGACAAAAACGCAAAACGACTAGTTAGTATATTTCCTAAATAGTATAACGACTTAAACGCAAAATGCCCGGACAGGTAACTGCAAAAGTTTAGTATTGATGATGATAAAATTATTCTTTTTAAATAAAATAAACTTCTCTATACTCGTATTATGTTTTCAAAGCTAACAGCTAGCAAAAATTTGATGAAATTTATTAGGTGTAGAGGATCTGGCTGGCTAAGACAACTCGATTCCGGAGAAAGGGTAGAGGTTCATTAAAAAAAATTATTATATTTAATTTAAAATGAAAACTTTTTTAAAAATAAATGTGGTTCACTGGCGAATTTCGTTTTTTTCCCGTTAGAACAAAATTTGTTCAGGATCATCTATTACACGACATTAAATTAAATTCAAGGTAACCATGCCCCAGGCACACAGCAGCGAGAAAATTAAAATATTCTCGTTAATAGCAAAACGAAAAATATATTCCCTAAATAATTATAATTTAAGATTTTTATATATTATCGCAATTAAAGGTAACATTTTAAGCGAGTAGGTGTAGCTCTTCAGTTGTCAACTTGTCACGAACTAAATGATCAAAGTCGGCTTAAGGCCGGGTCGACCTTTGCTTCCATTTATACATATATTAGTTGAAATAATTAATTTAATTTGAAAATGGATACACAATATATTATTTAAATTAATGAATGCGAGCGAAACTCAACCCCATTTTTATATTGGGGAAAATATAATGAAAATATGTTATTTTTTCTTTTTTTAGTGTTTTGTATACATACATTAAAATATGGACTAGCCCGTTGGATAAGTGGTAAAGGCGCTTACCTAACATCTCAGTAGGCCCCGGGTTCGATTCCTGGCGGGATCAACTGCAAATGAACTATTCAAAGTTGGCTCTGGTCTGGTATACTTCTGTAAGGGGATAATTCTGCATCTAGACGATCCGCCTAAATGACAGCAAAACGCATTGTGCTTTGTTACTACTTTCCAGATTCAGGTCAGAGCCAACTTTTAAAAAATAATTTCCAAAGTTGACCCTGCCGGGAATCGAACCAGGCAACATAGAACAAGGCGTTAAGTCAGCAGTGTTAACGGGCTCGTCAAATCTATATACTTTTATTTAGGTTCTTGCTGACACCCGCGACTTCATTCGCGTTGATAAAGAAAAAAGTAGCCTATCCTGTGTCCTGTACGTTTAAATGTTTATTTACCAGTTTCATGAAAATCAGTTAATTCGTTTAAGAGTTATGGAGGAACATACATACATACATACAGAAAAAAATCATGTATAAAGACATGTATAAGAGCCTATAAACACGATATCTCTGAAAACAAAGTAACTTACTCCATGACCAACCCTTACAGATTTATTTTTAGTATTGATATCAATAATATCTTCATATTTCTGTAGCACAGACTTTATGATAATGTACATATTTAGTCGATGTACTCATCAATCAAGGAGCAGAGAGCGTTGTTTAATTACTAATGAGGCTTACTCTTCTCCTAAACATTTTCAGTCTAACATTGAAGTGTGCATGACTCGTCAATTTATGTTGGACGAGTAAGGATACCTACATGTAAAATGAGTATATGATTATGTTACGGTGGTTATCCAAAATAGCAAAGCTTTTGACCCTTTGAAATTCCGCCTCGTTGATCGCGGGCAAAGTTATAAAATCTTGAAAAATGTTTCTTGTGCAACATTTTGCCGAGTGTGAGCACAAAATAAGAGTTATTTTTTCTTTGAGAAAATTTCTTACTAAGCCAAAGAACTAAAGTTGAAAAGATATTATCAGTTTTTATTTTGAGTAATGTTGAGCCCACAACTAATAACAATCTATCGTTAAACAATATTGTAAACAATTGGTTATCTTACTTATTTTAAAATATATATTTTAAAAGAATGTGTAAGTGTTAAATTATATTCATAATTTATATTCTGTAAGGAAATCTTCGACTTTTAAAAGCCAATTTATGAATTTGTATTGATATTTTGACTTTTTTGTTTTATGACATTTAAATCATGAAACTGAATATTGTTTTGTGACTTTGTTTCGTAAATTTTGACTGCATTTTGCAGTGATTTGAGCAGCACAAATGGTGGCGGTGTGCACACAATAACAACATTTAGTTATGTTTTGGTGAGTGAGTAAGGGATGAAATAGCTCATTTCTCTATCCCTTCAATTCAATTCAATTCAATTATTTATTGCGAAACCATAATGTACAAAGATGTTATATAAAAATAAAGACCAATGTTATGGACCCTGTTGGGCATGCAACTTAGGGACTAGGAGAGAGGAAGCGTATATATATATAAGCATATAATTATTTATTTATATAAATATATATATAAGAATTTTATTTCCTGATTCCTTCCTGATTCCTTATACTACCATGGTTGCTACCCCACTTGCAGCACCTGTGGCGTTGCTTGTGTTCATAGTGACGGTGGCCATATGCCATCGGGTAGGCCGTTGGCCTGTCTGACAACCTTAAAATAAAAGCAAAATGTAATCATTACACCTCATTTACCATAAATCTACTGTTAACGCTATTCTATACTATAATATTATAAAGAAAAAAGATTTGTATTTCGGTTTGTAATTTTATTAATAAAGTCAAGAACTACTGGAATGATTTTATAAAAAATCACCTATAGAAAGGTACATTACAGGTAATCACGGAGTAATATAGGCTAATATTTTATATAGCTACGCCGCCAAAGTCAAGTGCAACAGCTAGACTAATATATTTTATTGGAATAATGTTTTATTTGTTACTTCATCAGCGAGTCACTATTTGTGTAAACATTGCTTGTATTTACTTGCTTTTAATTTTATTCATAAATATCTCGGTGGACCAATTTATTTAAGGACTGTGTGAGTGACTGTATACCGTGTCTTTGTAATATTATTTTAAGCATTGCTCATTTGTCAAAGTGCGAATTCTTTTCGTCACTTGTTAGAGCCGTTGATTTTTCATTAAAATATGCTCGAAGAAATTGTGAATTTCTGGCAAATGAGCTGTGAATCTTTGAGTCGTCGAATTGTATTTCGTAAAGAAACGGGCGGTCTTCAATGGAGCTCATCAATCTAATCTTTCACCATTAATGTCGTAATATACGTTTAACAACAAGTGTATATGAGTCGTAGAAGTTCATAATTTTGTAATGTATTTGCATCGTTTATATAAATTAAATTTTAACAGGTGCGCTACAGAATTGTATCAGCGTGGAACCGATGAGTTGAAGTTTAGGACACCGCGACATATTTGAAACTCTGCCACGAGTTATTCTGGTGCTCGGGACACGTAAACACGCCACACAGACGTTATTAGAATATTATTATAAGTGACAAAATTAATCTATAGATGTATCGGATTTGTGAGACAAATATTTGAATAGGATCTCCTACTCGTTCTGAAATAAAAAAAAAGTATTAGCAATTGGTTAGGTGCCCGCAAATAATGTTTTTAACTAATTATGTTTTTGTAGTTTTTGCCAAAATATGAGTAAAGTTTTGCTGTATCTTTCTTCTGTAGCCACAAAATATTTTAAGGCAAAATACGTCAATATCTCATACAATTTGGGCAACAAACAACACACTAAAAATGAAAATGTATAGTTTTTATATTTTTTGTTAATGGAATCGTTTGTCAACAATACCCTATTTTATGATTCTTTTACAATTTTATATTATCTATTTACTGAATGTGTCGCGCAGTTTCATCCGCGGTTTGATTTCCTCGAAATTTGAGCTACCAAATACAAAAAATCTCATCAGCTGTAACTAACTATGGTTTAAGTAGTTGATTCTAATCAGTTATTTCACGAGAATGAGCCTCCATTGTCTGTTTGAAAACAGTACAGTGGCGCCCTTCGATGTAGTGTAATTAATATTATAAATGGAAAGTGAGTTTGTTTGATAATTCATGTAGTTTAATTCTCACGCCTTAACTACTCAACTGATCATCTAGAAATTTTGCATACAAGTTTTCAGGGATACAGAAAAGGACGTGGGGTGCCTTTCATCTGGAAAAAAATTAGTTCCCGAGGGATCATCTAAAAATAAAAAATTAAAATTATAGGCCAAAATATATGTGAGAAAAAAAGTATGAATACATGTTTTAAACACGCAAGAAAAAAGGAGCGGTCGAAGTCGCGGGTAAAAGCGACGTGAAAGGGGAACTGTTGCATGGCGTCACGCTGTCGGGACAGCACTCCTAACGTCGCCGTGTTGTTTACTCTAAAAATTTTAGTTCCTCCCTAAAGATTCGTACTAGACCCGCTGTATCCGCCAACTTCAATTTACTTTCAATTACGAGTCCGCCAACCTCCAAAGGAAACAGAGCGTACTGATTCATATCTCTTAGGGAACAATAATGGTGTTATTATTATAACATTTTCTTTCACTCTGAATTTTTAATGAGTCTAAACATGATGAAAATATAGACTTAATTTTTGAAATGTGGGCGAGTGGACCAATTACTATGTGGACCATATACGAGTAAATCCCTTTAACTAGTCAGATTTGACACGCCTTTTTGTGTGATAGTACCACTGTAATTTCTCTATAGTTGCAGTCGCCTGAAGCGACATTATATTCAATAGGTCGTTTGCCTGTCTGTAACACATCAACTTAGAAAAAAAATATATCAATTTGTAAACTACATTTCGCAAAACAAAGAATAAATTAGTTGCCTATTTTCCATTGTCTATTTGAATTTGAAAATGTGTGAAATATTGTGCTCTTTACACGGTTTGAAGAACAAAACGTACGGACAATGGGTTACCGACAGTTGTCATTTTTTTTAACACATTGACTGAGAGCGTGTCACTGTCATCGGATTCGTCTAAGAGTATGAGAGTAGGCCCCGGCATTCGAGATGGTTTACGCGCCAAAACGTACGCGCAGTTCTCATCACGCGTCGACCGATATAAGCGTCGATCTAAATTAAAATATTCTGTGAAAGTTTGCTCTATACGAGATTGCAGTATATGTGTTGCAAGCAAAGTGTCCGCAGTAGCTGTTATGTGATTGTTAATTACCGCAAAGTGTTAACGAAAGACTTCCTGTTGTATGTGATGATTCAGTGAATGATCTAAAGTGCTCTAAAGTTTTAGAGGTTTTACACATAATATCTATTAATCTGTCGTAACTGTCCTTTTAAGTTGGTCTTATGGAGATGTTTAAAATTTATAAATATAGTTTATAAGATATAGTTTAAATCAGAAAAACATAAAAATGAGGGTTCTAATTAAAAGTAAAATCTAGTATAATAGATAGTAAAGCTTTAGGAGAGTAAAAAAAATGATGAACGAGGTAAAAAATCGTCGACTTCTAAGTAGCACAATAAAATTATTATATGTAACATAATGTATAACATTAATCAATCACCTAAGTGTTTGAGTTTCATATCCCTAGGTGGCTTGAACATATCTCCATAACACTCAATCATATTGTACATTACCTATATCAATATGTAAATTAGTCAGTAAATTCACTAGAATTCACTCCATAGTAAGCGTAAACACAGAAAACAGACTTGTGATAAAACTTGTGATAATCAATTACATTACAAGTTTCACTCGCTCGTAACTTTCGACCTTAGAATTTTTTACTACGTCGCCCCAAAAATTTATGTACCAAACTCTTAACTTCTTATATTAAATTTAAAAGTTAGCAGAAAACATAATCGCCAAAACGAATGAAAATATTTCTTCCAATCCCTCCGGAATTAAAACAGAACCTTCTTACATTTTCAGTTTAGTAAGTCTTAACGTCCCGGATTAGAAAAGTTATTTGTGATAAAATGCTTCGTACGCGTTTTGCGTTGAATATTTCTTTAAAAAATATATATGTAGACTAGAAAAAGATACCAAAATGACATATATATATACATACTATCATTTAATTTATTGCATTTTAGACCTTTGAATCCTGCCGTGGGGTGCGGCAGCTTCCCATGTTAGTTAGTTTTAGTCCCATTGTAGTTAATAACAATATTTAGTTTCTTTAAATAAAAATACCCTATTTAATTAAGCATCAGTGCCCGAGCTTTGGACTAAAAAATAAACAGATGTCAGGCTTTTGAATTATTGGGTTTTATAAGAAGAAGGAATTGAATTAGGTATATAATTACTATTTTTTTAGTAAGTTTTTACCTGGCTCCGTGTAAATGTGTCTTTATTTAATAAAAAAAAAATATATATTTTTTAGTTTTTACGTAATTCATAAACGCATAAAATGATTTTTCGAATAAATTTCTATCATATCTTGTTGTACCTATAAATGACTTATTAAAGACATAGAGGTATTAGATTCTTATGTATTTATTTTTGAATCCGTGTATTATACAATAGGTACGATTATTAAGGACATTCTAAAAGCAAGCTTTCATATATATATTTCATGTATAGCCTGTTTTCATTGTGATCCATCAATTCTCCATAGATCGTTTACATTGGACACGTAATCAATCTTTTAACATCTATTTATATTCGTCAAGCGGTTGTGGTTACCTACTGTCATCGTTTCCAGCAGTTTCCTAAAATATCTCCAGTTATAATTTAAAGCGATTCAAATCTTCAAATAGAATATTATCAACACAGTATTTATTATTTCAGGTGGATTTTATGGAAAACTTTTCTACTGTTTCTTTACCATCACATAAGAATTAGATCATATAATAGATCACATATTTTGAAAAAATACAGCATTTATTTTCAAGGGCTATCTCAGCATCATTCTCTCACCAAACTTGCATTACAATGATATGATTTGTTTTACGATATTATTAATATATCCAGACCTTTTAGAATTCGCCAATCACTACGTGCTAACATATGGATGTGAATCATATTTTATTTTGTTACAATAATCTCCGATCTATCTTCTAAAATCACAAATTGAGGTTGAACATAGTTTTTTTTTCATATAATAAAAAATAGTAAACAGATAGTAAAATAGTAACATATTATTTATTATTATATTATTTATTCTTATTTATGAGACTAAGCGCCTGTTTCACAAACGTCAAGTAGGCCAAACTGTCATTTAAAGTCCCCGGTAACCGGGGATAATGGAGCTGATATACCTTTGTTTGTACGCTAAACGTCCCAAATATTAAATAGAAAATAATAAAAAAAAATCGGCTATCGTATGATGCAGTAAACCGAGTGCATAATTCAATATAACAGAAAATGATTTCTAAAAGTAACTAATCAACACTTTACATGTAGTTGTCGAAAGAGGCCCTAATTCTTACTACTTGTTATATTATTCGTGTACTGCACTTAATTTGTGCATTTAAGTTTACAATTCTAAAAAAATATTACCTAATTATTTATTAATATGTAGTCAGTTAATTTTTTTATTCTTGTTTAACTGCGGTCGGGCAAATTTCCTATGCTTATCTATGTAAAAAAAGTATAAAAAAACAGGAGAATTCTAAACACATCGAAAATTTGTTACATTGTTGAATATATTATTTTCTTTCTAAGTGGCAGTGGTTATTTCAAAAATGTTTTCAGTATTCATCATGTTGTCGGAAGCTGTAAGTCATCGTATCTTTGGAAAAGAATATCTCTCTCAAAACGCACAAATATTTCTCTGAATCACTACAAACTACAGAATACTAACACGTGAACCATGTCATACAAATTTAGACATATTTCGTATAGATTCGTCCCGAATTGAAATGCTACCGAGTAATATTTTATAATTTTTATTGTTATTTTATAAGCAATTTTGAAGCTTAAGGGCCTCTTTCACCAACTACAAGTAAAGTTTGATTATAGTTACTTTTGAAAATAATTTTATGTTTTATTGAATTATGCACTCGGTTTACTGCATCTTTCGATAGGCGATTTTTTATTATTATTTTCTTTTTAATTTTTGGGACTTTTACCGTACAGACGAAGGTATATCAGCTCCATTATCCCCGGTTACCGGTGACTTTAAGTGACAGTTAGCCTACTTGACAGATTTGAACTACGTTTTACACTCGACATCGTTTGCGTAAAAACAAATGTAAGCAATATAACGCTTAACCTCTTGTTGCTATAACACTTTGGCCAGGCTTAGTTTTTTATTTTATTTTAGATGATCCCTTTGCTCTTACAGTACTTTTTTCTGGATGAAAGGTACCTTTCTTGTATCCCTGACAACTTGTATGACAAATTTCATGACGATTGGTTGAGTAGTTAAGGCGTGAAAAGGAAACAGACAGACAGACAGCTTTAAAAATAACAATACTTCCATACAACCTTTTATCTCCCCCTTTCAACCCCTTACAACCCTTTTTTGGCATTAAAAAGTAGCCTATGTCCTTTCTCAGGCTCTAGACTACTTGTGTACCAAATTTCATTTAAATCGGTTCAATAGTTTTGGCGTGAAGCGCGACAGACAGACAGAGTTACTTTCACATTTATAAAGTACTAGCTAGCGCCCGCGACTTCGTCCGCGTTAAAAAAGAAAAACGTAGCCTATCCTGTGTCCCGCAAGTCTAAATATTTATCTACCAAGTTTCATGAAAATCAGTTGATTCGTTTAAGAGTTATGGAGGAACATACATACATACATACATACATACATACAATACCTACACTTACAGATTTATTATTAGTATTGATAAAGTAAAAAGTAATAAAGTAAGTATGTTACTCACAGATTGTATAGCTTTCTACAAGTGAAAGAATTTTGAAAATCGGCCCAGTAGTTTTTGTGTTTATTCATTATAAACATACAAAAATACAAATCTCTATAATATTAGATATATGTAGATAAAATATGTTATATACTCGTATGATGTAAGATGAAAATATTTTCTCTAAAAGTCTACACTAATGTAGTTTGGGAATACGTCGCTTGTTTGTCTAGAACACTTTTTGAATAAAACATATTATGCACGGAGTTCCACATACTTATTTTATACAAGCATCACATTCAATTATTTCCAGCAAGATTTTAACCAAATGCATTCTTCTAAATGCATATAAGTATGCCGTATGCGTAAACAGGCCTTAGCCTTAGTAGTACTAGTATGCTATTCCGTGACCCAAGTTATATACCTCAGTAAATGCTATGATCCACTTTATTGGTTATTCTCGCCTATTAAGTAAAAACACGATTGATAGGAAAGGGCAAGAAATAAAGAAATGATAGAATAAAGCATACGTGTTGCTATTTCACGGTGTTACTAAATGCAATTCCGTCTGTCGTTGCGGCACATACCGTCGCCGTCTGACGCGTCCCGCGGAATAATACCTCAGACTAGCTTATTGTGGTGTAGGTGAAAAAAGATTTTGGTTTTTTAATTTTTATTATCATCAATAAGTACTAATAATAAATCTGTAAAGGTTGGTCATGGAGTAAGTTACTTTGTTTTTAGAGATATCGTGTTTATATGCTCTATACATGATACTGAAACTAAATTGACGATTTTTAGAATTTTTTTCTGTATGATAGACTACTTTTTTCTTTTTCAAAGCGGACGAAGTCGCGGGCACCAGCTAGTGTAATACAAAGTCTCTATACGGGCGCTAAACATAAGCTTCGAAGCAGCGTCGAAAGAGCTTACTGGAGCTTACGTCGAAGATACATATACACGACTTCAATGCCCTGGATTGTTATGAAACCTGTTTTGTTTTAGAATTCTTATCCAATCTAATCCAAGACATTTTGTGTGCATTTATCTTATGAGAATTCATCGTTACTTGCATTTATATCATACTAAGGGCCTCTTTCATGATCTCTAAGTAATGTGTCAAGTAAGCAAACCGCCATTTAAAGGCCGATATACATTTGTTTTTACGGTAAAAGTCCCAAACATTAAAAAAAAAATAGTAAAAAATTGCATATCGAATGATGCTGTAAACCGAGTGCATAATTTAAAAAAGCATCAAGTTATTTCTAAAAGTAACTAATCTACACCTTACTTGTATTTGGTGAAAGAGGCCCTAACCAATTTACTTTAATTGTTTCGTTGTATGAAATTAAAAATAAGTTTATATAATATGTATTTAAATTAATTTAAATATACAATTTTTAAAGGTTAGCAAATTAAATATTAATTTTTTCCTAATGGGCGAAACTAAGGTGAATTTTTTTCTGAAACAAATTTTCTCTGAGGAAATGTCACAACTTGTATGTTAGCTTTTCACCGTAGGCGATATACTCGTACCTTCGTTACAAGTACGATTCCATTAAAAAGTTTGTTTCTTCCTTAACATCTCCTAATAAATAAATTTGACTTAATTGGAGCCCAATTAATATAAATTATATACACAAAATATATGTACTTATAGTATCTTAAAATATAAATTCTCATTCAAGTTTTTAGTAAACTATTTAAGTATTCAGTAAATAGTTTCATTTTTTACATTATACCGTAACTAATCATAAGCATTATATCATACATACATAATCATATATAAAATAATAATACATGACACAGCAGCAGCAGTTAAAGAAGATTAAAATTGTATTTTAGTCACTTGCATCCAAGCAAAGTAGGTGCTAGTCGCTAGTTATTATAATATGATACATGTTGTGACAAGCGGAAACGGATGGCGTCTGCCATCTGTCCGTTACGGCTTGCGTTCCGGTATGAAGAACTTCACTGTGAACCGTTTGGGGATTCATCTTTGTAATAACTTAAATTTATTCCAATGTTCTATATAAGTAGTATATGACATGTTTCGATGTTAATAAAAATTATCGTTATTTCACTATACATTTATTTAAAAAGAATAACACGTAATTTAATAATAATATGAAAGTGTAATAAAGTTCTAAAATTAAATCCTTTTCAATATAAACCTTTCAAAGATTTGAAATTTTTGTACTTATAATGTGCTCTTAAATTATACTCTGTTTCGAGATACATACCTAATTACGGGTGGGTCTCAAACGGCCTAGAACGCAATTTGACTTGTTGTAGTTTTGCCTACATCGCAATATGGCTAGTATGTAAAATACCTAATTCTTATTTTGACAAAAACGCAAAACGACTAGTTAGTATATTACCGAAAACAACTTCTCCTAAATGTAATAAAATATTGATAATAATGCCTTTATTATTGTATATTTAAAATTATGTTTTTGGCACAATATGTAACTAAAATTAAAGTTTTAATATTTATAATATATTTAAAATAATATTTAAAATTAAACATTAACATTAACATTAACATCCTAATATTATAATACATTTAAAATTAGGTTATCAATGGCTACCATCTATAAAAGTTTTTCAAAAATATCGGAATTGCTGGCGCATTTTCGCGGCTTCAAAAGTAATGTTACCGTCTTAAAAAATATTCGTTTCTCTATCGCAAGTTTTATTATATAAAATATTATTTTTAATTTCCACGTTTAACACTTAAATACTTTATAATATTAAATTGAATAGTTTTATTGTGCTACTTAAAAAACAGAAAATTTCAAATTGTTTTTTAATTAAATGTGCTGAAAACAGCATGCCGACTTTACTAAACAAAGTGACATCTGCTGTAAAATAGTGACAATAAACGTTCACAAATAAGCCCGCAAATGTTACCGATTGCTGAATCTGATGAGGGCGCCACTAGCGCGGCCTCGGCTGGTTCAGCAAGCCGCTACAGACGAACTCGCGATCGAGTTATTTCAGCTGAAACGCGTGCGGTGCGCCGCCGTCGAGGTTGGACTGTAGTCGGCTCTGAAACAAGGTAAGTTCGCTTTTACTCGCTAGATGGCAGTAATATCGAGATTCAGATTTCAAAAAAATATATATTAGTACATACTATATTACTAGCTGAACCCGGTTTTGCTTTGCTAGTTTTTTTTTGTTAGTTTCTAGAATAAAAGTATAAAGAAACACTTCTATTAAAATGCAATGTTGTGTAACTATAAAATTTCACGTAAATCCATTAGCTAGTTATCGAGTTTTGTGTACACAATTTATGTATATACATTTTTATATATGAATATAAAGATATAGTTTTTCATCACAATCAAATAGCGCAGTGAAATAATTATTAAAAATTATAAATAAAATATATTTACAATGAAATTGGTAAAATTTCAGAATTTCCGAAGGTTAAATAGCTACAAAGTTAGCTTTATTGCAGCATACAAAGTTATTATTTGTACATACTCGTATATTTAACTGAAAGGTTACACATACGATTACTTTAAATATTGTACTATAAACATATTCTTTGAGAGATCCTATTTATCGGATCGCTACTAAACTTCACTGATCACCCTCTGGTCTAATCTGAAGATTTTCTAAAAAATTCAATGAAATCGGTTGAGCGGTTTTGAAGTAAATAAATACATACGACACATCGATTTTCAGTCACATAATTTAAAGATATTTGTTATAACACGAACCATGTTTCCTTGACTCGACCGTTATCTGAAGCAAAGTAAAGAGCTACCTACTCTTAAGAGAAAAATATTTTTACATTCGTTTTTCACTTTATCGAGTTGATTGAATGGATGCACCTATTCAGAGTTGCCAGTATCTCCTAGAGATACGCTTTTTTGAGTAAATTGCCAATTAGTAGCGCAGTTGGGATGTGACTTCAACACAAACGTGAATTACTTGTCGAGATGAAAAATTCCCGTTATAGAGTTAACCTTTTAATAATTCACTGTAATCTATTTAAATATTTGTAAATTAGCTGGTGCCCGCGACTTCGTCTGCGTTGAACGACGAAAGGTACCCTATGTCCTTTCTGGTGTCCCAGACAACGTGTATGCAAAAATTCATGGTTTTCGGTTCAGTAGTTTTTGCATGAAAGCGTAACAAACAAACTCACATTACATTTATAATATTAGTAAGGATTATAGCTTCTATATTACAATGTTAGTATATGTAGTATAATATAATTCAGTATTAATTAATTCCTCCATAACTCTTAAACAAATTAACTGTTTTCCTCAGAATATAGTTTTTTCTATATTCTGAGCTATTTTCATGAAACTTGGTAGATAAACATTTAGACGTACAGGACACAGGATAGGCTACTTTTCTCTTTTTCAACGCAGACGAAATCGCGGGCGCCAGCTAGTATCTTTATAAAATTTCGTGTCACGTTATTTGTCCACGATGATCTCCTAAATTACTGAACCGATTTTGAAAATTCTTTCACATATAGAAAGCTATATTATCAGCTAGCAACATAGGCTATATTTTATAAAATTACGCGGACTAAGTCGCGTGCAACAGCTAGTCTAATTATAAGTTTAGGCTTATGTACAATGTACAGTACCAAAAAATTAAGTAACTTATGTACGTACTTAAATTGGGTAGACCATCTGGTGGCAATAACATCACCTCTTTAAATAGAGACTGTATTCACCTGAAAATTAATTAGACATGCGAAAATTAAAAAAGTCGTATTGTGTAAACTTTTATACGCCGTAGGGGATTACACAAAGTAAAGGTTTAGCTTTCTAAAATATAATTCAATAAGTCGGTCGTGCCCTCGGAAGGCGTATAGCGGCCTCTCAAAGGAGCAGTCTTTCTATAAATTACGCTATTTAATTTGGCCTGAAATGAATTTCTTTTGAGTGTTCTTGCTTCAAAATTAATGCCTTGTAAGATTATTTCGTTTATTTTCTTGATATTTTCAATGTGACTTCACTAGTCTACAAGTACTATTTGTTTTTATGTCAATACGTCATAAAATTTGCTTCCACAGTAGGGGGCAATTCAGAAAAGTGATGATTACAAATCGATTGTAGTAAGTGCGTAAGAGAATTCTAATTTAGTACGAGTAATTTTAACCTTTGCCGATAGTAACACTCGGTATCTGATTTCTTTGAAGTGTGTAGCAAGTAAACGCAAAATAATTATCTTTGGCGTTGTGTCTGTGTTCCTTATTTCTGCCTTCTCTACGAGTTGAATGTTTTACACGTAGATAGATAAATACATTGTTGTGTATCAACAAAGTTACCCACCATTTAACTTTTGTAGAAGCTCGAGGTATTTCTCTTTTATGTTGATTATCCACACACTTCCATTCCACGCCAGTTACTTGTAATATTACCATATAACTTGGTATAGGTAGAAGTGGAAGTAAAGTGTTATGAGTTATACCATGTTATACTAAGCGCCTCTTTAACCAACTGTCAAGTAGGCTATATGTCATTTAAAGTCACCGGTAACCGGGAATAATGGAGCTGATATACCTTTGTTTGTACGGTAAACGTCCCAAACATTAAATAGAAAATAATAAAAAAATCGCCTATCGAATGATGCAGTAAACCGATTGCATAATTCAATAAAACAGAAAATTATTTCCAAAAATAACTAATCAACACCTTACTTGTAGTTGGTGAAAGAGGCCCTTATAAGAAAAAAGTAATTATGGGGTAAGAGAGTGGTGATTTACATGAAAAATTATAATATGGCATTTATAGAACAATCATCAAACTACTACAACATGGAACCCGCGTGCCATACAAAACACAACGAATTTTATGGAACATTTAAAAGTGACATATGCGTAGAGCATGAACTGTCATTTATAACAAAACAAACATAATAATAAGTACGTAATTTAAAGAAAATGTGACTTTACGTCAACCCATTAGAGTTTAAAATGAAATAGTAGAAGTTGATCGTTACTACCTTTTACCATTGACGCGTGAAGGCAAGAGTCCGCCATGATTCTGTCAAAGGCGTTCTTTTTATGTGCCGCTTTGGCATTTGTGACGCAAATTCCATTGTAGTATTTCGATGAGAACAATTAACAAATATTACATTTATGTGTATTTTAGTGTTTCAGAGTGTGAGTAAGGGATGCCAGAGCCCATTTCCCTAATCCATTAACTTTAATCCTACTAAAGTCGGCAGCGCACTCACATTACGTGTGGCGTGTCATAACCCGTTTGAGGATTTTTTATGTTAAGGTCGGCAGACAGGCTGACGGTCCACTTGATAATAGGTGGCTAACGTCGCCTTTAACACAAGCGACGCCACCTGTCCTACAAGTGCATGATTAAGGACTGGGAAGGGATAGGGAAATGGGCTTGGGCTCTGGCATCTCTAACTCACCCACTGATTCAATAAAAACTCAAACTCAATAAATCACTATAACAATGTAGCAATCAATATAACAACTATGACAATAATTAAATGTTACTATACTGTTTCATTAAAATTCCGACCCATTTTCGTCCGTAGAGCACTCAAATAAATTAAAAATCTCTGATTATATGTAGTTGTAATTTAAATGTCGCAACTACCTGTGTATATAGGTCAACCTTTAACTTTATAGGTCAGGAGTCATCCTATTTTAGTATACAATCGGGCAATCAAAATGCTTGTCCACTATGTAACATAATGAAATTGAATGTCAAGCCTGTATCAGTACGTCGTTGCATTCATACGGTTAAACTTTCCGTAAATTTCCCCCGCGTGCGGCGAATACGGTTCTCCGTATTACATTGGTACTTTTGTGAGCTGAAAGAGAATTTCTAGGAAATATTCATTACAGCGCCCTTACCGTGCGAAATTTGATTCTTCTCTCGAATGTCTAGGGGTATTCGGGTGTTTAGTTAATATTTTTCTCAGCCCAAATTGAAGTTTGAGCCGCGGCTTATCTCCGGGATTATCCCGCAGATATCAAAAGACGTGACCTACGCAATCGCTCATCTTGGCCTTTCGTTATTTTCCAAGTTTGCAATAAAATAATACTAGTATTAAAAAGTAATCAAGAAAGAAATTTGGCGTTTTTCTATAAACAGATAAAATTAAGGTTTCACAAAAAAATATTTTGAGGAAAATTTAACGCAACATTAAATACACAGTAGATTTTATAATTTGTACGTAAATACTGCGTATTTCAATTATTTATTTAAAAGTCTAAGGGCCTCTTTCAAAAATTACATTTAAAGTGTTGATTAATGTGTTGACCGGTGACTTTAAATGACAGTTTGGCCTACTTGACGTTTGTGAAAGAGGCGCTAATTCTAAAAAATGGATTCTTAAGTTTAGCTATATCAGAGTTACTTTTTCATGTATAGGTTACCAGCAGGCTGACGGTCTACAATAGTCTAGCTAGGTGATGGTATTGGCAATCATAGAAAGAAACCTAGGATGGGATAAAAAAAAAGTGGGCCCTGGCTCAGATTAAACAATAGTTACTATCGCATCCCTTATTCATCTACCGTAACACTGTGTGTCTAAAACTTAGTGTTTTGATTTAACCAGTACTTATGTTTAGCTATTGACTGAAATTTAAATGCTTAATGAACATTGAAATTAAAACATTTAATCTAATTATATAAAGCTATTATATAAAGCTGAAGAGTTTGTTTGTTTGCTTGTACGCGGTAATCTCAGGAACTACTGGTTCGACTTAAAAAAAAATTGTGTTGAATAGTCCATTTATCGAGAAAGGCTATAGGCTATAGAGAACGCGGACGAAGTCGCGGGCACCAGCTAGTAGTTAATAAACATTAAAGTTAAACATTAGTAATTAAACCAACATAAAGGTGATTTTTTAATATTAAACTACTCGCCAGTTATGCAAGTGGTTTCAATCTCGATTGAAGAGTTTTATACACTTGGTAGATACTTTTATGCAATTGCAAACTATCGCTTTAAAAGAGTACAATTAAATTGCTTTAGGAAACCGTAATAGAGTTTCAGTTTAACTGAACTTGAACTGGGCTACAGAAACGAATAGAATAATTGAAATCCGATTCAAGCTATTAGGCCAGTCACCTTAACATAAGACCTATTCAAGAGACCCAATCTCTGGCCAATTTTTTTATAGGTTGTTTGGACTAACAAAAATATATTCCTGATTTTTCGGACATTTCCGAGGTATATTTTAACAATAAAAAATTATTGAAAATAAAAAATGGATACTTTTGATATTTTTTTTGGAATGCGTCCTATCCAAAAAAGTTTCCAATAAAATTGTTCATCATAACGTCCTCTGTAAAAAAGGTTCTGGGAAAAAAAAGTGCTAACATTGTTAATCAAGTGGTTAATGGCAAATGAAAATGAATATTCTACATTTCGTTTTTGCAACCGCAACCGGGTGTTTATCAACATATCGGTTTGAAACTCGTACATGATGTAAAGGAGCTCTAAACCCCTAGAGAATCTTTAAGTTTAACCCAAACTAAGTTGCTGATGATACCCAACTTCTCAGAAATTTGAAAGAGATTAGCGTATTTGGGCTTAATAAAATGTTCAAGAATGTTAGGGGTGAGTATAATTTTCAGTTATAGCTTTTTGTATGAAAATAATTTCATCAGGTCTTATGAGAGGGTAGTTACTGTCTCTATGACAGGTTGCTCAAATGACTGCGAAACGCATGCTGTGTGTCCTGCAACTACTAAAAGTAAATATTAATATATTTCAAAAATAGTTTTAATTTATTAAAACAAATCAGCGCAATTACATAAAGATGGATATTACTCGTACATAAAACAAGGAAGTTACCTACTTACTTACTTATTTACTTAGTGGACATAATCAATTAAATTCTTTCAATGTTCTGTGGCAAAATTCCACTTTATTAGAAAGCTATGTTTCCTTCAATGTGTCCAAATATTAGCAGCATCGCTTTGTATTGAATTTCCTGCGAAAGCCTTTTACCGTCCATGAAAGCTCTTTCAACATAATGCTATGAAACGTTATGATGGCTCGTTTTCACCTTTGATGGCTATCTCTCACTTGCCTGACATCTTGTGAAGTGACGGGAAGCATCGCCTTTTATAATATATTATTTACATTAGATCGTCATTCATTTCGTCATATATATATATATATATATATATATATATATATATATATATATATATATATATATATATATATATATATATATATATATATATATATATATATATATATATATATATATATATATATATATATATATATAATATTAGATTTACCAAGTACATCTATTACATTAAACATGTAACGTGTAGTTAAATTATGAATTTACAGTTTCTTAATAAGTAAATAGCGACTCGCTCCCGGTCTTCGCTCGATATGCATTTTTTACAAGAAAACTGTATCAAAATCCATTGGGTCCGTGTCCAAATCAAAATACGCTTACGCGCAATTTTTTTATATCTAACTGGTGGTGAAAACCGTATCAATATCAAAGTTTTTTTATACCAATACAATGTATGTATTTATAACGTACCACGTAAACATTTTTTTTTCTGTCTTTCTTTCTTTTTTTTTTTCTATCAAAATCAAATTCCTGGTTTACGAGGAGTAAGCGGATATAAATTAAAAAGGTAAATCAAAAAAATTAAATTACTTGATTAACTACGAGTATCATCGCTCTACTCAAACCGCTAAAATTAGAAAATTTAAATTCGAAGGAATGTTGATTTCGTATTGGAGACCTCTTTTCAACGATTTCTCGAAATTAAACTTCTAAGCTGAGATAGGATGAATAAGAATTTGTGCGCGATATATTTTTGTCGTCAAATTTACTTGAACTTGCTTACTTAAGTACTCGAAGGTATTTGAATTCAACTTCTTCCAAGTTCTTCCAAGAACGAAACGAACGGGGTTAAAGTTTTGCTAGAAATACTTACAAATTTTATTAACTACGCACTTCTGAAAACAGCCCAAAAAATGCTTAAATTATAAATTCAGCAGGTTATAAATTATCAAATTATGCTATTATTAACCATTACGAATTCAGCCAAGTAGTATTTCCAAGTGGAATTAAACAGGCTGAGATTAGCCGAGGTCCTAAAAAAGCAAAGATGGCCGCGTCAATTGCTATTTCGGTGGAGACTTGTATAGTTAATACTTTTCTAACGTGTGAGGAAATAATAGGCAAAAATATATATGAAAAGAACGTTTTCTAAAAAAGAATTCGTCCTTTGAATTTGTGAAATCATCTTACGCTCAAAGTAATTTTGTGAAATGATCTTACGCCTTTTCATATTTCTCCTCATATTTTTGTGATAAAAAGTTTTCAGATAGTATCTTAGCCTTTTCAATTATGCTAGATGAAGCACTCAACTTTGTTATATAAAACTTATAAATTTCAAATTTAATAATTTTGAAAATATCCTTTAATTCAGAATAAAACAAAATGGCGGCCGTGTTCTTCTGATATAGAAACTCGAACCTTGGTAATTTAATTGTTCACGTTTTAAAACTGTTGAGAAATGTCTATTATTGGCTCTTGTCGCATTCCTTTTTAAAACAATTAAGCCATTTTCAAGCAAGTGAAGCATAATTACTGTAAGGGGGTGGCCCTTTTAGCTTATATACAGCCCATTATAACTTTAAACCAAATTTTTAAAGGGTCTTACATTTTACAACCGAAATTAATATATCTTTTGTCTTAAAAAATATATACAATGTCCTACTTTCGAGTGTATAATTAGGTGATAGCGTTATTTGAATGTCTATTAGTTAGAGGTGTACACGTGAAACGAGCGGATATTTGCAGCGACATGTAGTCACACATTTGATGCGAATTCCTGGTGCGTCGACGTAGGCACGTAGTTTTTCAGGTGCCGTGTCGCCCGGGGCCGTTGGCAGCATGCCCTTACAGATATAGACGCGGACACTGCGCGACGTATCACATACTTATTCGTGAATCAGGCGCAAGTGACGAGAGATGACTATCTCTTTAGTTTTAAGATGAAATATAATTTTTAAACTAAGTTTCTAAATATTATATTTAAATGTTATTTACACTTAAAGAATTGTCTCTAAGAATGATACACTAACTACTAATAAATTAAACAAAGATGTTTTAGAGGGAATTTTGTCATAATCAACATTAATCTATAAACAATAGTTATGTAAATACCTATTGTTTTGGTAAAAAATAGCAATAAATAAATAAGTATTTAGGAGAGTAAAAATCAAGGAATTCCATTAAAACCCTCCAAATGCCTCAAGTTGTTTGATCTGTAAACAAATGGCTGACATATCAGCCATATATATATATATACGGAATAATAAACCTTCATTTTAAATTAAATTAAATTTTAAGTTTAAATTTATTAAATGAAAGTATTAGTATTAAGAATTATATTCATAAGCAGGAAATGTGGTGGTTAGTTTTTTTATGAAATTATTTATGTTTTTTTTAATGAAATACTTGCTGAACATAGCCTCATTTCGCTGTGCCCCGTTGATTTCGCCGTGTCTGGGACTAACACGGAATAAAAAATAGTTTTAATAAAGTCAATCCATTGACTATTTTTCGAGTTTTGTGAACATAAACATACGGAGGCTTGATTAATTCGTTATCTTGTGCTTAATTCGAGAACGCATTCAAACGCGGGATTTACGAGTTTTTAACGGGAAAAAAATCGCTCTTAGCTTATTATTTGCGGCTTAACATTTTCAAATAAGGCCATAACTCTGAGTGTCGTACTGTTCCGTATTCTTTTTTATTTCGCCAACATGTGTGCACAAATTCATTCCATTTGATTTACTTAATTTCTCATACATCAACTCACGTGAACTTATTCCATACATATAAAATTTGGCACTAATGAACACTTCGTAAACAAAATGTGAACCTAAATTCATTTCAAATATTGAAATTGAAATTGAGTCACAAAACTATTTTAGTTCGTTCACAAATAACAATTGATTCGTATGTGTATTATTTTACTACTCCATAGTTTATGAATCATAATTTGGCTGCGAAAATTGAGAGATTCAGTTGAAATATTAATGAAGACTATTTGCCCATAGAAGATCCATTAGCTTGGTGTGCCTCCGTAACCTAATTACAAAAGGGTGCCCGGGTTGAATCTCTGAATAAAATAACGAACTTTAGTGATATTCTTACCCGGAACAAATTACAAGTATTTTGGTTGTATTATTTGTGATTTAATTTTTTCACTCTGTCTTATTTATTGTAGCAATTTTCAATACAAATAATTATGGCATTTAATTTTTTTTGTGTTTACTTTATTTGAAACTAGCTGTGACCGGTTTTTCGCACGCGCTCTTTTCGGTATTCTTTTGTGTTTGCCATGAGAATTATCATTATGCCCATGAGAATGAAACAAACACTAAATAATATGAGAAACTTTCTACAATACACCAGTGAAAATCGTATTTAAATCGGTTAAGTAATTTCTGAGATTAGCGTGCACAGACAAACAGACAAAAGTTCTAAAAGCTATTTTTTTACCTTGGTAACATAATTAATTATTTATGTACAACATGTAAAAAATTTTTTTCAAAAAAGAAAAACAATTTGCCAGATTGAATCACGCACTTCCGTCGTGGGAAAATTACCCATTACCGCCATACTTGTTCAATAAATCGTTTCAATCTGGTTTCAATTTTTTCAAAGATTGGTTAGTCTTCTTGACACGCAATCCGCAAATAAAGTCGAAAAGCACTTTTAGGTGTAGGTGCAAATATTGGTATTTGCATTCGAAATTCCCACGCTAAAATTTCACTGTAGTCAATAAGAGTGTGAAAAGCCAGGGCGACAGCTAGAAGCTACAGCTACAGCTAGATTACTAATAAAAAAATCTATATATGCACCTACTTTTCTCGAAGAGCCGATAAATCTATTCACGAACTTGCAACGGAAATATCGTCACCGATTATTCACACGTCAGTTAAATCCGTACATCGATTTTCACGGATTTTTCGGCACATATCCCAACGTTCGTTACATACGTGGTTATGTTGCTGGACTCTTTTGTTTTATTTCATATTCATATTGTATTTCAAACATGGATTCAGATATGAGGTGTAGTGGTTTAATAATGAAGTTTCATATACATACATTATGTCACTACGTGCGTATAGCATTAAAATTAGACTTTTACTATAAACTAGCTGGTGCTCGCGACTTCGTCCACGTTCTCTATAGCCTTCCTCGATATATAGACTATCCAACACAAAAAGATTTTTTCAATTCGAACCAGTAGTTCCTGAGATTAACGCGTACAACCAAACAAACAAACTCTTCAGCTTTATATATTGGTATGGATTTATGACATACATAAAAATATCATGCCACAGACAGGACAAAGTTAATCGCTATACTAATATGTACATTTGAATAAGGTCCTAAAAGATTTGACCTTAAAGAAAAAAATGAGCAATAAACAGTGAACAAATATTTTAACACCTAAAAAGGGAGCAAAACTGATAACTAACTGATAGTAACTGATAACAGTAAGGGTTAAAAAGGTATAGTCACTAACGAGGACTGTAAGCACCCTGAAGTACTGACTTGAAATTTTGGGGAAGGTTTTGGATGTCCAAACTTAAATTACTCAGTAATTGGGACCTATGGGAGGAGTCAACGTCAAGTTGTCGACGTTTACCGTAATAATACCAGCATACGATATCATCAATATCAATACTAATAATAAATCTGTAAGTGTAGGTATGTATGTATGTTCCTCAATAACTGTTAAACGAATTAACTGATTTTCATGAAACTTGGTAGTTAAACATTTAGACGTACAGGACACAGGATAGGCTACTTTTTTCTTTTTCAACGCGGACGAAATCGCTGGCGCCAGCTAGTTGTTAATAAATAAATGTACAAAATGCTTCCAACAATTTGTGGATTTCATACGGTCTCTAGTCCCTGC
The DNA here is from genome assembly GCA_945859745.1 of Synanthedon formicaeformis. Taxonomy (NCBI): domain Eukaryota; kingdom Metazoa; phylum Arthropoda; class Insecta; order Lepidoptera; family Sesiidae; genus Synanthedon; species Synanthedon formicaeformis. The sequence continues at coordinate 6,779,294 of OX243959.1, read as the reverse complement.
CATATTAAACTTAGAGTAAATTGAAAACTCCATTGTATTGCAACTTTGCAACTAGCGAGGCTTTTATGAAATTAGAGACTTCCCAGCCAATTGCCTTGTAGTAGGTATATAGTATCGTGTGTAACATAACTAACTTTATTTTATAGTGGACAGAAACTTATTAAATCTGTTAATAAATCAATAGTGTACTTACTCAAGGAATATTTGTTGCTAAGAAGGCATTAAAACAAACAATAGTTGTTAGCAGATAAAAGAGCAATGACCGTTTAGAAATGCAAAGATTAAAATTAACTCTTGTTGGCTCCATCTGATAGTTATCTATTATTAACTTAATACTGAAAGCTTGCATTTGTTTTGTTTTACTTTGTGTTTGTCTATTTGTTTTATTTATATGCATGCTTACATACAGTTACAGTAACTACAGTTTTATAGAAGGCATGCTCTACTGGTATTGTGTAGTTTAAAATTTATTAGCTTTAGTGCGAGAGAGAGAGAGAAACCATACACGTAGATGTCCATCGGCATGATAAAAGCTCGATGATCAAGCTAATTTGACGGTGTATGGCATATTGTAGCAAATTCTAAAAACTATTTTTTAGACATCGGTACAATGTGAACAAAATGTTTTTTGAAAAAATATCACGGTGTGTAAATACGTAATTTATTGTTATGTATATGAAAAATACATAATAATAAATATAATGTATAGTAAATGATAAATTACGTTCCTTTTAATTAGTAAGTGATCTTGTAGCTTTTGGTTAATATGTAACTTTCATAGAAACTGGATTTGTGTTCAAAGGTTATAATTATGTTGTTACTCATTAAGCGGATGTGCCACGAGCAAGTACTAATTTCACCATTTACGAAGCTTACAAAGGTCGATAAATGCTATCGCTCGACCTTTACACCGTTGAATAACGCTCGTGGACTTTATACAATCTATGTATTTTACTATACTTAACGTGGCATTGTAACAAAACGTGCCTACAAACAAACTAGATACTCCTGGAATGTTGTAACGAAAACATGCCGCTCTATGAATTTTACATTAGAAGCAGCGACCCCAAAAGATCAAAATTTCATAGAGTGGGCAAGCACAGAATTATTTTCATTACCTACAGCTTCGTTACAATCTTAATGGTCTATACTTTAGTAAAGATGTAAAATGGACTTGTTTGTTTATGTGTGCGAGGTAATCTTTGAAGCTGCCGGAACGGTTCTGAAAATATATATTGTCGTTTTCAAATCAAAATGTACTTTGTGCACTTTTTTCTGCTTATTGACCATAGTGAATAGTGCACTGCTTTATCTATCTCATTTCGGTGGGCGGATCAATCGCACGATGGGAATATAACAGGAAGAAAGAGAGATATTGTAGCTACTGTTCCCGCAGACTACAGATTTTTTATCGGCCGATAGTTTGGTTGGCTTTTGAATCAGCATGAAGAGGTTGAATCGCTAAGTGTGCGCACTTGCATACTTCTTCGTACTGACTAAAAAGTCGACCAAACTATCGGCCGATAAAAACTCTGTAGTCTGCGGGGACTCTTAGAATTGAAAACATATTTATATAGTTTTAAGTATAAGTAAAAAGTGGAAATATGTTTTTTTTTTTTCAAAATAATTATTTTTCCAGTCAATATCCGGAATAAAAATTTTTTAAAAATTTTGTTATTCGAATATCTTTGAAAAAAAAAAACTAAAAAACTACATGTAGATTTTGAAAAAATCTTCAAATTTCTTTCTTAAAATTTATTTGTAAGTGATTTTTCATGTAGATTAATTAAAAATAACCACATTTAAAAAGTCCATTTATAATTAATATAAGTAATTCGAAATTAATTTTTAATAATTCAATAATCTTAGAGAGCTAATACAAAATTATTTTTGATTATAAAAAATGATTTATATATTATTTTTTTTTTGAGATTAAACCACATGAAGATTTCGAGTCAACGAACAACATCCATATTAAACATTTGCAGTCACTTTATTTTTTCTCTAGATATCCCTAGGCAAACTTTTTTTTGTCGGATGTTCCCCAGATTCAGAGTCATTAAAATACTGCTAAAAAAAACTTACTATTCAGAGTAATAAAAAAATTCCGTGAATACTTTTGTTTTTAGGCTTATTAATTAACTTACGTTCTATACTAAAATTTGAATCGGCTACTTTTATTTATTTTTTCATATTTTACACAATATTTAAGAAAAACCTTCCAATTTTAAATCTATTCGGTTATCTCCGAAGAGCTACAAAAATTGTTGTGCAATATTGCACCTTAATTCATAGGTTGCGGTCATTTTGTTAAACATTGTGTTCGGTGTGAGGTTAGTCCTTGTCTTTAATTACGCAGTCCTTTTTCAAAATGAACATCGAAAAGTATTTGACAATTGACAATAGAACAATTAACATCCTTTGACAAGTGACGTAGTTTGACACAGAATACTTAATATACTTATTAGTATTCCCAGAATACTAAATTTATAAACCCTATAACAGTAATAACACTGGTTACAAATTAACTAAATAAAATAAAAGGATATTAAATAAATAATTGATGCTAAGTAAATGTGAAAGGTGCCATTTTGCAAACTCTGCTTCTAGTTGGAATAAATTATATACTTACACAGATTTGTGCAAATACGTTACTAAAATAGGTCACAGGCCCGGGGCGCAGATATTGCACTCGAGCCATTTCGAGCCGAGTTTGTAGAATGTAATTTACAAGTGATGTTATACTCGTACAATATCATAATACTTATTCATTGATATTGATATATTGAAACGTCTATTGAATTTCAGCGTCGGGTTGCTAGTTTTAGGGTACCATTGTTAGCTAAAGCTGGCGTAACCCGATTGTCCCTTGTTTGAAAAATTACAGACACTATAATATCAAGACATCAGATATGAGTTAAAGATGATATTCTTACATATTATAAAACAAAGTCACCCGCAGCGTCTGTCTGTTCGCGATGATCTCAAAAACTACTAAACGGATTTTCATGCGATTTTCACTAATAGAAAGAGAATGAAACGAGAAAGGTTTTTATACATAATTTCCAGAAAAAAATGCACCTGTGTGAATCCGGAGCGGGTCGCTAGTTCATTTATAAAATACTAGCTGGCGCCCGCGACTTCGTCCACGTTGACAAAGAAAAAAGCAGCCTATCCTGTGTCCTGTACGTTTAAATGTTTATCTACGAACCTTCATACATACATACATACAATACCTGCACTTACAGATTTATTATTAGTATTGATGATGATTATCTATACCTCGTCGGTTCCGAAGGGTAATAACAGAGCTTTCGCTTTTTACAATCCCGGCACATTTTATTAGAATACAATTCATTTCTGACGAGGATTAAAATAAAAGTAAATCTTCTTAAAGCTTTTTAATAATATTATCGAAGCCTTCTGAATGTTAATGTATTAATTAATTTCTGTTCTCTTAATTGGCTTACTCCACTCTAATCGCATCGTCTCAAGATTTGATTAATTGGAAATTTCTATTTAAATATTTCTATGTGAGTAATTCAGAAATAATTTTATTTTCAACCGACGTAAACGAAAAAACAAAAACGGAGGAGGTTCTCAATTCGACGCGTATATATTTTTTCTTTTTTTATGTATGATTACGTTTAACTTTTTACAGATTAGTCCGATTTTTATAATTCTTTTTTTATTTGAAAGGGTGTAACCCCAAGGTGGTCCCATATAAATTTGGGAAAACAATTCCAACCCTAAGAGCAGGAAAACAGGGGATGATTGATTGCTCACTCACGATTGTAGTGTATGACCACGCATAACTTTTTACATAGTAGTCCGATTTTGATAATTCATTCTTTAATGGACGTTAAAGTTGGTCCCATATAAATTTGGGAAAAAATTCCTACCCTAAGGGTGGGAAAATAGGGGTGATTTATTGTTTATTCACAGATTTTTAATGCTGAGTTGAGTATTACAATTAAAAAAAAGTAATTAAAAATTAAGCATGTAATAAATAGTAGATTATTATAGCCACAAAAAATTATAAAATAAAACTTTCTAACAAAAAATTAAACCGCCGAAAAAACTAAAAATATTTTTATTTAACCTTATAATAACTAAGTTCTTAAACTAATGTAAGTATACCTAAGTAATTTTGAGTCGGCGCCAAACAAGTAAATTAATTAATTACTTAAAGAGTGATAATTAATTACTTAAAGAGTGATGCGCGGCGGCGACTCAATATTACTTGGGTATACTTACATTAGTTTAAGAACTTAGTTATTATAAGGTTAAATAAAATTATTTTTTGCTTTTCAGTTTTTTCGGCGGTTTAATTTTTTGTTTTAGTGAATGAATTAATTTTAAACATAACTTTCTTTACATCGCACATCAAAATATTGTTTGAAAAATCGACTGCTTTATTTAACTTTTTTAAAAAAGGAAAATTGGCAAGCTAACGAAAACGTCATTGGAGCACAAAACTTGAACAACGCAGAATATTCATGTGTATATTCTGCAATGTTCGTTTATTTTGCAATCCGCCAAAATGTATAAAAAGTTTTGTATTTTTGTTTTTAAATTACACAGTTAAATTTATGAACCGATTGCGTTTTAATATTGAATCGAGATAGATTCCCTCGGAACGTATTTAAGTGTAGGTACTTTATTAGTACATTCATTCTACAAAGGCTAGTCAGATAAATAAACTATTTATTTAAATAAAAATTTGTTTGTTATTTCTTTACTTAAAACGAGATGGTCTCTGGGGAGAACAAAACATTACAGGTTATCCATTCATCATGTGTCAGCTTAATATTATAAATTTATAAAAAGGAAACTCTTGTAGAGTAGGGGAGTAGACGACTCTAGTAATAAAAACAAATTCTTGTTCAATATGAATACGAAAATACAGAGCAACACTAATTTGGGGTCAATTTTTGGATTTGGGGACAGTAAACAATTAGGAATGTTCTGAAACGTCTAGTAGTATAAATTTGGGCTACAATCATCTGATATATTACAATATGTATTTACAATACCAATAGTCCGGAACATTGATTCTATAAAGAAACCTCATAAATACTCTTTTCAATTTACCAATATGTAAAACAAGGACTGAGTGTAAGCGCAAAATTGGGTAAATAAAATATAACCTCGGTAATTTCGTCTGTATTTATTGAAACGCTAAAGTTTCCTTACCTGAATTTTTATATAGAACAGTAACTGACAAATAAAAGGCATAGACAGCATGGTAATGTCAAGGAAATCATTATGTTTCACAATAAAAAATTGAGAAACTCGTCTGGCAGCAATGAATTTGCCATTTTTCAAGACCACTATAGAAAAAAAAACATATCGCTGCTTAAAAACTAAAGGGCCATAAAACAAAAAAAAACTAACAATGTTTTTATTGCAAAAATACAATCACAATCCTTCATATTGTATGTTTCAAAAAAACCTATGGTTGTTTTATTCCATATTTAGTATATTTTGATCGTTTTTTTATATATTCAAAAGTAATATAGTACATATTCAGTTTATTATAAAAGTACTTAAAACATTTAATGCTACCTAAAAATACGCTTCTAAAGATGTATAATATGCATATATTTGATATATATCTAATAAGGAAAAAATAGACAAAAAATAATTTAATTTTTTTCTATTAGCTCTCCTGCAAAATGTGTAATTTTGATTTGTGGTCCTTTAGTTTCTAAGCAGCGATATGTGTTGTTGTATTTTAGTGGTTGAGAAGGGATGCAGAACAAATCTCTACCTCTCTATTAATTTTTAGGAAGCATATCCTTCCGCCCATTTCCGCCCATGAATCCTATTCATAAATAGTTTTTCATAATTTTTTCATTCCAACAAAGAAGTCAATAAGTGATATTACAGTGATATACAGATAAACTAAATATTATCTGTATCGGGGTTATTATGTATATGAAATTTTGAATCCTCTTACAACAAATTGTATTCAGCAATCGATATTTACAAGCGGTAATAATGCATAGCGATGTATACCGCCCCGTACCCTGAACCTCCACAATGTTTATGATTATTGCGTACATATTTACAGCTATATTGCACAGGGAATACTTGCTTATAAATAATTTTATGGCAAATTTTCGCAGTCTATTTTTTTATCGCAGGTTTGGTTTATCGCAGGAATTGACATTCATTAATTACTGTCGAAATATTTTTCATACGAGTTTTACCTGTTTTCGGAAACTTTTAGTCAAAGTCAATTCCATTCCACATTTCATTATTTGAGTTCTTTTTTATGTCATTTCCACATTTTCATCTTTCAGTCTAAAAGTAAAAATGTACACTCACAGTCTAAATTAAGTGAGAAATTACAATTTTCACTTAATTAATCTCCATATTTTTTGTTTCAGGTAAGTCCCGGTTGAAACAATAAATCTCTTCAGTAACACTGCCCTCTCAAGATTTTCAGGCAGCAGGAGGAAAGTACCTACTATTGTTCTAAATTGTGTTTTGTTCGGGTAACGCCTTCAGCGAAATTTCGCTAACTACGTCTGTTATAATTTAGTACCTACTGGTTCACAAAGGAAATATGAGTGAAATATAGTGTAAGTATATAAATTGACTATCTTCAATCATTAACTTTTTGCTTTTCTTAATTTGCTTTTAGATAAAAAAAATCATTAATGTAATCATAATACCAAAAAAAATCATAAATGTAATCAAAAGGGCAAATTTCAGATTTTAAATTTAAATATTACAATTCCTTTTTTAATATAAAAATCGTCAGACAGGATAACGGTCCATTTGATTATAAGTCATCGTCACCTGTGCCCTACCACTAATTACAAGACTTAGTCCAGAGCCAACTTGTTTCCGGAGTTTGTACCTGCCGGAAATGGGATCCTTGACAAACTCACGAAATAAAAGGGTCAAAATAAAAATGGAAAATTTATCTCGTTTTTTTTATTTCACTTTTACAATTTACATGCACATTGTAAGATATAATAACTCATGAAAACAGTTTCGCGACAATCCTAATTTGCATATCTACTTAGCGGTGCTATAAATAGTTGCCCTAATTTGCATAACTCTTTGGTAATGGTAAGTATCTACAGTTGTCACGGTGTGTAGTGCGGAATGAGGGAAAATTTCTTGTTTGATTTTGTGAACTGTTCTTGTGGTCGGTATGATAATGAGCTCGTCGAGGTTAACGCGAGTGAATTTCAACTTCCATTTTTATAATAACTTATTCTTTGTAAAATGTAAGGATTGTATTTTTTTTAAACAGCGATGAACTAAGAAAAGTTTTTCAAAGCTAGTTTTTAGATTTTTAATTTTTTTCTTTGAATTTTAATTTCTCCTGTTAGGGTTTTATATAGGGTAAGTAATAACATTTTTTTAAGCAACAAAGCCTATGCTTTATAATTAATGATAGGTAACAATGCACACTATATTGTATTCTTTTTTCATTGATCAAAAAGGTAAACAAACAATTCACGATATAGAACTAAACAAACAATACGAACAAATTCTAAATGAGTTAATCACTGAGTCAACTCTCTTTGATAATGCCTAATGCACAAATTCCATCTTTAAAACAGTCCAGTGACCATGGCGACGCTATATTTGTTTACGTTTTTGATCAATAGAAAAAGAACAGATCATACATCTCGTAGTCATAAAATGGGTAGTACGTTTGACGGCAGTAGCCAGCCCTTTTACATGAAACTTACCGAGAAATAATAGCAAGTATGCTGTTGAATTTCAATGATTGAGAAAGAGATGTTAGAGCCTATTTTCTTAGCCCCTCATAATTTCTTATCCTTTAAGATAGATAGCGTACTTGCAACACCTATCACGCAACGTCCTTTCTAGGAGTATCCAGGAGGTAACAATACATTAAATAAAAATGAAAACATTATTTTTAATCTTTAGTAAATACATTGATGAGAAATGTTCGCAATGAGGCGTTCACAGTATGCCTCTGCCCTTTCAATTTGGTAATTACCGAGTAGGCATCGATCCAATAATGGCCGGTGATGATGCAAAATTCTGTTTCTTGTGTAATCTCATTTGTTCGCCTTTTACAAAACTGCCCCTTACGAAATCTTTAAGTAGAAAGTGATCCTTACTTGTACTGAGGACGCTTTCATTGAAAAGATAAAAATAAATCAAAGGTTTTTTTTACTTTGTATTAGAGATAGTTTTTTATTTATTTAAGATGATCCCTCGGTCATTTGGTCCTTTTTATCTGGGTGAAAGGTGGTACCCAATCTACCGAATTAAAAAAAACCAGCATAATATAAAACATAAAATGATAATTTAATAAAATGTGAACGTTTAAACAAAAAAAAAATATTATTAAAAATTAACGTTTCACTTTTATGTTATTTATATTTATTATGAATAATTACTTAGAAAATACGTAAGGACATAAAAATAGATAGTAATCATACCTTCGTGTTCAGTGGCATAGAAAAGGAAATCCTCTTTGAGTCCAATAGTTAGTAAGTTTGACAAATTCCTAAAATAAAAGACACTACCGTTTTCCGCTTTAAGAAGTTTCACTTATATGTTTGCCATGTTTCAATATATTGGATGCGTGTTCATTTCACGAACCATTCGGTTCACTGAGTACTGTGACATCCCTTATTCATTTCCCCAAGATGATCGCAAACACTTCCACCGAAAGGGTTATTTATAGGGATACATTGGTCAATGTACAATCTTAATGTTAACATTATAGAAAAAAAGCAAATTTTATTAAGCTTAGATTTTCTTTTGGTAATATATTTTGAATTTTTTTGGTAATGTCTTTTATTTATAAGAAACTAGCTGATGCCCGCGACTTCGTCCGCGTTGAAAAAGAAAATATGTATATGAGTAATAACGCCTGACAATGTTATCGCTGTGACGACGGTGGCGCCGCCACGCGACAATGGCGCGCAATTCTTTATATTTTTAGACGATCACTCGGGAACAGTACTTTTTTCTGGATGATAGGTACCTTTTGTCCTTTCTTGTGTCGCTGACAACTTGTATACGACTTTCTCATTTATAATATACTTTCGTATGGAAGTGTGGATTAAGAAAACTAAGAATTAAAAACTTACAAAAACATAAAGTCTTTACGTATGAAGTTCAGATTCTATCAACATCTGGAGAAATACTCCCAGATGTTGATAACGCGCTCGGAGTATTTCTTATTCTATACACTAATCTGTTGATGGTTTAGGGTTTTCAAAAGTAGCCAGATCAAATTTCTTAAAGATAAATTCAGTAGCTTAGCAATGCATAACAGATAAATGCAACTGGTTCTGTTTTCTTCTCGTTTTTTTTCTTAAATGCAATTCTTAATCTAGGTTCAAAGATGATGTTATATGAGTTGGCAGAATTACATAGGTTTGTTTTTAATTCTGCCATAGGTTTCAGTCTTTGTTTATTGATTTCATTACGAAGCGGTCTTTACACATACGATTACTCAATTATTGCTTTTATTAATTACGGCGATTTAAATTCAGCTCGAATTGCTGACAATTAGCATAGTGGATCGCATCCGACATGCGGCCGTGTACAATTGACATCATTTATTACGTTCCTCTCAATAAGCTTGTACATGGTCATGACCGATCTTTTAATTTTAACGATAAAAAGCGACAGGCAGGTTGACTGTCCAACTATTATCACCTGTATACAGTGGGATAAAAGGTAAAAAGGAAACAGAGAAGACGGGAATGGAGAATGGATCCATTTTTCTGTTGGTAAAAAAATAAAGACGAACAGGGTCACTTAGTTGTTTGTGGCTTTCTAATCCCAAGGACATTTGAAACATCAGTGCCGTACATTTGGCTACAGGCCTTGATAAAATCGATTTACAACCCTCGATGCGGGGTATCAAGCTGTTACGAGATAGGAACTCTCGGACGGAAATTTGTACCATAGTACGCAAATTAGCATGGCTTGCCTTTACATATTCGTACTTCGCTTGTCCTAAGATTGTGAAAAATAACCGACCCATATGGCTCGGAGTCACTTTTTTTTACTTTGCTGAAGCAAATACACGTTTTCGCTGTATTTTTTTATACTCATAGAGTAAAATATTTAGTGGTTTTGAAGAAAATAAAATATTCTTTATGTTACGTAACTTTATACTAAATCTTCATTGTGATGCAGTCAAGTCAAATAAGTCACGAATTATAATTTTGGGACAACGAAAAGGTTATCATAACTTATAAACTACGAGTATCTTTGTCTAGGAACACAAGTAATATAAGTTTGGGATAGTAGTACCTACTGTCAACACAGTCAAACAGGAAATGGGTCCTAGAATTCTCACACTTCTCCTTGCGTTGCCTTTCCAAGTGAAGGTTGGCGATGGCCTGGTACCTTTGTCTTCTGTCCTCTTTATCTTTTGTTTTTTTTTTTTTGAATAGCTCAACTGCGTGGGTTATCCCGATTCTATCTCTGATGTTCTTCAGCCACTTCTTTCTTCTCCCAACTTTTCCTTTCCTGAACTCACTCACATCACTGAAACACAGTACCTCTTCAGTCCTGAAGGTTTGTCGTCAACTCATTGAACCTGTCTCTGTTATAAGCCAACTGGAATAGTTTTGCTCGACAGACAATTCCAGTCCACTCCTGGATATTTCCTAACGATGAAATTCTCCTTTATCAAAAATATTACTGAGGTCAGACGGGCTGCTAGGTTTATTAGTGGCAGTAGACTTTGTCTCTACAATACCGATTAAACAAATAGCTAAGTACCTAACCAATATGGTAGGTAGATTAATCTAATGTTACGATTTTAATCCTCAAGTGTATGTAAATAGTTGATAAATAATATAAACCTTAATAGGTATTGAAGCAAAGATTTCACGGTAAATTAAATTATTTAAAGTTGAAAGTAAATTGGTGCGTTCCTTGTAACCTTATGAACGGTTATTGCAGAAAAGATTAACCACGACAATTCTTAGACAGAAATGAAATAGCCACAAGAATAACTTTCTTCCTGAGCTTTTCTAGGATTGCAGCTTGCTCATTGTGATTCTACTAGGAGTGCAGCTTATATATTGCCCCCTTTACACGCTGACTGTACCGACAAATCTTTGATTAAGGTATTAAAAATTTATAAACTTACTTATATACCTACGTATTTGTTTCACGGTTATAGTTTCACGGTTATACTCTAGTTGAGCGTTTGAATAAAACTTATAGTACAATATTATACAATGAATTGTATTATACAAACAAAAAATCACTATTTTATTTCAATTTATAAAATTGGTTTATTTTAAGCTAGTGTTTTTGCCCGCGACTTCGTCCGCGTCCGATCGCTACCAAACACAGGAACACCCTGTAGGAGACATACATACATAGATATCTTTTAACAAAACTTTTTGTACGAAAGTTGTATGGCTAACAATAGAACTATATTTTGTAGATGGCTCCAGCGGTACTTCAGTTATTTTAATAATTAAAAAATAAAAATAAATAAGTATATGAAACTAATAATGAAATTGGATATGTTAATTCACTCTTTATAACGCAAGGTTTTTAAGGTCGCGTCTGAGTGATTAAACCCTTTTTACATAGATACTTGTATAATTATCCAAAAGGAAGGTATTGTTATTTTTAAGTTAATGTGTTCTGGACCTCTTCCTGAAAGGTTTTCGGGTCCCTTTGTGACCTTCTGTTTTTGTTTTATTCGCAATTTAAAAACTGTATTCTGATAATTATCGGAACGGGGAAGTCCGATAAAAAGATGGAGTTTAATTAAGAGACATATCACTATAAGAAACTAGAATCAATTTTAAGTTATTTAGATACTATTGACAAAAGAAAACTTCTTTTATAAATAATAACAAAAACTAGAGTTCTGTCATTTTCATATAAAAACGATAATTTAGTAAACTATCTAAATATAATGACTTTTTTTCTTCTTTTTTTATTAGATATGGGTTTACTCTTGGCCAACATCCAGGTGTGTAGCAAGGATGACGCCTATGATGGAGCGAGCTCACCCAGAAGGTGCTTATTTACTCGAACTTTGAAAAGATTAGGGTTATATGCCACGCCCAATTTTTTTATAAACTAATCTTTTGCAATCACCCACTATCATCTTTTTGAATAGTTCATATTTCATTTGAACTGCTGCCCAACAGAAGCGTTTTGGCATGCGGAAATAGAGACGTATTTATGTATCTCTCTCAAATTTCATACGTAGAGAATTGCTTTTCATATTATGTAAGCAAATACTATGTATAAATACTCATGAGTAAGGCGTACAGCTTCCACTAAATTTTGCTGGATATACCACGGTATTTTTTTTTTTTAATTTCTAATTGGGATATTTGAGAATTATTTATTTTTTCTCTATAGAATTAATTTACTTACATCAGATTCAGATTTATACCGAATATATTATAAGATAATCTGAATAGATTTATAAACATTGATTCCTTAGACCAAAACCAAAATACTTTTTGGTATATGCTAGTACATTATAAGAGAACTCTCGTAACGGAAGAACTATAGTGTTCTTCCGTTACGAAAGTATTAATACACGTATTAAACCCATGGTATTAACCAATTCATTAAGGATAAGGGCTTGGAAAGGAATAGGGAAATTGGCTCTGGATCCCTTACTCACTTACCGAAACACACGAGCACATGTGTGTTATTTCAAGGTGGTCTTCTATAAGGGCATTACATGGTTACTGTATCCGGACGCGGCCCAAAGGACTGCGAAATGCAGTGTGCTCTGCCACTATTTTCCAAAATCTTAATTATTTCACATATTTTGTCCCAATAAAAGAATATATAAACAATCACTTCTTTTTAAATTTATAACATATCAAACAATTCTACCAAACAGTCTCATTGGGTTTGATTTATAAAAAACAAAAAGTAGTAAAAAGTTCCTTATTAAAGATAAAATTTTGAATCCCTAAAATATAAACGTAACCCTATTATTTTTATGTACATTCTTCAAGCCAATCCTCAACAAAATTCTATAAAAATCTGGTTCAGTTGTTTCACTATGACCATTCACAATTGACAGATTTGAACAGATTTTGTGTAAGTGAAGGTAAATTGAAGAGAGGTGTTACCGCTATAAAGTGCATAGTGCTATCACGACCGATAATCGCGGCTGGCCGGGCACAGGCGCTACTGGCTGTGCGGCAGTCAACGCTGGCTGGCACGCGTGGCCACACGCGCCAATCGCGGCCCGCTTACCGCCCCGCGCCTCGCGTCTTACCAGGTAAACATTGCATAAATCAACTGTGAACACATCTAAAATCCCAATTCCATCCATACCCATCACCCGACAACGCCCAAGCCAACTAGAATAAAAATAATATCAAATCGTTCTAAAATTAAATGGTTACTTCGAGAGACAAAAATTTCAAGTGTTTTGTTTGTCTAATTGGTATTGTCACCTTTGATGTATTTTTAGTGAGGACAGCTGCTTCAGTTGACATGATTGTGTCACAAAGTGGCAATATACAAATTAGTTGTTTCCCTGCAAAACATTTTTTCACATAACAATTGGTGTGATGCGAACGCTCTATATCTTTACTACTTAGCTATCCGTACAATCATTAATGAAATTTATTGAAGCAGTAAAATCACGAGATTCACAAGTCAATCTACTTTATTAGGATTAAAATAGTTATACCTACCACGATTTTCCGGCCCGTGATGGACTCATACATTTTTAAACATTTCAATTAGCTTATGACTCGCAAATGGATCGACTGGACTTTTTCTTATAAATATTAATTTTTCTTTTGATTCTTTTATAAATGTTTCATGTGATGAAATTTTACATTTCTTCGTGAATATGAAGCGCAAGAAATTAATTTTTATTATACAAAGGGTACTTAATATTTGTATAAAAAAGAATTATTGTATTACAGTGTATTCATCTTTTAAAAATACGTTTTGGACATATTAAAGTGGTGTCTACTTATCCATAAAAGGTAAACTTTCCACTTAACATTTCCTTTCTAGATTAGGTAGCATCATTCCGTAACGCTATTAACTCGGTTTATCGCAAATAGACCTTGAGATGAGCCTAAATCCATCTTGATAACCATCAAGATTAATTAATGACATTACAAGTTAAAAAAACGGCAAACCGTTTACAATTAAAACCCTATTCACTTATAAAAAAAGTATATTATAGTGTGATATTTTTTGCCACAAAAAACATATATTTTTTTAATTTTATTGGTACACGATACAAAAATGGAATTCCATTTTCATCTAGAAAAGTGTAAGTTATAAACAAACTCATTCCATATTTTTGGTAGTTTTTGATTTATTTATTAATGTGATCCTATACAGTTCTTGACTGGATAAATTAAATTAAGAATCCATATAATTAGAAATTTGTAAATTTGAATGTAATAAATAATTGTGATATTATCTTTGAATATTATTTGTTTATATGAACATTGCTTTAGGTACTGAAACTTTGTTTATTATTATTTGTTTATAATCATGTGTGTTTTGAATGTTGTGATACTTGGAATCTACTATTTAGAACGTTGTTTTCCTTCAAAATTAAACCTTATTTGTGCGATCGTTACCGTTATAGCATACAAAAAAAAAAAAAAACAAATCAAACCAATGAATTTGCGATTGTTTTGTTTATAAAAGTAATACGAAGAACTTTCTAATGGTGACTTGTATTTGTGCCCTTGTAACTGAACTATAAATATATATAGGTACCATAATTTCACGGTTGATTTGACACTTAATTGATCAGTAATTTATTATTGTTGGTTTTACTCAGGCTTTATTAGAACCAATTGACACCGCGTCGTGTCGTTAAGTTTTATAGATCAATAATAAAACTGTATTTTAACACGTCTAAGTTTACGGCGATATGAGAACATATAGATATGGGGACCTTTTCCGTACGAGTTTATAAGAATGAAGTTATTATTAGGATGCATTTATAACTGCTTTATGGAAACACAAGTTTGCAGCTCAGTTGCATCCAGCGGTTGGACGCTTCGCAACTTCGTACATGTGATTTTTCGGTATTCGGTTGTTTTTTTGTTTGTTAACCGATTGGAATGAAAGAAACACTATATAAATGTCACTGGAAGCTTGCTACAATATATCAGTGAAAACCGCATTGATATCAGTTAAGCTATTTCTGAAATTAGTGTGCACAGACAGACAAAAAAATTAAAAACAATTTTTCGACCTCGGTAACATTTAATGTACAGACACGGCTTGTTTACGATTTTATCAAGTATAGTATAGAAATAGGTTATATATGTATAGATATAGGTTATCTATACATATACATATTTTATGTAGCCATTATTTTTCTAAAGTACATTACGTTTTTGTGAACATTTACTGCATATTACATTGTTTCATATTGAACTAGTTTGCTTTGCAACATGTGCACTTGAAATAAGTCTTATGCTTACATTGTAGTTAAAAGTGAGAGAAACACATTAGGCACGAACCGTAATTTAGTTTTATACTATTAAGAAGATAAGAGATTTATAGGGAACAATGCGTTTCACCCCTTACAATTCACTGTCAGGGGTCACTGTTATTTCACTGTTATCCCCCCTTACAGACGACCACAGTGAAATAACAGTAGGTATGTGTGTATGGTGAGTGAGTAAGGGATGCCAGACCCCATTTCCCTATCCCTTCCCAATCTCTTTTCCTTAATCCTACAATGGTCAGGAGCGCACTTGCAGCACATGTAGGATTTGCTTGTGTTATAGACGACGGTAGCCAGCTACCATCAAGTGGAACGACAGCCTGCATGTCGACCTTACCATTTAAAAAAATAATATCAAAAATCTATTTTTTATTTAATTTTTAATTAAGGTACAGATAATAAGAAAATTTTAAAAATAAACAAACAAGTAAGTATGCGCCTGCTTGCAATATTTGAAAAAGAAGTGAAAAAATTCTACGACAAATAATACAAAATATCAGACTTACCATCAAAGAGCTTTGCAGTAACCATTTTTTTTTCATTGTCATTCTTCGTTGTATTTTCATTCGCCTCCGTTCATAAATTACTTGACCTTTTTTGTTTTAAAGCCAAGAGTCAAGCGGTTAGAGTAATTTAAATATTTAATGTCGCAAGGATTGTCGTGTCGTACTTGTACGAGTAACTTGTAAGTTAATTGTGAATATTTCGGTGCTTGGTTATTAAG
Source organism: Synanthedon formicaeformis (assembly GCA_945859745.1). NCBI lineage: Eukaryota > Metazoa > Arthropoda > Insecta > Lepidoptera > Sesiidae > Synanthedon > Synanthedon formicaeformis. The sequence continues at coordinate 6,763,107 of OX243959.1, read as the reverse complement.
TTATACATAGCACAAACTTTGTTTCTTGTAGTAATTAATAAAGCATTAGCCGTGCGATAAATTTATATTACGATACACTTAATTGGATTATGGGTGGCAAAGTTCTTGTTCTTAATAGATTATGGAAGAACTAGGGGAGACTAATGAAAAGATTAACGACACAAAAAACGACTTATATTAAAACGACTTTCTACATTTTTATTAAAGAAATTAAATTACGTATTAGTCTCATTAAAAACAATGACCTTTGTCAATAAAATTTTTTTCATAATATTGTTAAAATATTATGAAAAGCATTATATTTGTGCATATTAATTAAAAATATATAATAACAATTGTAATATTGATTTGATTTCTCTACGCAGATACATACTACAAACAATATTTTTGTTGTAATTTTTTAAGAGAATCTGAAAAATAAAATATTGTATATGTAAGTCATTTATAATCTCCTCGTAGACATTGTAGGTATATATTACATAATCTTATTGAATGTAGACATTAAATCGCTAAATCATACAGTTTTGAAACAGTATTACGTGTAGTTTATTAAAACAGTTAATTTTGTTAAAACAGATTTATAAATTTTAACTATAAAATTTTTAATCATAATAATAAGTAATATATAAAATACCATAACATATGAAAATCAATTTAGAATGTAATTGTGAATATACACTTAATCAATAGTTACTACAAGGATTGCTTAACTTCTTAGTGAAGAAATTTCATGGCTTACAAGGTGAACCAGTTTTATGTATCCTTGTTTGTTATATTGTAATTAAGAACCACTGATATTATCGAGAGAGTAGAGTCACGAATGTCACGATATAAAAACATTGAGCATGAACTTGAACTCTCTTAACTCTGCGTACAAGTTCACTTTGAGATAACAATCATTCCTTTCAATAATTACTTAAGCATTTCGCCCGTGGTTAGGTAAATCTAGTACGATACCAAGTCAATAGGTTTTATAATTTGAGGATACTAAACTAAAAAGAATAAGCTATTCTTCATCTTGATAGTAGGTGGCTAAAATCATAGTCAAAGCAAGCGGGGTGCTACTGCTGCAAGTAAGCTGCCACCTTTAATAGGATTAAGGTTAAAGGATTAGGAAGGGACATAGATGAAATGGGCTCTGGCATTCTTTACTCACTCGTTGAAATATAATAAAACAACTTTTGAAATGAAATGTTAGGGTCGTTGGACAGGCTTACGGTTTGATAACGCTACAAGTGCTGCCGATCATAGTAGGATTAGGGATAAGGGGAAAAGGTCTAAATTAAAAAAAATTAAGGAATTAAAATAAACGAATAATTTTTTTTTTTTTATTATTTGCATAATATTAATAACTAGCTGTTGCCCCCAGACTTAGTCTGCGTTCAAAATGTTATATAGAATTGAAAGAATTTTTCAATACGAACCAGTAGTTCCTTAGATTAACGCGTTCAACTAAACAAACTCTTCAGCTTTATAATATTAGTATAGATTTCACAATATCATTTAATATATAATAGATATGCTAATTAAGGATATTTTCAATAATTACTTAAAGTATTTATCAAAAAGTCGGCAAAGACGTTAAGATATGAACGAAGCAGGGAACTCTTTAAAAATTAATATATTTTAATACTTATATTTAATTTATGTAGTTTAATTGTACAATTGTTAAATCAGTAGGTATAACTATACTACATTAGTCAGCTTTTATTTGATCAACTGTACCTGAATATTTTTAAATTCATACCGTACGTTCTATTTACATTTACATAACTAAGTCATGCATGCATTGTAATACGAAAAAGAGAGAAAATGGCGTAGTATTTTAGCTATATGCAACCTATTATTATACGAAACGAGTGTTTATAGTACATGTCCAACATGTGTTTTCACTGTTTAATACGAACACTTGTTTATTTGATAAGGTACTGTCAGATTGGCAACACATTACTTTGTTATCAACTAGCGACCTGCCCTCGGATTCGCACTGTTACAGTATTTTTCTGAAAATTATATGTATAATTTGTAAATATAATATAATTAACAAACCTTCTCCGTGTATCTTTCTTTTCTATAGTGAAAACCGCGTCAAAATATGTTAGGTCGTTTTAGAAGAAGTTAGAGGAGAAACAAACATAGGTATAGGTACTGTGTTTATTTAATAATAATGTATAGGTAATTTTTTACAACAAATTGTTTTAAGGGTAGGGCCCTTAAAACAATTTGTTGTAAAAAATTATATATACAAAATATACAATGACATTGATAATTCAGGTACATTAGAATATACCTACTTTGTATACTCATTTGAAATTAATAGTAGCACGACACATTTTATTTCGTACTCATTATCTCGTCAGTAGGTCTAACGTCTGCAGAAGACCACCGTCAAAAAAAGCTGGTGTGTTATTGTTTTCCTATGATTGAGTAAAGAATACCAGAGCCTATAGCCTGCCGTGCCGACCTTTACAATGTTGAAATTGATACAAAGATAAGATAATAGGTACTAATTTCAAAAACGTTTAGTTTGTATTGATATGGCATGGTCTTAAGAGCTCTACGTGATTAGTAACAAAGATCAATAAATCTATCTTTACAAATAAATAAAATTGAAGTATCTCTTTGTGTTGTCAAAGTAAGTGCTTTTTAACTAACCGTATATCAAAGTATATAGTATATCAAAGTCTATCTCTGTCCCGACTGATGTCCGATACGGCTCTTTTTCTTAAACCAATAAATAACAACCCTGACAAAAATATGTAAGTAAGTAATAATTTATTCAAACTTTCTTGCTTATATATTTCTGTCAGGCGTAGAATTTTTTATATTTTTAATGATACGTCGGAAACAGTACCAATTTCTGGATGAAAGGTACCCTATGTCCTGTTCTATATCCCTAATTTGTGTGGACAAATGAAAGTATAGATTAATACAAATATAGTAAGTTTATGGATAAATTCTTTACTGCAGACACTCATGTATTATATAAATATAATTATTACATTACAAAATGCGCTAATATTTATATTTGAAAATGATCTTTTTAAAAATATCTCGTAAACAGTTTTGACGTGTCTAACAAACTATTATTGTAAACATCAGTTTCTCAGTAACGAACTGACAACGAACTGTCATCTCGTCTCAATGGAACAAATATAAACGTTACAATTTGAAATTTCAATATAATAATGTTTCGACACACAATACCAAATGAAAACTAGATAACTATAATTATGAATTAATAACCTAAACAAAAGTTAGTAGTGGGAGGGCACACTGTGTTTCGGTGAATGAGTAAGGGTGCCAGTGCCCAGTTCCCTATCTATGATCAACTATCAAACTATGAACGGCAGCGCACTTGCAGAACCTGTGGCTACTTGGCCACAGCTTGGGTTATTAGCAAGTGTTAAAAAAAGCTATTCAAAAACATACATAACCACATAAATATAAATATTATTTTTTCTTAACCCCATCCAATAAAAATATTTGAATTCGTAATAATCACAATAAATTTATTCTCATCTATATTCATTGGTTGATTCAGTGTTTATGTTTATCGAGGAATAATATTTTCAGTGAACGAGAACACCTGTTGTAGATACCTATTAATAAGTGTGATAACAGTCTTGTGAAATTCGTGCCACGCTAGTATCTGTTCTGTATAGTTCTTCGAGCAGATTGTCATTACGATTACACCCACAAAGTAATCAAATCCACAGAAACAGGAAGATAATCTTCATTTAGGCCTTAAGCGACCCACAGTAGTATTTTGGAGAAATAAGTTTGAGATTACGTAAACGTTGTAAGAGATTGAGGATCTGCGATCCTGCAACACAATTATCTTTTATATTTTAAAGCCTCTTTGTTCTCTCATATTGTCATTTGAGAGTTTTCCTTTTCGTTTTTTCCCATATTACATTTAACTGAAATTAAATTAGTTCTCTGTGATTGTTTTTGGTATTTTTTTTTAATTCGAATTCTTAATTATTTTTTACAAGCTTCCCACCCCCGGCTTCACGCGGATGAAATTGTTTGTAAGTGTGTGGTACGTTGCGGACTTTAAATGATATGCGATTAGGAGAGGGTAATTCCTTATCCTTTATTACTCACCTTGAATTGGCCACTCCCTTATCTTTCGCTGCCGCCAGACGGACTGTCCAATTGATGACTACGAAACGTAGTGACTGTGCGATTATTCAAAGGAATATAAGATTCTATATTCGTTTTTGAAATAAGTAAAAATAAACAATATTTATATCTCGATTCTTAATTGTACAATCCTTTAGAAAACATTACGGTATTGTTTGCTAAGCCTGTGTTTACACGCTGTTTGCGCTGCAAACAAAACTGAGTTGGTATTCGTGACCGCGGTGTTTGCAGGTGTGAAAGTATTGCAATAGCATGACAAGGTCTCGCCAGTTAGGATCAATTGTTTCACATATACATATATGTATCTATAAATACATACATGTAAATCTCAAATATATTAGGTGGAACTATTTTGTAGGTTCATCCATTTCGTTTATATTAATCATTAATATTTAATATTATTTACAAAAGTTTAGTCAGTTACAATTCACATAAAAATGTTAACCCCTTTTTGTTGTTATTCGATTTATATAAGAGATATCCTTATAGAATACATGTTTATTTATACTAAGGACCATTTCGTTAAGGACCTATTGTTGGCATTTATTATAATTCTACTTAAAAGGTAATCGAATTAAATAACAAGCACTCTATTTAAAGATATATCCGCCCAACAATATTGTAATGGAGTTCTTTACAAAAAACTTTGTATAGACATTTACGAGGTCAGCGGTGGAGTTCTTACATAAAATGCCAATTGTATATCCCATACATTATTTTCAGTATTGAAGCTCATCAGCGAGAAACGCTCGGACATATTTATGAGTGAATAAGAAATAATGGAGCCTATTTCCGTAAACCTCAAGTTGTCTTGGCTTTTATCCTCATGTTAAGCAGTTGCATCAACCAGATGTGACTTATGTGACTCGGTAGTAGCTACCACTTAATAATAGATAGCTGCTTTGTTTGTACATAAATTTCATTTATGATTTTAGAGATACCATTTAGAGACAAATCGAATTTGAACTGACGATCACAATTATTGGTTTACTCTGTAACAAATGAGATTAGTCAACCGTAACTGTAATGAATGGGCCGAACGTACTCCTAATTTCTACCAATCATGACTCGTATTAATTTGTTCTATGGCTCGGGCAACCCTAATGAATTCTTTGATAGTTCAACGCATCTAATGACGATAATTATGTTGTAATTTAGTTTGGCGTCTAAAACTTTTCAATGCGTATTTTGATGACAAAATTGTTTATAAATTTTTAATCTTCTTCCTCCGTTACAACCAGTGATATAAATATTCATGTGTTCATAAATAGTTCGTAATACTATATTAATTAGTCTGAGCTGAGTGGGCGACCGGCTCTCGGTGTCGATAAATCGATAATAAATACATTAAGCCCATCACTCGCCGATGCAGGAAGTGATTCAGATTTAGGGCATCTCTATCGGTTAGTGGGTCGTCAATTTTAAAAACGCGATGTTTAATTACCGAGTTATTGGCTAATTGCAAAATGAAATTCGTTCCCGACCCGTGTTCGGAATTAAAAGCAAAAATTGGGAAAATATAAAACTGTATTTCTTTCTTATTTTCAATGAGCTCACGTTTAATAAAGTTTCAATAAAGTGACTGCGAAGTTTGCTAGTTGAAGATGGTCACTATAAACCAGCTAGTAGATAAACTCACTTTTTATAAATAAATATTAACTGAGTAATCATAATATTTTAAGAATTTTAAAAAAGATGTACAAATATTTTAAGAAAATTTCATAAAAATACTACTAGGTACCAATTAAACTAACATGACTACTAACTAGACATGTAATCATTTATATTGTAGTAACATTTTTTTCAACTAGTAATTGTTTAATTACTATTTTATTTTTATATAGATATAAAAAAAATACAAAGAATTTAATCATGTACACTTTCTTAGTAGTTTTTCTTGAGCTTACAAGCTACAAAAGGCCCGACATTGTAGAATAGAAACAATGTTGTCAAACATAAGACGCCACGTAGAAACAAGAAAGCCGTCTATAAAGTATGCATACATGGCAAAAAAGGGCGTAGAAAGGAAAAGGGGTATGAAATGGTGCTACACCCGTTCAACTTAAACCACAATAAAATTAAATAGTATTAGCGCAACTAAGAACAAAGTCTGCGCCCGCATAAGTTGTTGAACTTCTCTCTTTATAGATTACCGTAAAATATATTATGTACATTTTTGTAGTCATATCATAAGAATATAACCATAAGCTTCGGACAAATTTTAGTCAGAAATGCATCACATTAATCTACTATTACAATATTTGAAGAAGATACCTCATGACAGCCTTTTTTTCAAAATACTAAGCTTATATAATTAACATTTTCTTTTTCTGATCTCAAAACGAGAAAATTCTGACCTCAAAACGTTTTTTATCTAGTAGCACTGATAAATCGACTTAGAAGAAATATCCCCAAATAACGACCCTCACTGCAACTACTGCTACAGTCATTAATTTTCTTTCTAAGTGTGAAGAAACAGTAGATACTAATTGCCGTTGGTTTAATGCTTTGACGTTTTATGCGACTTTTTCGTTTCATTATGATAACACTGAAAAGTAATAATGCACTGAAGTTGAAATATTGTAAATTGATTTCAATTGTATTCAATGCCTAGGTAAGGGTTAATAGAAAATCACAACGAAGACAAGGTCGTTTGGGGTAACAATATGTCGTGACATTGTCATTTCTTTGGCTCTTTGAGTAACGCATCAATCAAAACGTCGCGAACGGTGTAATCGGTGGTGAACTCTCGACCTTCAAATTTGTACTCTACATCACTCATACATCATAAACATTAAATAAATAATGTATGTGTCATCTGAGTCTTGTTGCGTATTACTCTGTATTAAATTATTAACAGACAGATTTAGCAGCTTTTGCTCATTATCGTAAAAACTTAACATCCTCTTCCAGGGATAAAATTAAACAAAATAAAACATATTTTCAGAAATGAAAATTTCTAAAATTGTCCGATTGTCAAGATTTCTCTGTAATTTTTTTTACCAAAACGTAATATAAACAGACAGACAAAATTAATTTACCATTTGGAATATTATTGTGGATTTAATATATCATTGTATCCTATTTCAACTGAATTGTTCTCTACATAGTCATATATTATAATAACATTTTGTATTTTTAGAAGTGTATATATGTAGTGAGCATGTTTACGTATGGAACGGATAGGAACAATAAAATGAGTACAAGTATTGAATAGAAATTCTCTTATGTAACTGTAGAGCTCTACTTATACTGGTCTTTACTTTCCTGTATAAACTTTGAAATGTATAATGAAACATGCCCTTTTTAACATTTTCTTTTCTGTACATTAGATATACATTCCCATTTATATACGTTACATGATAAAATGCATGAGATAGAGTATCTTCCTGCTTTCCAAATTTTCAATACTAATCCAAAGATAATAGTATAAATACGATAACTTCATATAGGTCAAGGTTTTACCTATAACATCACAGACAAAATATGTGCACGTCTTGTCGATCAACGAGCCTTATCAAGCCTATTATCTATTAACTATCTTCATAGTGCTACCATAAAGTTTGTCCATAAAGGTAAAAATAAAAAGATATAGGTTATTCCTAGTCGTGCTTCTGTTTATGGTATTCTTAAATAAATATTTGATTTATTTCTTATTATAAGGCTTTTCTTATTTGTTTCGTGCCTTTTCAAATCACAAAAACCTTGGATTGCATATTTTTAAGAACTATTTAATAGCCTAATTTACAAGTTATGTAACTTAAAGTAAGGTCGGGGTAAGATGTAACATCACTTCATAATCTAAATGTCAACAATTAATTAAATTAAGCACTAACTTCAGGTATGCCTGAGCTCGTTGCTTTGATCGCCAGAAAAATTTGTCTTTTCCAACGTAATCTAAAATCAGATCCGTTTAGCGGTTTACATACAGACAGAAACAATAATTCTCTTTGCATTTTTTTTAATAAACACAAAAACCTCAATTCATAGATCCATGCCTGTAAAATGTTCTATCTTTCGAGGAAGGCCTCGGTACTAAAGCACGATGCGCTCGTTTATTGATTTCAACAACTCGCCAATGACAAATGCTGATTTTTCCTTCCTTCTTTCTAGGTAAACTTCTAAATACACTTTTTAAGTGTGGTCATTAAATGTGTATTTAAAAGTTTACTGAATTTATGTCTTATTGACATAGGCTATGGCAGAATTTGACGCTCGTAATGGTATTTGAAGTTTAATTAACACATGTTAACTGTTAATCAATAAACTATTAAATTAATAAACCAAATGATCATGTCATACAATTAAGCGGTTTCACTATTTCATGAAATTGATACTATCAAAATGAAATTAAACTTATTTGCAAGTCAGATAAAATAAAAGTATATGCGTTGTGGGTAATGTGTTTGTGTATGCTTATGTACGTACATACAATGTATGCTTTTGAAGTGTAACGTCATGTGTGATTAATTAATCGTAAGTGTTTTCAGTGTAGTGATCGAGTGAAGTAAATAAGTAATTCTGTCATTTTCTATGTTGTATTAATTGTTATTTTATCTCCATTCACTTTATATAACGACATTAGTATCTTCGCAATATAAAAATTAATTTAGTTTTATTGAAAATTCTGTATTTAATTTGTGTTTAAATGTTTTATTTTTTGTTTATTTTTATTTGTTTTTGAGTACCTACTGTGTTATTATTTTTAATTAGTGCGTGACCTCACTATCGGCTCTAAAGGAAGACGGGTGCAGGTTTTTATAACCTGCATTATGCTGAGTTGGGGCCGATTTGTGGCAAGGGACGTTTGTGTTGTAAATGTATAGTATTCTATAATAATTGTCCTTTAGTAAAGTCTATTTTTATTTTTATTCTTATTTCGTTTGATGGTATCAATATCGTCTTCTTAAAATTCACAGGAAGACTAATTCATATTCACAACTTTTGATTCAATTAATCACAACACTATATTATATGTTATTAAATTTATTCGTCTTGAATGTATGCGTAGTGGCATTCAAATCTAAACAAACTTTCACATTCTAATTCACATTCAGTTATATTTCTTTTCACGTAAAGCTCAATTTCGATAATTTGTAAACGGATAAAGTTAAATCCTATTCGTATAGTCGTACTTACGATAACACTGAGCAGACCGCTGGCCTAAAATAACATCGTGAAATTGACACCTCGACAAATTGACAGGCTTTAGTGTGGTATGTTTATGAAAATGTATCTTTGAAGGTTTAGTTATCGGCTTTTAGTTTATTTATTCAGAAAGACTTTGTCTGCTTTCCTTATGAATTCAAGGTTTACTTGAACTTGAACATAAAATTGTGCAAACTATTAAATATTTTACGTCGTTATGAAAGGCCTTTTATGATTTAAAAAAGTGGCGCTGAGTTGAATTTTTTTCACCGACATAACCCGAAGCATTCAAATATACCTTTCAGCAAACAACCGGTTGTAAACGAACCATCCTGTAAACAAGTTTACGTTAGAATTTATTTCGCTTTAAAAACGTTTGTCAGAATAACGTCCAAAATATTAAGAGCTCTAGTTCTATGAAAAAAAACGACTTTATTCATCATTTTTTATTCTACGAAACATTTTGTTTATTTTTTTTCTTCGTTTGCTATAAACAGCTATGTTTTCTAAAATAATACTATTAGTTTATCATCATTATCATATTTATCATTAGTAAAGAAAATTCTTCTTCTTTTCTTTGTGTGATTTTTACAAGAGTTCTTATTACAAGAATAACTGGGCTTTCATCAAATTGTATTATAATATCCTATACTTACTATGATTTTCCGCAACAATAAACTTTTTTAGTATACATGATTTTTTCTGTTGGTGCTTTACTTCCCGTGGTCTTGCAATCTGAAAATAACGACTATGCTCATATAATATAATATATATACGAGTATAATATCGATGTAAACACTATTGTATCATATATCATGTATCGTTGTTATTAGAATAGTCTGTAATTTATAAGTGGAATTTTTTTATTAGGTGTAAGATTCATTTAAGCTGTTATTCATTTAACATTAACAAGTAAATCTCCCTAAATTAAATAAATAAAATAAAATAAAAAAAACCTTTTCAAAACACAGCCAACTTATTAATATTGTTGAATTTAAATTTTCAAGATTTAGTTAATTACTCCTTAGTAACATAATACTTACATCCTTAATTAAATCGCTTTGGTTTCAGCTGGGAAAAATTAATTGCTTACGTTCATGCTCCCAACATTTGTTATTGACGAAGGTCAAATCCGATAAAAGTAATAAAGTTCACGGGCCAACGTTCCAACAAAATCACTATTGTGCGTGTTATAAGGTCGACCTTACAGGTATGGTATTTCCTAACATTATAGACGAAATAAGTTATTTACGGTTCCATGGCGAAAATTTCTTCAAAATATTTAGACTCGAAATTATATTTGGCATGCTATGGTTCGCCTTGTAACTTGATTTAACGTTGGAACAGCAAATTTCCGTCCGATTACCTCTATATATATACATTTAGGAAGAGAACATTTTAAATTTACTTTGGTGGTAATCATTCAAGGAAAAATCCAATTTAACCATGCAGTTTGAAAGCGGCTCGTAGCAGGGCTCTACGTTCTCAAGTAGGCTTTCGAGACTGGCTATCTTTAATAAATCTTGGACTCATTTATATTCGTGCAAGCGCCAAGCAAAGCGACATCTATACATATAATAAAATTGTATCTGTATATTAAATATTTTTCAAAAAACTACTTATGTTACCGAGGTCAAAAAAATTAAAAAAAAATACTATTTGTTTGTGCACGCTAATCTCAGAAATGGTTTAATCGATTGGAATACGATTTTAATTAAGGTATTTATATATTCGATATTTTTTATCCTGGAGAAATGGTACGTTTGGGATTTTCAAAAAACAAACGAAGACGCGGGCACCAGCTAGTTGTGAATATATCTATCGAAAGAAGCAACCCTGAAATTTTGAGCTTTATCTAGCATGTCATAGATAAATAGACACGCACATTGGATAAGCTCGCTCCGGAAGGACTTAGGGAGCTAAAAGATAGGCATCAGTGAGACGGAAGCCGTTACCTTCGCGTGCCTGCATTGTACCAACCTCTAGTTGCAATACCCGCCCCAATACCATAGCATTGTGAAGGCCTTTATAAGAAAAGGTCACATTACGTAAATAAATTCATAGTTAAAACGTGAGTTACAAAATTTTCAAAGTTCTCTTATTTGATTGCTCGGGTTTAGAAACTTTTGGGATTCGAAATTGTTTTTATTTGTTCATTCAATCATCCTGTTAGAGGACAATTTGCAAAACCATGTTAGTATTTTGTGTCCAAAAATAGAAGCTTAGAAGCTTTGTGATTTTGACGTCAGCGCTATCAATCTTTGAAGAGTTCACGTCGAACTAAGTTAAAAATGTCATTTATTATGATGTAAAAGATAAAATCAATTTTAATTTCAGATACATTTTCGTCATATTGTAACAATAAAATAAAGTATTTAAACTATATTTATATGATATTAGCTGGTGCCCGCGACTTCGTCTGCGTTGAAAAATGTATAATATATTACCTAAATTACGCTTGACATTATGTTATTAGACGATACTTCGTTGACCCAGGATTTTTTCAAATAAAAAGTATCCTATTATATTAATCCAGGTAGTGTGTGCCTAATCTCCAAATCCGTTCAGTAGTTTTTACATCCATCCATCCATTTCAAACAAAAAAAAAACACCTGGTGCTGCAAGTGCGCTGCCGACTATAGGTACAATAGGATTAAAGATCAAGAGAAGAGATAGGAAAATCTGGCTCTAGCAATCTTTTAAAAAAATATATACTTTATTCAACCTCTTTGGTGATTATTTAGGGGCATCTGAGAAAGAAATTAAATAATTCAAAGAAAAGCGGAGCGGAGCATCAATTATTCTTGTATTTAGATTAAAAGGGAAATATATTTAAGCTTCTTTGAACTTGCTCTGCGTTTATTTATCTCCATTCATGTAATACCTTATACCTAGTAGTGACAATTTTCCAACAAAAACAACAACAACAAACAAACAAAAAAACAGATTGCACGGATGCACAATCTGTCATTTTCTGCAGTAGAACTACTGGGATTTTTTTGTCCAAACTGTTCTATTGTAGAACTAATGGTAGAACTGGTTGGACTAACCCTTCTTTTTTTCTGCATTCTTCATTTTTCACTCTTAGCATTAGTGAAAATTATTGGGTGGTTTAGACGAAGTTATCGGACAATATTTGAATTGTCAGCAAGGAACTTTGATTGGTAGAAAGAAAAATGGAATTTGCATTTTTTTTCCGGCAATTTTTTCCACTTTTCTCCAGAGTTTAACCTCCATATATAATTTATAAACAAACATAATCCGCTCTCTCTCTTTATTTTATTTTTTTAGATGCGGGACACAGAAAGTTTTTGCTTTTTTTGCAACATTAAGCGCCTCTTTCACCAACTATAAGTAAAGTGTTGATTAGTTACTTTTAGAAATAATTTTCTGTTTTATTGAATTATGCACTCGGTTTACTGCATCATTCGATAGCCGAATTTTTATTATTATTTTCTATTTAATGTTTGGGACATTTACCGTACAAACAAAGGTATATCAGCTCCATTATCCCCGGTTACCGGTGACTTTAAATGACAGTTAGCCTACTTGACAGATGGTGAAAGAGGCGCTTATAATAATAAAAGGCATTTTCTGATAATAGGCATTTTCATGATAATAGGCATTTTCTGGGTTAGCTCGTTCCATCGTCGGCCTCGTCTTTCCTGGGTTAGTCCAAACAGTTCTACTATTAGTTCTACGATAGAACAGTTTGGTTTTGATTAAAAATTAGATCATAATTTTAATAATTTTAATGAAACATACGTCCAACTTAGATGCTGGCAAATCCATTATTAATTAAAAAAAATAGATCTAATACTTAGTTGCCACAATATACTCGTAGATACCATTGATTACCTCTATGTTCATTATTGTAATAACAATATTAGAATAGAAAAATCTTGTACTTATTGTAACTTAATAAAACCTTAACCAAAAAAAAAATATAAACTACCGTAAAAAATTTGTAACTCCAAATAAAATTATGTATGTATATTTTCTTTCAGTTTACTTAGGATAAGCTACTGATTCAACATTCATGGTTTTCGTATTGATACACGAACCCTATGTAATCAATGAAATGACGCAGCCCGGGCGTCCCGGGACCTATAGTACGTTATGTTGTACCTATCTTTACATTACATTACAGCCAACATCGAGTTGCTCTCAGCCTTACGGCTAAATGCATCGGCTTGGGAGTTATTCACTTGTACATTTTACTTATGGGCTCTGTCTTCTTGAATAGTGCAACAGTTAGTCCATTTACTAGCATTTAATTTGATATGATATAAAACCAATTATAATAATTGATCTAATTCATGGCAAAATAGGCACTCAAGTAAAAACTATGTTTTATTTGCGGTATATTAGCAATAAAAATTATTATTATTATTTTTCAATTTATTATTATAAAGTAGCGAACCGGCACCGATCTTCCTCCGGATGCAATTTTCTGAGTATTTTCTTAATTTTCTCTTCGCAAAAACCTTCCTTGGACTTCAAAGAATGTTTGAAGAAAAAAATGAGCCGAAATGTTCGAACCGTTCCCGAGTTTTGCGTTTGGCAACATATTTAACGATTCATTTTTATTTATTTACTAGCAACTCGCTCCCGGTTTCGCCCTAGATACTATTTTTTATACACACAAACCTTCCTACATTTTTATCCATCCCTCTTTCCATTAGTGAAAATCGTATCAAAATTCGTTGGGTGGTTTAGTTAGCGAAGAAACAGACAAACGTGGACAGTTTCTGCGACTTTGATTCAAAATATTGTTTTATATTTAAATAAAAACTTAAAAAAGTTTTATATACTAGCGACCCGCTCCCGGTTCAATTTTTTTTTTTTCAAAAATGTACAAGTATAAAAGGCTTTTTGCCTCATACTTATTCCTGGCTAAAATTGCTATCTTCAATATTCTTATTACAGTCACTCTCTTTTTTTTTTATTAACTGGTTATTATGATAGCATGTCGATATCAAAGGACGCTTGTCTCACAACGTTGGGAATAATAAATAATTTTCTATGAAGGGGATATATCATTAGAAAAAATAATTATCGAAGATGAGTAACATGCATGACGTAGTATAAATTCTAGTATTAATTTATTTTCTTTAAAGAGTTCGTAAGTTTTTATCAAAAGCAAATCTGTTGGTTAAATGGACGTGCTTTGCTATACTCTAGTCTAGAAGTTTGACGTCACTATTGATCGTTTCGGTAAACACGCACACAGGCGTCTCGTGCACACATACCTAACTTCACACGAACAAAGCATTCATGAAATGCAAGGACTACAGCAGACATTACTATCAATCCGATGGACAAAGGTACCTTAGCATAAAAGAAATATTACCTATGTATTAATTTATACTATAATATATATACTAATATTATAATGAGGTAAAGTTTCTATGTTTGTTTGTATGTAGGAGGTAATCTTCTAAACAAATCAAATTTTAAAAAAAATATATATTTCATCAATAGTTACAATAGAATCTCAAGATGGACATAGTCTAAATATTATCACACATGCGATGTATCATATCAAGCAAAATTGGATAGTTGGATAGGTTCTGAGTCTAATAAAGTTGCAAGTGTTAGCGCCTCTTTCACCAACGTCAAGTAGGCTAAACTGTCATTTAAAGTCACCGGTAACCGGGGATAATGGAGCTGATATACCTCTGTTTGTACGCTAAAAGTTCCAAACATTGAAAAGAAAAAAAAAATCGCCTATCGAATGATGCAGTAAACCGAGTGCATAATTCAATAAAACAGAAAATGATTTCTAAAAGTAATTAATCAACACTTTACTTGTAGTTGGTGAAAGAGGCGCTCAACGATATAAAAAATTTCTATTTTATTATTAAATTAAAAGGTTATAAGGTTTATTTTAGATTGGCTGCAATGTGTAGGTAATCCGTAATAATATACGTTGTTTTCCGACAGATGAGCATTTAACATTCCGCTCCATAATAGTGACTAGGGATTTCGTATAATTTCGCTTAAGCCATGCATATGTCTGTTCATCTTCTAATTTCTCTTTAAATTTTAATGAAAACATTACGTTTGAAAATTTCTTCACTGTTAAATTTCTTCTATGTAATTGTTATTTATGAACTAATTGCGTATAACAAGAAAAACAGAATACGTAAAACATTCATTAGAATATATGTTAAAAGTTTTGATTTTTAACTAAATAACTACCACCCAGCAGCAGAAATCACATAGTTACAAGATATATTTTATAAGTAGCTGGTGCACGCGACGTCGTCTTCATTGGAAAATGAAAAATATAACACCTAAAAGAATATTTACTTTAAAACGCCCGGTGACGCCTATTTTTTTTATTCTTAGACAATCCCTCGGGAACTTAATATTCTTAACATTATTCCAGGATAAAAAGTATTTTATATGTTAATCCAGGTAATACACTATCTGTGTGCCAAATTTTATCTAAATCCATTGAGCCGTTTTTGCGTGAAAGAGTAACAAACATCCACCCTCACAAACTTTCGCATTTATATATTATATTAGTAGGTTCTGTTCGTCAAGACAAACCAGTTATAATGAAAAAGTAATTTTAAATCACAAATAACTTTCTATTATTATTTCTTATCCATGCTCTAATGCTATAAATCCTTTTTTTTTGACTTTTTAGTCTAGAACTTGCGTGAATAAAGTTTGAACATTTCCAACCATATACGAGTGTATGTAAATTAATGTTTTTGTTTAACCATATTAAATTATTATATATATAAATCTAAAAATATCTAATTTGCATAGAATCAAAGCAATTCCTAAAGTTATATTCACCAGTAAAACGCATAACAAGATTTCAGAATACAGAAACTAAAACAGCAACTAATTTGCTAATAGAGTTGAAAGTTGCTAAAGAGTTGAGTTGAGTTGCAAACTAATAGAGTTGAAGTCACCTATTTAAATGTGTCTATACAATTCTTTCTCTTGCCAGACATATTTCACTTGATAATTTTACTGTCTCTAGGTATGTAACCTTGTTTTGATATTCAAGTAATGTTCGTCTAATATATTTTTCAAATAATTTGATTTTATGCTCTTTAATTATATTCATTACTAGCTGACATTACTCGCTGATAATGTAGCATTCTATAGGTGGAAGAATTTTCAAAATCGCTCTAGTAGTATTTGAGTTTATTCATTACAAACATACAAATCTCTGTTTATAATATTAAGTATAAATAATATAATCTTATTTTTTTGCTCCTAAAAATTTTGATTGCATAACAAATGTCTTGAATTGTTTCTTATCTTGATACCAAATTCCACTCATTTTCTATATTACAACAATGACATAATCGGGGTTTTACGCTAGCATTGCTTGGGTTGAGCACCTACCATCAAGTGGACCGTCAGACTGTCTGTCAATCTTAATATAAAAAAAAAACATTTATAGCGTATAACGAAAAGGGTAAATCAAACAAGACGCGTTGATACATAAGTCTATGTTTATGTATCTAGAAGAATATACAATCGTATAACATATAGCACTGAGTTAAATTTTTAAGTTCGAAATTAACATACCCAAAATAAGCTTTAAATTTTATTTAAACAAAAATTACATTGTAGCATCTCGGACCGATACTACTTTCTTAATATTAAACTTATCACATAAAATTAGGATATAATACATAACTTCATAAATATATTATAATCGTGCATATAATCAAGTTTAAGTTCTAGAAATTAATAAAACGCGTGTCGTGATGATGACAAAGCAAACAGGGATTTATGTAATACATTCATTTATTATTTATGTTATCTGTAACTGTTTGTATGATAAGCGCCGGTTTTGTTAATATTCACACCTCAACTGTTTAAATGGTTAGAAACATTAAGGAAATATATTAATTTTAATTAATTTTTTTATTTTTATATCATATAATTGATATACTTTTTTAGGTCTTAGCCCAGTGCAATATTCTAAACACTAATAAATATTTACACATTTTTATTTTCTAAACCTAACTAAAAAGGATTACATTAAAAATTGTTTTCATAGCATATTGTAAGTACAATATCATACTACATATTTGTAGTATTACTATTGTAGTATGTAGTATAATATTACTTATTAGAACAATTACTGTAGTCGTTTTGTGTTCAACCAAAATAACGTGCAAACTCAGTCTATAGTATATAATCATAATATCTTATCTATCAGTAGGTACGTTCTTTTAGAAGTTAGTGCGAAATAACAATCCCGCAATACAAAAAAAGAACTAATATTATTACTAAAAAATTGAGTTTGTTTTTTTGTTGACGCGGACGAAGTCGCAGTCTCTTATATTTGTAGTTAAATTTAGTTTTTTTACAAAAGGTTACAATATAGTTTACCTAAACACCTGTGTGATTAAAAATGGGAACACTCTTTTGAAATACGATATTTAATTTCATGCGTTTCCCGCACGTGAGAGGAAAAGTGGCTTCATGGACTGCGGCCAGAACATACGAGAACTGTGCTTGTTATAAGTTTCGTAAAGCCATTGTGAATTAACCGAATTTTGTGCATGATATATTGTTGATTAACTTAGTTCCTGGTTCGTTATCGTTATCAAGCTTAACTTTCGAACAAGGCATTGTTTATTTTCAACTTCATCCCCAAACGAAGCCTCACTTTGAATATAATTAAGGTATTATGGTTAGATATTGTGAAAGATATGGACCCACTTCAATTATTACAAACTTCGATGTTTAATATAAAAACTACTTTTAAAAAATTTGTGCTTCGCAATTCTAAAGGCGTGCTTTTCAATTCTTTATTGTGTTTTGAGACCAGTTTTAGATGTTATTACGAACTTCCATTCCACCCCGGTTTCGCATGTGTTTTAATATAGATTTAAACCTTTCTCGTTTAGCGTCTTTTCCACTAGTGAAAACTGTATCCAAATCAATTGCGAAAATATTGAAGAAGTAACCGGAGAAACAGACACTTTGTTTCATGCAATTTAGACTTTTAATTACTTTTTAAAAAACACAATTGAAATCGTATTGGTTTGTTTGAAGTTTTTCATTAAACAAAGAAATTTTTATATATTAAAATGGAACTTCGAAAGAAATTTTTATGTAACGTAAAACGAAAAATGTGAGTCGAATATTGTAGACAACAAAATATCAATACATGTTTGTATCATGACTAAATTTCTTTGTTTTATCACATTTTCCAGAAATCAAGTGGGCGTCTGATACGTGGCACTCTGATCGAGTGAATCACAAAAAGTTTTGCCAATATATTATTCATATCTTACATTTATCGCCCCCTCCATCGCACGAGGATTCATCATTTCATGATTCCGTCTCCTGACGCATACGGGTTATTTTTGACTACAGTATGTCTGTCCCGGATTGGCGCAATTCATCCTAAAACTGTCTCTTACTGACAGATAATGGCATTAGACGTTCGTTGACATATGCAATATGCAGTTAAAATTATAAATGACGGCGACAGCTGCTTGCATTCCCTATAAAATAGGTCGCGATGATCGAATATTTCCCTTTTGGTCATATGTGTGTTTTATATATCATATACATTTGAATTATTAGTTTCTAATGTCGAAATTAATTAAAAGGGTCGGTTAAGTTGCCAAGACAGATGCGGCATAGCATATGTGTTATATGGAGAGCAAAATGTGTAATGCGCAGACGCACTGTGACGTAGCGGCGTTGCCGCCCGCCCACGCAAAGCTCCGTTCACGACGAAACAAAGAGAGACGCGGCGTCTTTCAGAGTCAGTTTACGCGCGAGCTTCGAAACGGAAACAAGTCAGCAACAAATATTCGCAATTGCAATCTAACCTGTAATTATATAAAGTGCAAATTCAGTTGAACTAGAGAATTTCTTCCCGGTTCTTGCTGTTTTCAAGGTATTTTTTTCTTCTTTTATTAACTAAAAAAAAAAACACAAGTCGCTTAGTTCGAAATTACAGTTTCAAATATTTTATTAAAATCATAGCGTTGTAAATTCAACTTGTTGCAAAAAAAAAAGTAATTAATTATACTAGAGGTCCATACATTATAAATAATAATTTTAGCTTTCTCCAGTCCTTCTCCATATAAAGTTTAAGTTTACCAAATTTCACACTCGTCTGTCCGCGCAATTTTCTTAAAAAGGTATCCAAAGTTTAATATATAGATTACATGTAACTACCGTGATGATCGAAGAATTATGTAGGTCAAGTATTCGTATGTTTTTAATAGACACGAATTCCTCTGTTGTTTCAGAGATAGCATTGTTAACGCATTCCTCTAGAACGTTCACCGCGACCCTATACCACTATATTCCAGTGCGTGGTGAATTCTGTCGTTATAGCACCTGTCAATTCAGGTTGAAGTGGGGAATTTGCCAAATCTTTGAATAATGTAGTAGGGGAACGGTGGTACGACCGCCGGCGACGCTCGAACCTGTCCCGAAATTCAGTAACGTAAATTTAAATGCGCTCAAACTAAACATTTCATAGTTGGCATAACTCCAATAGCAGCCATCAATTTCTATCAAACCGGGATTTCTGTATCTTTCTAATGCACCATGTTGAATATATGACGTGAAGATTTATTTTTTATTCTATAATTAAGTAGCTTTCATTATTTTATAAGAAATCTTCTCAGACGATTTCAATTATTGTACAAAGACATACGATATCACAGATATTTTATATATATTTTTAGAATCATAACCGAACTTACCATGTCTGAGTCAAAGAATCTGGAAGCTGGACAGCAACTTGTAAAGAAAACCATGGACGAATTGGTACAGCAAAGACAGACTACTGAAAAAGTCTCTATTCAGGCGAGACAAGAATTTCGCGAACATTACCAGGAAAGTTACGAGGAAGAATTCGAAGAAGAAACTTTCATCGATCAGTTTGGAAATGAAACCACAAAGCGTGTTGAATCCAGCAGCGAAAGCAAAGAACATAGCAAACACGCAGACGTTAAAGTAAAAGCATCAGGACTAAATGCAGAACAAGTCAAGGCTCTCACCGACTGCGCCAATCAAGCTGGCCAACTGGCCCTCGATTCTAAGGCTGCCAACTGAATTATGTAACAATCTTTGATTATTTAAAAAATTTAAACATGTAACAAATTAATAAAATACTATTACCGACTAATAATTAAAGTCAAATATTTGTCGAAATAACCATTTACTTTTTAGAATTGTTAGTTGCTCATAAATTTAATGCATCCTTTTCAAAAACTCCTTACAACCCTAACCTCAAAGTTCATTCACATAATAATCAAAACTCGCCTTTAATACAATATATTAAAACACTTTACTTGTTACAGGTGTCTCCCTATTTGTCGTGTGTGTGGGTGCGACTGTGGTGCTCTCGGAGAGTGATAAAGACTGTGTTTAAATGTTCCTTAATAAGTAAAATAATATATAATTCACATAATGTTTTAATTGGAAATATAATATTTCAATACAAAAAAAATGGTGTATGAATTGTGTTGTGAGCGTAAAAATGTGTCGGTATAATTAAATTACACGATGGAGGAGGAAGACGATGAAAGGAAAATTCGACGAAAAAACCTCGCGGCCTTCAGTTCGCTGAATGCCCGCGTCGCTCATTCCTCATTAGAGGAGGGATTTGTTAGACAACAGATATCATCTGAATCTAACGATGCAAACACTTCGAGTATATCTACGGCCCAATATAGCGATAGGAGTTTCGTATCGAAGGCGAGTACATTTTCTCGTAGTGGCACTTCAAGCTCGAGTCAAGAGGAATGCGAAGTGGCGCAAAAGGTGGTCTCGAGTGGGCAGTATTTGGCAGCTACTCGAGTGGAGACAGCACGCTCGATGGAAAGCCTCCGTCCTTGCAAAGATGCATCATCACCAGCACGTCCATCGAGTTCCTGCACTACAGTGAGGGCACATCGTAGCTCTTTTCTGACAGCAAGCGAGAGGGACATTCGGGAAGCTAGAGGAGCACCCGCTAGAAGAGCGTTATCAGGGGAAGATATGGGCGCCTCTGCAGAAAAAAGACGAGGATTATTTGCTAGTACGGAGAGGCGGGCATTGCAGCAATTAAGTTTACCGCCTCCGGAACGTCGCCTTACCATTCTCAGCCCACACAGTCCATTAGCAAGTACAATGGAGTTGCAATGGCCTTCTCCGAGCGGCATCAGAGGCAGAAGAAAGAAAGGCATGGTGCTACCCAAACTAATATTGCCTCGCAGCGACTCTGATGGTTCGGATGTATTTTTTGAAAGGTATATTCCTAGAATAATATTCTTTACTAAAATAAAAATTTGAGGATGTTAAATTTCTATTGCAAAAATATTATTACAAGTTTAAAATTAGCTAGCTACAAGTCAACTGCATATGATGTTTATAAATACATTCTAGAAACAACGGGGCCTTAAAATATATACTACATGAAAGGTTTGCCAAAAGAAACATCATGTTCACAGAAGCATGAGTCAAGAATAAAATTCGTTAAAACAATTTGCTTCAGTAGTTTATTCGTAATTTAATTGCACCTTAGAAAAATTTATCACAATTCACAAGAATTGTAAAACGTATCTTCAACATCGTGTACCTTACTCTATTTTGATCTACAATGTGACTCATTCTTTATTATCAAATAAAAATGTAATACCACTTATTCAAAACGAAAACTTCAGAGCTTAAGCCTATACGCTTGAAATTTGACATAGACCTTGTATACATATACATGTATCTTTTGACTTGTCGTCTCTTAGATGAGATTATTATAAATGAAATATACAGAAGGTAATTTCTGTATTACACATATAGTCTGAAATTGAGTATAGTAACATTTTACACGTGTATAAAGAATTAAATTATATTTATCAACTCAAAAGTATTATTGCCATAGAAACAGAGATATATAAGTAGGTTAGCTAAACCACATGCAAAGCCATTGGAAATGATCCAAAACAATCAATCGTTCTAGTCATTTATTAGAAAAGATTTAAGAACAACAGAAATTGTGATCCTCGCGGGAGCGGTTTTTTCACTGTTTTTATTTATAACGACAAAAGAATGTAATATTAGCCAGCTAGAACTTGAAGCCGTTTTTGCGGTTGAATCATGTTTCCGTTTTAACTAATTAACTTGTTCAAGATGTAATTAAGATTCCACAAAGAAGATTTCGTAGACAGAAATAAAATTAATTTAATATCTATCCTCAGTGTTTCACTTGTTACTAATTTTAATATTTACAAAGCTCACACATTTTTATGTAAATTAACTTTCATACACAGTCGTTGCCTAATTATTAAATTAAATTACTTATTATAGGTATTTATTATTTGTAGCAAATTATTATTACTCTTGCCTAAGATTTACATGCCTCTCTAAAAAAAACCTTCTGATGAAAGATAATTATGGTGTCGTATATATATTTTCATATATACGACTTCGTCCGCACATTGATTGACATATTTATTGCTGTGACGACGGTGGCGCCGCCAGAGCGACAGTGGCGCTCAATTTCTTATATTTTTGACGATCCCTTGGGAACATTTTTTCAAGATTAAAAGTATCTTACTTGTTATCCAGGTAATAGACCATCTGTGTGCCAAATTTTATCAAAATCTATTGAACCGCTTTTGCATTAAAGAGTAACAAACATCCATATAGCGATTTCGCATTTATATTGTTAATAGGATTATTCACTAACAAATAGCCTGTTTGGGGAACAATTGACCTGTGAAGATGTACCCTCGGATCTTCATTTTAACCTGTTGCTCCTAGCACATATAAGGTAAATTTAAATTCATCTGCGGTTTAAATAATGCCAATTATTTGCAACAAATAAAAGTGTTTCAGAAGCGTTTGGGATCTGCCTTATATATTATTCCCATACACACAATAAGATAACGTGGTACACTGTCTATACATCGCCTCACTAGGGGCGCCCATTCTACTTGAATACTCTCTTAAAACCCTCTGGGAGGTCCGCGGATACTCGTTATTGCACTCGTTTGGCGTTAATAATCTTGGACCTCCTGGATCGTAATCTTTGTACTTGAAGGAGTTCAGTTATTCAGGTAAATCTCTGTCAGTAAACAAGGTAAAAGCACTATGTAGGTATACTTACCTTTTGTGGAAAAACTTACTTGAGAAATCATGTAACAATTTTATTTTGTTAATATTATAATATTATATAATAATTATTTTACCAACCAATAATATCCTGAAGATTCTGTTTTCATGGATGCATTCGTTTATCACGTCATTAAGTTAATTTGGAAACCAATAAATATATAACAACAACAAAAACTATTCCATTACCAAAGATTCCTTGTGATCCTAATCTAAGTAATTATATAGAATGCGTCTTTCGTAATTCGTGTCTGAATTATAAATAACAATCACTTACTCCTGTAAAAGATGACATAGTAAGGAAATCTGCATACCTATAGACTATATCGATGAGGGGTATAATTTCAACAGCAGTTATGAATATATTAAGGTTATTATGAACTCATTCAGGATATTATAGTCAAAACACTATGTATATTTCATCCGATGAACCCTCTAGACTCTAGTGCGCTTGAAGCCGCGGCTCCAGTGAAAAACATGAACAGTTACTTCGAGGACAGCATTTTGTATTATACCTAAAATACAGCAAAGAACGCTTCCGAAAACAGAAATTTTAATTATTATCACAATTTGGTAAGCTGTCGTTGAATCTATTACACAGTGATAAAGAGCAAACTATATCAGGGACGATACACGATTACGTTATCGTTATTACGCAGGCAAATTATCAATTTTTAGATAATAACTACAACAAGTAGTGCCCGATGCACTTCAAAATTTTTTACAACAAATTTCCTAATTTTATTTTGTTTCGTGTTTGCGAAACCGAATAAATCTCTGTCTCAATTAGTTGTGTCGGTTTAACAGATTAGTTGTGTCGGTTTAACAGAAACAGAAAAGCAATAAGCTGGATGAGGAAATTTTCATTAGATCATCACTTATTTAATTATAAAAATGGTAAAAAAATGTTAGTTAAACCAAATAATTGCACAACATATAATTTCTTTATTAAATGCATTTTTACTATAAGATAAGTACATACATATTTGTCCATTTTAAAAGGAATACACGTAAAAAGAACTTTTGCATCGAAATAATATATCTGAACTTTTGTCAATTTAAAAATTTCCACGTGTTCAATAATTTAATTAAATATTAATAATTTTAAATAATAATGTTGGAACTTTACGGTGTACCTAATTTATGTAGTAATGCTCAGAAGAATTTTATTGGAATAACTTTACTAGGAATAATCTACGGAATTATCTACCGTTAACTTTGGGATTAATTTCGTAAGCAATTTCGTAACCCATTGTTAAGAATTTTCGGTGTGTTTTTAGTATGGCGCGAGGAGATTACGCCGCATCTTTCGATTTAAATCTTTGGACTCATAAATGGAAAATCTTAAAATATTGATCTATTAACGAGATTATCTACACGACGTATTATCTGTAGACGTGTAAACACATTTTCTAAAGATACAGTGTAGGTATATATTATGTAGTTTAGACACTTCAAACGTTATTACCGCATTAAAGAAAAAGTAAATGTTTTATCTCTGCCACGTGAAGATATTATCCTCTACTACTGAAAGCTGCAAATGTAATAAATGTTATAAGAAAATTATACGAAGTGGATTCTTGGAATTGTAAAATACATTTACATTTAGAGTTAGGTCAATACTCTTTAATGCGAACAAATGCTTCGTTTTAGTTCCTGAATTATAAATGTCTTGTCATTTCTCTATATACGAGTATATACATACAGACTTTCTATATTTTATTATAATATATTATATAAAATGTTATGTTGGTGTGTGTACGCTTCAAAAACAGAAGAATGGGTAGACCGATTTTAATTCGGTTTTCACATATGGAAAGAGGGATAAAAGGTGAAGATTTTTTATATAAAAAAATGCATCCCGGGCGAACTGGCGGAGGCTGAAAATATTACTGAAAATTACTTTACATTTCATTATAACAAAAGTTTTGGATGTATAATTTTATTAAATTATTTGTTTATTTGTTTTTAATATTTGGTTTATTTATCTTGTAATCAACCTTCATACTATGTTTAGGGTTTAAGGCATTAAAGTATACTCTTCAGTGGGGATTAATCTATAGGCACCGAATGATCAGCCGGACCGAGCCACTGGTTTGCGAATATATTTACTTTTCAAAATATAACGATCAGCTCTATGAAAAATGCTTATAGATGCTTATATAAACATTTTATTGTTCTGCTACTATTGTCTCTGATCTCGAAATCTAATATAAGGAGACGAACTTTTAGATTCTGATGTGATTTAACTTGAGGTCAAGTTTCATATCCAAAAATTTTACAGAATCCTCATAAGAGAAAGATTAACTCATACAGTTTTGATGGTGCACTTATATTCTTAAAAAAATATAAAATAAAGCATATTAATATGAGACATTTTCCGCTTTTGACCCAAATCGTGGACAATTGTCAAATAAATCTCATAACTAAATATTTCTAAAAATTTGAAAATATCCTGCAGTTTTTAACTATGAGCTGGTATTTTTAGGTTTCTTTAATGTAGCTCTTGCTATGAAATATTTTATAATTTTCCTACAAAAACACAAAGACAAAAAATTTTCACATATTTCTAACGTAAATAGTTATTCCAAATTTTAGCAAGACAAACCATACTGTTATTTGCAAAATTTTCACTGACAAGTGCAAACGTTATAAGAAACAGAATTCTTCTGAACTTGGAGTCTGAAAATGAAAGTCGTGATAGGAATGGCAAACATATTCTAGATTCCATTTTACTCACTTCATCATTGCTGTATATACGAAGAAGTGTATTTCAGAACTTATTTCATTCATAACTTTATATAATTTCTACTTTGCATGTTGAGTATGATAGCACACTGTGTGCACAGGTGTGAATTCCAAGTGTAAACCATAGAAACGGCTTATAATTTAACATAAAAAAAACATTGTCTCATGTTGTAAAGTACCTAATGTGTGCCATTGTCTTTATAGATGTTTCTTGGAATTATGTAAATGTGTTATATAAAACTAAATCTTATTTGCTTTAAATATACCCACATACGGATCTTCAATAAAAATAACGTTTTTATGACTTTACGTATTTTATTGCTCAACAAATATTATTTATTATGTATGATCATATACATAATAAATAAATATTATTCAATAATAGTTTTTATAATTTGAAATTTTGATTAATCATTATCATCTCAGTCATAGGACATGCTGATTTCCTATGAGATCTGTTTAAACTGCTGTATACATATCTCAATCATGTTAATATAAATATATTTTTTATAATTTAGGTATTATTAAATTAAAGTTAGCAAATAAATATTTGAAAGGATAAAATATTCAAAGCTAAATAATCCGATAGAGAAGCCAAACCTTTAGTAAAAATAATTTCGGAATCCAGTCACGTAAGAAGTCTTTTCAAGAACCTATAAATAAATTAACAAAGAAACAGGATACTGCTCTGATTAGTGATTGTGTAGATTCTGTAGATAATAATGAAAGGCAGAAAATCTATAAATATCTCAATTAATGTTACAGACTTAATTTAAATTATATGGACGTAAACTACCTTTACCGTACAATCTTTTTTAACAAATTGTCAGACAAGCTGACGGTCTGCTCGATGGTAAGTGCTGCTACTTTTGCCTAACCTTCTACGACATATGAGCTGTGGGTCTTTATATGAAGAAGGAAGGTCTTTACACGTCGAATGACGACAGTACCTACCAGTGATTTAAAGGTGGTCTTTCATAAGGGAGTAATAATTTCTACCAGACAACTACATTTTAACATTTTTGACCTCCTAATGTCATGTAATAATGAACAACTAGGATATATTTTTCAATAAAAGTAACGTTAACTTAAGAATGCGTATAAAGCAAACAAAATTAGTAATTTCACCCGCGTGGCCCCTTGGACATGACAGTGACACAAAATACGTAGAACTACGCACAACATGCGACGGAAGATAGCGCAACTCGCTCAATAAAGATGTCATAAGTGCCAAAAGTATTAAATATTAATTATTCGTAAACTACAATGTCAAATGAAAAATTGTTACATAAAGCCTTAGATAATATGTGAAGTGAAATTACTGATACACTTTTAGCTTTGTAATGTGTGTCATTTTGAAAATAAAACTAAAATCAATGGAAATGAGAGCTCACTTTGTGATTTTTTTCTATCGAGAAAATTTCATTATATTATGTTTTCGGTTACACACGTCACTTTCATTTATAATGTATTTATCTATTTAAAAAAATTAATTAAATTAGACTTTGTTTACTTAGATAAAATTCAAATCTAGGATTGGCTATTTCTCTTTATGCCCGCTCTTAAGGCGCTTGAAGTCGCCAATGGCGTTGGCCGTCTGTCTGGGCAAGGTTTTGAATGAAAATGTTGATTGATTTACATATGCTATGTTGTGTTTAAAGCAAAACAGATTCTTAATTTTTTTGTAAATATTTCCAATCGCTATACCCGCTTTGGAGCAGTAGGGCATTAAAGCCAAAAAACACTGTTTGGTTAACATGTTTTTTTTTCAATATTTTTTTTTGTTATAGAATTTTTGGTAATGCGAAAAAAATGTACCAATTGTGGTATAAACTTTAATAATTCATATACTTTTTTTTTAAAGCTCTGTGTAAGCTTACAAAGTACTTTAATAATGATCTATAGGCCTAAGAAAATACCCATTTGACAGCATTAAGCGCTTTAATAGTAACGACTGAACAACTTATTGTTAACCGTAATTAAGAAAAGAAATACATACATACAAATAGTAATGCATTCTAATAAGAAATTTCATTTAGTAGTTTAATTCTATTGATTTTAAAAGCGTTGCGTCTTTCATGTTTTGATATTCACTTTACATTCTGCTATAAGATTTTCCTTGAATATGCTCATAGCGAGTTTATAAATAGAACGTTTCACCCCATAGCACCAGTAGCGTACAGCCTTTATGGTTTATAATGTTATAAAATTACTTGATTGTTTCTCAGAAACTTTATGGAAAACAGGCATATTTATAACTATTGTAAATTCAATGGTCGCTATTGTGACTTCGTGATTAACTTATGAGAAATATTTCCATACTTTTACAGCAATAAGGAATGAATCACTGCTAACTATTATATTATACTAGCTGACCCGGCAAACGTTGTTTTGCCTTATAAACTGAAATTTTCCTGAATTTTCTTTGCTATAAACCTCACGGAGCCCGAGACCTTTCCAACGAATGCAAAACCGTGGAAATCGGTTTGTGCGTTCTGGAGTTATAGCGTCAGGAAGGAAAACCCGACTTATTTTTATATAGTAGACTAGCTGTTGCCCGCGACTTCGTCCGCGTTCAAAATGTTATTTATCGAGGAAGGCTTTAGGCCCTAAAGCCTTCCTCGATAAATGGACTATCCACCACAGAAAGAATTTTTCAATTCAAACCAGTAGTTCCTATGATTAGCGCGTTCAACTAAACAAACAAACTTTTCAGCTTTATATAATAGTATAGATTAATTACATAAACTTATCTTGGTATGATGATTACAATAACTAATTTTACAGTAAATCCAAAACAAATAATTGATATGATAAAAAGAGATCGTGAAACCTCCATTCTGAAGAAGGAGGTACGAAAAACGCTTTTAATTAAAGGTCATACAGGCCGACGATCACTTGAGGTGGCTACGGTCGCCTACAACACAAGAAACACCACAGGTGCTGCAATTGTGCTGCCAATCATAGTAGGATTAATGATAAGGTTGTGTTTCGATGAGTGAGTAATGGCATTGACATCCCTTACTCACTCGCCGAAACACAGCACTTGCTGTTATTACACTGTAATCTTCTCTAAGGGGGTGCTTTGCCACTACTTAATTAATTTATTAATTACTAGCTGGTGCCCGGGACTTCGCCCGCGTTAAAGGTAAGGAATGTGTAGCGCCTGACTAAATGTGTAACGCCTGACATCTTTGCTGTTATAAAATTTTCAGGGGTTGTATCTTTATTTTTAGTAGATAGCTGTTGCCCGCGACTTCGCTCGCGTTGAAAATTAATAGACATCAGAAATGACAGATAGACGGAAAGCGACTTTGTTTTATACTATTTAGCGCCTCTTTCTCAAACGTCAAGTAGGCCAAACTGTCATTTAAAGTCACCGGTAACAGGGGATAATGGAGCTGATATACCTTTGTTTGTACGGTAAACGTCCCAAACATTAAATAGAAAATAATAATAAAAAATCGGCTATCGAATGATGCATTAAACTGAGTGCATAATTCAATATAACACAAAATGATTTCTAAAAGTAACTAATCAACACTTTACATGTAGTTTGTAAAAGAGGCCCTTAGTGAAGTAATTTACTTAATTAATTAATAATTACTTAAATAGGTTAATTACTAACTTAGTTTGCCATTCAAGTAGTGGAAAAGCGGTCTTCTGTAAGAATATGAGCTGTGATCTTTTACAAATTAAGGCATGAAGACATGAAGGTCGATAAATTAATTTTGCATTGTCATGTCGAGGTCGCCGAGTGGGTTGTAATAATTTGTATTAAATAAGAAAATCTTCTGTAGGTACCTAATTAATCCCTTCGGGTTAATGAATCGCCTTTTGTGTACTCGATTTAATCAGTAAGTAACTACGTTTCCTTTTACGTTCAGCTGAGCAGAAAATTATTATGATAACTCGCTAAGGGCGCTTTCTATCTCAACGTACAAAGATTTGTTGACGCGAATACAAATAAATAGAAAATATTTTTTTATTAATTTTAACATTCATATACATACTTCTACATAAAATGTCGAAAATGTCAACATATATTTTGACAATTGCACAAGACTGATTTTAGTATTTGTCCGTGGCTCCCATAAGGATGGACCGAATTTGATCCGGTTTTTTTTTTGTTTATAAACTGACGTGATCAGATTGGTTCTTAGCTATAATTTATAAAAATCTGTTCGGGCGTTTGAATACCATCAGCCAATTTAATAATTGACGTGAAATTTGATACTTCGGTGGTATTTCCATGACATGGTACCCTTCACCTAATTCTGCAGAATCAATTAGTAGTCTGCGTGTCTCGGGTCAATAGAGTCGAGGGTTAGTTCATAATTCATAAAACTTAACGCCAGATGACAATTTGCGCCAGTTCCACCATTTTATTTACTTTATATGTTATTTACATACAAACAAAAGTAATTCTTGCACTTTCTCAAATTCACAAAAGTGAGTGAAATGGAATTAAACCGTCGCTGTTTTTGATGTTGGCATCTTCCAACGAAGCGCGAGCAATAACTCAAACGGACTTTGTGCATTTTATTTCCAAAGCGTCATTCACCTTACATTTTAATTCAGACACGAAAACATTTAGACCACTTTTTTGAGTCTAAAAATAAAATAAAATTATTGTGTTTATATTTAATTTTTTGTACTAGCTATATCCGCGACTTCGTACGCATAGTACGCATAGATCGTATGTGAATCAATTGTAATAAAACAACTAGGAAAAGCTTACGAAAAGCTTGCTACAATACATAAGTGAAAACCTCATTCAAATCGGTTAAGCCGTTTCTGAGATTAGCCTGCACAAATGCACAGATAAATACACAAAAAAAATAAGATTTTTTTTTTTATTTCAATGTACAAGAGGGCTTATTGTTTACGATTTTATTATGTACTAGCTAGTGCCCGCGACTTCGTCCGCGTTGAAAAAGAAAAAAGTAGCCTATCCTGTGTCCTGTACGTCTAAATGTTTATCTACCAAGTTTCATGAAAATCAGTTAATTCGTTTAAGTTATGGAGGAACATACATACATACAACGGAACGGGAGTAATACTACATCTATGTATACATACATACAGAAAAAAATTCTAAAAATGGTCAATTTAGTTTCAGTATCATGTATAGAGCCTATAAACACGATATCTCTGAAAACAAAGTAACTTACTCCATGATCAACCCTTACAGATTTATTATTAGTATTGATTAGCTGGTTCCCGCGACTTTGACTGCGTCGAAAAATAAAAGATATTGTAAAGTTGTAAAGTTCGAAAGATTTAAAGTTGAATTGATTGAATTGACGTAAGTTGATTGAAAAGTATTGATATTAGTATCTTGGCTTTTTTCCGAAATCCTGGTAAATTTAAATTTATAATGACGATCATAAGAGTTTCTTGTAGAAACCTAATTGATAAATAAATATTTTGATTTTGAGTATTGCTAATAGGTATGTATTGACTATCTGACCCGTCAGTTATTGCCCTGAAAATTTCATATAAAATGCCATCCAAACCGACTTTACCAAAAATATTCCATTCGATTTTCCACAAAGAAAATTCCATCGTCTTAAAATAAATTGCATTCATCGTTTTGACGTCAGTAATTAAGTAGTGGCAGCTGACACTGCGTTTCACAGTCACGAATTAAGCGGCCCGTTTGACGGCAGTAATCCTTTAAGAAAAGAACGTATACTTTTCTGATTGTGATTCATCTGCTTCTACACTTCTTCTACAAAAAGTGTTATTATTATTTAAAAAATTTATTATTTAAAAAAATGGTTTTTTTTAAATATTCAGGTTCTTTCTGAATAAATCCTGAAAATTACATTCACCTAGATGATGTGGATCATATTAAAAATTGTTTCAAATTGCACTTGGCTAAAGAGATGGTATTTCTCTTCAAGTGTAATGTTGAATATAAATGTTGTTTTAAACGTAGATATTAACAGACAAAATATGTTAAAACATGTTTTCATTCCCACAACCTTTCCTTACACAAAATTATAATATCGTCGTGAGATTTATGAACTTGTGATTAGAAACACTCATTTCACCCATACTAGCTTGTTAATATTACATGTACATCATAATATATACCTACTTGAAAATTCGTGATCTTTAGAGCATGTATTTTGCAGATAATTTTCTCCCGGGACAGCGGCTGTGAATTACTTATGAAATAGTTTCAAATCCTTTCAAATGACTATGGGATTGAAAGTAACACGATATATGTCAATAAAACTCCTTATGAGTAAAGGAGCCAAATGGATCCTAAGTAAAGTATTGTCATACAAGATATAAATATTGTCTTTTTCTACTATAAATCTTATTTTTCTTATACCGTTCAATTATTTAACTACACAACTTTAATTCATAGCGACGTCACTCATTGGCCAACAACACAATTGTTTTATATTTTAAGACTGTTTCCATTTTCCTCTTAAAAGTTAACATGACGCGGCACTGAGCCCCGAGCGTAAAGGTTGTTTTTGACATGAACGTATTTATACGTTGCTTCGTCTACAAGAATTTTTCTAATATTATAAAATGCCTCGTTTCACTGCTTCACTTTCGTTGAAAATTTAATCTACTGAATAGATAGACTCATAAGTATATTTAGTTATTAAGGTCTACTTTACCTGCAAATACAAATTATGACATTGTAATGTTCAGTATCTATGAATGCATCTATGAATTTAGTAGTGGCGTAAAAAGAAATTCTGTAATAATCTATGAAAACATGTATTGCTTAATGGTCTTTAGAGCATCTTTTATCTGTAAACAACTGTAGTTGTAATCTGTAACCTATACACTAATATCTCTCATACTTATTGTACACAAATTGTTTTTAATTAATTAATTATAACAATATTGAAAGACTCATGTTCCCACAGACAAACCGTGACAATGGTATTGTGAGGCAACAGATAATTCAGTTTATCGTTCATTTTGTATATTAATTACATAAATAAATAATAATAATATTATATTATATAAACATAACTAACTAAATAATTTGTGGTACAGTTTTTTAAGTTTACGAACATGATCGATTTGCTGAAAACAATAGCCTCAATGAACCGATTCTGTCCAATCATCGCTTACAAAGTCACTGATCTGTAAATGAACATGTGATAGGTCTGCATTATGTTACATTCTACATTAACCTTTACATTTGTTGTATGATGAGTTTCTTCACACTACTTACTCTGCAGTTATCTCTAAGTTTACTGATAATACTGCGAAACCTTCAGAGAATCAGGGTGAAATTAGAACATAGTTGAAACTCTAACAGATAATATAATGTTTGATATTATTGCAAAATTTAGTATAATAAATAATTAATTAACTAAAGCTAAACAAAATTTATATTACATTTATCAATCAATACTAATAATAAATCTGTAAGGTTGCTCATGGAGTAAGTTACTTTGTTTTCAGAGATATCGTGTTTATAGGCTCTATACATGATACTTAAAATAAATTAACCATTTTCAGATTTTTTTTCTGTATGTATGTATGTATGTATGTATGTATGTATGTATGTATGTATGTATGTATGTATGTATGTATGTATGTATGTATGTATGTATGTATGTATGTATGTATGTATGTATGTATGTATGTATGTATGTATGTATGTATGTATGTATGTATGTATGTATGTATGTATGTATGTATGTATGTAAGTATGTATGTTCCTCCATAACTCTTAAACGAATTGACTGATTTTCATGAAACTTGGTAGATAAACATTTAGACATACGGGACACAGGATAGGCAATTTTTTTCTTTTTCAACGTGGACGAAGTCGCGGGCGCCAGCTAGTATATTATAAAGTACCCTAGCTTCGGTCCCCTAGGCAGGTTCCCAAGATAGTCGGCTTAATTGATTATAATTAATTGCAAAATTAATTAGTTATAATAGGCCAGCTATTATAAACAATTGGTGATTTTATTATATTACCTATACTCTATTATTCATCTTTACATAAGTATCTACGTATAAAATAAAGTGGCTTGTTGCCGTCTATTTTTATGTACGCTTAGATTTTTTAAACTACGCATCGGATTTTAATGCGGTTTTCACTAATGAAAAGAGCATTAAACGAGGAAGGTTTTTATATGTAACTTGAAGAAAAAATTGCACCGGTGCGGTTCGCTAATAGTAAAATAAAATAACTTGAAGCAGTTGAAGATTGATCTTATTTAAACTGAACAGTACTTTAAACAGGAACTGGAACAATAAGTACATCCTCAAAATGTCAGAGACATTCTTGTAACTTCTTGTTTCTAGTTCGTCGTTGCGACGTCAAACGCGATCACTTTATTAGTTCTTTGTGCCTTTGGGCTATGTCAACTGCTTCAGTCTTTATTGAGTTAGTCAATGCCGGCTACATTTTTTCAAAATTAGTTTAGTTTCAGTGTCTCACCCAAGCTCCGACAGCTGAGTTCGTTTGCGCCATATATTGACTAATTTTAGAGCTAAATATAACTGGAACTCATTATCCTGATAAATTTATAATCTAGGATAAAACATTATCCCGTCACAGTGATAAAGATGTCAGATATTTTTCATTTTTCAACGCAGACGAAGTCGCAGGCACCAGCTAGTATCTCAAAGAGTAACAAAAATTTACCCACCAATATATATATATATATATATATATATATATTCAGCCTTTCTATTGAAATGAGGAAAAATATATCTTACTAATTTATTATATATTACAATAGAAAGGCTTAAAAACCCTCTTCTATTCCTATAGTACATTATTATACTGGCATCTTATTTGTGCAGAGTACTTTCAGTTACTTGCATATTTTATCAAAAGAGCTAGTTGAAGTCAGAGCTCTATACATTGTACGAATGTTTTGCGTTGAACGGAATTGCGAAGGCGGAGCGAGCGAAGGCGAAGTGAAGAACTATTAAGTTGCAACAAATACGATCATTAATCTGGTTAGTGAGAAGGTCCTTTACGGTACTGCGGGCGAAGATAACTGTATGAAAAATATATTGTGACACACCTCATTTATCCCCCAGAGAACGGCACACATGAGGTCGTAGCGTGTCTTTGAAAAGAATAAATCAAACTAAATTAGCCGTGCTATATTCATTGAGATATCCATATTTTATGTGTGGCAAACCTACTTTATATGTGTGTAAATTTATTATTTTTATATAATTTTAGTAACTTATAATTGCATGCAATTATCATAATAATAAATACTCAGACAATATTATCTCACGACAATTTGACGAGGTCGAATGTGCCTTAACGCTCCGACTCAAGGGTTCCCTACAGACCCAACTTTGGAAATTGGTTTTGGTATGACTATGAATGTCTTCTTTAGTAGTTTAGCACTTACAAAATGAGTAGCCCGCTTGGTGGCCAAAACCACCCCCATACAGATCACTGTGGGATAACAGCACGTGTCCTATTATATTTAGGAGTATTTGAGGGATTACAGAGCCCTTTTCCCATCGCTTCCTAATCCCTTATCCTTAATCCTACTAAGGTCGGCAGCTCACTTGCTGTACCTGTGGCGTTGTTTATATTAATAGGCGACGGTTGCCACCTACCATCAAATGGTCCGTCAACCTGTCTGACGACCTTTACACAAAAAAACAGGTATATAAGCTCATCATTGACAAAATCCGACTTCTGAACTGGCTCATACGTTACTCTAAATGGTGAAGAGGTCAGCATAGCGTCTCCTTGTACATGGCCGCCATTCGGAAAAGTTTCTCCAGCGGATTTTCTTATCTCAGAGAGAAATGCCAAGCCCATATTACTTTCCATAATTCGCTGTGCTATCATGAGGCTTCTCATCAGGCCAACAGTTACCCCCCGCGTCTGTTTGCATTAGTAATCACTGGCGACACCCACTAATTAAGTGATTAACCTGATTAGTTAAAGACGAAGGTATGTCGAACGAGAAAATGCTTTTTAATTTCCCGAACGCTACGCGACCGAATTGTGATCGAAGATTGTGAAAAAAGAATTAGTTAAGTAGGTGTATTAGAATGAATAGAACTTCACGAATAAGATTGAGTATATTAAAATGTATAGAAATTTACGAAAAATAAGCTAATAGGTAAAAATCTTCAGTTTTTTTAATTGCCAAATAAATAGGTTATAAATGTATATGCATTTTGGGTCTCCTTGCCTCGCTGTTCCTACTTCTAAGTTTCGTACAATAAATTTTTAAACTTAATTGTTGTGATTTTGTTGTTTAACTTGTTTTATTTTATGTGTTTATTTTATTTTAATGGGAAAATCTGTAAAATATGAAAAAATACAAATGCAAAAAATGTAAAATATGCAAAATATTTATTGCCAATTGAAGTTATTCAATTAGACTATCTCTTCTTAGTTTTCATTCTCTGTAATTAGGTATAATAGGTATATAACTTTTAGATTTATATAGATTATATTAATTTATGATACAATAAAGGTTTATCGTTGGGAATTTTTTGAACCTTTTTGATCTTACTGTTGTAACAGATAACAATAAATACGGAACTCGAACAATTTATCGTTGTATAAGAATCTTTATTCTAACGGATAAAGAACAAATAAGAGCTTTAGTTCACCAGATTCAATTCGGAAAATGTATTTATATCGAAACATCGTCTGCGGGCACATACATACATACATACATACATACATACATACATACATACATACATACATACATACATACATACATACATACATACATACATACATACATACATACATACATACATACATACATACATACATACATACATACATACATACATACATACAGAAAAAATGTAAAAATGGTCTATTTAGTTTCAGTATCATGTACAGAGCCTATAAACACGATATCTCTGAAAACAAAGTAAATTACTCCATGACCGACCCTAAGAGATTTATTATTAGTATTGATGATAACTAGTCTTGCCCGCAAATTCATGCCCGTTCCTTTAAAAATTACTAGCTGGCGCCCGCGACATCGTCCGCGTTGAAAAAGAAAAAAGTAGCTTATCCTGTACGTCCTGTACGTCTAAATGTTTATCTACCAAATTTCATGAAATTCAGTTAATTCGTTTAAGAGTTATGGAGGAACATACATACATACAATACCTACACTTACAGATTTATTATTAGTATTTATGATGATTGATATCATTGATTTTAAGCTGGGTCTAATCCTGCACATTCAAAAAATTACATTGATATCGGTTTGGCGGTTTCGGAGATTAGCATAAACTCAAACTTTTAAAATTTTATCGTTAATTTCATGCAGGAAAAATATATTTTAAACATTTTAACTACATTTTCACATAAGTCAAAGGAAATATATTTTTACTTTTTTAACCGACGAAAAAACGGAAGAGGTTTTTTTTTAATTAAAACTTTATTTAAAAAGAAAACATTATTATGATTTTCTTATCTTAATCAAGAATTGTCGATAGCTTTTTCCGTAAAAAATATAAATTTATAGATTTTTTAACCAAAAAAGGTTTTACAACAGTTTAATGATCAAAGAAGAGGATGCTTATCAAAGAAAATTTGTTTCTGAAAAACTGTTAATAAGATTTTTTTTAATAAATAATAAATTTTAATAGTTTGTGTTTTCTCTTTTCAGGTGAGTTTCACTAAAAGGCTACAGACAGAACAAAGTGTCATGTGTTTAAAATACGTAAGTAACGTAGGATTAAGTTTTATAATAAACTAATTGTGTCTCGCGGCTTCACCTGCCTGCTATTTAACAGCATAAAAACACACAAAAAAAAAACAATGAGACGGTGTTGGAGCTCAGCGATTTCATATATCGCTAAATTCCAACACCGTATGTCGCTGGGTTATTGTGAAATCTATCACAGCTATACAATATTTTTTTAAACTTACTATGGAAATTATACATATATACATACTACTACATACATACCTACATATCCCCGTTTCAGTATCATGTATAGAGCCTATAAACACGATATCTCTGAAAACAAAGTAACTTACTCCATGACCAACCCTTACAGATTTATTATTAATATTGATTAGCTGGTTCCCGCGACTTTGACTGCGTCGAAAAATAAAAGATAAATCTCTTGAGAAAATATATAAATCAATATAACGTCTGACATACATTGACGCCTAACATTAAAACTTTTCTAAGCGATGATCTTTATTTTTAGATAGCTGGTACCGCGGCTGAAAGATTTTTTAAAATCGAACGAGTAGTTTCGAAGATTTTCTCGTATATTCAAAACTTACTAACTGTGTAATTTGTATAGATTACTTAATAATTTCTTAAGAATTGAAACTAATCAACACGCACATTGAATGATTTCCGGTTTCATTTAACTAATGAACAAATTATTGCTTTATTATTTACTTAACTAAAGAAAAATTTAAATTTTCACAATTCGAACACGCCGAAAGAACATTCTTCTTTTTTTAAATAATATCGTGTAGATGGCGCAATATCTATGAAACTTCAGATATTCTAAAATATTCAAAAAATAGAACGTAAAAATTTTCTTTTTATTCAAAAAGTCCAATAAATAATTTTATTAGAACGTTTTCTTTTTTGAAGTTTGAAAAAAATCCAACCCAATTTAAAATCCAGACGATTTGTGAACGAATCAAGTAATAA
Organism: Synanthedon formicaeformis; assembly: GCA_945859745.1. Lineage (NCBI taxonomy): Eukaryota > Metazoa > Arthropoda > Insecta > Lepidoptera > Sesiidae > Synanthedon > Synanthedon formicaeformis. The sequence goes on along the minus strand of OX243959.1, from coordinate 6,724,315 downwards.
ATTTTATGTTGTAAATTCACCCTCTCTGTGGGCGTGTAAAAGCATTATGTCACAGAATTGCACCGCAGAGGAAATTCTGACTTTGTTTATTCTTTTTAAACGAAATATATTATTGTTACTGTACTTACACAGTTACGACGGGCACAGTCCTGCTCAGTGGATTACTTCTGACGATAATTAAACAGGGACGTTGGGAGCCACAGTAAAAACTAGAATGAGATAATCGGAGTTGAAGGAAAAGATGTATGGTCTTTCATGTGATTAGACGTATGCTTTTACAAGTATATCATTCTATTATGTGTGCTAAATGCATTTTATGTCAAATGTATGTCAATTAAAAATACATATAAATACTTACATAACATGATAAGTATGTGTTAACTAAATAAGATGTAGGGACTTGTTAGGTATATAACCTTCGTTGTTAATATACTTATTGTATAATACTTTTTCGTTTACTTTTTAATATATTTGGTATGTCATATGTATATTGTCATATTTGCTTGTCATCAATTTGTCATTGTTTCTTATAAAATTTTCTCTTGTAAATATATTTCTATCCATTGCAATCCATATGTTTAATTGATACAATCGCGTACAAAGCAACGGAACCCACAAAGTGGTGACCCCGACGTTTAGTAAGTATGTTTAAGTATAGGCCGAAAGCAGGCTACTTACTATAAAGCGGAACAATCAGTTTTGTATGAAAATCAGGCCATCAGTTTATTTTTGCTTTAACGGTTGATCTTGTAAGTAAGAAGAAATTATAGATTTTACTAGGTAAATATTTTAGTTTAAAAGTACATATTAAAATACCGGTACAATATCTACCCTAAATACGACTTGTATTATTTCATATCATTTTAAAATTTATTTATGAAATTCATCAAAATTATAATCTGAATTTTATACATTTGAAACATTCACAGGAAATTACTGAAATTAAGAAAGTGTTACCAAATCACCAAATTCTCCAAAGTGTAGTTTAAAAAAACAATAGCCTGGTTTTGAATTATGCGCGCAGCCGACAATGATAGGATATGGTGGGATAAGAAATAAGGAGGGGATAGGCGATAGGCGCTATTATTGATAAGTATTCAGAATATTGTGCCTGCCGCCACACGGGTTGTTTATTTCAAAACTGCGGAACGCAATGTGTCTATTTGATGTTACTCATTCATGTATATGAACAAGTTCATCTATACGTAATGTTCCGAATATTCCAGAATTCATAATGAAAATTTGAGTTACACAGCTCTTCGAAGAATCCTTATCCTGCAGATTGCCTGAAAGATTCAGGCCTGAATCTTTGAGTGACACTCTAAGCTTAAGCTTTTGTCAAATAGTTTCAAGGAAAAGCTCATTCCGAGCTGGGCGTTAAACCACACTTTAGTGTGGTTGACCTCTTTAGTTCTGAATAACATTACAAATAATTCTGAATGCTTAACCTAAATTTAAAGAATGAAGACTTATAAGTATGACAAAAAAAAACACTTTTTTTTATAATATAAAGGTGGCATACAGGCTACCGGCTCACTTGATGGTAGGTGGTTACCGCCGCCTAAGGACACAAGCAACACCAAGGGGAGTGCTAGTTCTATAACACTGTTTTATATTTGAGTTTAAATTTAGATAGAAAGCGTAGCATGAGAAACGAGGCTGATTTTCCATCTAAATTAAATATATTTTCAACTTAATGCGTAATATGCAAGACAAGCGCAGTTTTGAAGGTACACTCACAAGGTGTACAGACGATCAGATAAAGGCCACGGATCAACTGTGGATCCTGGCTGCTTCTGAACGGTCCCATTGGAAAATACGTACATAAGAGCATAAATACATAAATATTGTCACCATATACTCGTATCAAAGAATTTATGAACAAAGTAGACAAACACGGATAATTAAATGCTCAAATTCTTTCTGTAATTTTCTTCATAATATTCATACCGTTTTCTTAATTTATTTTAGCAACTAGGAGCTTATCGTTCTCTTCGCAAACATGTTTATAAGACAGAAATATTTTAATTTTTGTTATAAATTTTGAGTAAAACTCTCTGTGTTGTCCAAATACTTACGTAAATCTTAAAATTAATGCAACGAAGCAAAAGAATGTTTTGTTTTTCATTCGGGAACCATTCCAAAGGATTAACGTTAATGTTCATGGTGAAGCCAGCAAATTGCAAACAAATAGAGTTTTTTTGAATTTATTTGCGTATAGATTACGCTCTGAATTTGTCAAAACAAAGAACCTTTTGGTGAACATAAGCAGACCGCTTTAAAAGGGTCTTTCATTTCTTTCGTTATGTATTCAATATTAGTTCAAAACTCTTTCAGAGACCCATTAAAAGTTTTTATTTGGAAACTCACTGTGGAATTGTTCGATAGAAGTATTTACATACTGTTTGATCAAATATTATAACTTAAAAATGCTCTATTGTCGTTACTATCTTCGTTTATTTTTTTGACATTATCTATTTCTGTCCTTTCCTCTCGCATGTAAAAATGTTGGAGGCGACCGAATCTATTTTTTTCAGGAAGCAATCTTGACAACACTTTGCCACCTTTTTATGAATGGTTTGTCTACTAGACCAAATACGTTCTACTAGTAAAAATGCGTAATAACTATTTGTTATTGTAAATAAAAACGTCTTGAATATCCTTTGTTTCAAGCAAATCCCTTGTACGTTATCAAAGAGAATTATAAAAGAATTTTACTTTGTAAAGGAAGTGATAGACAAAGCGCCATTAATCTTGGCCGCTTTGTCAAAGCTATTGTACGCCGCCTCTGACACGGATCTAGTTGCGATTTTCAGACGAGGCTCGTATCATTGCATTCTCATCACCCTTATCAAATTTAATATTATGCGAGTGGAGTGCTGGAAACAATTAATGTGCACAATGCTTTTGGAGTGGTACCTCAAATAATTTGTATGTTTAAGAACTTGAATCCTAAAAATTTACATAACAATGAGAAAGTAACATTACTCGTAGTTGGTGAGAACTGACATAACTCATAAAAATGTCACCGACGTTTTGAAAAATACAAATTTTACAAATAATGCTTTGAAATTTCCTTTTATATAAACCTTAATAAAAAACTTTACTTAAAAACATTACATTAGATTTAAAAAAAAAAAACAATAATTTAATAAAACATTAAATTTACAGTATAAATAATATTTTTCATGACTTTTTTTACAATCTTACATTATCAAAATAATAAAATTAAGATTTCACAGACGAACTGTGGATATGGAATGCATTACAGTGGAATGTAGTGCACGTAAAATGTTCACAGAGGCGTCATCAGGCGACTTTCGTGCCAATTAAGCGGATGGCCTTCTTGACGACTGTATTAGTTAGGTCTTTGCAGTTGGAGCGCCCGGTGGGCAGTAAAAACGTGAGAAAAAATGTATTTTTATGAACATTTTTTAACATTTTTATATCATTATCTAGATTCATCGTCAATCTAAAAACTTAATATCTTCATATTTCTTTTTATCAGAACAATCAGTCAGACAAAATTCAGAAATCAGTAAATCAACACATGTTTTATTTTATCAATTCACTAGCTGGCGGCCGCGACTTCGTCCGCGTTGAAAAAGAAAAAAGTAGCCTATCCTGTGCCCTGTACGTCTAAATGTTTATCTACCAAGTTTCATGAAAACAGTTAATTCGTTTAAGAGTTATAGAGGAACATACATACAATACCTACACTTATAGATTTATTATTAGTATTGATTAGTCTTATTATAATTAGTTGAGATAACGTACGCGGATCACAAGTACCTAATCAATAAAATCTTTGTGGTTTCCAATTCTTTGTTGGCAAAACTGTTTGATACTTGATGTATACTTTGATTTTTTTTAAATTAAATGTAATTGTTGTTATTTTATATTTTAAAGATGACAAAAATAATAGTATCCTGAGTTTGTTTCGGGGTTTCTTTTCAGAATCGTCATCTTGACTTTTTTTTTCCGAAACCCTGGTAAATTTAAATTTATAATAACGATCTCTTGTAGAAATTGATAAATTTTGAATTTTTGATTTTGTATCTAAAATGCATTGTAGAGGTCGTTTTACTCAAATTCTAAATTCTAGTAGTCCTATTAGGTGTTAAATGATTAAATACTCAACTACTACTGAATCATATAATAGTCGTATACAACTGGGAACTCTTTAAGAACCGAGTGAATAACAGCGTGCCCGTTATTCACTGTATATTCGACCTTACCATCAGGTGAGAATAGTCAATCGCTCTCCCGTATACAAATTAGCAAAAGATCTCGGATTCTGGATACGTAGAATAAATTTTAATGCTGGAGTTATTGTTTTAACAGGAAAAAATAATATTCGCTTATTTCATTAGAAGAACAAAGTTGGCGTTGAAAAGTTCAACGTATTCAGCTAAAAGGCTCTGTTGGAATACTTTGAATTCTTTTAAGCCAACGTAGTCGAGTAGAGAAATTATTGTGCAGCTACGCTTTCGCGAAAAGTGGTACAATTTGTTTAAGTACCATGTCTAGATAATTCTCCACTCCATTCGAAAGTCATCTCTATCTTATCGTGTTAATAAAGACTGTATTGACAGGCCTTTTACACATATCTAAGTTATCTATAGGGCCACACAATATGCACAAAAATAACTTTTCTCGTGAACTAAAAATACTTTTTTAAAAACGAAAACCTCTTTAGGGGCGTTGGGCATTTTTAGTATTGGGAAAAAACAGTGAATCGCGCCGTTACGCTCCGCGAGCGACACCCTCAGTGACGTTTAATTGTAAGAAATAAGCGCCACCTATTTGAATTAGTACGTGATTCTTGGTTCATTATAAGCTTGATTTCCTCAATAATTTGTTAATAATTATGTTAACAGATGACATAATTTTCACTTCTGACGTGCAGACGACTGTCAGTTTTTTATTGGTAGACATGTATACCATCTCTATAGAAAAGCAGCTAATCAATTTATTATTGGAGTATGCATAACATACAGAAGACCCCGTTGCATGAGTGGTCAGTATCAGAGTTCTCGGGTTCGATTCTCGGCACGATCAACTTTGAAAATAAACCATTTTGTAGCACATTTGTAGCACCTGTGGCGTTTCTTGTGTTATAGACCACAGTAGCTATAGTGTTACAGATGACGGTAGCCACCTAACATTAAAAGAACCATCAGCCTGTCTGTCGATCATAACATTAACAAAAAATTATGTATGCATAAAATAAATTTCTCTTTAACATACAATTGTATGTTTTGTGCGAATATTCAAGTAGGTTTTGCAACAAACGTTGAGGCAAATATTAACTCGCCTTGGGTTTAATATTGAACATAATATTTAATACGTTACACTGAAAATTGACCTTTATACGTATACAACAGAAAGCTTATATCCTTTAAAATCGTGACCTAAAAGACAAAAGCACGTGCTCTTGCTTTTAAATAAGCTCTAACTAGACAGTAAAATGTTTTTTAAAGCTTCAGTCTCATGTAATATTTTATGAAAGATAAAATTTTATAATATTTTGCACGTAAAGTTGAATTAATGTCTGTTAAGTTTTCAGAGCTATATTAAACCAATTTTGATGTAAAAGTAAATTCTGAACTACGTAAAATCAGGAATACATCAACTAGGTACTATTTTCGTTTGTGAAGCAGCTAAAAAGCTTGTAGCTAAAGCTGTAAATTAATATTTACTCTGTTTATAGGTAATTAAATAATTTCCCTATTCCAATTCTGAAACAGAAATGTTGGCAGACAGATATCAACAAATCCACATGTGTCTGATATCCAACGAAACTCTTTCCAACGTTCTCTTTTGTTTTTTTTTTTTTTATCGGGAGCAATTTTAGCAAAATTAACATTGCAATCTTTGTGAGTCTCGTCCAAACATTCGAGGGCATTCCACCAACACGAAACTCCACATTTCATAACGGATTCATACTCGTATTTCTGAAATTTTAAAAATATTGATTACTTTTTCTACATATAATAAAGACATGAGATTTAGCGGTTCAGGTCTCTGAGATTTGATACAGAACTTGGTCGACTGTCGGGGTAAATTTTGTATGGACGTAATTATTATACTATACATATATAATGCAAGACAATGTCTTGCTTTCTAATAAATTAAAAGTTCTAGAAAACTCAGAAATGTCGAGAATTTTGGGCAAGCCATGAAATATCTAATTTAATATAAGTTTCTAGATATGCAAATGTTACTCAACAAACAACCTACATCAAGTAATGAATATTAAATGTTTCAATGAACTAGAAACTAACTAGCTATTGCTAGCTAGGTCCCTAACTAGCAATACAATTTCTAAAAGTTCACTCGGGTGTCGTTACTACTTTCTATGTAGTCATTTCAAATCAGGCGTATAAACTTGAATGATACTGAAACTTGTATTAAATGTTTGCACGTTTACCCTTTCGGCAAAAGGAAAGATGTAATCCTATTCATGAATTTTAGACAGGGAATTTTCCCACATTATCGTCCGGCCCTCACGAACACGTTACAATAGTATAGTGTGACATAGATACTGTTTTCGTATTCAAACATCACTCGTTATTTTTTGTTGTCCCATGTGTGTGAGCACTATTCAGTTTATCTTCCTCTACAACCCCCAAACTCTAGTGTAGTTGGTAATGCTTTTTGACAGATTTATGATTCGTTATATTTTGCTGAAAACTCATGAAGAAATGAATAACTAAAAACTAACTACGTCTTCTGGTCTTACAAGCAGTTCATCTTACTTCCATAGTCAGATATCCTTACAGCTGTAGTAATTTAGAATTTCTTGTTAAAAGTTTTTGTTAACATTATTCAAAATAAATTTCAAATTTGCGACTTAAAAATTACGACATTTTAAAGTAAAATTAATTTATGCCATTTTTAATGGAAATACGTTGCACTAACAATATAGTTTAAATCTAAAAATAAAACTAATAATATCTTACAGTACGAGTACTTATTCAATGCGTATCAACGGAAAATTCTAATGAATGTTTTTATCAGTAACCGTTAGAATGCCTAATGTTTAAATTTTAAAATTTATATATTGTTAATCCGTACTAATATTATAAATGCGAAAGTTTTTAGGGATGTATGGATGTTTGTTACTCTTTCACGCAAAAACTAGTGAACCAATCACCATGAAATTTTGCATACACGTTGTCTGGGACACCAGAAAGGACATAGGGTACCTTTCATCGTTCAACGCGGACGAAGTCACGGGCAACAGCTAGTATTATACAAGGCTTTGTAATTATAATGTTATATAGAAAGTTATGTAAGACAATAGCTTTTATTCGAGGACCTTTGGCACCCAAAAAAAAACAAATATGTTCCTGTCTGGAAACAAACGACTAATGTACAATCATAATGAGTTTATTGTAATAAATGGCAGACTTTGATGGCGGTAAGCTACGGTTAAGCTGATTTATCGTTGACCCTTCCAACGGAATTGGCACATAATTTAACGCCGCCTATTGTGCTCTATAATCGTTATAATCCAAGGTTTTGATTTGACATGTAATAGTTATAAATTTTGTACCTAATTATTCCTTACATAATATAGTAAATACTACAACATTATCACTTCTGCGTTCTGTTATTAGTAGATTAAAATATACATAAAATAAAGACAATATTAATTGTTTCATTTGTAATAAGTTTTACTGTTGTATATTCTCATTTTGATAAACTGCATTCAAAACTTTGTCTAAAATATTTTTCAGTGGACACTTCGATTTAGTTCAATTTTCAGACAGTACAGAGACATCTGTAAGAAGAGTTTTCAACCAACGAACTAACTGAACTTTTCAGTAAACAGCGCTACGTCGCATCTACAGAGGCGTAACTGGCAAGCGTTCAAGTTTCATGACTCAACAACAGATGGCGCAGTGTTAGAGTATTTTCTAGTTAGATTATTTGTTACATTATATTTTGTGTAATGTTACAGTAGTTAAAGTGTTGTTATACATTAACTTTATTAAATGATTTATTTTAATTTTTCATAAATTAAATATAAATAATACAAAAAAAAAAAAACAATTAAGTAACTTAAAGGCGCAAACTTAAAACCTGATCGCACAAATTTTTGTAGTTTCTCGGAGATAACCAAACATATTTAAAATTGGAAGGTTTTTGGAAGAAAAAATGCACCCCGGGCGAAGCCGGGAGCGGGTCGCTAGTTATAAAAATAAATAAAAGTACTCCGATTAAAAATTAAGGGCGCGTATAAAGAGAAGTAGCCAATCCTAGATTTGAATTTTATCTAAGTAAACAAAGTCCAATTTAAAAAATAAATAAATGAATAGATAAATACATTATAAATGAAAGTGAAGACTCGGACAGAAAACATAATATAATGAAATTTTCTCGATAGAAAAAATCACCAAGTGAACTCTCATTTCCATCGATTTTAGTTTTATTTTCAAAATGACACACATTACAAAGCTATTGTAATGTGAGCATTTGAGATTGTAGTTTACGAATAATTAATATTTAATACTTTTGGCACTTATAACATTTTTATTGAGCGAGTTGCGCTATCTTCCGTCGCATGTTGTGCGTAGTTCTACGTATTTGTGTCACTGTCATGTCCAAGGGGCCACGCGGGTGAAATTACAAATTTTGTTTGCTTTATACGCACTCTTAAGTTAATTAAGCTGAAAAATAATAGTTGTAGCTTGTAGCTGAAAATTTTTATTACTGTGACTAGAAAGCTTTTTTGAGCAGTAATTTATTATAATTTTATTTTTTTTAGTTTTAGTTTTTGAAAACGTTACATGTAGTGCCTTGCTCTGTTCTTTTACCACGTCTGGATTTTTATGAACTAACTTCGCTGTGCTCGAGACTTCGTATGTGCTGTAGTTTGTTTTTTAAAAATCCCCAGGAATCAAACATTTTTTCACGACAAAAATTATATTATATGCTAATCCAGGTAAAAAACTCTTTGCAAAATTTCATCCAAATCCACTCGGCCGTATTTGCGTGTTTGAGTAACAAACATTAAAAAAATTGCATTTATAATAATATTATTAAGATTTGCAAGTGCTCATATACGCTATGAAAGTATATATACCTAACTTAATAAACGCTCGTCTGTAACATACCGAAACAAAATATAACTCTTAACTACTGCGCTTTTCAAATACAGGCTAAGTGAAACACTCTTTCTCTTAATGCGCAACTTGAGACTGTTTTCGTCACGAGATAGTCCCACGTTCTAGATTTTTTGCTCACTATTGTTCCATGAGTCCAGGGAGGGTTTACTGAAAATTATCCTTGTTCTTAAGTGTTACGGTACTTTTTCGTCTGTTGGTGGTTTGGCGGGCTTTTGTGGTGGAGGTACGGTCGTCGGCCGCAGCGCCCCGCCCCCACTGCTGACGTCACCTGAGTGACGTCAGAGCTCACCTGCCTCCCTCCATCTCAGCCCCTTTACCCGGGGGCTGCTATTAAATTTACTTCGTTAGAATCAAGCCAATTTGATAACGCAAATTAAATTAAATATCTAAGCTATGATATTCATTAATAAAGTAATTAATTGTATCTATAAAATAAATACGTAGAACCACAAATTACATTCAACTAGCGACCCGCTGCCTGCTTTGCCCAGCATGTATTTTTTTTATATATGACCAACCCTCCTCGTTTTCCATAAGTGAAAACCGAATTAAAATACGTTAAGTGGTTTAGAAGTAACCACTATATCCCTCGGGGATTGTAGGTATCTAAGTATATGCGAAATATCATTATGATCGGTGGGATAGAAGCGTAACAAACAATCAAACGTACAAACTCACCATTGCATTTAGTTAGGTATAATATTATTTAAGTCATATAGTATAAGTTATAAAAGCAGGATTAAATTTTATAATTAAGCGAAAAATTAAATCGATGATGTAATCTTCACAGAAAACTACTTTTATAACTTTTTTTTACCTAATATAAGTAAATCAATAATAACAAATATAATGACATAACAATTATTGTGAAACAAAAAATTTAAAAAGAATACATAAGAAAAAAAAAATATTTAATATTTGTCGGCCCGACCCAACTAAACTGATAACGATGTAAACTCCAAATCACCTGTTTATCCCTTCGCTATAGTAACTATTGTAAGCGGTAATGATGTGTGTTTCTGACAGATAACCTTTGCGCTGAATTGTCTAAAATAGGGTTGTCACAAAATTGTACATTATTTTTTAAGGAGTTATTTTCAAACTTCATTTTAAACAATTCAACAATTAACAATTATTTTCAAACAATTCAAATTCAAATTTTATAACCTAATTTATTTATTCATGTTAATTTTTATTATCTGCTAAATATTTGTACAGTATTGCTAAATATTTCTACAATACAAGTTGGTCATTCATTACTCGTAAATTTTCACTCGTAAAAAACCGCGATGATTTTTGAATTCTACCGTAGACACTAAACACATATAGATAAAAATTAAAAATGAAATAACGAAAATAATTTGGTTTGTAAAGGACTATTAAGGCTGCAGAAAACAGAAATAAGCTATTAAGCCTGCAATACACAAATATATTTTAATGCCTTGTTTTCATGCTGCAAATGTAACATTATCTACTTCTAAAGACAACCACTAATCATAGAAAGGATTACTAAATTCTATACATAATCAGAGATTAAATATTATGTTGAATTTTTATCCACTCATGACAGCTGAAATTTTTATTCAGGACCATCTTATAATTATAAGGGCCTCTTTCACCAACTACAAGTAAAGTGTTGATTAGTTACTTTTAGATTTTTTTTACGTTTTATTAAATTATGCACTCGGTTTAGGTTCCTTCGATAGGCGATGTTTTTTATTATTTTCTTTTTAATGTTGTTGTTGTTGGCCTTTGTTTGTACGGAATTTTACCGTACAAACAAAGGTATATCAGCTCCGTTATTGCCGGTTACCGGTGACTTTAAATGACATTTAGCCTACTTGACAGATGGTGAAAGAGACCCTAAGTAAAATAATAATAATTGGATCTTAATCGGCTAATACATTCACCTTTTTTAGTCGCTTAAAAAACGAAGTATGCAAACTTTTTAAATGTGTTTTTTTAATTGATAAAGTGGATTAGTGGCGACCCTAACATTACTTCATATATCGCCACCCGCGATATACTCTCGCTCCGAACGTTGACAAACGAGTTGGGACGCGATAAACTTCATCAGTAGTTACGCTTAGATACACGTAGATATGCAATGTATGACATGTTATGTGTTAGTAAGGACAACAGCATAAAATTAACCAAATATTTTTTTTAACATAAATATGTTATTTATGTGCAAACGAAAACTTAATATTTGTACTTCAAATTACAATAACAGAAAATAAAGATTAAGTAAAGATAAATAAGATTCCATAATGATTACAGTAACAGCACACGTGCTCTTGGGTTTCGATTTGGCTCTATCCATTTGCCACATCGTCATCGTATCCCTTGCTCACAATCCTTGTAGAGTCGGAAAAAGATTTTTTTTTAATATTATGGGTTTTATGTCCGTTTCTCCATCCCTGACAACGTGTGAGTAAAATTTCATAATGATCAGTTGAGTAGTTAAAGCGTGAAATATTTTTAAATATTTAAAGCTAATCGTGACGATTTTGTTATAATTACAAAGTTATCTTAAGTGCTATACTTGATAGAAATGTATTATTTAATCTATCTATAAGTACATATAATATAATCGTAAATGAGCCGTGTCTCCGACATTTTTTTTCAAGAGAACAATTCATACACGTTGCACTTATGTTATCGATTTAAATAAAATAGTTTTGTAGAATTTTTGTCACTTTGTTTATGTGTTTGTGCCATCGAAATAATATATGTCTACGAGCAGTTTGTGCACGTTAATCTCAGAAACGTCTTAACGCATTTGGATGAAATTTGACACACAGATACCTTACCTGGATTAACCTATAGGTTACTTTTATCCTGAAAAAATGTTGTTCCTGTGGAATTTTCAAAAAAACAAACTACAGCGCTTTCCAAACCGCGGGCACAGCTAGTAAAAAATAAATTCAAGCTAATTTACCCAGTCAAATTAATCAAAATTAGATAAGAATCTCGGAATTCGAGATACCCAGCTATAAACTCGTATAAACTTGTATTTTGACATCATTTTGACCGGGACCTCGCACTCGACCTGGAACTCTAACCACGCGCTCTCCGCCCTCTATCTCGAAAACGATTCAACGTATAAAAAATTTTTTTGAAACAAAAGTTGTAGTGAATTTAATCCTCTACAATATTGATAATAAATACAAATAGCAAAAAACCTCATAGGAAACGAGATATTTGAAAAAAATCGATTTTTGTGACCTTTGACCTTAGATTTTAATAGACGCGGACACCCTACCATATATAGGTTTTGAGAGCTTATAGGATGTCAAAACACAAGTTTATACGAGTTTATAGCTGGGTATCTCAAATTCCGAGGTGAACTTCTTATTTTACTGCACTATTAAATACTCGTATGTACTTTGCTACGCAATCGCTACGCAAATTCAACCACCCGTCATAGGGTGTCTACGTGCGTAGATCCACGTCGGCCGGTAGTGGAAATCGTTCGTAGCCTTGCTACAACAAGTACTCGTAATGTTCAATGTCATCATAATTATATTTACACTTTGACCTAACATCTTCAATCGTCAATTTTTAAGTATTAAAATAAGTAATTTATCAAATATCACGTTGTTTGATGTCATTAAATACAATTTTATATGCATGTATAAGGTAGTCGTATACAAACTTTATTGGCCTTAACTTTGATTAATCATACTTATTAATCGCCCTGGCTTTGTACGGGTGGAATATAGTGTAAGGCTACATTATTATAATATATTATTAATAAAAAATTAACCCAATAAATAGGTAAATTAATTTGTTTTCAAATTGCCTAAGAATATATGAAATCCGAATCAAAATTTTATTATTCAATATAAAGATCAGATAAGTGTTATTTATAACAAAGAGGGATGTATGTATAGGAACTTTTATTATATTTAGATGCTTACAATACAATCGTTTGGTGACCTTATTGGGCGAGCGGTTAAGGTGTTTGCCCTCTGAGTCCCTGTTTGTTTCCTGGCAAGGCTGAGGTTCTGCTGAAATCCGTTGAATAGTTCCCTATTATTTAATTTAGGGTAATTTATATTTATTGATATTAAATTAGTATTTAATTTAATTCAAATTAGCAGTTTAATTAAACTGCTTGACAATAATTATAAAAACCTACTTTTTAATTAAACTAAAAAAACTGCGTTGCCTGGAGTTACTTAAGAAAAATCTCTAGTAAGCTAAATGTTGTTTAGGTAATTTTAAAATATGACACTTTTAACTCGAATTAAGTATATATTTCCGGTATATTTTCACGTCACATTACACCTGGAGTGCTAGCTCCGGCTACAGTTTGCTGGTTGAAAATCGATTAAGTCCCAAAGCGAAGTTGAGGTCTCGAGGTGGAGGGCTCTCTTGGAGTTTTGGAGTATGCTGGAGGTCGTCGGTGCGGAGGGCGCATGCGCGGGGTGGGGGCACGCGATGACGTCACACGTCGCGCCCGGGGTACCGCGCCAGTGCCTCCCGCGACCGCGCGACCACTCACGCGCGACTCACGCCCTAAATTATATCAAAACACGTTCACTTTACCGCTTTCCAATCTTTATTAACCATAATAAACAAACTAATAGACAAACAGACAAGTTTGTCTGACCAACCAACGTAATCTGCGTCCGCTATGACGCCACGTGAGCTCACGTGAAGCGGTACTTTCGCGTTCATCTGGTTCATCTCGTATGCTTACATCTCTTAAGCGCTAAATCGTACTATCGTGTAATATTTATCAACTGTATCTACTATCTGCTTCTGAGGTATAGTGGCAGTATTTGAACAAGAACATAACTGCATCTAAATCTTAGTTATATTTTATTGTTTTGTGCATATAGAAAAATAGTTGTGTTTTTGTTGTTATCATGATCAGCTATGAATCAGTAATTAAATTAATTCATATTATAATTGTAAAATTTATCTCTGTTTCTGTGATATCGTGGCAATATTTGAACAAGAACATAACTGCATCTAATTGTTAGTTATAGGATTTTTTAAATTCTTTTGTAACAGTTTTGAGAAAAATTGTTGTGTTTTCTTTATTAAGTTTACATTACATTTATTTATATTAAAATTACCTATATATAAAATTAATCGATACAAAATTAAGCCCTTATATTATTTCTTAACATTTGGTCCTATTTACAAAGTGTTTATATTGTGAATTCATCATAATTATATTTAGAATTTAAATATCTATTTAGAATGTAAAAAAGTGTACAAACATATAATAATAACAAAAAAAAATCCATGGTCATTAAACTATTCAGGTCTTTGAACTTTGTACGGAGCTTGATCAGCTGTAAGGTCACTAATCGGAATCCACATGACGTAAAGCATTCAGTTAATTTCACTTAATACCATAATAAGTAACCTCGTATCCAAGTTGATTCTTAAACCAAGTTAATATAGACAAACTTGAGATCGATATTCGCGGATATTCTCAAACTGTTGTTTTATTCATTTCCACTCAGTGTCTTATTTAAATTAGGCTCTTAAGGCTTTTGCGTTTATTTAATATTCATATTACTTCACCTAAATTCTAATTACAAAGTCGTGTAGAATTTAACGGATTTCAATAGATTCTCTAAGAACCACTTATGTTTGTAATTAATAAAGAGCTTTTTTCTTTTATGTCAAAGTCGGCAGATAGGCTGACAGTCCACTTTACGGTGGCTACCGTCAGCCTATCTCAGTGATTCTAAATTATACTCAGTGGTTCTAAATTACGTTGCCTTTTCATTTTCCATATTAAAAACGTTTTATTATTTGAAAGAAAGAAAAAAAATCTTGACATTAAAAATAATAATAACAAAAAACATGTAAAAAACATATAAAACATTTTTTTATAAATAAACTCCAAAAGCACACAGTGTTGACACAGTTCACCTTAGGCTATACTTGTTACAGTGCTGATTTTCATTTACTCGCCACCTTAGCCTTATTTCCATTCAAATATATCAATTTTCCTTTTTATTAGTAGGTGAAACGAACGTCCATTAAAGCCCTAATAAAACATGTATATTTTCTGGTTCGTACATAGAGCGATGTCATACATTTCGTTTCATCACTCTATCCAATTTTGTTGCTCCCACATTGCCCTTGGGCTTATTATCCGAATCGAGCGTGTACCTACTCGTACTTATATTTGTGAGTGCGTAAGCAGAACGAATCGTCAGCCTTCGCCTAACAAGCGTCTATATCAATCCAACTTCAAATTTTACAAAGATACTCGTATCTTAAAAAGATTAAGGGCCTCTTTCACAAACTACATGTAAAGTGTTGATTAGTTACTTTTAGAAATCATTTTCTGTTATATTGAATTATGCACTCGGTTTACTGCATCATTCGATAGCCGAATTTTTTTTATTATTTTCTATTTAATGTTTAGGACGTTTACCGTACAAACAAAGGTACATCGGCTTATCCCCGGTTACCGGTGTCTTTAAATGACAGTATGGCCTACTTGACGTTTGTGAAAGAGGCGCTAACATTGATTAATATTTGATAATACGCAAAAAAAGTATCAGAAATATCTTTGGATTTCGGCATGCTTAAATATTAAAACATCGTATTATTTATTTGTTCAATAATAGACTTGGTTATTTTAAAATATTCGAGTTTGACATATTTTAAAATACACAACGCTAATCACTTTTAAAACACCGCATGAAACTTTTTAAACTCAAATAGAATTTAGGAAATAAAATTTGAAACATTTTTCTTGTAAAATAGATTCTAGGAAGACATCCTTAAAATTTAATTTGTAGGTCAAACAATTTCTTTAGATACGAAATGAGATGGTAAATCCGTTAAATATTTTAGAAATCCATATTAAAATAAATAATTTCGAAAATGATAATCTAGAAAATGTTTGCTTTTTTTTAACCTTAAATTTGTAATGATTATCTGAAATTTAACTTAAAATGGCGGGTATAAGAACATAATATGGCTATGTATAAAAATTCAATATTCATATTACGAAATATTTTCAAACATAAAAGGATATATTGTAATCAAGAGCGTCACATTCGGGCCTTTATATCACCAATTCACGACCCTCATAAATGAAAGGCACGTTTTATCGCGATGTAGCCGAATGTACATAGCCGTGTTTGATCTTATGATTTTCAGTTTGATTCTAAACGTGAACCCTTTTCCAACTGACTGTCACATTTTGAGACACCTGTAATCGAACTTTCAGGCGTAGGTCGACATATTTGAAATTAACCGTTTGTGAATACCGTCAAAAGAGTATTCAAAAGTACATAAGTCAATAAAATATGTATTAAATTACCAAACTCTTGTAACAAAAAAAAAAGATAATTAAATATTGCGTATAACACTGGAAAAAAAAGGATATTCCTTATATGAAATCCGACCGAATCAGACATAATTCGTATGACTCCATGGCGTGGTTAAATTGCTCATATCGGAAAAAGAAATTCATTCGCAACTAATACAAATAAAATCGGCAGGTTATTTTATTTAACCTATATTATAATATTGTATGTATACTAATACAATGCAATATGCATAAAACATGTTTTTAAATAAATAAAGTATTCACCGAATTTTTGACTTAACATTATTAAACCTAGAAGTAAATCTTGAAGCTTTTATACGAACGTAGCTTTCCCTTTAGAAATACAAATGCGCTAGGAGTCTCCTATCTCATAGTGTCGGTAAGGTAATCTGCTTTACTGTCCACGGACTCAAAGAGCATTATATGCTCTCACGTGTCCGTCGTAATAGTTACGCGTTATTGTCACTCTCTTCCTCTATCCTCATACGACACGCTTTCGGTCAAAGAAGCCTCGCATTTGATATTAAAAAGCTAATTCATCCAAAATAGTTTTCTAAAAAATAAGTTATACTTATTAATATATTTCAATTTTGTCATAGATATAACTAGAGTATGAATTCTTTCCTGTAAGCGTTTCCTAAACAGTTTCTCCACTTTAGAGTAACGTTCAAAGCGCACTATACTGAGTTTGAGTAAGATTTCTACTAAATTTGAGTTTGAGTAAAAAGTTGATGAGTGATTACTCTGTTTTATTGAAAACTAGTTGAAGCCGGCCACGCTTCTCTGGGCGTGCGCATGGGGCAAATAAAAGTACCCTAATTTACGCTAAACGTCAGCTATCTGCCAATAAAAGATAAAAATGTTTAAAAAAAAATTTTGTTATATTAATTTGATATAAATTTAGTAAAAAGCAGTTATTTTGACACACAAACAGACACTTCTTTTCATTTATTAGTACCTGTAGATAGTACTACTACTATAGTTTATAATAAAATGTGAGTATTAAATAAAAGTATTGTAATGTAAGTTCATTAACTACATATGATTTAAATAGTGTTAGTCGTTTTATGTAGTTCGTTATGTACTTAAAATTAAATATAGTATTACACCAACCTCGTAATACTACCAACCTTTCTATAAAAAACGTTTTAGCGAAATGTGTTTTTCATTTAATTAAACATCATTTAAGTAAATTGGTTGCCTATAGGTATAATATATACGTAACAGTATAAGTTAATGGAAATCTGTGGTAACACTTAGTGCTCTCACAGTGGGGGCAGAGTTCCGATGTTTATATACTGCATCGCAGTAAAGTAGCACATATAAATTACATAACAAGTGCTTCTACTTCTAGCCTTAATATTAAATATAGGAATATAAAGATAGATATGTAATATTACCTATACCTTTACATACAGTCTTTTTGGGACTAAACTGTGTTAATACACACAGATACACATTAATATTCTACATACATATATCTTTCTGCAAGTCTACACAGAATACCTTTTGTTTGTAAAAAATAATAGTTATTAAAATAAAATAATTAAATAATTGGCAAATACCGCACGGATTACGTCGTCCGGTCAATCGGACCAACGCGGAAAAAAGTCCGCGTCGTCCGATCAATCGTACGTATTAAAAAATAAAAGTTATTTGAATAAAATAATTAAATAATTGGCAAATACCGCATGGATTACGTCGTCCAGTCAATCGGACCAACGCGGAATAAAAGTCTGCGGTCGTCCGATCAATCGTACGAAGCAGTCGGACCACGCAGTCTCAGGGGTTTGAAGTGCAAATGCGTATTTTCGTTAACGTCTTTTTCTTTACAATGCACGTTATAGTGCGCATTACTAAAACATGAATTACTCAACAAAAAAGTGGTGCTAACGGGTCTTTATTAACTATAAATAATTTAAGCAAAAAGGTTAGTAAAAATCGGAAAGCGTCTTACGTGGATCTACATTGAATGAGATAATGAAAACGCCTATTGCAGACAACGGAACATTAAATTGTGACATTTTCAAAAGCACACAAATACGTTGAAGCAGTGTGTACAGTGAGATATTAAAGGCATGTGATGCCGTTTAAAAGTGGCGGTGCGAAGTGTTAGCGGGTACAATACGCCCTGGGCGGAGGCGGCTCGCGGCGCGCCGGCTGTGATGCGATGGGCCAGGACTGGTGCTTCCGCCGCAAGAGGAAGCGTAGCAGCGGCCAGGAAGACACCCTCCCGCATCACACCCGGTAAATAGCGTACAGGATTTTCCTATTTGATCTGGCAATGACTGGTAGTGAATGCGTTTCGCAGTCATTTGGGCAGCCCTTCTGCAGCCCTTACCACCCATTTTTACAGGATAAAAAGTATTCTGTATGTTCAATCAAGATAATAAGCCGTTTTTGCTTGAAATAGTAACAAATATCGATACATCCATCCTCATAAACTTTCGCATTTATAATATTTATTGGATTAGATAACACATAAGGTTTAAATTATAAAGATACGCGGATGAAGTCGCGGGCGAAAGTTAGTACACTAACTTTTTTCCAATGAAAAATTGGGGCAGCCTCTAAGATCTCACAACTTTTTGTAATGGTGGAACTGCGTTTTGATTTAATGGTGGAATTGATGATTAAATAATAATAAAAAACAAAAATTTATATAAAGTTATATACAATTTCAAATTTTAATTAAATTAGAATACTCCGTTATAGGTACCTACTTAGTTAAAACTTTATGTAGCGTTTTGTTAACGTAGGATCTCTTTAGAGTTTGTTAGTACGTACATACTCGTTCTTAATCACAAGGTCCTTTAGGACAGTCGGGTTCCAAGGTTACACACAACCACAGTGTAATATTACGTCACCACATTGACAGCGGTTTGGTTACAAAGTCGCAAAACAGAGAACCATTATAATTATAATCAGTATGAAATTTAATAAATTATTAACATTAATCTTATCTAAGTAATTTGTATTATTGAGCTAAATGAAATTTTAAGAAGGGTTCTCTTTCTTTCGTCTATGTCTGCATGTATAAATATTTTAGATATAAAAATGTTGTTGGTTTGGGTACGCTTCAAAAACTGGAGAATGGGTAGACCGATTTTAATTCGGTTTTCACATATGAAAAGAGGGATAAACGGTGAAGATTTAAATATATTATAAAAATTTCACCCAGGCGAAGCCGATGAAAGATGTAAACAAGATATTTGAAGAATATTGAAGATATTTGTGTTTGAATCTTCCATGTATTTTTCCTGCATGATGTATGATACCTAATACCTACGCTCGCCACGCATGATACCTATAGCCAAAGTAATTATATCATAATCGAATAATTAGTAAATAAAATATTACAAATCCAATAAAAAGATGATATATACGCATTACGCACTCAGAGACCAATAAAATTTAGTTGTAAATTTTTTTCCTTGGAATTTTCGATTTTTGGAACAGTGCATCACAATGTCTCAAAAATCGAACTCTTAACTATGTGTTTTTTGTTGGGAAACTAATATATCTAACAAATTGTACCTCCATAATATTGGTATAGGTATTTCGAGATTTACTACTGCCTTGTAATAGTATAGCACTGTGTAAGGGCGCTTTTAGATGCTGCTCATATTTTCAACACGGTTCTTGTGGCCGAGCCTAATTTGAACGCTTAAATGAGCCGTGCACAAGTGAAGTAGATCAAGATACGGAGCCCACGTAAACGGCCATTTCAACCGCTTTTGTCTCCATAAACAATGTAATGTAGGTACAAGGTGACAACTCGGTTAGGTGAATATAAACTGTCCTATTTACTTAGATATGATGTTAGTTTGTTCCTTTTGTTATATTCAAATTATATAAATGTGTTATTTTATGCTTAACTTTATATAATATCGTATTTTAAAAGGTATCTAAGTCACATAGGTACACATATATCAGATTTTTTATTTACTGAGCGTCATTAGTCACAGTAACGTCATTACTGTGACATTAATGACGTTGTCTTTTATAAAATCAAATATTAGGAAAAAAATATCAATTTTCATTAGTAAAAGTAAAACAACTAAAATGTTGAATAAAATAAATTAAGGAAGTTAGAACAAAATCTAAGTATAATAGGCCCTATTACTTACTTAGGCCCAATCAGAATTATTAATATACAATTTCGTGAAAAGCAATACTTATGTGGAAACTTATTTTATTATATAATATTACTAGGTATGATTTTTTATTAGTATAAGTACTATACCTACCATAGCACGTATTTCAGTATGAACTCTCAACTCAAGTAGCGAAATTTTGCAAAATTATGGCACTCGGTTACGATTCCTGGCATAGACGACAAAGTAAACCAAATTTTCAAACTTGGCTGGACTTTAGGGGATTTTTCCTAATTTTTTAAGTAAAATCTGTAATTTTCTTGAAAAACTTTTTTAACTTTAAAAAATAAAGTTTTTTTTAATCTATGGTAGCAGCATTCAATAAAATACAGTTTTCGAAATAGGTAAGTAAGTACTCTTAAATCTTAATAGGTATTCGTTACATAGTTGTGTATCTGTTTAGTTAATATCGTGTCAGTGTATGTCACTACGACCTAAAGCGTATACACACATGCCGTTAGCCGTGAAAGGTTAACTAAATTATTGTGTAATAGATATGAGGGGTTAGGAGCTAATCGCATTGTGCGACATGAAGGCCGACTGCGGTCGTTACGATGCAATTACCCTCATGCTGTCAACGTAGCCGCTCGACACCCGAGACCACTTTATACAACAACAGCCTACCATATACCAGTTATTATTTTCAACAACATATCGTAATTAATATTACAATTAACTTCTATATAAATAGTTAATTTTACCCAATAAATTTACTACTGAATGATACACTCATAGAAATGAAGTCTGCAAAGGAACTGCTACATTTCATTTGTCTTTGCAAATTGTAACTTCGTTAAAAAAAACACTATTAACGAGCTTAAACAAAAAAAATAGTTTCTCGGATAAATTTACCCTCCATTACGATCTTCACTATAAGTTAATGGTCGTATTTATAGTCTCAAGGGACTATGGCCTTGAACATCGGACAAAAGTTTCGGTTCATTTTGCTCCTATCTAGGTATTTTTTATATAAGTTTGATCTGTTAGTGATTCCGACTTACATAATTACATAATTTCCTATTTAACCCTCTTTCCACATATGAAAACCGAAATAAAATCGGTCTACCAACTTAACATTTTTATATGTATACTTATGAAAGAAAAACTAAATCATGATCACTAACTAAAAACTTTTGTGCAAACCTTTGGCAAAATTTTTACAAATTTCTTATATTTACATACTTTACCTGTCTTATTCTGATTCCGATTTATCACACTTCTTATTTATTAATTTTATTAGCTGTTATATAACTTAAAGAAGACAAATCTTTCGAAGTTTGGGCATATTTTATTTAATATTTCCTATCGTATGTTATTATTCATATATTATATATTATATGTTATTATATTCAACTGTATCCTTGTAACAGTAATATATGTAATCATCTTGAAACATAAAGGCCATATAAATAACAGTATTAATAATGACATACTTATATTCTGTTCAGACTCTATATACTTTACACGCAATCTCAACGTAATCTATACATATATATACTAAAATTGTTAACGAGCCATGTACATACATTATTATTGTTTAAATTAATGCCATTTGTACACGTTGTACTTTTATACGTTGACCGAGATCAAAAAATAATTTTTAAAATGTTTGTATGTTTATCTGTGTATTCTATTCTTTAATAATATTTATTTACTTGTTATTTCTATTGATAATATTTATTTCTTAGTATATCTTATCTATATTTCTATTTATAGATTTCTATTTTTTAGTGAACAGATGGTTATTTATTTTACTTCCCCTCGCCCATGTTGATTTTGTACATCAATTTCTTTTACCGTATAGAAGCAATTTGCTTGCGTACACGGTAAAAATACTCTTTGTAATGTAGGAAAATAAGATGAAAGTGTTACGTACAAACACTCATCCGTTGAATTATTATAAAGGAAATCAATCATATTTAAAATTAATATATATTTGTAGATACATAAACACATACTTAGTTGTAATTAATATAGATATACAAAGCTAGGTAAAAATTTATAATACTTAAAGCGCCTCTTTCACCAACTACAAGTAATCGGCTTACTGCATCATTCGATAGGCGATTTTTTTAAATTATTTTCTATTTAATGTTTGGGACGTTTACCGTACAAACAAAGGTATATCAGCTAAATTATTCCCGGTGACAGGTGACTTTAAGTGACGGTTTAGCCTACTTGACGTTGGTGAAAGAGGCGCTTAATAAAATAGTACCGATAATATCCTGATAAATTTAAAACCCAATCATACAAAAACCTTGCCTTATCTGTTCATATTTTTTTCAGTGGAAAGCTCGGGAAAGGGTGCTTAATTAAATAGGGTAATTATGATTTAAAGATTATCAATACTACGAGTAATAATAAATCTGTAAGTGTAGGTATTGTATGTATGTATGTTCCTTCATAACTCTTAAACGAATTAACTGATTTTCATGAAACTTGGTATATAAACATTTAGACGTACAGGACACAGGATAGGCTATTTTTTTCTTTTTCGACGCGGACGAAGTCGCGGGCGCCAGCTAGTAATAACTAAAATGATGTATGGGAAGCTGTTATACCTCTTTACTCATGACGATGTAATTTTTTATCCCCACTTAATCCAGTGTGTATCTCCTTGGAAACAATGCCCTAACAATGCTGTGCAAACAAGCGTAGGTAAACCTCATTGGAATATAAAGGAGCATTTATAATACACAGTCTAATTCTGCCGTAGATGCGAACAGTAATTGCATCTACGTGCAATCCCGCAGTAATTATCTTTAGCCACAAGCGTAATAATATGGTGGACCGAGACAGTGCTATTAGATTCCAAGGTAACGAGTATTATACCTTCATACAACTAGGTACGTGAAACATACGTTGAACAACGTGAACAATGTATTGACAAAGACAGAATTGTTAAAGTAAATCTTTTAGTACGTAATAAAAATGGCATAATGTATAATGTAAAATGACTCATAATATATATATTGATAATTGAAATTAGAAGAATGAAAGTTGGATCCCTTTTTAAGAAAATTGCGCGGACTTCAAGTGTGTAAATTTTGGTGCACTTTCGATGAAGCTAAATATTACTCTTACTGGCTGCTGCCCGTGACTTCGCCCGCGTAACTTTGTAAATTATATACTAAAACCTTCCTCGAGAACCACTCTATCCATTGGTGAAAACAAGATGAAAAACGGTGCAGTAGTTTTTGAGTTTGTAGGAGGACTTTCTATGTAAGGATATGTAAGGATTAATAACGGCGACGTTGAACTGGGCGACCTTGTGTAAATAAAATTATGTAACGTGACATAATATTGTTAATTAAAATGCCATATAATGGTAACACTACAACTTTTTTGTTTATAAGTTTGAAACTGAAAAAATATCATATAAAATCTTAATTGAGGTAGCAAAACAATCCAAGTGGTATACTTATGATTATTTACCCTGTTTGACTATATTACTTTTTAGAGTTCTTTAGCGTTATTAAGCGCAATGTTGAAATTTAAGAAAGTAATTATATTTAATATTTTAAGTTGACTTATAAAATGACTATTTAAAATTGCTTAAATTGCAAAAAATGAATAATATAATCGGTGACATCGCCGGTCAAGTTCACGCGCCACGTGCTGCCAAACAAGGTTACCAAACGTTCAGAAGCAATTTATCAGTGGCTTACTTCTAATCAGCACTTTATCATTTATTTTCAATAGCACCGCAAAATGTTATCTACTTATTTGTACATTTTCTTGTTAATTGTATAATAATTGGTGTTGCTTAAAAACCGTTATCATTTTTAATTTTATTATTCCTGTAGGTAATTTTTTGTATAAAATATATAATTATAATAAACAACTAAGTAGATATATGCAACAATTTAATTAGTAGATAATTAATTCCCTCGTTAATTTTCATTTATAATTAGTATATAAAATCTGGATAAATTTTTGTGACGTCCGTATTGACTTATGTGATTATATTTTTCATAGCAAAAATAAATAATAAATAGGTACCTATTATAAATGGAATTCGCTTCCCGGGGTTGTCTGTTTCTCCGCTAACTTCTACTTAACCATCCAACGGTTTGCACTAATGGATAAAGCGATCTACGAGGAAAGTTTGTGTACATAATTGCAGGTAAAAGTTGCATCCGGGTCAAGCTGGGCGGGCCGCTAGTTTTAAATAAATTATTAAATGATAGCTTTAAATGGTTTTATTAAATGAAATGCTAACTATTACATTTACCTCACCTAACCTAAATCTACTTAACTGAAATCAGCCCGCACGGTCCGCGGCAAGCTTCACTAGATACATTTGATGTTTTTGTCTGACCTACAATCGGACGCACATCAAATGTCACATAAAAATGGTCCTTGAGTGTAGTGAATAAACTCCCCTTCTGATCGAACGGTACGGTAACTTGCGTCGTTTCCTCTTCGAGGGTTGCGTGCCGGCGTGGCGTACGCATGCGGCTCGCCCCATTCGACCCCCGGCAAAATGGCGGAGTCAACATGGCCGCCGGGCAGCCGCAGGGTGATCTACACCTCTCTTCCCGTGACACAGCACGCTGACACGAATCCCCGACGCGCTTTACACCTTGACACGTATACGGAAATCAACCGTGTGATCGATTCACAGTTCACGGCGGACGCACTAAGCCGGGCCCGTACGAAACGTGCGTGCAACAAGTGATATCACTGAAAAATTTAAACGCATAAACACTCGCATCGTTTTCAGCCAGTGATGTGATTGTGGGTCGTTTTTAAATATAGAACGTGCCCTTTTCGTGGCTGGCGGCGCGGGTGAGCCAACCGGCGGGTGACGTCGAGCCTGTACACGTTCCCCGCGCCGCAGAACGTCAACAGTGCTCCGTCACACACACAAATTATATAAACACAAGTCAAATCCATCCAGACCAGTGACAATTGCATGCAATACAGACAGAGTTTTAGCTCGAGTGTTAGTAGGGTATCTTAAGTGTAAATAACATTTGACTCAAGTATATTCGTTCAATCAATGAGACGATATTATGACGATAACACGAGTAGATACACAATGCAGAAAGCGTGACACTACATAACCAGTCCAGTAGCGATCGAGCTCTCGCGTGAGAAGCCCACAGCGCACGTGTATACGTCAAGCGCTATAAAATTTACCGCCATTCGTAGAGACGGTATCTTTTAGTTGACTGTTTTGTGCCGGTGTGTTGTGATAGTACGAGAGAAAACAAATGCATACGCGAAGACAGTGCGTACGGGGAGTGGTCAGGAGACGCAGCCGGCGAAGGGTGCCGCGATAGCCGTGATATGTTGACATTCGTCTTCGCTGTGTGGTCAGCGGCGCGCGCGCTAGGCTGGACGTACGACTTAGTTGTGACGTCGCCTGAAGCTGATGAGCCACCTGTGTTACCACGTTTGCGATCCGCACGTGCCTCCAGTGATCTTTCAACGCTCAGTACAACTACCACCAGCTCCAGCCAGACCAGTAGCTCAGACCCTAAGAGGTCCTTGAATCTATATCCGCTTTCCACAATTATTAATTGAAATCGCTGTCCGCGTCTGCCTGTTTCTCCGTTTATTTACTTAAACCACAACCCAGGTTTTTGATTTTGATACGGTTTTCACTAATGGAAGAGCGATCAAAGAGAAAGGTTTGTGTATATAATTTGTAGAAAACATGCGAAGCCGGAGGCGGGCCTAAATACTCGCGCTGCAAAACACATTTCTCTTATGCATGTAAAAAATTTAACACTACAGACTAGCAGGTTTAGATTCTCTCACATTTTTCTTGATCGTTAAGCAAATAGTCATTATTTTTAATCCTGATATCCAGTTATTTTTAATCCTCCAATATTTTAATCATTATTTTTAATCCTGACATCCAATTATTTTTAATCCTTCAATATTGTAATAATTATTTTTAATCCTGCCCTACATCTCTGAATTTCGTTTGGACTCGTTGGCAGACCGAGACTAGGCACTACTAGACCGAGTCTACCACCGCTACCCAAAGGTCCTTGAATGAGTCAACTTTGATTATACCCTCGGAGACACACAACGGCCGTAGAGAGTTATTAGAGCGTATGACACCGATATTAATTTAGCGGCAATGAAGGGGAAGATTCTGTTACGTACAATGTATTGAACGTTTATCAGGCGACGCACATTATTGATCTTTTTAATAACTTACGAAATTCTAACGCAATCTAGCGACTTGTACGTGTTACGTGTGGGTCCCGTAAATTATTTAAAGGAATTTTTATGTACTGTAAACAAATAACCATAGGAGGTAATGGTGCTTTCACATAAAAGCCATTTATTTGTGTTTAGCAATTTGGTACAGCTTGTTCCCACCTGTTCCACGATTTCGTTCCCAGCAGCGAATCCAAGAGTAATATTGAATAATACGGCTCCAAAAACTTATCGGCTACATATTTTAACACTTTTAAAAACCTCATACATTTTTTTCATGCACTCCCAACGTCTTTTATTGTATACGACTATTATCTTTTATAAAAAAGTTAATTTAGCAAATATTAAACACTCGCTGTGTCCCGTGATTTCATCAGCCACTTATTCTAACGATCATAGCGTGATGATAAATAGCCTATAATCTTTCTCAAGAATAATAATTCCGGTTTAAAGAAACATAATTTGAAAATTAATATTCTTCTTTAATTATAATGTATAAAAAAGTATGAAATACCTACTAATCATTCTATTGCGACCCTGTTTATTTGAGGGGCTAATTCTAATAATTGTTGTTGAAGCGATTATCAAGATGAAGCCCCAACAATAGATTTATGGTTCGATTTCCGTATAATGTTGAATGCGTCACTGAAATTAATATCATCAAATATTTATCAGTAAATGATACGACATTATCTTTTGACGACATGACAATTCAATTTTATATAATTTCTTAATGTTTTATGAAAAAGTAAATGAGTTCCAAATGTCAAATTAAATGGTGAATGTGAGTGTAAATGTGACATGAAGAAATCACTTTTTAAATATAATCTAAAATGGAATGGAAAGACAATATAAATGATAACACCATTTGGTGCCTACAGCTGTGTGTAGAGAATGTTTTATATTGAAAAACCCTCTAATAGAGGTTTTATAAATGAATATGTTTATGAGGATTGACTTTTCCAAAAAAAAACTGAAGTTTTATTTGATAAAACTTTAGAGCAAAATAGTAAACTAGCGGTTGTACGCGACTTCGTCCGTGTAACGTTATATAGATTTCTATAGGTGAAATAATTTTTAAAATCGGTCTAGTAGTTTTTCAGTTTATTCATTACAAACATACAAATCTTCTCTTTTTATACTATTAGTAAGTATGAAAGTATAATATATATAAATTGTAGTAATAAGCTTTAGAGTATATAAACTATGAGTAATCCTGAACACATAGGTTATATTTTCCAAAGTTTACTATAGTGTATGTGTTCAAGATAAAATATAAGCTGTATTTTATAGATACTTACGCGGATAAAGTTGCAGGATGAATATTTACATGATGATTTTTTGTATATACAAATTACCTAAATTTCTAATTGGGCATTTCAATTTATTTCAATCACTGTTTCCAATAAATATTAGATAAGATTTAAAAGCGTTTAGAAGAATAAGACGGAATGAATAACGAAATACATCTTCGATCCAATATCTAATTTCCACAAATCGAAAATGCCATTTGACATTCCTGAATCGCAAATTGAACTCAGAGCGACAGGAATATGAGAAGAGGAATGGTACAGGAAAAAATATATTGAATGTATTGATATTTATTATTTATTTTATATCAGCAACTTTACCGTCTTAAGTCAATTGGAAGCGTATTTTAATAATATACTTTATGCAATAAGTACTTAGTAATAACTGATTTGATTAATTATAACAAAATTACATAATTTTATAAAATACATAATTTTTACCAAAATACAATATAATCCTAACCTTTATATAAAATTTCAGTGACCTACAGGTATCACTTCGAATAATAATCATCTTAATTTCAGACCATAGTTAGGACGTCCACTGCTCGACATATGCGTTTCAGATAATTTTCCAATAAGACTGGTCACAAGCAGCCTGGATCAAGCGAATCATGATACAATTATTGTAATAGTATACTCATATATAAGGGGATCTTAATTCAATTATTAATACTTATGGATGCATTATGAAGGCAGAATTTTTATTTGATTTGATTCAACCAACCAAACGTCGCCAATCATAACAAGGAAGAGACTTCCATCAAACTAACGCTATAAACGAGATTATAAAGAAAAATAATATGTATATACGTTTTGTAGAAAATTTATAAAATTTTCTATATTATATTGTGTTCTTGAGGCGTGGAAATAAGAATGGGATGGGAATAATTTCAATTTTTTTTATAAACACACCTATCAGGAACATTATTACATATTATAACTTATAATTGTCGTACTCAAATATTTAAATTTACAGATTTGATAAAACGTATTAATTAACCAAGTCACCAATCATAGTATTTAAGAGGTAATGGAGTGAATATTAACATTCTTTCACCGCAATAGAAGTGCAACAGAGCTTGAATCTTGATAAAGAAGCTTCAGATTGTTCTGGGATAAATGTGAATCTTGAAAAGAGCCACTCTATCGAAACGACTCGAGATAGATTTTTCGTTTGAGTATTGTTTTAGAGATTCCAATCGCGTTGTCTTTAAATTCAATAACTATATGTATAATAAGGAGAATGCTGATAACTATTGGCCTACTTATATACCATGGCTAGTATATATTTACCAAGAGTTTGATAAGATAACAACTCTATTGAGTAAAGTTTCATGTAGTTTATGCTATTATCAAATTATTAATATTATTATTTAAGCAAATAAAAAAGACAATTGTCACCGATTGACATTTGTCGAAAATATTTTAAATATAGTGTAATGAAATATAGCGAATTATATCAGAGCACACTGCCAGCAGTTACCAGCAGGCTATTATAATGTGTCTCTTACCTTCACTTTACCACCGATATTTGCCTACCAAGTGTTCATTCATACGCATTTTTCAATTTAAGAATTTAATTCAAAAAACTTTTAAGAATTATTGGTTTAATTAATTTTTTGTGGGACTGTTAAAGTTGTGATTAACTACATACATATATTTGGATTTGTATACATATTACATTTGGGTTAAGTGTCGCCGGCAGGATTTAATGGGTTATACCGCTCTTGCAGTGGATCCCTTAAATAACTTGGGTTGTGCCCTTGTTTTAAAAACCCTTGTGTTGTAGATCCTCTTTACAAGTGGATGTGATTCAAAGCGCCTTGCCTCGAATCTTTAGGGCCAGGATATTCGAGCGCAGCAGGTACTTAGTAGACATAAAAAAAACTGTTTTAAGAAAAAGTAGCCATTCTAAACATCACTACTTATTTTTTGACTTTTTTTCGTGAGTAAAAGTGTGATATTTTAATTACGACCCGATTTTTTTTTCTTTCGAAGATATAGCTAGTGTCCCGCTCCCGGCTTAGCCCGTATGCAATGTTTTTATATACCTACACAAACCGTCACATTTTTTCAAACTTTCAAAATTCACAGTAATATAGTATGGAGCCATTACTGTGAATTATGAATTTTGAAGGGATAGGGAAATGGCCATTTCCCTATCCCTTCCGAATACCTTATCCTTAATCCTAGTATGATAGGCAGCGCACATCAACACCGGTGGCGTTGCTTGTGTTATAGGCGACGGTAGCCACTTACCATTAGGTGGACTGTGAGCCTGTCTGTCGACCTTGACATAAAAAAAGGAAATTATTCACGCAAAGGCGTTTGTAGATTTCATTTGATCGTGGGGTTTTATTCATTAAAATTTCATTATTGAGGTCGTTGTGTGTCTCTAGCGCGAATTAAAAACTCGTATTTCAATTAACGATTCATTTAAAAGCAAATTTAATGACACAGTTTCAGTTTATTTTTAATAGATGTATTTCGTACCGCTTCAAAATAAGTACCTACTGCAGGTTTTTATGGTAGTTTAGTACAGCTATTGATACGGAAATCTCGCTTTTTATAGACGAATATTCAAATACTAAACGTCAAGCAGACGTAGAGTGGTTTCTAAAGTTTTTAATGATTTTCTTTAAAAAAATCGTATCAAATAATAATTTGTCATGATGCGGGAGAATATTTTATTCCAATTGATGTGTTTTGCCATAAAGACACTTTGCTACCTAGTTTTAAAATCTACGAGTGACAACTTTGCTAACTAGTCCTTTTGCTTGGTAGTCATTGTAATATTAGGCTTTCTGCTGATTGTTTTACAGATCTGGTCATTATAAATATTATAATACTAAGCCTTATACTAATACTAAGCATTATACATAATTTCCAATACGAATATTCCATTAATTCGCACAATTCGATATTCATAATTTGTTGTAGCATTTTGTATTCTGGTTAATCGTGGGACGATATAAAATCAATATTTCATTCTCAGTACAAACATCAATTTGTTTGATTCGAGTTTGATGAAGGCCCTGATAATTATAAATATTATTAATTCAACTGTTATAACTGCACACTAGGAGAATATAATTACACAATTTTGTTTGAGGAATTTAATTACAAGGGACTTTTAAAAGAGTTTTATAAACTCAAATTTTCTTTATAAATCTATGGCAGGTATTCAGATAAAATAAGAACTAAAGATAGAGACCTGTGGACCGCAGAGTAAAGCATATAAAACTACACCTTTGCAGTGTAACATACACGGTTACATTTTAATAAGGTGACGCGTTAGTTTGATTGCACAAAAGCAATCAAACTAACGCGTCACCTTATTAAAATATATAGTGAAAATGCC
This sequence comes from Synanthedon formicaeformis, assembly GCA_945859745.1. Taxonomy (NCBI): domain Eukaryota; kingdom Metazoa; phylum Arthropoda; class Insecta; order Lepidoptera; family Sesiidae; genus Synanthedon; species Synanthedon formicaeformis. Next base: position 6,692,849 of record OX243959.1, on the reverse strand, counting down.
GAATTGCGTATTGAAAGGGTTTAAAACCCTATATTCAAAAAATAAAAAGTTTGATTTAATCACATTTCACACGTAAGTAAACTTGGAAAGCAATATTATCAATAATAAAATAAAAACATGTATGCTATAGCTTGGAACATAAAATCTTTGAGTAAACGGCCTACGCCCACAACATATTTATAAAACCGGCTTCACTATGTTGTCCGCAAAATTCTATCTATAAGTTATTATTTAGTCTGAGGGCGGATACGATTCCCACTGCAATAGGTAACAACATACGTCGCTTCTGTAACAGTGTATGTCGTATATGATTCAAGAGGTCTGGTATGGATTGGTGGTAGTTTTCATAATGATATATTTAGGTGGAGCGAAGCGCCTAGACGTTGGAGCGCCCGTGGAGCCTCTCGTAGACCTCTGCGAAGACCGCCTGTTTCCGCAAGACGGCGGACTACCGGCAGGTAGCTATCGTCATTCGTCGTCTTGAAGCTAATTTTCTCAACTAGACCCTTCTTGTGATTGTAAATTAATGAGATTATTTATTTTATATTATAAACATCCACCTATGATTTCTCACCAAAGGTTTTTCCTTTTCATTTTCATTAAAAGTTTCAATCAAGTCCGTTCAACAGTCACAGGATTATATTTCGTAAACTAATTTAGTCTCGGTTGCATTGATATTTATTTAATTAAAACGACAGATATTTAAAATACCATACACTCATTTGCCAAAACCCGGTTTAAAAAGGGATTTAATATTACATTTGAAATTTTGAATATTTTACCGGTTTTGATATAAAAGTACCGTGATGTTTAAAAAAGTACGTTTCAAATTCAAATTTTTGACCGATTTTTTTTAAAGAAAAATTTTTTTTTGTGGTTACCCAATCTCTTCCTAATCCCATATACATACATAGTAATATTTATAAATATAATATTTTTGAATTTACTCCTAAATATCTTTATCTCTAAGATGTTAATGAAAATGTTTATAAAACCCTTTAATAGGTTGTTATATAAAACTCTCAAGTTACTTTTAAATCCAATCAGTCTATTTTTACGCCTGATCTTTTCTCCCTTATCTGAGAATTTCTTTGTTTTAATCTTAAACAAAGGTTATCTGAGTCCAATTTTTTAAAACAAACACACATTTTTATCCTAATAATCATTGATTTTCTTACAAAATTCCTCGATTTCGAATAGTTAACAATAAATAGTTTGAATTCTTGAAATTTAAGAGTCGGGGTACATTAAATGTTAAAAGAGTCATATTGCGAACATACTTTGTGAAGGGTAAGAGACATAGTTGAAAAGGTTTTGTCAAAAGGCAGGTTCAGTGGCTAGCAGGACCGATGTCAGACATGTCAAAGGGTCGGAAGCGTCACGCGAGTGGCCCGACCGCGGGTACATTCCACAACTTTGAAAATCACATTTTCCGCTCGAGCGAGCTTGATGGGAGCCCGCCATTCGAAATGTGACGCCGATACTGACTTGGATCTGTACGAAATTCTCTTTATTGCCTCACTATACAAAATAAATGCTGCGTCGTTTATCAATATCTTTCTTTTATTTTTTATAAAATCAAGGCACCGCTTGGCCGCGATCTCACTTGATGTAAGATGCAGATTCGGCCAAAGGTGGACCACGCTTACCTAGTAAGTGCCCATTTACCCTAGATTTGAAGACCCCGAGGTTGTAATTTCGAGGAAACACGGACGCAGGCATTGAGTTCCACTCCTTAGCAGTAACAAAACTGCTTAACTAGTTACTTAGCATTATTAAAAACATGTAGTAATTATTTCCAACTAGCTGTGCCCGTGAATTCGTAAGTGTTGAAAAATAAGAAATATAGTTAATAACACCTGTTATAACGACTGACATCTTCGCTGTTTCGACAGCGGTGCCGATTTTTTTTTATATTTATAAACGATCCCTCTGGAACTTAACATTTTTCTAGGATAAAAGTATCCTATATGTTAATCCAGGTAATAAATGTATGCCAAATTACATGGAAATACGTTCGGCCGTTTTGTGTGATCGAGTAACATTCAAACAATCATACAAATTTTCGCATTTATAAAATTGAGAATTTTTCGCATTTATAAAAATACAATTGCTTATTTTTACTAGGCGCCCACATTAATATTAATTCCGTGTAGTACTGAATATTTTTGTTTGCGTTGATTATACTTGTTCAGGGTGTTATTTGGACATTTAATTTTCTGCAGTAGAGTTCAATTTAGTAGAGACCTCTCGCGGAAATGCCCCGTACTACACAGATCGAACTACGTTGGTTGAACAAGGGCGCCAGGTGTGAAAAGTTCCACAGTTTTGAGGTAGAGGACGCTGCGATGAAATTCTCAATTGCGAAGGTTCTTTTTAAATGTGTGTATGTATGTATGTTCCTTTTGGACTCCAAAATTTTCAGACTAATTCAGATTAGTCCAACGGGTGATCCTGTGAAGTTTGATAGTGATCGGATAAGAAAAATGGACGCGGATAAAACCTAGTATATTCTAAATAAGGAATTAATCTGTTTTCTATCTAGCATAAATAGAAAACTAACTGCCTACACTGTCTGCTAGATATAATGTGCAATTTGAAACTTATATTCTTACCAAAAGGTCTTAACCATTATCTGCCGCTATAAAATTAACACACCTAAACCATATTTGTCTCTTCCAGCGTATTGCATTAATTAGATTATAAATAATTAATGAATCAATATGCGTCAATACATCGTTGGGATTAAAATCTCATTAAACGGCGCGATAATATAATTCTTTGTTGATATCTTCGGCAACGACTACGATTCGCTGACGATAAATTCGCAATAATCTATAATTATTGCTCATTAAGTTATTATACACGACCGATTGCGTGTGTGCGAACATTAAGTTACGATTTAATTATATCAAACCTTTTTTAATGCATATACCTATTAGGTAGGTGTACAGGCTGATTACAATTTTAATAAAGTTTCATTATAAAGTTTGCCACTCGACAAAACTTAGATCACTCTTTAATTAATTAAGACGACGAAGTTTGACGATTGCCGCATCTGGAGATTAATTAATTAATTAGATTTAAATTTGTATAGTATGAGTTTTAATGTGTGACGTCATTTGTTTCAGCTTCGATGTGGAGAACGGCGGAGGTGCGGGGGGGCCGGGGGGTGCCCGGTCCCCCCTCGAAGGGGGCTCGCCCTCCACCGCTCTGGTCCTCCAAGCGATGCCGCAACGCCGCGAGTCCTTCCTGTACCGCTCAGATTCCGATTTCGAAATGTCACCAAAGTCAATGTCGAGGAACAGCTCGATCGCAAGCGAAAGGTACGTTTCACGTTTGACAATTTATATATGTCGTTAATTAAGAGATCGTCCTACGTGAGTGAACGCGACGCGAAATAGTTGCGATCCAACGCGAAGCGACTACGTGAAGTAGATGTGAATGAAGTTTTCGTCTCGTTCGCTCACAATATGTTAGGTTAATGTCTAATATAACAAGGTATATATATAATACATAATTCGAAATTATATACCAACCCCCGACATTTTATTGAACCTAAACACGCTATATCTGTTGTAAGATGCTTCAGCATTAGGTCAATGATACCATGTCATTTATATACCACTGAACTGAAGTAACAGTATGTAAGCCAAATTTCGTATCAAACGAACCTTTGAAAGTTAGTGAGATCACTGAGACCCCTTTGTCAACTAGAGTTGGCAAAAGCCTCAACAGATCTTCATAAATTATACAAAAATTATAGCTAAGAACTGTCTTGATCAGACAAATACGCCAGACACACAGATACAAAGATCAAACTTAGGTATAACACCCCTCTTTTGTGTCGGGCGTTGAAGGTTTAAATTCAACAATCGGCTCTAACAACTCAATAAAAATTCTAAATTTTAAATCATTTTAAAGGAAATCAACCACAGATGTCGTTTATAACTTTAACGTTTTTTAAATGGATATCTTATTTATAAAAAAAGATTAGATATATTTTCGACGAGTAACCATAAAAATGTAAATTAACACAACTTTGTTGAGAATAATACAAGGAAAATTGTGTGATAATAGTAATTTGTTACCCCATAACTTTAAAACTACTGCGCTGAATTTACTGCAAATCTGTTCTTGAACAGAGTACGATCATATTTATCAATAATATCTAATGTAATTCGATATATTAAAGATCTATACACTTGGTTAGTAAGTCTCTTCAAAAGATTTATTTTCAGAATTACTTTTAAGAGGGAAGAATAGTACGTACTCGTCCATACAAAAAGAGAAAATGTTTTTCCACTTCTAAATCTCCGTGATTTTTTTTGTATGTTATTGATACAGTGAAAGACTAAGTTTATAGGTTTTCCTTTTTTCAAAATTTGCAATAGATTCAAACTTATTTAACCTCAAATAACTTAATTTTTGTAAAATTTTTGTAATTAAAACTTTGTCGAATTAAATCGTTTGTTTTATAAAAACAATCTAATTTTTTTTTTTTAAAAAAGCGAAACCTATAAATCTAGAATATATTATGCTGAAACGATCGACACGAAAATCAAAGTGATTTGTTAAGATTTAGTTAGTGGAAACTTTTCTCCCGAAATGGAAATTTCATCAAAAAAGTACCTATTGTCAGTCGCGAGCTGCAACGCTCTCTATCGCACGATTGCCCCGGGGCAAGAGCGCACGAGCGACAGCATGTGTTTTCCTAAATACCTATTTCGTTAGGATCGCAAAGCTATACTTCCCTCTTAATTTAAACAGGAGATTTTTTTTTTAAACATTTTAGTCAATTTTTAAGGTTAATAAACGATTTATTATATGACAAAAATAGGCATAATAATTAACTTCCTATATTAAAAACATTTGATTACAAAATATATATACCGAAATATATAATACAAAATATATATTGATCACACAATATATTTTAACATATTATATATTGATAAAACACTAAACTACGAAACATGCATGAATATTTATGCACAAAAAAATTGACCCAAAATGTTCAACATCGTGCATAAGAGCGTGGATTGAAGTCGAATACAGATTCCAATGGCTACCTACCTAAAGAGCTCAGAGATAGTTTAAAAAAGAATGATCCTATTAATAAAAATAGCCCATTTTCTTTCTTGAATAGTTTCTTCAGATAGTTTTCTTGAAATAAAAATCTATTTCCCAGATTTGAACTGTACAGTCCCAGACTGTACAGTTGAACAAAAACTTTTTTAAATGTCCACTTCATTAAGGGTAAACATTATATGACATGGTCATTGGTCATACAACAGACGTGCATAAATGTGTAATATAAAAAAATAGCGGAAAAGAAAAAAGTAGTTTGTGATTATTGTGTCAATAAACACAAAATTACTTACTATCTAATATTATTCATTCAAAAATTTAATGAACTGCGCTTTACGGATTCTATATAAAAAGTGTTACATTTTTATATTTATATTTATTTTGTTAAATAATATAATAGAAGCTATAATTCGGCAGACAATTACACCAATCGTATGACTTGAAATAATACCCAAGACTGGATGTAAGACCCAATACATATACAGAATAAAATTTTGCCAGGAAACAAATTTGGGACCCTTAAATCTGCTAGACGAACACTTTTACCCATATTCAAATTCAAATTCAAATCATTTATTAGATGTAAGTTTTTACAAAACATTTATCTTCGTCAAAATTACAAACTACCACCGGTTCGGAAAGCATAGAAGTATAATTCCAACAAGTAGGTACTTTTACCACTCAACCACTCCATTCGAACGGGTTTAGTGAATATGATAATACAACGAATTCTAGAAGTAAAATAGATAAAGTGGTACCTACGTAACATGCAGCTATTTAACAAATACACATATTTAAGTAGTACTTCCCTACAAAATACATACAAACATTATAAAAAACAGCCAGTATTGTTGAATGCGAATAAAAAATTGTTAACGTTGTAAACGGTTTTTGAAAATATACATTACACATATTACACGTGTTCACGATTCAGTGTCAAGGACGCATAAACAAAGTAAGATAATATTTTGATTTTTATCACCTACTTTATATGTTGTGTACAAAACTAACATTCGAGTAGAGCTTACTCACAAACGCCTACGAACAAACTTCAGACTGGCGATAGCATGCACTCCTATATAAAATTCGTACCCGCATTGTGTCGTCTGTTGCTTGAAATTTAACTTTTTTGTTTCACAGTGGAGACGATAAGTGCCATGTGGTACGAACTATTTAAAGGCTCATTTGCATTAGTCCACGACTCTAACCGGCCGACTCCAAATAGATCGAAAGCATTTTAAACTATGCACTCGTTTGGTACTCGTACCTGTACACGTAGTATTTCGGTATTCGCTCGTGTAACTTTTTTATTTGTAAACCTATTGGTATAAAAGAAACACATACGGAAAGAGGGATAAACAGGGAACGTTTGTATATATATTATAAAAATTGGTAACTACTAGTATAAAATAAAGCCGCTGTCTATTTCTCCGCTAACTTCTTCTAAACCACCCCAACAGATTTTAATATGATTTTCACTAATATAATGAGGAAGGTTTGTGTATTTAATTTACAGAAACAAAATGGCATCCGCGCGAAGCCGCGAGCTGTTCGCTACTATTACATATAAGTTTTATTTCACCTAATGTCCATCTTTCTAAATAAATCCCAAATTCATGTAAAAGTAATCTTAAAGAGTAGGCTACCCTTTTGACAGCTTAGTTTGACAGCGTATTAAAGCGGGTAAACGTTTTGAAGCATTTCTTGTTTCGATATAATCTCGTTTAACTTAAGTAACGTTTGATGTTTAACATTTGAATCGCTGACATTTTCTGTCAAAGAACAATTTTCGATTATAAATTAATTCTGCTTTTCGATATGACATGACAAACAAAGTGCTAAAGTGCTTGATGTACTTATCAACATATGTTGTCCATATACTAACCAAATAGGTTGACCAGCAATGAATATTTATATTGTTTTAAATATGACTTAAGTTTTTATGTTTTAATTAAAAACTTCATGGGTGGAGATAGAACCGTTCAAAAAGCGTTTCATATGGAAAATATAAAAATGAATAAAAAGAAGGATTCCGATTAGATGAATTCAAATTCGCAACTTGACTATATGATATTTATTTGAATGTAGAACGGACGCCAACAACGTCATATACGAGTAAGTACGAGCTTCTCGCTCCCGGGTACACCCCGAATGCATTTTTTTTAATAAATAAAAAAAAAACAATCCTCGTTAATTGCTCGTTTAATTTTATCGTTTATCCCTCTTTCCATTAGTGAAAACCGAATCAAAATCCGTTGGGTGGTTTAGAAGTAGAGAAACAGACAGACGCGGACAGTGTCGGCAACTTGGTTGTAAATTTGATTTTCTCATATTATACATTTTTAAAAACTTTCCATGAAAAATTACTGATGCTGAAAACTGCATCAAAATCCGTTGCGTGTTTTAAAAAGAGTTAGCGGATATACGGACATACATACACGGAAAGCGTCTTCAATTTATACTATGTATTTTACTCGTATGTCGAAGATAATCTCCGAAACCATTGCACCTTTGAAAAATTCTTTCACTATTCTAAAGGTACATAATTCCAGATGGACATAGAGTATATAATTATGTATGCTAATCCCCCCCCACTCCCCCAAAGCCGGGACGCGTCAGTAATATTTTCTTGATACCACGTGGCCCGAGTGCTTCGTCCGATTGATCGGACGATGCGCCCTGTTGAGTAAAGAAGACTACTGCAAATGAGCCGTGCTATTGCCATAGCCTCTACAGAGCCTGTCACAACACTATTCCAGCACAACATTCTTTCGGTGTTAAGCTCGAACTACCTCGCTTAGGTGGCATAGTTACGTCCTTATGAGACTTTAATGTTTCTTTCTTTTCCTTATTATTTAATTGCTTGCAGATTCAAGGAGGCCGAGGCGGCACAGCTGGACAGAGCGTACGTATTTACCTACGCACATTTCAATAGCATGTTGCTTCGGTTAAAAATACTGTCTCGGTTTTCTTGGCTTGCTCTTTTTTATCGCTTTCACTGTCTGTTTATTTTTTATTTTTATAAATATATCTTCCAAAGATTCCTTAGATGTGTAGCGAGTTTTGTGCTTTCCACTTTGTACCTAACGTTAAATTTTTAACAATGAAATGTGTCGGCGAAAAGATGGAAGGTGCGTATTTTCACTTAGAAATATTCTTTTTCAATTTGAATATTGTCATACTTTTGTACAAAGTATTTGTTGTAGCGAAGTAGCTATGAAGCTGGTTTAAATAGTCTTGCACACTAGGTAGGTGTTTTAAATTTACTTACCCAACAGCAGATTATTGTACAAATTGTGTCTTCAACATTAATCTTTCGATTAATTCTTAATTAGGATTTTTTAATGTTAAGGTCTATAGACAGGCTGACAGTCCACTTAATGGTAGGTGGCTACCGTCGCCTATAACACAAGCAACGGCATAGGTGCTGTAAGTGTGCTGCCGACCATAGAAGGATTATGGATAAGGGACAATGATTAATAAAATTTATTAATCAAAGGGATAAGGGGTAATGGGCTCTGGCATCACTCACCAAAACACAACAGCAATGTTATTTCACGGTGTTTTGATATAGGTCCCATGTGTCCGCAAGATTCGCCCGAATTATTTGATTTACCGTAAGAATATTGTTACAATATATTAACAAATAAATGAAATAAGAAGTAACAAATAACAATGAAAATGAAAAGAGACTAATGTATTATTCAGTTGATCGTTAACAGAAAATACTATTTAAAGGAATAGTAGGTAACTGTTCAGTGATGCCTTGTTATTACAAAAGCGGTCATCTTTCTGTTTGGTTCAAAATATTGTTCCTAAGCTTTTGAGTCTTAGCTAGTTCTTAGCCAGGAGTACCTACGTCAAATAAAAAGGGACCAAAAGATGTCATTCGTCTATAATCCTATATACATATTCATTTTTTTATTGTCCTTCTAATGTTTACCTAGAAACACGTTACGTAGTACGTACGTGACTTTGTCAAATGTTCGCACAAAATGCTAACCAACAAACGACATTTATTATGTTGCTGCAAATATTGAGTCTTTTGTTTTATAGTTGTAAAAACAACTAAATAACTCCTACATTGAACTGAACATTGTATTTGGAATAGTTTCCTTTTTTAAATTTTTAACAAAACATTTGCGGCCAGTAAATAAATATGTTCAGCCAGAGTTAGAGGAAGGTAACATTACCAGGCAATATCCGCAATATTTCCCCGGGAACGCTCGTTTCGCTAGTAAGCGCCTAGTTGTTTGGCGAGGAAGAATTTTATATCAAGATCCCTTTTATTTCTTTCATGAACCATTGTTTATTTGAAAACAATATTTTGTATATTATTTTAGTATTTTATAAAAATACTGGCTGCTGCCCGCGACTTCGTCTGCGTATATAAAATAGATGAAAACCTGTTCTCAGACCAACCAAGTGTATGTACATTAAATGTTTCGGACGAGTATGGCGACTAACATTGTGACACGAGAGTTTTATATATTAGAAAGAAAACCAAAAAAGTATTTACTTCACGTCCTAAGTATGTAACATAAGCACAGATTTTTTTTCCACATGCATCAGATCTATCGTTAAAAAAATAATCCGTCGTTTTAGCTATACGAACTCCTGCAAATTTTAATGAATTGTACCACATAATAACCAGCAGAATTGAAATTGTATATAGAAGAGGAATGAGTGGAAACATCAATCAATTTAAGTAGGTTCAGACTAAACAAAATAGTTACAATCTATGAATAAACGATAAGAAGATAATTTGAAACGAAGCTTTTTTTAAATCAATTATTTCATTTAACAATTTTGTGCATAAGACTATCAAAATTCAATTATAATATTATATGTGTATGTTATTAAATTATTTATTCAAGCTGATAAAGTATTTATTAAGTACCTAATAGATATACTATAAGTTTTCACTAAAAATTGCTTGGCATTGTTTAGTTTATAAAAGTCTTTTTTATTTATATGTGATGGTATTATATACCTATTGTATACATATTACCTATATTATATAGCTTACAGCACTGAGTTTTGTAAAGAAAGTTCTATATATTTTTTTAAGTGTTAAGGAAACGCCTCGCAGGCGTTTCCCTCGAAAACGTTAAATTGAGATCCATCCAGGGATTGAGAGAACACAATGTGCAATAATTTACAAAAGCGGCGCGACTATCGATCCATGGAAACATCCGAGACTGAAAGAAAACAATTAAACCGCACCTGTTCCGTAGGAAGCACCAGAAATCTATTTAGCAATAAATTAAATGCTTTTACTGGCCCTTCATTTCCACGTTGAACATTGATTACCGCCCATCGCTACCGCCAGTTTCCATCCGCGCCAAATTTAACCTCGGGCAAAGTCGCGAGCGCTCGGTGGCAGCCGGGCCAGCGAGTGGGACGAGCCGCCCCGCACCGCCCGCAACCCGCGGCCTGCGCTATACTACAGGCGCCCTGTCAACTCCGAGTCGGTCGAGTTGCCCACCTCCCATTGATAGTCCGCGCGGGCTGCAGACGGCACGACAGCTTCCATGCCCTCAGTCAATACACGCGATCAAACGTACTGTTTGCACCGGCTGAACCGGCATGAAGCAAACCCCTATTAAAATGTGAACCCTAATACATTGATTTTACGTCTCAAAAGCCAACCGCACTCGGCCCCCAACCAAGGTGATTTGTACGGCGACATAGTGCTTGGAAATAATTTAAATAAAAATATAGTGCATACACATAAACTGAGTGCAAAAGTAGTTGCGTTTTAGTTCAGTGTCGAGGTCGCTCACTGGTCTAACAGGTTGGCCCTAGTCAACACAACAGCTAACAGCTAATTTTGTGCCAAGGATAAGGCCTAATATTTACACAGTATCTATAGATTTATTTTATGAATGTTTACATTATTGATTACGTTTTTAGTGATGTTGAATATTGTTCGAGAGGCATAAACACTGGTTCAGTGCATTATTGATAAGGATGTCTGAACGAGATAGTGATATCAGCGCGTAAAATGTATGTCAAAGTGATAAAAGTTTTAAATTAAAAGATCATAGGGACTCGTATACAGTATTAAAGGTTTAACAAGATGCTTTGTACGACAATGATTACGTAATTGAGAACAAAGGAAGTAGTATACCAATATCAACTCGAAGTAAAGCACGAAACCTTACCATAGATACGAGTCGTGGTGAAGTCTCATTAAATTCTAAAAAAATCACAGCAAGTCTGCGAGGAGGGACAGAAAATTACAAGTCTGTAATGTAGATTGTCGAAGTAGCTTTGGCTGTATCTAGAAACATGCAACGTTCAGAGTCTCAGTCGGAGAACCTTGGTGCTGGTTGCGGAGGCGTGAACTTTATAGCCAAAAGTTCCGCTTCGGAACACAGCATGGCTACCGGTGTCTCAGGGAGTAGCAGTGGAGGAACGTTGCCTCGCACTCTTAGTACGAGCGTGCTCCGCATTAAAAACAGATCAACATTCTGGGAGAAGTTTTGGGATGAACGTGCTAGACGTGATGCGTAAGTAACATATGTATTAACCAAAAGTAACAACCAGCCCCTGTTTCTATGTACACAAATTATTCTTGTTTATCGCTCTTTTCATTTGTAAAAACTGTATCAAAATACGTTGGGTGGTTTAAAAGTAGTTAGCGAAGAAACAGACGTGACGGATTTATAAATATAACAAGAAAGAAATGTACTGTGAGTCAACCGTAACAGATAGAGATATCCCAACGCGAAGTTTTCTTTAGAAGAAGCAAGTGGAAAATCATAGATAGGCGGGCAAAGACTTTGTTTTATACGTATGAAAACAAGTTTTACACGTGTTTTAGTTGAGATGTCCTTACAAAAAATGATATGGCTGAATTTGCATATCTGATATACATATTAGTGCAAGGTGGGTGGTATGAATAAATTAGACTATAATTGAATGAGTATTTCTGATCACTTTGTTTCTAAATATTTGATCATCCTGACTTGTTCGTACTTGCATGACGTTCTCTTTATACCATTCTGTTACTGTTTATCACTATAATATTGATTTACGTGAGTCAAGATTTCAATTAAATTGGTCTACAATTTTACCTGTTGATCTTTGCGCTATCTTCACAATACAATAGGCTCATAATAGGTTCGTTCGAATATTATTTTATACTACTATTAGCATATAAGGAATTTCTACTACATTAATTGATTTATTTCACCACAGAAGTATGCATACTAAGTAATCAAATAAAAACTGTGTAATAGCGGTTCTGTAAACGGAAAGAAAGTAAACACTTCAAGCAGGCCTCAAGTGTCGAGACATATTGGAAACGTGTTTATTTTTGAATCGATTATTAAGTCAACTGAAACACCTTATAATAAATATTATAAATACATATATGGTAGTTAAAGAGTTCCCTAGTAGTAGTTGTAGAATTATATAGGTACATGATGTAACAGCTTGTAAATGTCTTATCGCCGCGCCGGACAGAACCACGTGCTTATTTTCGGGCCTTCACTGACGCAATACACCCATTTCATGAGATATATTAAATCACTAGCTGGTGCCCGCGACTTTGTCCGCGTTGAAAAAGAAAAAGTAGCCTATCCTGTGTCCTGTACGTCAAAATGCTTATCTACCAAGTTTCATAAAAATCTGTTAATTCGTTTAAGAGTTATAGAGGAACATATGTACATACATACAGAAAAAAATTCTAAAAATCGTCAATTTAGTTTCAGTATCATCTATAGAGCTTATAAACACGATATCTCTGAAAACAAAGTAACTTACTCCATGACCTTCCCTTACAGATTTATTATTAGTATTGAATATACAGAGGAGTTAGCGGATATAAAGTGATTTTAATTGATACTATGTAAGGATATCTAATTTTTAATACAACGATATGTTGTACTAACAACAACGACAGTTCACTTATAAAATCTTTATAAATACACCATTGAAATAATTCGCAAAGTCAAGGAATTGTAAGTAGCAAAGTTTTCGAAATATCTTCTTAACGTTCCCTGCAACTTTGTAAGCCTCTTCATTGCCAAAGATTTCGCTACTTCTATATCAAAGAAAATAATCGTTTAAAATATCCACTTAATTCCTTCTGAATGTAATAAGGTAATTTGTGCTTGAGCTGTAGGTATGTTTTTCATTACAAATAAAAAATAAAACTAAACATTTTAGAGGGTCACGTGTCTATCCACTAGAGTTTAAGGTATCACTTAAATGAAAAGCAAAAGCAAAATTTAATCTACCTTTAACGAGGAAAATGACTGGTGAATCCCAAAAAACTCTTAACTTGGATAATTTTCATCTTTTGTTTTAATAACAATATTTTTTTATTGTTACTCTTTAATTTTAACCCATTTGTATGATTCTCTTGAATAACCTTTTTTTTAAATAATGCCATCTATTGCGAAGCTTAAAAAGACAGACAATTTAGTTGTAAAACAAATTACAAAACAGTAAAATGAATATCAATAAATGTAGGCAAATAAGTGTCTTAAATGTTAAATTTATTCAAGTTAGAAACAATACATTACCATAATTTGGTATTTTGATATTATTCTCTCGGTTCGAAGTGATTTACGGTTGTTGACTACCTTTTCATGAGTTGCTTCCACTTATACATAATTTTATATCAAATCAGTGGAAAAATAACAGTTTCACTTGTAGTCTAGTCCAATTTTATAAAAAAATCTATATATTAGGTAATTATAGATCTTACTGGGAAAATATCGCGTAATTTGGTAATGGGGTTTCACAGATATTCAATTTTGAAAGTATTAAAATACCTTTCCTAAATACAAGTCATCATTTTTAAATTTATTTATGAAATCTGTAAAATTTTTAATCTATTTCTTATAATTTACTAAATGGGCCGCCTCGCATTGATTTTTTTCTTCAAATCTATACTATACTATGGCCTTTGGTTGGTGGTAGTTACACGCTAATCTCAGGAACTACTGGTTCGAATTGAAAAAATATTTTTGTTTTTCATGCACTATGTCATTTTATTTCTAAATTCTCTTGGTTCACATTCTCTTCTTGGTAATTTTCGTTTCTCGTCGACCAGTCTCCTCCGCTCGCAAATGCAAAAATATTTTTTACAATTCGCCTGAACAAAATCTTCAGCTTTATTACATTGGTTTAGAAACATATGTGTTTCATATAACACATTTAAAACTTCAGCTAAAACTATTGTAATTGTGTCTTGTTTTACTAACAGCCAGATTTTTTTATATTTTATTACAGCAGATTTTTAATTTAGCTCTATAGATTTCTTTAGCAAAATTAGCAAAGCATTAAGCTTACCCTTGTGTAAATTGGGTTTACTCTGATGCCAAGCTCAAAGTCACTCGTTTTCAATCATCAAAAAGAACGTAAAAGTTATTACATTCGTCCACCTGGTTGGTTCGTCCCAAAAATCTACACATAACCATTTTAAACCTTTTCTTCGATTGAATTTTTATACATAACACTGTTGGTTGATAACTAAAGCAATTAGGTACATAATTCACAAAAATAAATGCCCATTCTCACTTATCCTAAGCAAATTAAGCGGAATATCGGCAATCAGGGGAAATAAATCTCAGTTCATGTAGAAACATTTGTCAGAAGGAATCATAATGCTATTCCTACAGATATTCGCGATATGAGCAAAAACCTCAAAAAAGGTATCTTCAACCCCCTCTTACACCCTCAGCACAACCCCCATCCTTGAGGGCTTTTAGTATATTAATCTGGATACCGTAAAGTATAATTCTACCAATTTTCAAAACTACACGATTTATTTCCCCTGATTTTTCTTATTTTCTCGGGCTAACTCCCAAATTACCTGACATAATAATTTCCTTTATGTTTGCTAACAGACTTCGCTCGCATAGAATATTTAGCCTATGGCCATCCTGAAATTCTATTGTAATTATTGTGAATTTTTTTAATCGAATGAGTAGTTTCTAAGATTACCTCCCACATAAAAACGAATAAACATACAAACTTTACCTCTTCTTAATCTTAGTACATTTAGATTTAATGAAAATGAAAATTGACCTATGACAATCTATATCACCGGTTCGCAACTGAGACAAGTCAACTAGTAAACAATAAACTGCTAACGAACAAATTATCGAGCTCGGTTATAAATAAATAGCTCCCAGCTCACAACTTGGTCTTGGCTCGACTGGGCATTTCATTTAGCTCTTAATGATTTTAGACAATAAAGTCAATCAATGGACAGCGGGTTTAGTATTCACTAATAAAAAAGTCATATGGTAATCGCTGACGCGTCACTTGTCTATTCTGGATTCTGGGCTTGTTAATTTTAATTTCTTTCGTTATAAATGAAGCCTTATTGAGCGATAACTTTTTGTTTTGTTATTAAGTTTATGCATATGATTGTACTCTGGAGAAATTGTCTGAATTGTATTCAATTTATTCACAAAAAATTCACCAATTTCCCTTTCTTTATTGAAGTCATCTCATTTGAAAAATGGTCATTATTTTCGCCACACTACACAATTCACGTCGAAGGAAATATGTAGAATTTTTTTATTATTATTTCATTCAATCCTTACTAATACTTACATTATGTGGAGGATCTCTTGAAGCACTACGCCCATTTGAAAAAATATTTCAACATGTGAAAAGTACAGACTTTTATAGCCAGCTTTGAAATTGCATTTTGTAGCCGGGAACGAGACGCTAGTTTAAGTATAAGTTAAACATTTCGTTTTAATAAATAAAAAGAATGTATCCCGAAGGAATAAATATTTATAAATAATTTATCCTGGAGTCAAAGCAAACTGGATCACCGACAAAATCCCTTCGCACTAAATCGTATAACAGTGACAATATATCAACATAAGAATGTTTTAATATTATCATAAAATATTGCCACAAAAAAAAAAGAAATTACTAAATATATCTTGTACTTAATCGGTGTATGTTGTGCAATGTGTTGGCTTTTTACCCATTGCACTCCCCAACGTATGGATTCAATCGCAGTCAGACATAACTTAGATTTGTTTTATTTAGGTAATAAAACTAGAACCATATTTTAGGTCACTATTTCCTGTAAACTTATCTCCCACTCACGCAGTAAGGTAAATCCATATTGCCGATATTAGTTAAAAAACAGATTATAATGTTAGTGTTTCTTATTAAACCTGAACTATAGTGGTAAAATTATTCTCAACATTGTGACCTTAACATTTTTCTAAAATTAAAAGTAGGTATCCTATATAATAATCAGAAATGGGCTGTTTTTGCATGATGGAGTTACAAATATCCAAACCAAGAAACTTTCGCATTTAATATTACTATAGTGACCCGCTACCGCCTTTTCCCGGGGTGCAATTCGTATATAAAACCTTCCCTTTTTTTACCTTTTTCTATAATTGAATAGTTACCGAATTAAAACCGGTCTAGCCATTCTTGAATTTTGGCGAGACTCTCGGCGATGGATTAGATATATATCTGTATAAGTAATCCATGCAGAAATTTACGTTGGCGTAAAACTCCCCATATTACCTTTCATTTAATTTTCACAAAGAGAATTACATTTGAATGCAGTGAACTATTTAACTGTAATAGTTGCACTCTCTCCCCACTAATGTAATGCACTTCCACTGTGAATAGACTTCTATCACAGTGTATCTACCTAGCCGCATTCTATCTATCCAGGGGTACATTCAATACACCCACACTCAATAGAAACTTCAACGTAATATAAAAAGCAACGACAACCGAATTGCGTTCGCGTCTACGCTCGCAGCAATTCTAAAACTCCAATTTTACAAAGAGGCAAATTCTAGAATTAATTTAGACGACTACAATATCGTAAATTTATTTGATTAGCGCCGAACTCTCAAAGCCCGAAGGCTGCCCTTTGCGCTTCAGCCTCTGTAACAGAATTCAAAGGTCGCATCATGGTTTCCTTGAGCCGTAATTTAATACAGACACATTTAGAAATCTACAAAATTAAGACTTATTCAAATTTGAACCTTTTCATGTCGAGTATTAGTGGAAATGTTCCATGTTCTAACAAATAAAGGCCACTTGTCTAAGATATGTCCATTCTTTCGTTATATCAGCGAAGCGTTTTCATCGTGTCCAAGTTTTCAATAAATTATGTGTTATGAAAGTGTTAGTAAGGGGTTTTTATTAAAATACATTTGCTTACATTCCCGCTTTTAAGTTCTCCCGGTAACTTAGTAACTAGTTTGTGTACTCCTTTTTTAAAAAAAATGACAATTTCTATTTGTCTGGCCTTATATTTGTAGCACCAATGCTTTTTTATAAAATATGTACTTACTGTTGTAAATATAGCCTAGTTTTTTGAGTTTATTTATTACAAACAAAAATACAAATATTGTATAGAAGGATTCCATATCTGGTAACCATGTTCAGTAATAAATACAGAGAAATATAACGTAAGAAAGAATCTCACGGGATATATTAAACAAATACACGCTTAACCCTTTGGTTAAGTTTGAAAGGGACTTTCATAAATATTGAAATAAAGCTGACGGGTGCTAGATAAGCGCGTAGGCGGTTAATTGAAAACACGTGCCCGCTGCATCGAGCAAGCCCTCGCTTCTATAAATACCCCTTCCCATTGTGCCCAGGTAGAACCACGCTTCACACTCTCATTTACCTACCTACATAGGAAACATTTCACCCTCGGAACGTTATATTCGATCATAAAACAGAATAAAGAGTCTATGTGTGGGTATTCCATGAACAATATGAAAAATGTTTTAAACTCGAGTTGGTTATTGCGAGCGTAAACTTATGCGCCTTGCACCTCGAGCGGAACGGAAAGGACTCTGTTTAAACTCGCACGACTAAACTGCATACTTGTGTTTCCACCAACAATTAGGCGAACGCAAGGAGTCAGCGAGCAAAAAGAGTCGTGCGAGTTAAACGGAGTCCGCTCCGCTCGTGGTGGAAGGCGGGCATTAGTTCCTTGCATAATTACATAGTATAAATTGAAGTCGCTATATAGCTGTGCTATATAGCCCATTTTCCCTATTCCTGCCTAATCCCCTATTTTTTTTTCTTTTTGACTTCCAAAAAAGGAGAAGGTAATCAATTCGACTGTTTTTTTTTAATGTTTGTTACCAGGAACTTTCGACTGGGTGAAACGAATTCGATGATTCTTTTTTATTTGAAAGCTAGTGCTTCCCATGTGGTCCCATTTCAATTTGGTCCAGTTCTGTCAATGGCGTCCATGAGAAAACGGTTTGAAGTCGGTTTTTTTTTTGTTAAAGAGAGATTATCCTTTTAAGGTCGACAGCGCACTTGCAACACCTGTGGCGTTCCTTGTGTTAATAGGTGACCGTAGCCACCGTAGAGAGTACATATAAAAATTGTCGAAATAACAACTTGAAAATGAAGTTGGCCCGAACGGCGAAAATATTATTGTATTTTCTTCATGCGTAGTTAACATTTAATCTACTAACGACTCGCCTACGCAAGGATACCTATTTTTTTTCTGCCAAGTATAAACAAACCTTCCTCGTTCATTGCTCAAAATCCGTATCAACCTCCGTAAAGTGGTTTAGAAGGAGTTAATTTAGAAACAGACAGAAGCGAAGAGTACATTGAATAATTTATAATATAGACCAGTTGGTGCCCGCGACTTCGTCTGCGTTGAAAAAGTAAAAGTTGTCCTGTGTCCAGTATGACTAAAGGTTTATCTACAAAGTTTCATGAAAATCAGTGAGTTATGGAGGAACATACATACATATATACGTACAGAAAAAAATTCTGTCAATTTAGTTTCAGTATCATGTATAGAGCCTATAAACACAATATCTCTGAAAACAAAGTAACTTACTCCATGACCAACCCCTTACAGATTTATTATTAGTATTGATGATATAGCTAGATAGACATAGATAAGTTCTTAATTTACTTGAGCACACATATGTATTTATATACATATATAGTCAACAATTGAAAAGAAAAAGAAAAGAAATCAAAGGACGTCTTCAAGACAATACGTTACCCTCATAATAGCCCTTTTTTGCTTGTAACACTTATAAAGATTTTATTTTACTACTGTTTGGCTTAATTCCAAATAGACGCAGACAGATGTACTCAATATATTGTGTCTACATTAAACTAAGTATATAGACCTAGCAAGGACATGAGAACAAAGCAAAACAAACAGTACATTGTGTACATACATACATACATACATACATACATACATACATACATACATACATACATACGTACATACGGCTTCTTCCTTCACTTGTTGTAAAAACGAGTTACATAATAAGAAAAGCCTTGAGTGCTGCATAATAATTGCATTATTTCTACCTAACTATTCATTATATTATACATTATTTATGTATATATTAATTAAAACAATTACGTTAATTCGCTGTGATAATCTCTCCCAAATAACAATTAATTATGACGTCAATATCGCTGTCTTTAAATGGTGTAGTTCCTTGTTATAATAAATCTCAGATGAAATAAGAACTATAGACAGAATTTTGCGGATTTTGTGAAGCCTTTTTTATAAACACGTGTGCGTGAGCCGTTTACTATAAACTGTAAACTCTATTTTTGTTTATTTTAAATTGAAAATATTGGTTTCCAAGTTTACCTCCGTGTAAAATGTGATTCCTTCCTGTTTTTTTGTTTTTTTGAAAACTAGTTTTCCCACCCTTTCACTACGGAATTCAGCATTTTCATTAATGAATATTTTAATAAGGCGAGGCGTAGTTTGATTGCATTTGTGTGCGCGTGATGTATGTACACGGCAAAGGCGTAGTTTTACCGGCTTCACTCTGCTGTCTCTGTCTTTAGTTTATCATTTTATAAAATAGGCAGAGAAAAATCCTACACTTAAGAATTTCGCAGATTAATGTGACGCAGTATACTCAAAGGAATAATTACGCTGTAAAAAAATATTATATAAGTACTTCTGAAAGGTCGAAATTACTTTGTAAAGGTCGTATTTTTTTGCGTACCCATAATTATGTATAATTACTTCGTAATTCATAACCTAAGTGAGGTGGTGCTTATTTCTAATTTGAATAGAGGGCTATATTTAATTTTTATCAGCTTGTATCATAAAATTATGAAAGTTAGAAACTTATTGATTATTTTGCTTTAGTTGAATGTTGTTCATAACATAAGTAAGTAGCTATCGTAAAATACTTCTCATCAAAGACAGGAAAATATATTTTCAACAAGGCCGCGATATTGAATTAGGTCAAAGAAATATTGGTACCAACGACATCTTCATATTATGTACCTACTCGTACGTCATAGATTATAATTTAGTTTAGAATAGTAACGGAAAACAAGGTAAAACAAGTAACCATTCATTTCACCCATGGCAAAAATGTCATAATCCTCGCTCATAATCCTTACATATTATATAACAAAGTTATCCGCCGCGTCTGTCGGTCTATCTGTATGTCTGTATGTTCGCGATAATCTCAGAAACTACTGAACAGATTTTCATGCCGTTTTCACTAATGGAAAGAGCGTTAAACGAGGACAGTTTTTTATAAAATTAAAAAAAAAATGGCGCCCATGTAAGCCGTTATTTTTTGTATCATGTGAATATTTTTTAGTAAAAATGGCTACTTTAAATTATAGAAACCTTTAAAGGGAATAATTTTTTTTTTTATATAAATATTGCATTATGCCTTCAATTGACTCGTTAGTTAACATTATTATGAAAGTTTAAACGAATTTTGTATTAAGATTCAGTTCGCAGTCACACAATAGACAGTCTAAATCTAAACCGTCGATGGTCTAAACTTCCTTTCAAAACCCCTTCTTCTTTCTAGGCGAATTATCAAATCGATCTTATTAAATAGGCTTAGCGCCTCTTTCATCGTCTGTCAAGTAGGCTAACTGTCATTTAAAGTCACCGGTAACCGGGGATAATGTAGCTGATATACCTTTGTTTGTACGGTAAAAGACCCAAACATTGAAAAGAAAATAATAATAAATTCGCCTATTGAATGATGCAGTAAACCGAGTGTATATTTCATTAAAACAGAAAATTATTTCTAAAAGTAACTGATCAACACTTTACTTGTAGTTGGTGAAAGAGGCCCTTAATCAGATGGAAATCTACATACTTTTAAAATGCGAATTCGATACCTAAAGAAAATCGTAAATAACAACTGAGCCCCTCAATTTAATTAATACATTGCGTTGATTATCGCAGTGAGTTGTCTCATCTCCGGCTCTAACCCTATATTAATGAAATTGTCATAATTCAGAAGTTGCCAACGTCTCAAGTTACATTTAATTACTAAGATATCTCCTAGTCCCCTGCCCAAATTTTATTAGTCTATTTACACAAAGACGTGTGCATAAATATATCATAACATACTACAATACCTGATACTAATATTAGTACCTACCTATTACAATTTACATCCTTATTGCCTTCACCATGCTTGCTTTCTTAGACATCTAATTAACTAGTTAATAATCTTAACTACGAAATGATATAACAGTATTTCTTCTTTATGTTTCATTCTACATAACTATAAAAAATATTAAAAAAAAAAAACAGAAACACAAAACTTTTTTATTTTGGAATTTGGAAATGAACTTTTCAAAGTTGGCTCTGGAAGTAGTGGCAGGGCACACTGCATTTCGCAGTGTGATCGCGTACGTAGTCAGCTGCGCGCGCATCAACTGTGAGCATTAGCATGTTGCTGACGCGAACCCATACATTTTTTTTCTACCCAAAGTCGTATAACGCGGCTATAGAAGTTTTCACTTCAAAAACTTATTGCCTTACTCTTTGTGACTATTTGCAACTAACTGAAACTTAGTTGTATGCACATTCAATAATGAATTTATTACTTCATTCATATACTCATAATAACAGGTAGCCGGTAACGTTTAAAAACGTGTCATTTCAGATAAGACTGATAACTAATTGCAAATTATCGAGCACGTCAAGGGAATAAATATTTCAAGTCCGTCATCAATGTTTGTGATTGTGAAAATGAACAATATCGTTTCAAACTAGTATGCTGATTTCCCTGAGGTACTTAAACAAGGTCCTTCTAGTCACAATAGATGCATTATAAAAATTAACACTTATCTGAAGCTATTGTATAGCGAATTAATGGTTGGCGAATGAAGCATTCGCGACGTAACAAAACAAAATAATTGCACCAATTAATTACTACCTACTTATTAGCTTTGAATGTTAATGTTAATCTCTGTCTTAAGTTTCATAATAGGTGGTCCATTTTAATATAACTCATTCTACGTGTCAAAGATCAGTAAATTGATTGCTAACAGAATTATTTTGGCAAAGCAATAATAAATTATCCTAAGTTGATCAAATATAAATAATTTTTATTCAATGTTTACTTTATTCTAAGCATCTATTAATCGACAATAGTAGGTTCTCTAAAGTTTGTTTAGACAAAAAATCAGATTTAGATTTCTTTATAATATCGCATATAAGCACAAATAAAAATAATAAGAGGAATTATAATTATTGTATAAAAATCAAATAAGTCAAAAGCAAGTACTATATAATTTCAGGACGTAACAAATTCACACCTATAGACCGCAACGATCTATAAGTTTTTCACAATATTCCCTAATGATACATAATCGCATAAAACTCTTTTAGTTAAAAAATCTAACTTTTTAAAATAATAATGCCCTGTAAATATTCTTACTATAAAGAAATAGATATTTTATAATGTAGGTGCTCGTATAATTTTATTATCGAGGTTTATGTCTAAAATTCCTGAACCTCCACCTACTTTACTTCAGCCGTTATAGGTCATAGGTACCTATTTACAGGTACAGAATTATAAAAATAGTAGGTGAAAATCTTATGTACTCAAAGTCGATAGATACCTTATCTAGGCAGGGGTTCTGTGTAACAAGCTAAGGCTTCTTCACCTTGTTATTTTTTCCCAAACAAAACGACTAACAAAATATCTTCGGGGTCTATCTCGTTTTTCGTAAGGCGAGACCTATCACGTTTCCTTATACATTGTATTTTGTTATAATAATATGGAAACGTCATCGGAACGTACAATTTATGGCGATACACGTTCTATGTATCCGATGTCAACGTCGATATTCGTAGTGAATAACAAACGAGATATGGCGATTTGAAATCGATCACTTGCTAGCGGTATAGTCATGAGACCAATATTAATATTCTATGCCAGTTTGTATTCTTTTTTAAAAAAAAAGGTTTTTAAATAAAAATCATTAGAAATCCTTACAATACAGAATGCGAGAAAAATTCATTTGAATGTCATATATCAATCAATACTAATAATAAATCTGTAAGTGTAGGTATTGTATGTATGTATGTTCTTCCGTAACTTAAACGAATTAACTGATTTTTATGAAACTTGTTAGATAAACATTTAGACGACACAGGTTAGGCTACTTTTTTTCTTTTTCAACGTGGAAAGTCGCGGGCGCCAGCTAGTAATATAATATAATTATATTTTTGTCCCTCGGCAACAGTACCTTTTTCTTAACCCTGCAAAAGAGGTTTTTTTCTTTTTTAGGGTACGTTGTGGGGTAAAGAAAAAGGTACTGTTGGCTTTGGCGCCTTGGCAACATGTATGCAAAATTTCATAGAGACCGATAAAGTACTTTCGGAGATTTGCGGTTTTAAACAAAACCCGACCACGCTTTGCTGTAGCTCGTTTTTTTTTTGTTTTCGTAGGAATTTTGCAATAAAAAGCATACAAAACATTCTTCTGCTAAAATGCAACGTTCTGTAAAAAAAGTCAATCCGTCGGCTTGATTTCGAGTTTTGTAGACATAAACCGACATAAACATATTGAAGCTACATTTTTATCTATATACTTATATAGATTTTTATATAGGAGGAACCAAGCATCATTTTGACATTTACAAATGTGTTCCTACTTAAATAAAATTATATAATTAGCAGTAAAACCAGAGTTTACGTTAGCAAACTTGGGCCCTGTAGCTAATTATCCTTCATTAAGTTGTGGCAACGGTTTCGTAGCACAAACTACTTAGACTGATTATGGGATCTAAATTGCAAACATGAACTATATACAGATCCTACCTAATATAACATCCAGTTTTCGAGTGTAGAGATTTTACAGCAATAAATTCTCTTTAAATAGATATACCGTACCATAGATTAAGAAATAAAGATCTGCTATAAGTTGCTGAGGAGTTAGTTAACCCGTAGACTATTAGATGCTGCAGCATCAGGTCAAGGCTACGATTTCATGGAAATACCGCCGAAACCACAGTATACTCGTATACTCAATTTGACATCAATCGAAACTATAGTTTGAATAGCTAGTGAAATCCTAGGAAATGGGCTGATGGTCTTTAAACGCATGAACAGATCTTCATAAATTATAGCTTTCAAACAAAAAAAAACGGACCAAATCGGATTATCCGTTTGGGAGCTACGATTCCACAGACTGATACACAGATAGACAGATAAACAGACACACATGACTAACAACCCGTTTTTTCTTCGGGCGTCGGGGATTGATATCAACGAGTTTTTTTTTTTTTTTACAAATTGTATATACTTTTAAAAATTGCTGCAAAACTGTTAAGAATGAATGAGTAATGTTTGTAACTTTGTACGGTAAAATAAAATATTCAAAGCATGTACCGAGTTCAAAATTTTGACAGTAGCGCCCATAGGGGCTAATAAAGATCGTGACAGGATTTGCATTTCAATGTGTAATACTTATAATCTAAAAATCAAAATAACTACAGTCTTACGACTAACCTACTGACATTATGTTTCCTAAATTATTTGTAAATTATTCAAAAGATTTCGAGCCAAAATTTTTGATGTTTCGTATTTATGAGTTCCATGAATATTTTATTAGATGGATGAAACACATAATTCACTTGCTAGTTAGATTAAAGTTTTTTAAATCTTAAGTTTAGGAGCCCCCTTTTACCATCTCTGAGTAAAGTGTCAAATAGGCTAACTGCCATTTAAAGTCACCGGTAAGTGAGCGTACGAGTTTCACTATCTTCGAGTAGCATTACTCAAGGGTAAATTCCACTAGTAATTTCAATGAAATGATTCCTTATCATAAAATTTATTGTTATAGCTAAATAGAAACAGTGCATTATTTCTAATCTTCACATAACTAGTATAATTTGAAGTCGCTTTCCGCGTCTGTCTGTATTGTATGGCCGCTAACTCCTCACTCCTTCTAAACCACGCAACGAAATTTGATGCGGTTTTCATCATCAGATAGATATTTCACGGAATTTTTATATACTTGCATAATAAAACCTAGTTAAGTTTTTCCCTGGACGAAACCAGGTTTCTAGTTAACTGTGATAATAATTATGTAATTTTCTTGGTGAAAGTGGTGAATCTTATTTATATTAAAACTAGTTATAGTAGCGTTATAATTATATTCTAAGTCACATTACCATCGCCACCACATGTGACTGTTGGCGATACATGACATCTATAAATTATAGGTACGACTAATAATTACTTGAGTTGTGGCGCGACGTCAATGTGTCTGTCATATGCTCAGACTCCCACTGAATTCACATGACTCGTTATCAGTGAACCAAATATTATGTTTACACACCGTCTAATACATTACGTTATTTCAATTTATGTTATGTTATTCCAACTTGTTTGTTCAACTAAATTATGTGGGTGTATTATATTATATTTTAATTTAAAACACACGTGTTTATAGCATTGAAAATCTGGAAAAAATTTGGTTGTCAGTCCACTGAAGTCAAGATATTCGCCACTTGCTTTTCCTTTTTTTACTCTTCCTATATTTGTTGTTTCAGCATAGTAGTAGGGCTCAGGCCTCCGTCCCAACCATCCATTTGGGAGCACAGACAGACACACAGATACACATAAACGTCAAACTTATAAAACCCCGTTTTTGTGTCAGGCGTCGGAGGTTAAAAAGAGTATCTTAGTGTTCAACGATAGACATTTGTGTATTTATAGTTTTAGTAGAACAAAGCCATATTCCAGTATGGATTTATATGTATAGAGGGTGTATTGTTAATATTACAGCAGAACGTCTAATATTAATTTCTTTCCTAATTACTTAAACGGATTTGGAACAGCTGAGTCGTTTGATTTAAGTGGAATTTTAATCATAAAACAATCTCCTGCTTCGTATAAAGTTTTTTATGATTTACAAGTTAGGTAATCCAATTGTTTATCGGGCGGACTTTCTTTATTTTACTTGCGTAATTTATAACGACTTGCCTGCTAGGGATCAACGCTCGGCTTATACGTTAGAACGCTGTATTTCATCGTTTGAATAATCATTTTAACCTTGTGCTAAGTATGTGAACCATTAAAAACAAATATTATTCGGAAATTAAAATTAGTATTTCCAAAGGTTAACCAAAAGTGAGGTATGGCTTTGACAGGTTTAATTAAAGTTTAAAACGCTTATTTCACTCGCTAGCTTTTGCGATAATTACTATTTATATTATTTTTCGCTTTGGATTCTAACACTGTTGGTTTTGTCATACATATCCAACACTAGCGACACGATCCGGCTTCGTAAGGGGAATTTTTTTTTTCTACAAATTATATTGTATATAAGAACCTTCATCGTTTAAAACGCTCTTTTCATTAGTGACTAGCGGGTGCCTGCGACTTCGTCCGCGTTGAAAAAGAAAAAAGTAGCCTATCCTGTGTTTTTATAATATGTAAGTAGGTATGCCACGTTTTTCTTATGTACCTAAAGGTCACCGTCGCTTTATGATAGGCAAAGCTATAGGGTTCGTAAGTGCGCTGCCGAGGGTTCGTAAGTGCGCTGCCGAGGGTTCGTAAGTGCGCTGCCGATGGTTCGTATGTGCGCTGCCGTGGCTTCGTAAGTGCGCTGCCGAGGGTTCGTAAGTGCGCTGCCGATGGTTCGTATGTGCGCTCCCGTGGCTTCGTAAGTGCGCTGCCATTGGCCGACTTGATAACGGGAGCTGCTTATCAATTCCATACTACGTAATTCCATGATTACTCCTTAGTCGTAGCAATACAAAAAACAACATAATTCTGAGATAAAAAATGAAGGGCTGTATAGAAACAAAAGAACTGAAAAGCCTATATGCGCCTTGTTTGTTGAAAACTATATTTGTATTTAAAGTTTGTCTGACATTTTCATATATGGGTGAAGTAACTGGCATTTAAAAAGTACTAAAACTTTTAGCAACGATTTAAAAATATATTATAATAATTATCTTTGACAAAATTATTTTGTCACAGTGTGACGTATTTATTTACTGAAAAAACCCTAGGGTATTTTGATTTTGTGTTAAATATCTCAATAAAACGATAACTCCATCCTAAATAGAGCAGAGAAATAGAACCATGAACGAATTAAGGTACCTCTTACTATCTCTTTTGAAATTACCGACTTGGTATTTTTAGTTTTCTTAGGGCCTCTTTCACAAACTACATGTAAAGTGTTGATTAGTTACTTTTAGAAATCATTTTCTGTTATATTGAATTATGCACTCGGTTTACTGCATCATTCGATAGCCGATTTTTTATTATTATTTTCTATTTAATGTTTGGGACGTTTACCGTACTAACAAAGGTATATCCGCTCCATCCCGGTATTATCCCCGGTTACCGGTGACTAAATGACTTTAATATCCTCTCCTGTAATGTGTAGGCCTTTACAGGAGACCACCAGAAATTAAAATTCCACAGGAACCTAACATTTGGCCTACTTAACGTTTGTGAAAGAGGCGCTTATTGTAATTCATTTGTGAATCTTATAATTATAGTAGCTGCTGCCCGCGACTACGCCCGCGTAACTTTGTAAATTATATTCTAAATGAAAATCGGTACAATAGTTTTTGAGTTTATCGCGAACAGACAGACAGACATATGCGGCGGAGGACTTTGTTTTTTTAATATGTAAGGAGGATTACTATTTTGTGACTACGAGTAAATGTTCATGCATGACTTACTTACTTCTTTTTAATTTCTTTTTATCTATCTGTGACATCATAGCTCCCAAACGGATGAACCGACTTTGATCCGGTTTTTCTGTTTGAAAGCTGACGTATTCGAGATAGTTCTAGAAGCATGCTTTCAGAGTATTAATTTCGATAAATTTATTTCCATAGTGATCTTGAAACTACGCAATCAACATTGTCATCACAGTAATATATAATTATTCTTTAAATAATTCAAAAGAGGAGTATTCACACGCAAACTCTTGCAATTAATTATGGTTTATTGCGTGATAAAATGTGTTATTTTCAAAGTAATAACATAAACTATCGCTGTACAATCAACTTACCATGACTTACCATAATTTCTAACAGTCATTCAGTCATAATTTAAGTGCTACATTTAAAAATTGTACCCGAATCCTAGCAATGACATATAATAACCATTAACCAACTATCCTCTCCTGTAATGTGTAGGCCTTTAAAGGAGACCACCAGAAGTTAAAATTCCACAGGAACCTAACATTTTTCCAAGATAATAAGTATCCTACACTTTAATCTAGTTAATCATCAATACATCAGTGAAAACCGCATTTAAATCGGTTATGTCACTTCTGAGATTAACGTGCATAATCGCACAGACAAAAATTTTTAAAACTTTTTCTTTGACCTCATTAATATAAGTGTACGCACAGAGTGTACATCGTTTACGATTTTATTATGTGTACAGCTAGAATGTATATATTGAATATAGTGCGCATACACTTCCCATAAACAACATGTAAATGTTTTTGATACATTATTTATGGCACTTTGTTTACACGGATACAGTTTTAAAAGGAGACTTGTCCTTCGATGTGGTCGGTCGGAATGAATGTGTAATAATAAAAAGTTACTATTTGTACGTAGGTACGTATAGCGGCAGTCTCGCCGGTTGGATTCATTCGATTTAGAATGTGTACGTGGTTTGGCGGCGACCTCTCTTCGAAAACCCGAAATTAGAAACTACCCACATTAAATTTAGGACTTAATCTAAAATGCCCGTATTGTGAAGTGTTGAGTCGCATACATAAACAGTTGCCATATAAAAATACATGGACAAGCAAAGACTATATAAGTACATGGACAAGTTGTTCATGCAGCCATCTGCTGTTAGTTTTCATTTAAAAAAAAAAACTTTTTTTAATAAATCTAGCGCTTTCTAAAGCTTTAACCGCGAGCTCAAACAATAGTTAACTGATAACCTTTCTTCTCCAACGTCTTGGTTGTTGGCGTTTCATAACCATTTGATGTACAAAAAACATGTAATAACAGAACTTCTAGAGTAACAAAAGTCTAATGAGAGCTTTTATTCTTAAAACCACATGAATCCTTCGACATTTCTATAAAGGAGTATAATTTGAGCGCAAAATTAAAATCCGTCTGAATTTTAAACTATAACAATTACAACAAACTTCTCGGAAATAACTAAAGAGAAAACGTTTTATCTTATTAGTTGTACCGTACAAGCGAATGAATGCATTTGAATTAAACATAAGAACTGGGAATGCATTAGAATGAATGAGCATAGCTCCGTCATATATATTTTTTTGCCGCAGTATACAGTTTCATTTGGATATAATTCAATTTGTGATAATGAAAACCTTGGGAATACGCGCGCGTTTGTGTAAGAGACTGTTACTTACTTACCTACGAATATTCACACGCCCTAAAGCTAAGATTAACGTCCCGACTTACATAATGGACCACTCAACTTCCATGAATTACTTAAACCTTCTAGCAACGGGGAACTTTCATAATTTTATTGATATAAAAATATTAAAGCTTTTCTACCTTTATAGGGACTAACTAATGCTCTTCCACTGAAACAAACTAGTCGAGGTTATTTGAAACACTTTTAAAGTTGGTTGACATATATTGTGTATGTGGTTTAAGGAAAAAACTGATTCTGAACAATTAATATGTTTTAAAATAGTTAGGTATATTAATTTAAAAAAATTAAAATGTTATGTAGATTTTACAAAATAGACAAAAATATATGAATATCATCAATCAATACTAATAATAAATCTGTAAGTGTAGGTATTGTATGTATGTATGTATGTTCCTCCATAACTCTTAAACGAATCAACTGATTTTCATGAAACTTGGTAGATATAAACTTAGACGTACAGGACACAGGATAGGCTACTTTTTTCTTTTTCAACGCGGACGAAGTCGCGGGCGCCAGCTAGTTAATAAAATAAATAAAAAGGCGAAAAAACTTTCCAAGTTAAATATTGTTTAATGAAAGTTAGAGGGACATTTTAAAGCACAGTAGGTATTCATAACATCGATAAAGATTTCTTCGACGTGTGTACAACCCTCTTAAATCATTTTTCTCTATTCCATCTCTTGTCTATAAATATTACTAGGGTTGTGGGTAAGTACAATTTATGTTTACTCGATATATTGGAGATTTGATGTACGAGTATCGATATCGCTTGTGTGAAATTGCCACGCGGTGTTGTAGCGTCAGATTAAACATTTTTTTTTTCTTTCAAATAGCTTGACTGATTTTTAATAAACTGAAAGAAAAATAGCGTTTCAAATGGTTGATTTTCAAAAGGATAGACTTCAAGTTATATTCTTAATTTCGACTATAGATGTTATTATGAATATAATATCGCGAATATGTCGATAAAAAAAAAACTGAGAACGAACCGTATATTATATAGATATTTTTGGTTCATACATAAACGGTGACAAATGATCACATTCTGAAAATAACTTTAAACGTTAGTTATGTGTAATTATTTCTTAGTGTAGAGTTTAATTGATGTATTTTTGGAACTAATGGGTGTGGTATGCTATGGTGTGACTAATGATTGTTATCGGCCTAAATTTATTGCTCTCTTTTAAGTCTTGAGTTAAATGATGTCGCTATTCTTAGTTTTCTGAGAAAATTATATGTATATTTATCTATATTTATTTCTTGGCGTTCCATCGTCGCCGTTCTAAATAAGTAGATGCCTTGACTGTGGTTACCTAGATTTTGTGAGATTGTAGTTGAAAATATATAGAAAAGAAAGAAATTTATATATAAGCTTTATTCTCTAAGCATTGTAATAGTTGTAGTTGTGTAACTATGTAAGTAAATATGAATAAAATACATTGAAATAAGTACAAACCATTGCTATTAAATAAATGAATCCAAACTAAGATTTTTTTTCTTGTACCTAAAAGTAGTCTATGTAAGTGCAAATCGATTTGTCAAAATTCCTCTAATTTGGACCCTATAAGATCCAGTTCTAGGTTCCAGTTCTTGTTTCAGAATCGTATAATGTAAGAAAAATTCTAGACATGATGAAATAACTTGGAATATTTCATATTCGTCTAATCACATTGTGCAAGAAAATGCAAATTTACTTAATACTTAATGTTTTAAATAATCTTAATATACAATACTTAAATAAGCGGTTGGCCATAAACCATACATCTCGGATTGGTTTTATTTACGAAACCCATTTTGGCTTATTTTTAAACGCCCAAAATTTTATCGTTTCAATTATTTATTAACAAATCTATTCTATGTTACTCCCTGATAATGTAACTTTCTAAAGGTGAAAGATTTTGCAAAATCTATCCAGTAATTTTTGAGCTTATTCAATACAAACATACAACATACTCTTCAGCTTTAATATAATAGTATAGATTAATATATTAGTATAGATTAAGATTAGGAGATCACATTAATTAAGGTAAGCGCAAACGATTTACAAATAAATGCGATGTATATATCACAGCGATTGACTCGTTTTTAAAAGTGTTTCGAGCGATCTTTCGACAATCTGAATTGGTTTATGTTAATCGGATTTGCGATCATTTAAAACCTCTTCAGCGTAAGCTAATGTATTCGTTTTTCTTAGAAGAGTAGGTAAGGTTCACTCCATGCAAACACATCTCCCAGTTTTTTCGTTTTTGTTTACCACATCAATTTGGATTAAGGATTATTGCCTACTTACTATTCACCACTTGTTTGTGTATTATATCACAAACAGTTTTATGTACTCTCGGAATTAGAACCGTTGACCCAATTTTTAACTTGCTTGTTTATACACTCGTTTCTTCCCATAGATGTGTTTATCCGTATATTTATTGTTTATTAGAGTTTTATTGCTTGCTGCTAGCTTTTTCCATCGATTTTAGATGCATTGACTTGTAATTCCTAAGAGTTTTAGACTTTTCCTGCACCAAAAAGGGGCGTGTAAGATGCGCCTTCTAATTATTTCGTATAAAATATAAAAAAGTTAGATACAGTCGAATTACTAAAACTTTCGTATTTTTTTTTTCTTTTCTTTATCAAGTCGTAGACTCCTAGAACCTTTTGAAACTAAAGCACTAAGCAGTCAATTATTGAGACGTTCTAAATGAAGTTTTGGCGTGACTGATAATTGCCTTGGTGCAAGCAAATGTCGACTTTAAGGTGACGAGCCCTCTCTATAGCTCGTTGAACGACGTTGAGCTTCCTTACGAGACTCTTATTAGAGACCATGTTTCAGCGCCATATGTCATCACTGACAACAATCGAATTATATGTTACTTCAATGCTGATGCTGACAACACATATTGATTTAAGACACCGAGGAATTTCGGACAAGAAAAATCTCGATGCTTCCGAATGTTTTGCTAGTATGAAAGATTAGTACTTCTTACTTTTAGGGCCTCTTTCACAAACTACATGTAAAGTGTTGATTAGTTACTTTTAGAAATAAATTTCTGTTATATTGAATTATGCACTCGGTTTACTGCATCATTCGATAGCCGATTTTTTTTATTTTCTATTTAATGTTTGGGACGTTTACCGTACAAACAAAGGTTTGGCCTACTTGACGTTTGTGAAAGAGGCGCTTAGTCAATTATTATTTATTTTGTGTAACAATAACAGATGTAACGTTCCATGAGTAGGTATAAAGGCGTGTCTCCTGCTCCCAAAAATAACAAAACAAACTAACAAAACATGTTAACCAAACTTGTTAGCAAAACATTTCAGTCTCCTACGACTTTTAAACACGAACATCAAACATCTACATCAACATCAGGAAATACGAAATGCATAACCTCAATGTTCGCAAGCAAAGAAGAAATGAAATTTCCCCTCCCCCGCAGGCGAACACGGGGATGTTTTCCGTCCGCTTCGGATAACATGTTTGGTTGTTTGAGCTAACAAAACAGTTAGGCCACGCCCATATTTTGTTAGATGTTTGATGTTAGGTGTTAGAAAACACAAAACAGTGTCGCAGGAGACCCGGCTTAACTTTTTGATTTATTGCGTGTGCGTAACTGGCATGATCTCAACGGCCTTACTTACAACTTTAGCACGGTATGTTGTTGTTTATGGAGTGTTTTGATTAATTATTAGTTGTGTTATTACCAAAAGTTTTGTCTGGCTAATCTCACACTAAAACAGTAGATTCTAAATCAGTCTAGATCAATCTCGGGACTAGGTATAAATTAATTTTTACGCCCACGTTAGGTACACAATACATAACACGTCTCTTATTGATATTTTATTAAATGTATACTTATTTAAATATTTTTTTAATGTTCGTGTTCATGTCATTTATAGCATTCATTAGGATTAGCATAGTTATTCTTATTATTTACATCATTCGTAAATATATTAGCTAACAATGTTACTAATACTAATAATGTTACTTATTATAGGTACTCAATTAGAACGATATTACACAAATTCTATAGTAACAATAGTGAATTAGTACCATCTGTACAGTATCATTGTAATCTAGTTACCTAGTTTATAATCCCTAGCAAGACAGGATGACAATAAATAACCCGAGTGGTCAGTGCACGAGTGTACGTCCGTTTGAGTTAATTGAGTACGTCTTGAACGGAAAATGTGTCCTCATCGCCTCTACACTGCTCGTCGGAGTTGAAGTGCAATTTAAACTTGCAATAATAAAGCGGAGATATACGACAACTCGGCAAAGTAATCGGAAATGTTCAATGTTTGTATAGATAGACCGTAGAACAAATTTGTAATGGAGGTCCTTATTGGATCTGCGGTTGTGAAACCTATTTAAAGAATTTCTTTACAAAAAAAAATAGAAGCATACACGATGGGATACATGTAGTCAATATGTAGGAATATATATATATTTCATATATTTCATACAGGTTTCATACAGGTTTAATATAACACTAGCTCTATAGATTTCATACTGCATTTTCTCTATATTATGCCACTAATCTAGTAGCAAAACATTCGTCAGTGTTACTCGTGATTCAGTGGGCATTGCTCCAGCACCATCCGTCAAAACCAATGCGCCTTTAGTTACTTATTGTAAATGTGTGAGTAATTTAACACCCAAACAACATTATTTCCTCCCACGTATGTAATTGTAGTTATTTAATAGCTGGAACGCTTACCCCTACTGCACTCTTTTCTCCACCTAACAGTTTACTAAGGGTGAACCGAGAATCGTTTATGATTTATTTACATGCGGTTTGTACTTACGTAATATCAGAATTTCAAAATTTGTATGTACTTGTTATTTCTTTGACTCAATAGCGATAAAATCATAAATATTGAAATGATTTTTTGACATTTATGTTTTGTTGCATAAAACTTCCTGTATCTTGCCATACAAATCCCCCTCTTTCCATAAGTAAAAGCCGAATTAAAATCGGTCTAGCCATTCTTGAGTTTTTGCTAGACTAACGCGATTGTTTTTTATATGTAAAATTGTTTATCCAACCTTGAACATATTAGTTTCTAACTGACTAATATAAATGTCGAAGTAAAAAAAAATATACTTTAAATATAGTTTAAATAAATTGCATTTTTGTACATGTTTGTATAAATAAATAAATGATTTCCTTAAGAAATAATAGGATATGAATAAACAATTATCTTTTTTTAAATACAGAACTTTGAAAAATAATAACAGAGCAAAAAGTTACAACGTCAAAGATAAAGTAAAGGCTATTTTAAAAATCAATCAATACTAATAATAAATCTGTAAGGGTCGGTCATGGGAGTAATTTACTTTGTTTTCAGAGATATCGTGTTATGGGCTCTATACATGATACAGGGCCCCTAGCCATGAGCAACCAGTGCAAACGGGAGCGTTGTGTATTTACGTAACGATAGAAAATAAAGCCCGGTGATTGGTTGTTGTAACGCCCACATAAAATTTTGACCAATCACTGGGCTTTATTTTCTATCGTTTCGTAAATACACAACGCTCCCGTTTGCACTGGTTGCTCTTGGCTAGGGCCCCTGAAACTAAATTGACGATTTTTAGAAATTTTTTCTGTATGTATGTATGTATGTATGTTTCTCCATAACTTAAACGAATTAACTGATTTTCATGAAACTTGGTAGATACACATTTAGACGTACGGGACACCAGATAGGCTACTTTTTCTTTTTCAACGCGGACGAAGTCGCGGGCGCCAGCTAGTACTAATAATAAATCTGTAAGTGTAGGTGTTGTATGTATGTATGTATGTTCCTTCATAACTCTTAAACGAATTCACTAATTTTTATGAAACTTGGTAAATAAACATGTAGACGTACAGGACACAGGATAGGCTACTTTTTCTTTTTCAACGCGGACGAAGTCGCGGGCGCCAGCTAGTATAAAATAAATGCTGTTTTGCGTTTCGATGAAAGTAGCTCTAATTAAGGCAAACAACCTAAATCTGTTCTTTGTTCAATTTTATTATGTTTCTATTAAATGAAATACGAACTTTCAAATAATAAATCGGTTCTTTAAGTAACTTTAACCCCAGACGCTTTCAAGAACATGATAGCAATAATATAGTAGCAGGCTGTTGAAATTATACCCCGCCGAGAAAACTCAAGTAGGTATAATCCAACACAAAATGTTTGTTATAATCGTACTTATAACAACGTTTTGTATTTTACCTTTTATGGTATTCAGGGGTTTTAGTTATATTATTTTATAATTGGGTCAATCAACTTTTATTTGTCCCACGGCAGTCGCACCTTGTCCCTGACCGAAAACATAATTTATAATTAATAATAATGAATGTTATTTATATGTGTTCTATTCCTATTACTATTTACTAACATATCAATGCAAAACATTTTTAATTTGTATACAATTTATCTGTTTTTTTATGGTTGCCCAAAGGACCAAAAGTTAGTTTTCATAGTATCACATATTGTCCCCAAGCGACAGTTCATCACAAAACTTAGCCACACTAAAAATATTACTATTATGGAATTAGTACCAATTACACAAATTAATTTAAATGGGTATGTATAGTGCAGAAACATGACGATTACTTATTTACTTTAAACAATTTAAGGTTTTTTTTACATTCTACTTTTGTCCCCATAATATCTTAAGTCAGCGTAGGTCACCGGACAACCGTAAATTAGTTGTGAATGCAAAATATAGAAGTCGTGGTACGAACATAGACAACAAATCTATGTTTCTAGTAAGCTGACAGGGGTGGCCTTTATTATGATTTCACGAAAACTACGGCGTCAGACGGTCGAGTTCTGTTTGTGAGAGTGGGTGGCTTTATTGTCAGTCTATCGGACCACCGGAAAATATACGAAAGTACTTATTATATTACAATAAATTCTAGTGCACTAGATGCTATTTGTACTATATTTTACCATAATGGTGAAATGAAATACAAAGAACATCACTATTTTATTTGACAGCTCAATATTTCAAAAATGTCACACGGACAACTAGTCACTTGGACAACAAATTGGTTGTCCCTAGGACAAGTTTAGTTGTCCCTAGGACAACAATGATGCAATTTTATTTTTACTAAATATAATAACATAATTTATGCGTTTTTATTAGCTTTACATGCATATTTAACTTCACGCCTCCTCTTCCTCCTCGAAGGGACTGACAGAGACCAAATAGCTGCGCTTAGTACAATTTTAGCATACACCTTTTGCTTTATCAACATTCACATATTTTCTTGTAAGCTCTGCGTTTCCATAAATCACAAGTCTATTTTTTTGCATTACCTGGTCGTTTAATTTACGTCTAACTCACGCACCCATTACCTAATTCTCTCAACGTTTTCAAACTATCCAAGCATACATTTCTCCATCTCAACACTCTGTTTTAATCTCATTAATTACATTGCATATACATATATAGGTTCACTCCAGGGTCCAAGCCTCCTTTTTCTTAGCAGGCGGATTGGGCATCGCAGCATGCTGGTATTTGCTACATAGGTGAACGCTGCTGCTCATCTCCTAGCTTGAAGCCTTAGGCGCCTCATCGACACTCATTGATGGAGTAAGGGCGGCTCTATCTCTCAAAGTCACCCCAAACACACTCATATGCGATCACATCTGTACTGTATTCATAACTATGTTTAGATTATGGGATTATCGGAGAAAGAAAAATCAAAACGACACAGAGAAAGACTTAAAGCGGACCCAGAAAAATTGGCCAAACGTAAAAGAAAAAAAAGAGAAAGCTATCATAAAAACAAAACTGTAGTTATCTGGAAACTACGAAAATAGATTCAGAGAAGACGAATGAAAGCAGTTCATAACATTCTTAACGACACGCCTCCAAGTTCACCTTCTTCTTCCAGGAAATTAATATACATCAAGATCAACATAAAACTACTCCACCTGCTTCTCCTGTTGCATCTATGGAATCTATATATAAAAAAGAGGAAGGAAAAATATCCGAAGAGATAAAAATAAGATGTATAAAAAAAATAAAAAAATATAAGAAGAAAAAACCTCAACGCAAAGAAAAAGAAATACTTAAGATGAGAGAAAAAGAAACGATGTCAGATAGTAAATTACACAATAAATACAAAACTATAAGCAATGCTATCAAATAAAGATACAATAAAATAAAGGCTCAAAAAGGGAAAAACACATTGAAAAATATAATTGAGAATATAGACTCATTGCAAAAGAAAGAAATCATAAAGGATAGTTTAGGTATGAAAGGAAGAATCAGAGCAAATACATTTGCACACAATGGTGATACAGAGCTTACAAAGAAAATAAAATTGTTTTTCTTAAGAGAATATGTATCAACAAACACGGCCGGTAAAAAAGAAACCGTCACTAAAGGCAAAGAAAAAATAGAAAAACAGTTTAATTGTTTTATATAACAAAGAAGAAATTGACGATATTCAGAAATATATTCCAAAAGAATCTTGTACCTTTGCCTGGGAACCAAAAGGTGCACCAAATCTTTTCACGGATTTCTGGCCAAATGATTTACAAAAATTTAAGCTGTTTCTGCTCAAGAGGATTTTGTGACTGCTTACATCTAAAGTTTTACTCACCTACACCATCACAAAAAACATTTCACGCCTGGCCAATACTTGTGAAGACCTACCTGAAGTGAACATACCTGGAGCGGATATACCTGAAGATAACAAACTTCGAGAGATCATGCCTGGAGATTACTTATCTGGAGAAAATTTACCTCGAGACGACTTATCTGGAGTTGATCTACTTGGAGAAGATAACTTGGTATTCAATTATATACCAGCTTCAAAAACAAATTGTGGTGATTCAAGTGATGATGAAGACTTTCCCCTGAGTTGGCATCTTGACATCTTCAAATAGATGATATTTCACTCACCAATCTACATGAGATTGGATACGAAAGTATTTATAAGAGTGTATATGGACTTTGATGCTGAAAATAATATTATAGAACCACAGCCATCTGTACCTGAGCTAAACCAAACATTACCTAGAATGTATAACATCATATCTTATAGTTTTATGGATCTAGTGTTTCCCATGGACAACCACGATGTCCACTGGACAACTAAATTGTCCCCACATTGAAAAACTTTTAAGATTTAATTTTTCTGTTTAAATGATAAAACAATTTACTAAAATTTATAAGATGAGTAATACAATATAAAAGAAAATTAGGACGAGGAAATTCCTCTAAATAATTCTAATATTTAGCGTTTTAATGAAAAGTTTTGGTTGTGTAAAGTTACACGTTGTCCAGGGGACAGCATTAGTGCAGATATTTATGAAGTTATAAGATATTTTATATATATAAAAACGGGGAATTAAAATATATGCTTTAATTAATTAAAAAAAGTGTTTGTTTTTATCACAATTATGCCCACAATATTTATAAAATCAATTGAGTTAGTGGTCCAGGAGACAGGTTTAACATCAGTTGTCAGATATATTTAGTAAAATTTTGTAAATTAAAAAAGGAACGGCTCTGCTCTTTGTGGAATCATAAATAACAGATAATTGTCTTTTAAATTAAATATTTAAAAGTGGAAATTGAGACAAAAAAATAAAAATCGAAATTTTCACCATCGTGACATTTAAAAGTTGATTGACCCAATTACCAAATAGTTTGGTATCTACATGTACATATAAGTACTAATTTAGTATATAACGCAAAATTTTGATCGTGGTCCTTGCCCTTGCCAATGGTAATATAGCCTATGTTACTCGCTATAGTTTTCTATAGGTAAAAAATTTCTATAGTTTTACAAAATACAAATCTTTCCTCTTTATAATATTGGTATAGATCTTTGTCATATACATTATAATATACACTGTCATTTTAATACTCTGTTAAAGGTGGTTACGGTACGATCTGGCACTTTATCTATATACATTTTTATTTGTATTTTTTTTAATAACGCTAAAGGCATATTAATATGTACTTGAAAATTTGCATACCAATGACAAGTAGGTACTGCTAAAAACGCACGACTAGCGCGCACTCTAGAAGGATCATTGGGGATTGAAACATTCAACTTATCATCTGTGGTCCCTTGTTATGAGACGAGTTAATAAAAATGGTAATTATTGTCATTGAATTTCCAGACAAACTGAGCTCGCGTGCGAATAGATTGCGCTGCGCTGAACAATGAAACCGGAGCTAAGTCCAACCTATCTACATAATGTCCTTCGAAAAGTATCTCTTCATACATATTTTACTCTCATGAATAAATATTAGATATTTTATACGAGCGAATACTACACGGGCGGACGGGACACTCGTAATGTTCGGAAATGGCCGCACTATTTTGTTAGTTGCGCGAAATGATATTAAAAAGAGCCGTTTGTAACAAATTATTTCTGCACATTTGTGACAAACACACATTGTTATTTATTCTTTATCTATTTTGGATTTAATCCATTCTGTTTTGCTTTTCAACAAAAGTAATACGATTGCTAAACAACTTTCTTTTTGTGTTCCGTCATAGACAAATCTTAGGTTATTGAAAGATAGAAGGAAAGAAAATTAAGAGAAAACCTTTTTGTATTTTTACAATTTTCTATCGCCCACACTAGGTTTAGCCTGTCTTATGAGGGAAGTAAACGATTTAAACATATTTGTACCTTGTACCTACATTTGTTAGGCACAATAACTAGTAAATCAGTTTATGTTCAAACATACAATAACGTATAGGAAAATAATAAACATTTTTATTATTTGAAAAACAAAATTTGTAAGCTGCGTATCCAAAAATGAAATTTGAGAGTGTTTAATTAATGATAATCATTTAATGAATTTGATAAATCTTGTT
Organism: Synanthedon formicaeformis; assembly: GCA_945859745.1. Classification (NCBI taxonomy): domain Eukaryota; kingdom Metazoa; phylum Arthropoda; class Insecta; order Lepidoptera; family Sesiidae; genus Synanthedon; species Synanthedon formicaeformis. The sequence continues at coordinate 6,652,253 of OX243959.1, read as the reverse complement.
TTTTTTTTTATTTTCATATTATATTCAGCTCATCAACATCCTTGAAACTAGTTACTTCCCTTCTCGAGGGGAATTTAGTTTTTTTATGTGACAAATCGCTCCTTAAAAACTAAAGGGCCACAAATCAAAGTTACACTTTTTACAGGAGAGCTAATCGAAAACAATTTAAAAAAAATGTTTATTTTTTTTTTCTTATTAGATATATATCAAATATATGCATATTAACATCGTTAGAAGCGTATTTTTAAGTAGCATTAAATGTTTTAAGTAATTTTATAAATAAACTGAATACTAGAAGAGATATAAGCATATAAGATACTTTTCAATATATAAAAAAATGATCAAAATATTCTAAATATGGAATAAAACAACCACAAGTCTTTTTGCAACGTACAATATGAAGGATTGTGATTGTATTTTTGCAATATTTTGCAATTTTTGGATTTTTTGTTTTATGCCCCTTTAGTTTTGAAGCAGCGAAATATTTATTAATTTTTCTATAGGCTTCGTTTCGTTAACGTTAAATAATAAAAGTTATAACGCCTGACATATTTTGACGGTTGACAATGGCAGACTTTTTCCAGGCGTTGAATCTTTATTTGAAGACAGCTGGTACCAGCGGCTTCGTCCACGTGAAATATTTAGCGTGAAAAATTGGTAAAAGATTTTTTTTAAATCGGAGGAGTAGTTTCGAAGATTACCTACATATACATTACAAACAAAGATGCAAACTTTACCTCTATAATTTTAGTATAGATAAAAGTAAAAATGAAATGTATTTACACCAGGCTACATTAGGTACTTGAACTTTGAAAAGTCGCTCAAATTACAAATTAGCATTGCACAATACAATATTAATTATATAATTATTTAAACAATTAATTTATGCCCGGTTTCTGAAGTTCCCAGTTAAACTCTCACTTACTATTGATTCGATAAAGTTAATCGTAAGATAATCGTCGGATAACTGTCCTTGCGTTTCTGAATACAAAATGAGCCGTTCAATAACTATGAAACCCATAGCCAGTTCCTCTATTTGCCACTAGATGGGTCTCGTCAACAGAATAAGTCTAAAATTGATTTTATCATTTCAATTCATAATTAAAAGTAGTTATAGTAATAGTAAAAGATATTCCTAGATAAATAAGTGATCAAAAACTATTTTTATTATATAAATTACTATAATTTGTTATTTATCATGAATGACATCGTTGTCAAGGAAGTGTGTCAAAATCGAAATAAAAAGTCCTTGTCCAAGGAGGAAAGATACCTCCTTGTCCTTGTCATTATTTTCTACGTATTTTTCTTGATTTTTCTTTTCTATTAATTGAATATTATTTTACTATCGATATAATATAAACTTTTCACTTGAAAATTATATAAAATAATAGAAATAAAGAAGTAATAGCCTTAAATTTGATAAGTTAGTCAAAAATGAAACGTCAAATAAAGTTATGGAACCGATAAACGGCACCCATTGGCCAGTTAAGTTAAACTACACATAAACGGAGTTTATCTTACATTGGGGTACTCGGAAACGCATTTTCAAAAGTTATCGAACCGATAGTGCTAACGAATAGATAAACTACCAACAAAAGTACCTCAGAAACCGGGCATTAATCATGGCACTTTTTATATAATTTTACTGCTCACACGCGTGATTTAACACACATTGGTTGCCATAATCAATTTAGTCGGACCTATTCATATTATTTAACTTTATTACTTAGTTGTTTTGAACTGTTTACTAATTCAACGCGTCAATGATGCAATACATTTATATCGACTAATTATAATGTGCGTAAATTTTCCTTGTAATTTTAACTGTAACGTGACAGTATGACATATTTATTTACTATAGCTGTGCCCGGGACTATACGAACGCGCTGGTTTTTGAATGCCATGCAATTTTTCCAAGATAAAAAGTATAGATAATAAATTATCTGTGTAATAACTGATTGGGTCAAATTCGCCCAAATCAGTTTAACTGTTTTTACATTATTTAGGAAAAACATACTCTTACAAACTTGCGCATTTATAATATGAATTGGATTTTATTGTTTAAACTTCTAAAGTGCTTTTTTTGCACAAGAATACCTTGTGTGGGTCTAACCACTAGTGGGTAAATAAGAACGTGTTTAGAAAATGCTGCAATACTCTATTAAATTTATTTATATTATAATGCTTGGAATGCATTAGTTATATTTTAAACTAGCTGGCGCCCGTGACTTCGTCCGCGTTGAAAAAGAAAAAGTAGCCTATCCTGTGTCCTGTATGTCTAAATGTTTATCTACCAAGATTGATAACTATGTGAGTATTACCAGAGGTAAGATTAAATCTCCCGTGGTACTACCAGACAGGTTATAGTAGTACCACGGGCAAAAAATGTTACCTAACCACGGCTAAGTACCAGGTTTACGTATATATTTTTAAAACATGTTCGATAAATGAGATTAGCAATGGCACCATTGCGTAGGTGTATTGGTTATACAACAAAGAATGCTGAAGAAAGACCTTATTTCTAGAGAATTGTTTAACAATGGATTTCAGCAAATTATATTTGTAAGAGCAGCGATAGCGTTGCTCCTAAACTAGATGAAGCCCTTTTAGTCTAGGGCATGAGTAACTTATTTTAACTTAATTAAGTTAAATTAATTATGTACACTATTTGTGTATTACGAGCGAACACCAGCCGTCACTATTAGATTTGGCCTCAATTAAGCCTGAAAGCTTCAGATTTTGGTCTAACTTGTAAATGTAATGTATATTTGCAAACAAGCTCGTAAACAACGCAGGGTCACATTAATTTACGCGACATTGAATCCTATTTTTACGACCGAAATACCCTCTAAAATCACATCGAAAGCCCCTGAAAGCATACCTATAAGGAGAATCTATTGATAATAGTGTTTTTTATTTTACAGTAGAATTTTAGATATAAAAAAGCTGTGGTATAGGACAATAGACACAAGTTTATAGTAGCTCATAGCTTACAATTAGCTAAAAGTATAATAGCTTCACAATGCGACTCGCTGCTTTGCTATGTGGAGTCTTCGATCATATTTGCGTCGCGAAGCCAGTGTAGTAAAAACACCAATTTTTTTGAAGGTCTAATTGCCATTGGCTTAAATTGTTTACAGAATGTTTGTGTTTGTTTTCATTTTAATTTTAAAATATTAAATATTTTGTTCTTTATGTAAGTCAAGTTTCAACGCAAAATGGGTTCAACGGGCTCTAATAAACTTTAAAGTAGGAAACCCATCTGGTCTCAAATGCCAATCAAACTTTGAACAACTCCGATGAGAATAAATCAACCCGTCACGGGTTAGGCATCGTATCCCGTATGTAATATTCAAGGGACATTCTCTCGATTGCGTTTGGACCCAATTCGTGTGTTAATTATTGTGTTGGTTATTATTAATTTAAAAAGTAATTAAAATAATTATATTAATTACTATTTCTTTAAAACATATTTGTTCAAACACACAGCTATTTCTTTTGTGTTCAGACTTTTATATTGACTTTTTGTTTTTTTATGTTTTATGAATATAGATCAGTAAAATGTCTTAAATTATATAATATACATACAGACAACATACATATTAGTAACATATTAATAATTTTTTTTTGTATTTTTGTTCACAGTCACGGTGAAGATTTGATAGTGACGCCATTCGCTCAGGTGCTGGCCAGTTTGCGCAGTGTCCGCAACAACTTCCTATGTCTCACCAATGTGCCCGTCGCAAAGTAAGTAAATTAACTAAGTTATATATAAATCTAACAATCTCAGCAATAAAATCTCAATGAAACAACTAAATGTTGATTTTAAAATGTTATTTACTTTTATCGAAATCTAAACTTGTTCAAAAAGTAATTTTGATTTCATGATAATAAAACTAGAAATCACAGTTACAAAAAAGTTTTACAGCAATTCCCAGAAAGTTTAAACCATACGTTGTTTAGGTATCCAGAGTATACTTTAAATAAATGATTACATAATATCGTATCTAGACGGCAATTAATTTGTCAGGCAAATTGCTACATGGGCTCCAATTAAACTAATCAAGGCTAATATAGATACGAGTATCCTTAGGAATGTTATATGTATCTCTCTGTGCTCACTACGAAGTATATTGTTATGGCGTTGTTACATTAACTAAAGCAGTTAGTGGCACCTTTAATGATGCCACACATGAAAATTTTGGTAAATTTATAATATTAAAAAATGTAATATTCACAATCTCAAATATTTAAATTAAAGTTACATAAAACGAGTCTTAATAAGTAAAGTTCTTTCATGGGTCAAGGTATTGTGATTTTATAATTAACTAGCGACCCGCTCCCGGCTTCGGTACTACGATTTGTATATAAAAAATTCAAAACATTAAAATTTTATTTATTTTATTTTACTTAAAAGATGACAATGTATCCTAAGAAACACTGGTAAAAATAGACTAACTGTTAAAAGTATTGATTTGAAACCCATTTAATGAATAAATTACTGTTTCGCATTGTATATAATTATGTAGATTGCGTCCAGTAATAAATTATAATCATAAATTTTTTGTGTTTTGTGTATTACAAAAGAACAACAATGTATGTATACTAATGTATGTATACTTAGGTAAAGTTTAAAAAGTTCATACTAAAGTAAAATAAATAATCAATGAGTTATGTCAGTCTCGATCTCCAATGATGACAATGATATCCGTATCGGTGTTACATTACTACGTCATGTGCGTATGAGCAATCACAAGGTCAATCGCGAATCGCATTCATGTAGGTAAATTGGATGAGGCGTATAACTGTGCTCATTTAATATTATTTTGGAAATTACTCCTTAAGAATCGACTTTTATATATATATCGATACATCAAAGCAACACTTGAGATATTTTGCTAAATTGACGATTTTGAGATCTCACAAAATCATGTTGCTTGGTTATGTTTTTGCCTACATGATTTCAATGATTTCTCATAACCATTTAAATGTTTGGGATTAATTATTTCAAAACTTATCGTTGACGATATATCTCACTGTTGTTTTGTGGTATCAATATATAAGCCCGTGGTATGAAAATTTATAGGAGTAAAATCAAAATTGTCACACGAATGCGATACGTTCTATTTTTTTTATTTTTTTGTTTGAATATTTTAGAATATCTGAAGTTTCATAGATATTGCGGCATCTACACAATATTATTTAAAATAAGAACAATGTTGTTCTTTCGGTATGTTCTGATTTTCACTTTTCGGCGAATTGTCAAAATTCAAATTTTATAATTATTGTTCGTAAGGAGTAAACTCCAGTCGGGTGTCGGAGCTGACACATACAATTTTTTTTTTTGTAAAAAATACTGAAGTTTTCCTTATGTCATCTAATAAAATAAATATGTGTGTGACTGTTACCTGTGAAGATGTAATAAATAAATTTCATTTATTTCATTGATCTGAAGAATGGCCCAGATTAGACGTCACCTAACTCAACACTATGTAAGCTGTTGTAAGAAGGCCACTAGATAAAATAATAAAATATATTAAGATATTTAATTACATTTACATTAAATTCAATTATCGAATGGAAGGTTTATGTTTATTACATCAAAATTAATCCATCAAATTTTAAAATCTGTCAAATTATTGGACACATAGAAGAGCGATCTTAATTCTATCATCAATTTTAATATTTATACTTTTGTAGGTATCAAATTATATGAATAAACATAGAAAAGTCATCTCAAACTAAAACTAACTCTACTAACATGAGATGGTGTATAACTTGTATAAGGTGGTGTATGATACAAAAAAGTAATTTTATATTCTAACACTAAATAAAACGTACTAAAGTGTAGGTAAAACATATAATGTATTTATATTTAGTAGAATATTACTTACGTAATTATAATAAATTATTACAGAAATACACAAATAGTCAATGCTGACTCTAATTAATTGGTAACGCGAAACCGCTTAATTAGTGGAAATGAAGTCTTTAATGTTGTCTACATCGCTCACAAGATATTATTCACGTGAGCATAAAGCTCAATTCTCAGAAATATTCATGTTGCTAATTAATTATATTTCAAACACAGATAGTTAAACAAAAGATTATGGATTTCTTACAAACAACTCCAAATCCAAATTAAATGCAGCTTTCTATTCTGACTTTATTTTGGTACACACATGCGCACATAAATACGAAAAAATAAAGTTAAAAACAGGCTTAATAGCGGTGGCACAGTTATCATTTAATTTTGGAGTTAATATTACCATGTCTAAATTAATGATTACTCGATCGTGGACAGTTGACTGTAGTATATCCACTTGTCTGTGTTTCATTGTTTGTTTGTTTACTTTTTATTTGTATTTTAATAGTAAAATAAAAAACAGACTACTCTTAAAGCTACCCCTAAATATGAAGCGTCAACGTAGGATTTTAGAAAAATACCTTTATGAATCATCATACTATGTTATGTGTATAATTTGTATAAATTTATTAGAGAAAACTTTGAAAAACATCTAGCAAAACAAAAACATTTCTTGAGCACAGTTACAATTAATGGATATGTCAAGATATTTTGGCTGAATGTATCTGGGTAGTATGACGTAGATGTTGCGTCGCTTTGTGACGAAATTATAGTCGGACGATGAGCACGCGATCATAGTTACTGACCGGTTGATGGCCTCTTTCTTTGTTCAATGTTGTTTCATTAAAACTAAATATGCATTTTAAATAAAAGATGTTCTTTTATTTGTATATAATTTTTGAGAAAAATTTAATTTTACTTGCGCTAACTTAAGGTAGTAAAAATTTTTTTTTTTATTGAACAAAAGATAATTCTTTTACACGTTTCTCTTATCTATATATTTATTTAAAAGCGGAACAATACAAGTTATATACAATGAATGTAAATAATTACTCGATATGCTTACATTTTGATCCAACAAAAAATGTAAAGGTTGAGCTTGACGTCAATAATAATAATACATGCAAGCATGCAACCTTTCTTTTAAATGTTTAAGGCATATAAAGCTAAATCTTTCGTGAAATGAAACAGAATTTCTCTTGCTTTTTTAGTAAAATTACGTCTGAAGGATCTAAAAGTGTTTCAATGTTAAAAGGTAAACGAAAAATAGATCCTTTGAGGTCTTTGTTTCGCGTCTTCCTCACGTTTCTAGTTTGTCAACCAACCCACAGTGTATGTATAATGGACATGCATTTGTGTCTTTCTCTCTTTTATAATTATTATTTAATAAATTAAAATGCGCATATTTATTGCCATCGACCGGTTTGATTGAATTCTTCTTAATTGTACAATTCATTACCACAAAAAAATTTAAATTCATGAATATTCTATTTTTCAGTTGGGCGACATTATTAAAATACATTTTATTTGGTTTTTTAAAATTCTATATTAATATTCTGAATAGCTTATCTGTTTTCGGGGCTTATCTCCGAAATACTACCAATTTTATTGGAGCTTCTCAGTGATTTGTCTAACTTTCCCAACTGGTTAGTAATCTTTATATGTAAATAAAAAAGAATCGCTAAATGCGTTGCTAAGCGCAAATCTCAAGAACGCCGGATCGATTCGGATAATTTTATTTTTTTAAGTCCGAGAAAGGTTTTTTATGAAGAGAAAAGTTATAGAAATTTCCGGAAAACTATTTTTCTTTTATCCCATTCAAAGTTTAATAACTGACAATTCAATAGCTTTCGATAGGACAACTTCTGTCGGATTAGCTATACTAGTTTTATAAAATAAACAAAAACCACAGTCATTGTAAACCGGTCAAAAGTTTTAATTTATTGCCCTCAATTAAATCTATCTGTTGTAAGTGCGTTACAATAATCTGTCATAAACGTCGGGATCCGGGCAATGAATACAGAATCACCTGTACTCCGGTGGGTAATTTCTTCGACAGCCACACGAAGTTTAAGGTAATAATCCTTAAGGCCTCTTTCACAAACTAAATGTAAAGTGTTGATTAGTTACTTTTAGAAATCATTTTCTGTTATATTGAATTATGCACTCGGTTTACTGCATCATTCGATAGCCGATTTTTTTTATTATTTTCTATTTAATGTTTGGGACGTTTACCGTACAAACAAAGGTATATCAGCTCCATTATCCCCGGTTACCGGTGACTTTAAATGACAGTTTGGCCTACTTGACGTTTGTGAAACAGGCGCTTAGAGTAATTTTAAAAATCTGCTTTAAAAATTGACACTAAGTAAAGCGGTTATCACACTATTCAATTTGAAGGAAACCAATTTAGGGACCTAAGTAGTGAACTAGTTGATCACACTACACTAAATTGATTTCTAAATCGAAGACATAGTTGTGTCGTTCATTGTAAAAGTGGTGTAACTCCCTATTTTTAAAACCATCTTTTCTTGCCTAATGGTATCACATTTAGTCATAACTTTCAATATAAAAGTGAAATAACTTCAATAGTTGCATTAAAATCACATAGATGAAAACAATGAATGAATGCTTATATTTTTTTTCCTACACTATAATTCGCAAAAAGCTCGTTATTCTAAAATTCAGTTACAAGGAGATAGTTCACTTTTACAATGAACGACACAGTTGAAAATCTAAAATCTAAATTGGATCCAATTGGTTCTAACTGCGATAACACCTTCCGATTTCCTAAATTGGTTTCCTTCAAATTGAATAGTGTGATAGCGGTTTTAGGAATCTTTTAGAATCTAGGCGTTCGTCTTGAGTTCTTGACGTCTTGTATAAACTCAAGAATGGCTAGACCGATTTTAATTCGGTTTTCACTTATGAAAAGAGGAATAAACCGGGAACACACGTAATATATTAAAATTGCACCCCTGCGAAGCCGCGAGCGAGTGACTAGTCCTTAATATAAATAAATAAATAAATAAAATGAAAATAGATTTTTGTACGATAAAGAATTCTTCCAATTGGGAATAGGAATAACATTAGAAATAGTTCGATATGAAGAAATTGATATCAGAGTAATGATTGGAGCGAAAAACTCGATCCATTGTGTGAGATTTTATTAAATATATTTCTATCAGCGTCTTGGGCTTCATCTCTTTTTCTGTGTGCTGTCATAATATCGTATTCTGTATTATAAGTATATATACTTATTTATCACATACACAGGTGTTTGGTAATATAATGAAATATTTTATTTACACGCCGTTTAATATTGAAGGTATATCGAGTGTACATCAAACATTTACTCCGTGTTTGTTGTAAATCCAATCGAACCTTCTGGGTTATCCCTTTCCAAAATCAATTTCTAAACGAAATGTACATATATTATATTAATATATTTTATAAATTTACAATCTCACGCCATGAGCTTATCTAATATTGTGTTTCACAAAAGAAACATCATGCAACTCATCCCATAACACTCTGTTCAACATTGAGCCTTCTCTTCAAGCCAACAGCCAACTACATAGCCAAGATTCTTAAACGAACGAAAGTAAAAAGGTTCTCATTATACGCAAAAGAAATAACCAGATTTGAATAGATAGAGGAATGTTTACAACGATGTTGAGATTTCCGAATCGTGTTATTTTATTTTATCGAATATCTTACCTGTCTAGTAAATAAAGTATTGTATTTGCAGAGACTTCCAATAATTTTCGAAGATAGAATTCCTTGCTAGTTGGAAATGTCGTTTAACCTCGTCCCTGTAACTTAAACAAATATTATGACAAAGGGTTTCTTTGTGTACATAAAGCTTGATTAATTGGATTCGACCCGTTGTTGTCACGCAGTCGCTTGAATAAAGTAATGATATCGACAACAAGCGTAAAACACTCTTTTTAACCCGTTTTTAACGCGTGTGCATATCATTAGTTGGGAATATTTCATACATTTTTTTTTTCATACAAATACGTCCTTACGTTACTAGTAGGTACGTTTTTATGAGTCAATAAAGTCTTTCATTATTTATCATACTCGTATTAATAATTGCCTAGCGTCCCGCCCCGCTTTGCACAGATGCATTTTTTTTTAATTTACTCAAATTTTCCTCGTTTGTGAAAACCGTATCAAAATCCGTTGGGTGGTTTAGAAGTTCATAGTTAGCGGAAAAACAGACAAGTGGATAGCGACTTTATTTTATAATATACAGCAGCTAGTAATACTATAATTATATAATTATAGTCCATAGGGAACATACATACATACATACAATCTATTCTTTTTCTATTGATCAAAAACGTAAACAAATATAGCGTCGCCATGTTCACTGGACTGTTTTAAAAATAGGATTTGTACATTAGGCATTTTCAAAGAGAGTTGACTCAGAATTTGTTCGTATTGTTTGTTTAATTCTACGAGTATATCGTGAATAGTTTGTTTACCTTTTCGATAAATGAAAAAAGAAAGGACCTTACATACATACACACATTGCCTTTTATATATATAGAATATAGATATATAGATAGATAGCTGATATATTATATGTAGTCATCGATGTATGTAGTACTTAATGTATTGTGTGTGGCGAGATGGTTAATTGTTTGCTATCAGCTCGGTGCGTCGTAGCGAACATAATCGTAGTTGTAAATTAGAAGAAAACCCATCTGTCACCTATTGGACCTCGACCTTGAGACGGTTATAGCTCTGATGATGTGCTGCTAGACTATTTATAGCACGCATTTATATTAATCCTCGACATAATCAATGGACGCAAATAGAACAGAACGCCTTTAACGGTGATTGTTAATGATTTTTGTTGCCATATGTCACATAAGGTTATCCCATTCAGGTCAATTTTGTAGAACAAAGCTATTGGTTGCAAAGAAAAAATAATTATATACCATTGTATTCTAAGCATAAATCTCCAATAATCTGTAATAAGTACCTACTTAGTATGTAGGTATTTATTTTATTATTAGGTGACCTGATACTGACAGACATCATTCCGTCGTACACTATTAGAAACTTTGAGGTTCTTATAAAGAGAAAAATCAAAAACGTACAAAGCCCCGTTTTTCTTTTTCCCTTTCAAAGTTCCTATCTGATGTGAAATGCAATATTGATAACTAGTAACATTTTAATCAAATGTTTGTTAAAGACAAAGACATCGATCAAAGTGTTTTAACGCCTAAGAAAAAGGAACTTGAACGAAGTCGGAAGCAAAAGTTAGTATACTTATTAAGTTAGCAAAGTTAGTATAGTATATATATGAAATAGTACGGTCATTCTGTGTTTTCATACAAACAAATTAATAGTTTTGAAACTTATGTGGTTTATACCTTTGGGTCTTAACTTATATTATTAATACATATGATATCATATGTATTAATAATTAACTTGTAAATAATAGGTTCTGATAGATGTATCAGATTATTAAAAAAAATTACCCGTTATTTGTCGACTAATTATTTCCTGCGGGTCGTCTCACATCGTCTGTTTAATAGGTGTAACACTAAAATTATGAATGAAATAAATTACACAGGAATTTTTTTCTTTCTGTCCGTTAAAATGAAAAAAAAATTTACAAACACCGCTCGTTTATAATTTTATTATATGTCATAGATTGTGAAATAAACCCTTACAATTTACTTAGGTACTAATTAAATAACTACTAAGTATATATGTCACTTATACAATAAATGTATAAACAAAATAATACGAGACAATGAGTATTTCATTGTTTATAGCCACGGAATTACGTCTACAAAATTGCCTCTCCAACGAGAGAAAATGCTTTTTAGATAACCATCTAAAGGGTTTTCTGATATTATTTATATTATCGATTTGCTTGCTTTTAATTAGGTACGCTTCAAATATTCAAGTGGCTTCTTGGTAACTAGAAATTTCCTCAATGATTGTTATGTTTAAACACTACTCTGTAACTTAAGATTTAAATATTGGTAGCAAATTATTATAATCGAGTCTGTTCAAGTCGGTCTCAATTAGGTATACTTTTGTATTAATATTTTTTTTAAATCTTAAAAGCAATGCTATAAGTTAAGTTCTTAAGTAAATATATATTATTTTTCTTGGGTTAAAAATGATTGTGTCAAGTTAAGCAAATGTTCTTTTATTAATTTTGATTGGTCATCCATTGATTTTTTTTATAATATTTAAAACAACACATAATTTTGAGAACGACTATTAAAGTATGAGAACAGTACGAACAATTAATATTTCGGCCCTATATACAGAACTTTTCTAAAGTACATACCTACTCTGTATGGATTTAAGAGAAGGTAACTTGAAATTGGAAACAAGAGAAATTGGAATCGAATTACGAGTATATGCAGAATATTTAACGAGTTCAAAACGTGACCGGATCTCAAGAGATACAGCTAAAATTTATTTCAGAGCCTACTCGGGTTGATAAATGTACTAAAATCATAGCAAAATCATCAATACTAATAATAAATCTGTAAGGGAGTAGTTACTTTGTTACTTGTTACTGAAAACAAAGTAACTTACATGGAGTAAGTTACTTTGTTTTCAGAAATATCGTGTTTATAGGCTCTATACATGATACTGAAACTAAATTGACGATTTTTAGAATTTTTTCTGTATGTATGTATGTATGTATGTTCCTCTATAACTCTTAAACGAATCAACTGATTTTCATGAAACTTGGTATATAAACATTTAGACGTACGGGACACAGGATAGGATACTTTTTTCGTTTTCAACGCGGACGAAGTCGCGGGCGCCAGCTAGTACATAATAATTTAAGTAATGCGTGTCATCTCTTACTCTTAGTTTTGTATTGTGTAATTTATTTTAAACTTGTGTATTAATTTTTCTTAAAATGTCTTTTCAGGTCTCGACGATCATCGGGCGCGGCAACCGCTGTTACGCCGCAACCAAAAAATCTTAATCCGGGAGGTAAGTGTTTTTCATAAAGAATTTTCTTATATATTTTGTACTACTTTAGGGCCTCTTTCACAAATTACATGTAAAGTGTTGATTACTTACTTTTAGAAATCATTTTCTGTTATATTGAATTATGCACTCGGTTTACTGCATCATTCGATAGCCGATTTTTTTTTTAATTATTTTCTATTTAATGTTTGGGACGTTTACCGTACAAACAAAGGTATATCAGCTAAATTATTCCCGGTTACTGGTGACTTTAAATGACAGTTTGGCCTAATTGACGTTTGTGAAATATGTGCGTAGTTAGATTAATAGCCAAAAGTTTTCAATATTGACCACACAACAACACACACCGTGTTATAAAATATTAATTAAGTTATAGTCACAGTTATAGTTTTACAAAATCTTTGAATTACACTTGGATCACACACTAATCTTGGATTAGTACATCTCCCAACATTTATAATTATCCTCTATAATTAAGAAGTAATTATGACGAGCTACTTTGGTTAAGTTGCTCTTAGTAGTCTGTGTCAGGGTTCGATTCCCGGCAGAGAAAACTTTGGAAATGAATGAACCATTCAAAGTTGAATGAAGGCACTGGTCTAAATCTGGCAAGTAGTTGCAGAGCAATAATACATTTCGCAGTCATTTATTGTGAAACTAGCTGGTGCCTGCGACTTCGTCCGCGTTAAAAACGAAAAAATTAGCCTACCCTGTGTCCTGTACGTCTAAGTGTTTATCCACCAAGTTTCATGAAAATCAGTTAATTCGTTTAATTTATGAAGGAACACACATACATAATACCTACACTTAAAGATTTATTATTAGTACTAGCTGGCGCCCGCGACTTCGTCCGCGTTGAAAAAGAAAAAGTGGCCTATCCTGTGTCCCGTACGTCTAAATGTTTATCTACCAAGTTTCATGAAAATCAATTGATTCGTTTAAAAGTTATGGAGGAACATACATACTTACATACATACTTACATACATACATACATACATACAGAAAAAAATTCTAAAAATGGTCAATTTAGTTTCAGTATCATGTATAAAGCCTATAAACACGATATCTCTGAAAACAAAGTAACTCTTACTCCATGACCAACCCTTACAGATTTATAATTAGTATTGATTGATAACAGCGTGTGTGCTGTTGTATTTCAATGACTGAGTAAGAGATAGGAGAGCCCCTCTTATTCCTACAGTAATATGGTCGGCAGCGCACTTGCAGTATATGTGACGTTGCTTGTAATACCTAGATTTGATATCAAGCATAATACTAAAATAAACAAAAGAAACTTATGAGAAATTTCATTGATTCTTCTCACTCTCGAGGAACTTGATATTTTTTTCTTTAAAAACAAACAACGACTTCCGAGCGGATCTGTAAAAAGCTTTCTGTGGAACTCTTCCTCTGGGATAAAATTAAAATGTGTACTTTACTTTGTAAACATTTGTCTACGTTACAGCGATAATAAATCTTTTTAATTACTATTAGACCATTCCTTGATGTTTTTTTTTGTCTTGGTTCTAAAGCTCTTATCAAATAATATTTTCTCTTTAAGTAAAAATATGACTTATACTCAATAGAGGTACTTGCACATACATTTTACTCATACTGTTAATTAGTGGGCGCTATTATTGTTATATAATATTATTATTTTGTAATAAGCTAAAAATTATTTGCGCTTGCCACTTCATAAAACATTGCGTATCCTTGCATAGTATAAATTCATGTCGCTGTCCGCTTTTGTGTGTCTGTATCCTCCTAAACCAAGGAACCGGTTTTGATGCAGTTTTCACTAATGGAAAGAGTTATCAATGAAGAAGGTTTTCGTATATAATTTTCAGAAAAATCCATGCGAGGCCTACTACTTTTGCTACTACTAGTAAACTCCTGAGTAGTGTATTTTAAGCAATAAAAAGTATTTTTATTGATAAATATACTAGTTAACCGCCCCTACCTCCGCACGAAAATCCAATTTATCTCTTTACTAGCGACCCGCTCCCGGCTTCGCCCGGGATGCGTTTTTCTTTTACGTAAAAACCTTCCCTGATTATCACTCTATCCATGAGTGAAGACAGAATTAAAATCGGTCCAGCCGTTCTCGAGTTTTGCGCTTAGCAACACATTTAGTGATTAATTTTAATTTAAATAGATTTCCATTGTAAGTCTCTAAACATAATATAATAAATATGAATCTGTCTCATACTTGACACATATTGATATATTCATCATACATGTTGATAGATATCAATGTGCCTATATTTAATTTAAGGTGGGCAGTGATAAGTGTAGTGTTTACAACTTTATCAATAACTGATTGCTAGATATTATTAATAGTATTCGAAGAATATTGACATGTAAACAGTCACGTCTGGCGGCAATATGGTCACACTGTTGTAACAGGAAATCACACTCTGTAATAATCTAATGTTGTGTCTTATCTGTAAAAGCTATAAAGTCTTTAATTGATTACACGGTAGCATCTGCTTATAAATATTATACACAAAGTGTAGAAGGTGACTCGTGAAGATTAATTAGTGTATCTGTTTATATAATATTGAGAGATATCAAGCGATTAGTAGAAATTAGTAGAAAAGACTGCGGATGGATAGTTTAAAGTCCCAGAGGTTTTTTTTTTTTACTGTGATTATTTTCCGACGCAATTGAGCTGCCGTGCTCTATCTTGACAGTAAATAATCAAGGCTTAAATAATCATGATGGGCTTAAGTGTTGCAAGTGACCTAGAATAAAATCACTACTTAGACGTGAAATAAAAATTAACACATTAGTTAAACCTTCTGATTGCGAAAGGCTGTCTGTCTATCTGTGTCTGAAAGGCATGGAAAGCTTTTTCCAATTTTCCTCCAATTCTAAGTCAACTTTTTGGTATTGTTTCAGCTAAATTAAGAAAACCATTCTATTTCTACTCTCCATGTTGGAATTTGGTTAAAACAAATTTGCTTTATTTTATACGCCTCTAATATTGCGTTATTATCTACATTCCATAGTTTACCAACCCTTGTTCCTTTTTCTTATTTATAGTATCATAACATACTTGTGCTCTTTAAAAAATCCTTAAAATAAATGTCATTACCACTTGATAAAATAGTGAAAAATGTAAAATAAAAAGAGAATTCTATACACAAGGTATCGTTTTTTAATGTTTATCTAGATTTGATGTAGATATTAATTAAGATTAATTTAGTATCCCAGTAATAAATTGGCAGCTTGGCGTTAGTTACCAAAGGTCTTTTACAAAACACCTGAAAATAATGTACAAGCCAATGAATAATGTCTGTAATTAGCTGTCTGTCTATGTTCAACCCAGAAGGACACAGGTGTGAGGATATGATGCGATAAAGTAAACAGTTAAAATCCGAGACTCGAATAATTAATAACGTAGATGTGTACACAAAAATATTAAACAGGTTTTAATGCCTTCAAATTTACGAGAAACTTTTGTGTTTGAAAAGCCATAGGTGTAATATTATAATTTTCTATTTAAATTTTCAACCTTTCTCGTGATAATTAATAAAGAGTTTAATCAATCTTTGGTTGTGCTAGTACAATTATAAAGATGATATTGTTAAATATTAAATACTAATTATAAATCTGTAAGGGTTGGTTATGGAGTAAGTTACTTTGTTTTCAGAGATATCGTGTTTTAAGGCTCTATACATGATAGTGAACCTAAATTGACGATTTTTAGTTTTTTTTTCTGTATTTATGTATGTTACATACCTCTACACTGTCTGTTTAACTGATTTTCATGAAACTTGGTAGATAAACATTTAGACATACAGGACACAGGATAGGCTACTTTTTTCTTTTTCAACGCGGACGAAGTCGCGGGCACCAGCTAGTTGTTAAATAAAAGCCTGTGTGACATTGTGTTTCGATAAACGAGTAGAGATACCAAAACCCGACGTTCCCTTCTAATCCTTATCCTATAAAGATAGTCTGAGCATTTACAACCCCAATAGGGGCTGGTTGGGTTATAGGCGTAGTCACCTTTACATAAAACATGTACTACACTTCTCATATTTGAAATGGGGATAAGTGGAAAAAAATCCACACCAGTGGGGATGCCTTAGTAGGGATCGGTAGAACGGGCGTGATTTTTAATTAATGTATAGATAAAACCCAAGCTTACCCAATAACGTGCGAATGTTTGGTTCCACATTTATTTCTTTTCTATAATATACGAGTAATTCACCTTTGATTTTCCTCGTTCGAATGACCGGCTTTGTTTACATTTGATTAGCGGAAATTTGTAAAAGTTCTCTGAAAAAAAAAATCGCCTCAACTGCTGCTGATTAAATCCAGTGATAAGCAATATCGAATAATCCGCTAATAAAAGAGATAACAAATGTTTTGACGCCGATGTAAATAAACATCACATGGTTTACCTGTCTTTTTACGAGTCGTTATAATTACGATTACCAATTTTTCCGTTCTACTTGTGGCCTCTACTTAGCCACAGCAATTAGCCCTTAAGCCTAAACTCATAACAAAATCAGCCTACTAAACATTATTACCCTAATAAACTAGTTAAGTACATATTATTTGGATTTTGACTTTCAATCTGCTCTGCTCCCGCAATCTCTTTAAAACTGAGTTAAAGTTTTGTTAAAATAATATTAAAATTTTAACTATATTATCTCACGAGGATGCATTGGGTATTTTATCTATTTTGTGTGCCAAGTTATATCAAAATTAATTTATCTGTTCACAAGCATATTTTAGTAACAAATCCGAAGCTTCGAAGATTATCCTCAGTTCGGTTCGATGAGTGAGTAAGAGATGCTAGAGCTCTTGTTTAGAAAAACAACTCTAAACCCATAACAGGGAAAGATAAATCCAATGCTTCAAAGAATATGCTCAATGAGAACGCACTACGTTGGAAAAACGTGCCGTTTAGGAACACAGGGTTGCTAAAGAGCTTAGGAAACAACTTGGATAAGTATATATTTGAAAGTCAAATTCATCATTATTTTTAAATTACTAGAATTGTTTTGGAAACTCCAAATCGCATGCTGCTTAAAAACCGTTACCCATATCCAAAGCGCTAATTTTGTATGCATTGTCCTGGATTTTCCACAGTACCGTGTTATTCACTCTCAACCCGCTTAAAATTCAGTCTTTTGTATTATGTGTAATATGTGCTTAAGATTTACAAAGATACCTTTGTGTGTCAAGTCAAGATTCCCAGTGAGTCAGTTTATATATTTATCAAAGCTTTTAATCTTTTGCTTGACTTAATTTTGTAAAGTAATTAATGTTCGTAATTAAACCCTTCGTGGTTGATGTTCCTCGGTCACGCACGAAGCGTTACAGTTCCACTTTCCTTGTCCGAACTGCTAAGGAGTGGAACTCATTGCCTGCGTCCGTGTTTCCTCAAAATTACAATCTCGGGGTCTTCAAATCAAGGGTAAATGGGCACTTACTAAATAAGCGTCGTCCACCTTCGGCAACATCTGCACCTTACTTACATCAAGTGAGATCGCGGCCAAACGCTGCCTTGATTTTATATTAAAAAAAGTCTTAATTAAACCAGGTTTTTCAATCTTAACCTTAGGATTAAAATATCGTAATAGTGCGCTAAATGCGCTAATGCTAATACGCCCCTGAAAGTAGTTCATATTTGATCCTCGGGGGCTAAAAATAGATTTTCAAGCAATCAAAATAATATCATTAAATATGAACTAACAATAATGAATTACTATGAAGTGTATACTTAAAAGACCTACTGTGAAGTAATTTTTGTATTATACAACGAGGAACATTTACTGGTGCGGCTAATATGTAGATAATTAGTGGACTGTATTGTTTCGTGGTGCATGCAATCAAAGGGGCAGGAAAAGAGTTGGATAGGACATGCAACACCTACCTCGTCGCTGCCGGTTATGATGATGCAAATCCTCCAGGACGATGGAGGCGGAAGCTGGCCCGCCGAACACTCGTTCTGGTTTCCAAAACTGTCCTTTTTCACCTCAATTGCACTCGCGGAGCCACACCATTTGTAATTACAAAAGCACAATGCTTCAGCGGTGCGATATGGGAATAATCGGATTTATTGATTATAAATCCTCGCGGCGCGGTTTTCGTATATCGAACGTTGCGTTCACTTCTTTTTCTTGTATTGTGTGTGTGCGCCAGAGGGCGCTACTGCGTTGCGGTGTATGCATGTTTGTTGGTGTGGATTCGGAATTGGAAACGCACCACAGATAACTAATTATTTGGCGCCACCATTTATTTAGTTGCAGTAATACTGTCTGACCACTTTCATTAAATACATACCTACTGTATATCTAAAGATAAGAAAATTATTTATATTTCATAGATTTCTGTGATTTCCTTCTATACGTAATGAAAATTGATAAGGGTTTATTAGCGTACTTTTATTAGATAGCAATCTCGAGAAGAATTAGTATAACTACATATTATTCTGATATGTTTACGGTAATCATGTTTAAAAGCATTTGAAATCTTTATTACATTTAAAGACTTTATTACTTTGGCGCTTTTAAAGAAACTAACGTGATTTCTATTTTGTAAGATTGATATCGAAGTTTTAATGGAGTATTAACTTACTGTAATTATAAAATTTAAAAATATATGTTTAACTGATTCTGTACTTTTATTTATTTATTAAATATAATTTACATAGGTCAAGTAAATATATTACCAAAGAAAAACCAAAATGGAATAATATTGGAAAACCTTTGTTTAAATCGTGACTCGATGATTGTCACTTTGTATTGTGGTCAATTCCAGCTAACTTGTTAGTATAAAATAAGTCGAATCCACTTTAGTCACCAGAAATTCTTCACTTACGAGTAGGTGTGTTACGTATTTGAATAACGACCCTTATTGAGTCAGTTTTACCAAATCTATTAGAGAAAGTTATCCTCATAGTTATATGACTTGTTTTTCAAGGATTTTTAACCTCGAATGATTAAAATTATACAATGAAAATGTAATATTTTGTATTTAATTATAATTTTAACGAAGCAACGGGGCTCAACTAGTGTTTAAGGCAAAAAATGAAATTATTCAAGGAATAGTTCAAAAGATTTATTTTTTCTAAACAGCAGGGATTGGATATATGACGGATACTAATGAGTGGCAAAGTTTGTCTTGTTTTTTATGTGAGAATTCGGAACGTTTACGCTTGATGTCACTCCGCACTCACTTCTAGGAAAACTCGAAATTTAGGTCACTGAGCGAGATACAACAAACGAGCGTTTCAAACGCGGCGTCTAAACGCCTCTAAACGTAACGTCTAAACTTTGTCCATCGTACCACACACCTTACGGAATTGTTGATAAAGTAATTTTCTATATTGTTTTAATTAAAAATAATATGAGGTAAAATAAATTTGAGTAAATCAACATTTTTCTCTTACAAATGTAATTTTGAAGACGATATTAATATATTTTATCTATATCTGCATACATATTCTACTAACATTATAAATGGGAAAGTTTGTGAGGATGGATGTACCTATGTATGAAAAACTACTGAACGTCATTGGATCAAATTTGGTACACAGATAGATTATTACATGGTATAATATATAGGATACTTTTTATCCTGGAAAATGTTAGATTCCCGAGGCATTGCCTAAAAATAAAAAAAATTGGGCGCCACCGCCGTTAGAGCGATAAAGATGTCAGGCGTTAGATATATTATATACTCATATTGTATTTTGTTTTTCAACGCGGACGAAGTCGCAGGCACCAGCTAGTCGTCTCTGTCTGTTTCTTCGCTAACTTCTTTCTTTCTTTCTTTCTTCATTTCTTAGCTAAAGCAGATTACAAATAAATAAATAATAATACAGGATGTTCTACTGTACCTACCTTGCCTTCGTTGCTTTTGAATTCCGCGAATCGGAATTCAACAACGCAATTGTTTATCGCGAAGAAATGTTTATCGCCCTTGATAAATCTGTCTGATCATACGAGTATTTATCATTTTGAAACTTTTCTTAATCATTGCGTGATAACTCGTTATGTCAACTGATAACATTACCACCTGCACGTATTTAGGTATATTAAAGTTGAATTTTTTTATACGTCGGTTTGTGCACGATGTACCGCATACTTAGTGCGCTTGTCTTAACACGATACGCCTAATTTCTTTAATTGAAAAGCGGTAGCTAATTTAGATTGCTCTAAATTCTTCAACTGTTCGAGGCCGTAGCCATGATCTATATGTTTTTGCTTTTACTCGTGTAATTCTAAATGTTTTTTTTTTTTTTTGTGTGAATAATCAACGGTCTGTCTATTAGATATTCGTAATATATCGCCTATAAAACCGCACTTCACGGCTTTTTCTCCGCTAACTACTTTCAAATCAACCAAACGGATTTTGATACAGTTTTTACTAATGAAGAGCGATAAATAAATAAACATCTAATTGCAATTGTCCTAAATTAAAATAAATTACAATATTATTCTCAAAACAATGTCAAGATCATAATTGTTTAACCTTAAAACGCTTTTATAATAAAAAAATGTATTTTCTGTTAAAGAAAATCATTCAGTCATATACTGGATGGCTAACGTCCATCAGAAACATCTTTAATTTATTGTTCTAGACATATTTTACGAGTTTTCCTCCTAAAAAAATGTGTTTGAGGTATCGTTTAAGCATTTTTTTATTGTCTGTTTTTTTTTCTTTTTACTGATACTCCCCTTAATAGTAGATAGGTTGCGTCACCTGTAAAAACAAAAGTAGTTTCAGGTAAACCCAGTGTGTTACAAACCCTAATAGGAATAATAAATAACGGACAAGATGAGGATAAGATAAAGAAATTAGATTTCATTCATTGGAATAATGGATACAAGGGCACTAATAATATCATTTATTCAACAAAATAATATGCCCAAATTATACAGAAATCACATAGAATGTTTTATTACTAAGTAGATAATCAATAAAATAGGTAGGTTTGTTTTAATAAGTAGCTAGTTATGCATGCCTAGGTTTCATGAGAAAAGTTGAAATGAGGAAAATTCATACACCTAGTGTAAATAAAACATGAGTAATCTATCCGAGAAAAACCTTGTAATGATATTACGATGTTCGCAAACGAAAGTCCGAGCTCACGTGTGCATAGCTCGTGTTCAACATGTTTTTGTAA
Organism: Synanthedon formicaeformis; assembly: GCA_945859745.1. NCBI lineage: Eukaryota > Metazoa > Arthropoda > Insecta > Lepidoptera > Sesiidae > Synanthedon > Synanthedon formicaeformis. The sequence goes on along the minus strand of OX243959.1, from coordinate 6,630,248 downwards.
TGATTGTTTACACTATAATTTCTCAATAATCACGAGTGATACATGATCGGAAGTTGCATTGCTTGTTATGATCTCTCCTCTGTTACATGATATATATTGCAAAATGCAAATGTATCAAAGTTCAACTTGCATTTAAATCGTGTTGCAATTTGCAACATAATTTAACCGAAATTTTTTATTCTTTTTATTTTTATTCTGTTTTATTTTTATTAAATTTTTAATTATTTTATTGTAATTTTATTTTATTATTGCAAATATGAGTTTCGTATAATTTTAGTAAAACGGCGGAGAGGTTTCTGATAACCATCAGAAACCTCTCCGCCGTTTTACTGCTATCACAGTTTAGACCACTTAAAATTTGATCCAATCTTAAAAAAATAATATGTGAGATAAACCATTAAAATATAAGATTTTGACCTACGTAAATATTGGTATCGCCTTAAAACACAAATAAAAATATAACGTCCCTTCATTTAATAAAACACCAGAATTGGTATGTATATTGAAGGTATATTTTATTATGACGTTACTTATTTATTATGACCGACTAAATAGAAATTGAATGTTCCGAAAGGTTTCTTCTCTGTTACTGTTCTAACTTATTGTCATTATTTATATTAGTTTTCTTGGTAAATCTTTACTATAATATTATAAATGTGAATGTGAGTGAGTTTGTTTGTTTGTTACGCTTTCACGTAAAAACTACTGAACCCCGATCACCATGAAATTTTGCATACACGTTGTCTGGGACACTCTTTACGTAATTAATTAATTTGCATGTTTGGCGCCTTACTAAATTACTTAGGTATACTTACATTAGTTTAAGAACTTAGTTATTAAGGTTAAATAAAATAATTTTTTGCTTCAGCTTTTTCGGTTTTAAAAAGTTTTATGTTATAATAGCTTTTCTGGATTGCCTCCCATAGTGGAAGCAAATTTAAAGACGTAATAAATTAAAAATGACTTATTTAATATGTATCTTAATTAAGCTCAACGAAATTCGTATGAACACAATGAAAATGTTTTTTGCCCCAAGTGTGAATCGAGAAGAGAGTTTAAAAGTTAAATACGATAGGACGAAGTAAATAAAGCCTTTATACAGCCGATTTTTAAGCGACCTCTTTACTATAATTGCATCTTTTTTTTTCTTTGAACTCCCTTTCGTTGAACCTTTATTATCCTTCGGCAAAGGATTTATATCTCTCTGTATAACGCTCTTTGTTGCTCTCGAATATTTCGCATTTTCGTTTTTAGAATTAATATTTTTACTACGTTATTTTCACAGAATTACAGTTTTTATGTATCACATGTACGAGTAAAATTGCGCTTGGTGCTAACGTTCTCAAGATTAATAACCCTAAAAGTGTTAATATGTTCACACATCTCAATGTTTCACATACTTAGTCTTCATAAATTGAATTCTATTGAATATAATTAATTTATATGAATTTCAGTAGTGGAGGGATTAGGTTTTGCCCATTTTGCCATTATAGAGTAAACATTTCTAAAAAAAAGCTATAGATATGCCTTATTGTGCTGTCTCTTGGTGTAATGCATAATCAAAGTAAAGACTAGAATAAGCAAAATTCTTGTGGTATTCACAAGTAATGCAATTTTAAACTTTTAAAAAAAATGCGAGTTGAGGTTGTCTTGAAACACAAAACCTAAACAATGCGTAAGTGCTGTACTTGTGTGAATAAACGACGGGTGTATGGGTGTCCATAAGCGGTGTCCATGTCTAGTAGCGATTCTTTACTCTGTGGAAATCATCAATGTTGATAAAATTGTGTAGTTTTGGTTCCGCATACCAACGCTTTATCAGTTTTATGTAATCATATCTAACGTTAACACTATTTCGAGAGATGTTCAATCGAAGCCACCCAGGTCTCGATAAAGTGACCTTCTGTTGATTGTACATTGTTTGTTGCTCTATAGAGCACGGTCGGCCATCGTGATTTACTTAGTATCTACGTGCGTCACACAACAGATATTGTGACTTTTGAACTCTTAATTGGTAAATATTGCCGTGCAGTGTCTACGGTTTTTGATAAGCCGCCTTGTCTGGGGAGTGCAATGAAGTTGTTGATAATGAGCCGTTGTGCTAGCGGATCCTCATGCTACTATTATTAATCAATGTATATTCGTAAACGAGTCGTGTCTGTAGGCACATTAAATATTTAGAAAAAAAAATAACAATAAATTGTAACACGTTGTACCTTACTCGTGTCACTGAGGTGAAAAAAATTATAGTTTTTTTATAATTTTTTCTATATGTCAATTTCTCTGTGCACGCTAATCTCAGAAACGGCTTAACCGACTTGAATGCTATTTTCACTGACATATCTATTCTAAGCTTCCGTTAACATCGGTTTCCCAATAAAAAAGTTAAACAAAATAATACGCGCCATTTATTCTAGAGCCACGCTTATGAAGTCGCGGGCACAACTAATAAAAAACATAGTTTGTATTTTCGTCTTAATTTTAACCCATTCCTCTTTTATAACTAGTATACTGTCTGAGGGTTTTCTTAAATAAATAACTATATATCTAATATAAAATTGTATATAGGAGGACAGTAGGCATTTAAATACGATACCGCCCCTAACCTTTGCAAGTAATTACAAAGCTTTATTCCTCAAGGAACCTCATTACCGCCTACAACCTTTTGTTTATTAATGCTGTCAAATGACATGCCCCAGAGGCAATGTTGATGTCTTATTACTGAAGTAATATCCTTATCGGAATTTATTGGTAAAGCTTCAAAGATACGAGTTTGTGCCGCAGTTCGTTTTGATGTCAATAAGACAATTAAAGTGGATTTTAAGCTTTCGTTAATTATTCATTGTAAAATTTAGATGAAGACTCTTTATAAGTTATTGTTCTGATCACATTATTAACTACACTTGTTCAAGACAAAACCTCTGAAACGAATAGGAAAATCTGAAAGAAACAAATGGACAGTGATAAAAATCCCGATAAAATCCCGATAGATATTATAAAATAAATAAATGATTTTGACCTACATCTAAGTTCCACAAATAAAACAACGTTTTATCGGCTTCGCCCGGGGTGCAATTTTTATATACAAAAATCTTTCCCTTTTATCTCTCATTCTCGAGTTTTTTAAACGTACACATATATAAAGATTTCAGAAATTCTGATTTCGTTTGAATTCGTTATTTTAACTACTATCTACTATACATAATATTATATAAAATCATAGTATCTTAATAGATCTTAGTATCTATATCGGACTGTATCTGGTAGTGAAAAGCAAAAAAAGTTACTTTTCACTCTTTAGCACCAGATCAAATTACGCCGAACATAATATGTGCATGAGTGCTGTTGTAACAAAAACAGTATTTACGATACAAAAACACTTTTTCAAGGCTAACCATAAACGCATTGTTTGCATAACAAACTTCGTAGGTACATAAATTATTAGCACAAAGATTAGCAGATAAATTATCGGTTGTTTGAAAGCGCCATTTATTTTTGTGTGTTATCGAAACGTAAATTATGATGTATAGCTTTTAAAGTAGTTAAAATCTTATCTTAGTTAATACATTTTCATTATTTTTTGGATGCATTTCGAACAAAATAACTCGGAAAGTATTGATGTCAGAAAAAAAGTTATGTATAAAAATTTAGAGAAAAGGTCTACAGTTTTTTGCGTACCGTTATCGAGATGTTGAATGAAACGCGTTTTTTGCGATAGTCGCGCCACTGACCCTCGGGCGTCTCAAATCTGCGATTATACTCAGAATACACCCCTTTAACAAATTAGATTACTATACGAAAATTAAACTACCTCATGTAGATTGAATCACCAATTACTTGGACAAAGTGACATTCTTATATGATGAAATAGTGTACCTATATATTACATTCTTTGTCTTAATTCCCAGAATCTCAGTACATAGGTACATTGAGATATCAGCACGTGGTTTCGATTCTATCTTAGCGAGATTCATCAAGGTTAGACATTATCAAGTTAAAGTAAACATGTATTTTTATGATAATGGGCGCCAGGCAGGCTGACGGTCTTCTTGATGATAGGTGATTTCAGTAGCTTATAAACAATGGCGTCTCCTGAGGGAAATGCAAATGTCTTACTTACCGAGAGTATAGGGGAATGAATTTCGAAACCAGTACCTACTCACATACCGAAACAGAACAGCACACATTTTATAATTTTGATAATATATTAACATAACCAGTTAGTTTCTATTTTCTTATTCTATATAATCTTTATGGGTTAGATGATCATGCTGTACCTGTGTACCTAAAAGTTGACTTGATTTAAAAATACAAATATAGAAATAAATGCTTCTATGCTGGTACTTCATTCTACCTTATTAAGAAAAATTGGCAGCAGATTGTCGTAATAAATTTTCTGTTCTAATTTGATTTAAAAATGGTAGGTACGCACTCTACATAAGGGCCACTCCAACGTCTTTCTCGTCGTGAGAATATTAAATAAAAATCGAGGTATTCGAGCACTTTTGACAATATTATTACAATAAATATTGAGCTTCTGAGATTTTGTACAGCAATTCTGAAACATAAGTTGGAAGCGCGAACTTAACAAACGATCGGTACCCTTTTATTAGTATATATCCATATCTATACATATAATAAAATCGTAGACAAACCATGTTGTATACATTAAATATTGTTTTCAAAAAAAAAATTGTACATGTTCCTGCTTACGACGAGGTCAAAAAGAAATCTGTCAGAAAATGTCAAAAAGTATTATGTGTGCAATACAAGTGCAAGGCTACAATTGATGCAAAAGCGGCCCTTGGCCTACCAGACGGTTACTAGACCGGTCAGCCAAACGAATCTAATAATAAACTATTTTCACAGTACTTTGACGGCATTCAAACACTCAAGGTATTCGCTACTTAGCCAGCAAAACAACACGTTAATAACTTCGGCTACTATATTTAGAATATTTGTTTGGTATGCAGAAATTAGAGAGGTAAAGTGGCGCTGTACGAGCGTGGGAACTCAGTATTTGGGAGAATTGACTTTCTCAACTTACTATAATGCGAATAACCGAAGATAGAAAGCGACGCAAGACATTTTCATCTAAAAACATTATTGGCTCTTAGTCAGTATAATTAGAATTCAACCCGCGAAAATGTCACAAATTCTGCACATTTCGGATATTAATTATATTAAATTTAAAGTTGATTTAAGTTTTTTGTTTTAATGTAAACCTCAGATTATGTCTAAGAAATGTCTTGTTTTTTATGTATTGCTACGATAACTGATGAGTAATTATGGAATTACGTAGTATGGAATTCGAAAAGCTATTCAAGTTAGTCCGCGTCTATCTATTTGTATATTCGCTATCTCCTCCTAAACCACGCAACGGATTTTGATGCGGTTTTCACCATCACTTAGATAATTTCACGGAAGGTTTATTATTTGTAATAAAACCTACTTAAATTTTTATTTAAGTATTCGCCGAAACTGATGACCGCGTCTGTCTGTTTCTCTTCTACCTACTTCTAAACAACTCTTCTAACTATGTATTGACTTAACTATGTATTGATTAAATCAATTATATCCGTTTTTATAGCTTGTTTACTAACTATATCTGATGGACATTGAGGCAAATCAATATATTTGTTTTGTTTGTTCCAGATGAAGCCTACATGAAGCTAGCACTTGAAACTGTGGAAGAACTGGATTGGTGTCTAGACCAGCTCGAGACAATTCAAACGCATCGCTCTGTGTCCGATATGGCTTCACTAAAGGTAAGAAAAGTTAAACTTTACTTAGAAAATTACATATTCGAATAAGAAAACATACCTACTATACGCACACGTCTTCCAGTATATTAAAAGAAAATAATTCCCTTGTGCCTATTATTCAAAAACTTTAAAATATATTTCGTGTTTTATAAAGAAAAATAAAACGCACAGGTTCTACAAAATGCCCTAATTTTGGCTTTTCGAACTCTGTTTCACTGTTACTATTTTTCTAATTTTGCTACATGGCTAACATATCAAATTTATGGGGGAATATCGGTTCAATATTCTGGCTATTCTTCGCCATTTCTTGGAAACATATTGCGCTAACAGACTTATTATATTTTATATGATTCTCTGTTTAGCAATCTAAACGGAATATTGTCTCTCCTTAGGTATAGATTACGTTTCAATCGTAAGGTTTTTTTTTTTAAATTTGGTATAAATAATGGGAATTATTTGTAGAAACTACTGTGTTGGGTGTTTTCATAGCCAATTTAACGAAGGTTTTTTTTTAAATGTAATGTTTTAAATGTACTTCTTTGTGTATATTTAAACGTATTTTCTTTGTGTTAAACGTATAATTCGGACATTAATTTAAAATTAATTAATGAAACATTCAAAATTATCATTAAATATTTTACATTAAACTTTAATTCAAGCCTGTGACAGATTTCCTCGTTCGATAGATGTTACAATTTTCAAAATGACAGGGTGACGAACAGTATTTACAAACTTTCATGAATTTAAGTAAATCGTATTATCTCTGGATATTTTTGAGTAAATTTTTTTTATCAAAAATTGGTGCTTTCTGCCTTAGGTACCTATACAACCTGTTGATGTGTAGGAGAAGACTGAAAAACTTAAAAATATAAACGAAATTCGGTAAACAAACGGTGTCGACTATGTATTCGTACTTGTATCTCGTTCAATTTACATACTACGAGTAGGTACTTGTACGGTAAACTTCTCTTTATATAAACCAGTTAACTCAATTTAAAATTAACCATAGTTAATTAAGAAACATTTTCCTGCTAGGTTAGATAGGAAAACCCCATATATAATTTGTCTTTTTATGATATAGCACATAGAACACGTATACGTGAATGTAATGTATTTTTTTAGTGAGCAGCGAACGTTCTTTCTGTATGTGGAATCTTTAATATTGTTTCACAAAACGTTGCGGGATGTTTACATTATGATAGCTAAGGTATAAAATCTTTTTATACGTATTTGTAGAAATACTCGTATGCAAGGGATGAGTTGGGTTACTCCGTGATATTATTTTGGGTTGTCATTAAATTGAAATTTGCAATAATATTTTTCTGAAATATTATATACCTGCCGGTGTCTTTACTTTTTTATTGTGGAAATAATGATACACAATTATTTATTTATAGGTATTATATTTGTAAATAAAATATAATACAATAAATTATTTATGAGGAAGTGAAGACAATATTAAAGAGAGAGCAAAGATGAAATAGATGGAGATCCTTTTGAAATAACTTTTTTCTGAGTAATGCCTTCTTTGACAGCACTAAGCGCTCTCTCGGAGCTAAACGCCTGTCATTATGGCTTCATTACGGATAAAACACCTGCGTTTTTATACATTTTCTAGCTAAAATTACTTTTACAAAGCACTCTCCGCTTCATTTTTAGTTTTACAAAAAGAAAATATTTCATGAAGTAAGGTAAAGTCGCCAAATAACGTCCCCTTTTTGTAAAAGTAAGAAATTGAAAAAAATATCATGAGTAATAATAAATAAAACATCAAAGTTTTGGTAAACATTCCTTTATTATTTTAAATAGTCAAAAACTAAAATTAACTTTCTTACTTTTTCTACAAAATCAGCTTTAAGAAAAGTTGAAAATATAAGATATTTTCTTTTGGGCTCCTAATTACGTCCCGGGGACGATATTGAGATAACAATAATCAGTACGTAAACTTAAATTGTATTTCTAACAATAATTATTAGTAATCATTTATTATTATATCTAATCAGACTTTTATTAATCATTGGTTTAGTTTAATTAATTTTAATTCTCAAAACAAATCGCACAAATAAAATTAGCTCCTGGATTTTCAACACAATCCTCATTATTAATCATTGGTTTTATTAATCACTTTTATTAATCATTGGTGTAGTTTAATTAATTGTAATTCTCAAAACAAATTGCACAAATAAAATTAGCTCCTGGATTTTCAACATAATCCGCTAGGGGACGATATTAAGAATTTTCCAATTTTGTTGTTATCCTCCATTTTACAAAAAAACGTGTCATAACCTAAATTAAATTATAATCGATTAAAATCTAAGCGATAAGAACAATTTTCGACAAAAATTTCGTTTCAATAAGTCAAACAGATCAATATTTAAACAGTACCCATAATATTTCAATCAAAAACTCACCTTGAACAGTTTTTCTTTTTTTAAATATCTTAAGATAGGAGCTACATTCCACCGCCAAACTTTTGCAATGGCTGATTGCGGTAAGTAACTTTAGTTTTGAAGTATTTAGACAAGATGGCGTTAGTTAGAGAAAGAGAAACCGATGGGGACGAAATTAGGTTTGGAGACGAAATTTGGCGACTACGTTAAATTTTCATTTATTTTGTTTGAAAAAAATCACATTAATTTAATTTTTTTTTAAATCATTAGTCACTTTAATTGCCCAAGAACATTTATTTCTTATATGTGCTCACAAAAATTTATGTGACTTCGTTGTATTTTTTTTTTCTTAATCAAACAACATAACATTGGGATACACTTTTCATTGTTAGGTACGTTTACATCGAGTAAACCATTGAATTGCAGGTATTAGTAGAGAGCTAATTTAGTCATATTTGTGTTACGATTGCCTAATAGCTAAGTGGAATTTTACGGACATTTATACGCGGAATGGTTTAAAACGGTACGTGCATATTAACACCTAACAGTGTCACCGTTTGTCTATGCTCGTGACGTCAAACACTATGACAATTGGCAACAGATAATTCATATTGACATTCCCCATTACACACAATAGGTCTTGTTAGTGGGCGTGGGAAAAACTGTTGTATTCTAATATAATTTGTATATACATTAGTTAGGTTAGGTTAGGTTAGGTTATGTGGTTTTTATACATCTGTGTTTTTTTAAATAAAATGTGACTTTATAGATAGAGAAAAAGTGTATAAAGGGTGAGAAATAAGATTTAATGAAGAATATAATATGATCCATCATCTTTTACCGGTCTAGGACAATTGACCGCCGCCGATTCATCGCCAAGTCATATCAACGCCGGCCTTTTGGACGCCGGCCTGTACATCGCCGTTTAGTTTAGTTTCTGTCCACGTTATCTCTTAACTATATATTTTGCTGAAAGTTCCGTTTCTTACAAGTAATTTTTCGATAGCTTAAAAAACAATTAACCATTATACATTATAAATGCCATTTTTTTCTGATTGCATTCTAAACAATTAACCACAACAATCGGCGATGAAAGGCCGACGTCGAATCGGGCGGCGTTGAAGGCTTGGCCATGAATCGGCGACGATGGGTCATCCCATCCCGATCTCTTACTGACGCACATAAATACAACAGAACCTGTGCTATTATTTCACGTTGGTCTTCTATAACAAGATGGTTACTGCTTTCACAAGGGTTTCCCAGTTTGTGACGGCATAATACCGTGTGCTCGACACACAACACTCGATATGCAAATTTCTGTTGTTTAATTTTGATGCCGAACTAAAGAAAATATTTTAATAGATAACTCAGACTGTTATGAGGATGTTAAAAGGGGTGACAAGGGTTCTACCCTTAACGTAACGAACGGAAGTCAAACTCTGTACAGACTATCGTTCAAAGAAAGTTGATGTATGTTGACATTATGCTAATGGGGTCGTAAGAAACGCCATTTAATATCGCTTCCCCAACTCCAAAGTAGAACCATGAATTTGAATTGATCTAAACAGGGTGCATTTATTAGAAAAAGTTCTGAGGCACGCATCTCTCCCAATATTATCTCAAAATTTGTAAAAATTTTAATAAGCCTTGGTACCGTTATCTTTAGTTAGTACAATACATTATTATAGGTGCCAAAGGCAAATATACAACAATCCAAAATAAATTTATTGCAATTTACCTCATAAAAATAGACGCTCAGTAGCATTATGTACAAAAAGCATAATGAACAAAACGCAAAATGCACAAAACTCAAAATGAACACAAGCAAAAGTATAAAAATTATATAAAGATGGTGTATAAAAATTAACGTTCACGAGTTATATAATAAAGGCACTGTCTGTTTCAGTCTGTTTATCCGCAAATTTTTTATAAACCATCCAATTTTGCTTGTTGTGTTCATTTTGAGTTTTGTACATTATGCTTTTTGAACATAATGCTACTGAGCGAATTTTTTTTAGTGGCGAATTAACTTTGTGGCAAACTTACAATAAGCCGAATAAAAATGTAGTTTTAAATGCTAACTATACTTAGGTATAATAATGGCTCGTGTTTATTTTTTTATGTCTGCTTAACTAACACATATTAAAAGAAATTCTGCACAAATGATCGATTCGATGCAGAAGAAACTTACGAGTATTCTATGAAGCAAGAGCGCTGCCGAATATATTAGGATTTAAGGGAGTGACAAAAAATATTTAGATCTCTTTGCTCGAGATTTTATTTTTTTATATTGGTTCAAAGTGCCCCAGTATGAAATCTCTGGCTGTTCTTAATTAATAATAAATATAATTATATCTTTATAATCAAACAAGAAGAAATTTTCTAAGACGCCTTCTATATACTTGACTGATTTTATACGAGTCATGCGCAGCGAAGTTACCATGGCAAAGACACTTTATCTGCTGACAATATAAACTGTGGTTATTCACTTATCCGCAAAGCAAAAATAGACACCCAATAAATACTTAACACTTGTTCAAACACAATAAAATCCTACGTTATTTTCCAAAAATAGTTTGAATGAATATAGAGGGGCAATTAAAATTCTTGTTATTTGAACGACCGAATGTAAGTACACTTGACGGTTTATAATTACTTGACCAAACAACGTTAAAAAATTTAAATATGTATATGTATGTATATACATATTTTTAAATATATGTATAGTTGGATTTTTATTTTTAGATAACACTTCGAGAACAGTACTTTTCTTCCGAAGAAAGTTACCGTTGTTCCCTGATAAGGTGTATGCAAAAATTTATAATGATAAGTTACGGCGTCAAAAGTAACAGATAGACGTACAGTTACAATTCACATTTATAATTAGTATGGGAGTATGGATTGTTTTTTGATATTAAAATTTTTTATTTGAATATTTTTTTATTAAGCCGGCGCCAGACATAGCAACAATATTTGGACACTTATTTGATCACTTATTTGAGCACTTGTGAGGCACGGGTATTTGGGTATTTATTCAGTTTGATTACATATTTGCACTTTGCCATTTGGTGTCGGTTTTTGGAGCACACATCAAAGCGTTCAAAGTTCAAACAGTTCAGTGGAGTTATTGGTATATGTAATAACTCTTTTTTAGCTTAATAATAAAAAAATTACCGACTTAGCTTTAGCTTAATTTTTTTGTAGACTTAAATAATAGAGATATACTGCGTCCATAAAGTCGTCGTCCATCTTGTTTGTTGTTGTTGTTGTTGTTATCTATTACGCCAAGCTACCTAGGTTTTGACATGTAAAAAGTCTTAGAAGAAAACCAACTGCGCTATTGTGTGAAGAATAGTTTCATATGATATACTGACATGTCTTCCACTCGAGTTTATTATTTATAACATTGTTATTAACAATTATATAGAAAAAATCGCTGTTTTTTTAGTTTTTTGCTTATAAAATTGATATAACGATGATAATAACCGAGTTATGAAGTTTTGAAAAAACTGCAATTTGGCCGGTTTTTCCCAATTTTCTCCTTAACTAACAAGTCATTCGAACTCTCATTTTCTTCGTGTTTTCGTTCTCTAAAAATTTCATCGTTGATATCATCGTGATTACCCTGATAGTTTCAATTTTATAAGCAAAAAACTAAAAAAACAGCGATTTTTTTCTATAAAATTGTTAATAACAATGTTATAAATAATAAACTCGAGTGAAAAACATGTCAGTATATCATATGAAACTTTTCTTCACACAATAGCGTAGTTGGTTTTCTTCTAAGACTTTTTACAAAAAATGCTCACACCAAATCTCTGCAGCCTGATCTATATTTGAATACTGTGAAGCGAATGTCAGACACGTTCGCTTCACAGTATTCAAATATAGATCAGTCTGGCAAGTACAACAAACATATATTCCAATGTGTGAGCAAAGTAGCTCAAAGTCTTTGTTCAAACATTTGACTCTATCTGACGCCGGCTTTATAGCAATGAAGCAAGCAAACACTCAGTTGGTTGTGTTTGTTAAGCAAAGCAATATATGCTTACAATTTAAGAACGTTTTAACGATGTCATTAAGGTCATGTTTTTATAGGAACAAACGCTAAAATATTTTTCGATGTATGTGGATTTTTCGTCCAATTTCTCATTAACTTCGTTCCTTTTCCTAAGCAAATTTGTTCTCAGTTACACACGGGGGCTTTAATTGACTATATTTTGAATTAAAAACTTATGGGAATATGTTTTATGACATGATTTTCTTGTTTTAAAACAGTACAGAAACAAAACAATGAAATTACAATTTTAGTTTAACATTTGACAATTATTTATAAATTTTCATGACAACACATAATTAAAATAATTTAAAATATAGTTGTCATCTGCTCAATATAGTTATAAAATATATAAAACCTGCATTCAAATCAATGGCTGTGTGAAATCTCTGCATTCTAATTTTATTGGTAGCCAAAGTATAATTTATTACTAAAATACACTTAATTTAAATTTGTTACGAGATAGGATATAAAAGTAGAGAGCGTAATTTTAGCTTTTGCTATAAGTACATATAGCAGAAGCTAAAATTTACGAGCTGCTCACGACGAGCGGATGGGAAATAAGCTTGAACCAAAATGGCGAATACCTGCAGCTTCAAATAGACTACTGAATCCCCATTTAATGAGAATCCTAGTCGTAAAAGTTTTCACGCAGCTACAAACTGTCATGTCTAGTGTGGTGTGAGAAATTGAAGTATTCACAAAGTATAGTTCGTGAACAAATCCTTGTATACGTGGCCACTTTGTAACCGTCAAGGTGTGCAGAGCCCCGTCGAGGTCTATTACAACCTAAAATGCACACTCACCGGCCGAACCAAGCACGAGACTTTGAGTGTATAAACATAGTATTTCAATGGGCCTGCTTGTTGGGAGTTATGGGCAGACATATTAGAATATTATATGCAAAACATAAAGCTAGACCACACTACAATTTAATTAGAAATTTATATGTAACACTCATTATCAGTGATGCGCTAAAGGCGCTCACAAATAAATTAGACCACGCTATTACTCATATTCTCAATTAAAATTCATATTGATATAATTATGAATAATATGTTTTGCCAACACTTGCTGAGCAATGTGATCTAAGTGAACCGAACTCTTCTGTAAGGGGTTGGTTGAATAAAAGTAGTAGCATTACAATGTAAGAAATTGCAGTTTATTTTGAACTGTAGGTAGGATATTGAATTAAGGGTTAAGTCGGCCAAGTGGTGGTGCACGCGACTGCGGGTGGATCGATGTATCTGACGTCACAATGTACGCCTTTCTTTAATATTTCATAAAACTTCTACTTACTTCCTCCCACCTACCTGGCGGTGCCATTCTTGTCGACCATACCATTGTTGGCTATGGTTACATCCTAATGGAAATGCAGTTTCTATATTATAAAAATCTTCACTCTGGGAAGATTTTATGCCAAAAAAGTTATTTCTGTATTTTAAATGTTATTTTTTTCTGTATTTGACAAATAGGGAAAAACTTATTAATCTTAATATCTACAACATACAAAACAACTCTTTTGAAGTATTAAATTCGTATTAAACTTACTTAATTTTAAAATAAAATCGTATGAACCCAGTTTTGTTAGCTTCCATTAGAGACCATTTTATTATATGTATATTATCAAAGAGTAGTGTTATTTCTTCAGACATAATAAATATTTAAATAGACAATAAATCTAGGTTATGGTAGCACAAAATCTGAGTTTCACTTGTAGCGAATTCGGAGTAGGTCTGAGTGGTGTCAAGTGTGGCACATAAACCAATATCAGTTTATTGGTTTGTTGGCACGGTTCTAAATTGTTTTCAAAGAAAAATATGCATGTATATTTTTCCACACTCATATAAAAAGTATTTTTCTGATCGATCCAGTTGCTATAGAATTATTATGGATTCTTAAATCCAATATATTTAAAATTGTAGCCATTCTAAAAAACTATCCGTAAAAAATGCATAACCTTTGATGAAGAAGCTACTTTTACTATAACGGTAAAAGAAAACAGTAGGAAGAAACCTACGTATTAGGTACTCCTACCTATCTTCCCTTATTTTGGAAGGAATATATTAATAGATGACATTTTATTAATAGATAACTATATACCTATTAATAGTTAGCATAAATCTTCCTCTTATTACGGTATGGTGACTATTTCGTCACTTTTTTACGTGAATTCATATTTAAATTTGCTTCCATAGTGGGAGGCAATTCAAAAAAATAATGATAACATAATCTAGGGATTCAGTTTGTTGCTGTAGCTACTAGCTACATTCTAGCTAAAGGATCAAGGATGAAAAGTGCAGTGTATTTGACCTTTACATTTACATGTATTGAAACATGTCGATTTTCATTACAATATCTCTAGTAGGTTTGGTATATATGTAATTATGTTATGAATTCGCCTAACATTAACACAATTAACTCCACATTTAACTCGTGACTTCTACGAGAAAATACCCGTTAATGCTAAAACACATACGAACAATTTACCTGAGTCAATTTGACCCCGATTACTAGTTAAATGCGAAGCGGTTTCGTTTGTTTAAACACCCCATACTTGTAAACTAGTGACGCGCCATCATTTAGAAATGGAGAGCGATATTGACACTGAGCTCGCCGCGTGACGTCAAGCTGGGTTTTAAAAAAAATTACGTGCATATCTAGTTCTACTCCAAGTGAGTTATAAAAAGAAGCGGCGTTAATATTTCAATGTTAAAACAACTATTTTTAGACGTAATGTGTGTACAAACGGCCCTCAAAGGCATACGACTTTATTAAAGGTCATACTAATAGTAAATTAAACTTTGTGGCGTCAGCAATGAATTAGACGAACAAAAAAAATTTTTATACACACACTAAATCAATGAAACCGCTAAACTGATTTTGATGCAATTGTCAGGCAATCTTCATATTATCTCAGCGGGTAATCCTGTGAAGTTTAGTAACGGTCGGATAAAAAGATTTTTAATTTTTTGGTGATTTTATGTCATATTTTCTGTACAAATTAAGGCTGGGTTCGACTTATGCGTTCGATTTTTTCTATTTAAAAATAAAAACTAATTTTTAAAAAATGATACGAGCGATAAAGACTGAATAAATGTTTCAACATGAGCAAATGCTAGTAATATGTAAATACGTTGTTCATGTAAATAATGTTATTAATTTCTAATAATAGTGACATTTGTATCCGATAGATACCTCCGGCGTAGTGAACGGGGCTGACAAGCTATCTCCGAATTTCCGTTCAGGTTAATTTCCGTTTCCTTTGTAATTATCAAAGAAGAAAGAAGTAGATATTGTTAGCGTTTGTTGTATATTTACCTACTTTGTTGGATATAAATATTGATATATAGACGAATAGTTGTAGTTATCACGTAAGATCGATTTAATAGACGACGAACGAAGGTCCCTGGCCTCCTGATGACGCAGCAAGCCGGGGGCCAACAGACAGCCCGCACATACACCGCCCCGGTCACGTACGCGTTACGCCTATCAGGCGCCCGCCTACGACACCCGACTTCTGAAAAAGAGTTTTAGTGAGAAACCCTTGCTTCTATTAATATTCTATTTCTATTAAATGTACGTGGAAGTCTTATAATATATTTTAAATGTACGTTCCTAATATACCTACCTACATTTTATGTATATTTCTGCTTATTATATTTCCAAATTAAACTAAAATGTTTGTAGTATATGCAAAAGTAACAAATCGTCGTTGTCAATCCAAAATCTGCTATATGCAAAAATGAGACCAAACCAAAAAGAAAAGTATACCTGCTTTTGAGATATAGACAAAAAAGTTTTTCATCAATTTACCTATAATGTTATTATATTAGGATCTTATTATATTATTATTATATTAGGATAATCTTTATTTTAATTGCTAAACAGCGTTTAAACGATCACCACAAAAGTTGGCACGTTGTATTTTTTTCTTCGAGAAGGTAATTTATGTTATCAAATTTTAAGGTGGGTGAAACCGCGGAGTACAGATAGTTATTCTTATAAAATATCTTGAATTTATAAAAAAAAACCATTAATAATTTCATTCAACCGTTTCTTTCTTAATGAAAACAATATTCGTTTCTTACCCTGAAAATATCAACACCGCAAAGTTTTCCCCGTGAAGTTTCGTCGTTTCGTCTTTTCCATTTAATTTTCCCAACTCCATGACCTTTCCTCGTAACAGTTCAGCTAATGTTAGCGGTTAGCGATGTTAAACGTAAGTAATTATTTATAATGATGTACAAAGTTTTCTCAGCGTACTTCACAAAGATATTTCATAGAAATTCATAAAAAAAATGACAAACGAAATGTTTATTTCTAGTTTAAATGGAAAGCGTTTGTGTTTTGGTAAACATTCTTAGTTCAAGTGTGATTTGATTTGAAGACTTTTTTGAACTAAAAGTCGATGTGCGATAATCATGTCATTGAAAGCTAAAGTATACTATGTATACACCATGTGTTACACTGTTCCTGTAAGTAATATTTTTGATGATTTTTTTATATAAATTTAATGATACGCTTTCACGCCTTAACTAGTCAATTAATCATCATGAAATTTTTCACACACGTTGCCAAGGATACAGAAAAGGAAATAGGGTACCTAATTACTACTCCCAAACAGATCAACATTGCAATAAGGTTATATGCTTAGAAAAAATCTGTTGCTATGTCGCGTTGTGCCAAGCCATCAGTCAGCGCCGGCCCTTATTGGAAGTATCGAGCCAAAGCAACGAACGTCCCGGTTATGTGATGACGTAGTTTCCGACCTCCGAACGACGGCCGGGCCAGCGATGTCGGATCATTCGAAGGCTAGCTGACATCAAATAGAAACCTGCACAATTCGTGTTACGTTTCAGACACGTAACCAGCTTTACATAATACATTAGCGACCTGCTCCCGGCTTCGCCCGGGTTGCAATTTTTACACAATAAAAATCTTCCCCGTTTATTCCACTTTCCATAAGTGAAACCGAATTGAAATTCTTTGGGTGATTTAAAAGTAGTTAGTGGAGAAACAGACATGACGGATTAATATTTAGAGATCAAAGTTTTAATACAAGAAATGGTTACTGTTTTTCTTTCTTTTCTTTAGGATTTTTTATCTCTATGGTGATAACTGCATCAAAAAGCGTGGTATAGGAGGAGTTTTACAGAGAGACATACGCGCAAAGTGACTTCATGTGAAGATTCATTATATTCCACAACTATACGTTTAAAACGTCTCAAATGTTTAAAACGTTAACTCTCAGTAGTATTGGATTAAATTGATAATTACTAAACAAATCATTAATTGGTTTATTACACATATTAAGTAAACGTTTTAAATCGCGGCCGACGTAATCGTTTATGTAGTTTTTATATTGTGGCAGTGCCTGCCGACCTTTAAGTATGTACCTACATATTTTTTATGACACCGAAATAACGTTAATCTAAGCGCCTCTTTCGCCAACGTCAAGTAGGCTAAACCGTCACTTAAAGTCACCTGTCACCGGGAATAAGTTAGCTGATATACCTTTGTTTCTACGGTAAGCCCCCCAAAAAAAAAATCGCCTATCGAATGATGCAGTAAACCAAGTGCATAATTCAATAAAACAGAAAATGATTTCTAAAAGTAACTAATCAACACTTTACTTTTCGTTCGTGAAAGAGGACCTAAGTATAAAAAATATTCCTTTTAACGGAGAAGTAAATTATCTATACAAAATTGTAAACTCGTGATAATTATTTCAGTACAAAATAAATGAGAATGAAAAAAATATTATTCAATACAAATACAATAGCAGAGGATTTGATTTATTTTTGTATTTGCTGAGATTCAATGCAATGGAACAACTACCAAATATAACAAATATTATAAAATAAATTTTTTTTAATGTTTAGTATTTTGTATTTTGAGAAGCACGAAGTACGATGGCTTTCAAATACTGTTTTAATTTTGTAGTAATAAACTAAATAAATGATATTAAATAACAAAGACTGGCCCTTCAAACCGAAAAAAAATTACTTAATTTTCATATAACATAAATGTACCTATTAATTTTTATGTTCACGCCATTGATCTGAACTATAGATGCGGCGTAGCAAGCAGAAAGCCCCGAAATCTTTGGTAGTATTAAAATCCTACTCGCACTAGCGAGCGACAGTGCGAATTCGTCCACTTCTCTCTCTTTCTCTCTCGTGTGGACAATCTCGAGTGGACGAATTGTACTACTACCATTATTTAGGGGGTTACGCCGTGTCTATACTCCCAAATATACTTATAAAGTCTTTGGTTCACGCCAGAATTCTGTTTAAGGATAACACACTTATTTCATATCTTAACTTTCTTATATATATTTTTTACTAAAATTTTATTTACTTTTTGATAACATAAATGAGCAATTACAATAACCAACTGCTTTTCGTGTCACATTACGCTATAAAAGATAATTATTATATCTCCATTAGTTGAGTAATTCAATGTAAACATAATAATATGTACTCGTATCTATCTGTATTATATATATATATACTCATACAGTTTATACCGTAAACAAGTATTATACATAGATATACATATATACAAATACATATATCGTATCACGGGGCTCGTGCCAAGCGTCACGTCGTCTCGGCCTCTACCAACAATAACCAACTGTTTATTATATCAGGAACTAAGAAAACAATAATGCCAATATATTCCTACTATATGATAATATGATAATTACGCTTCCTCATTTGACACAAGGCCGCATTATCATAAAGAGCAAATTGAATAGGTGTAGCTAATATGTCGATAATCGTCTACATATTTAACATTCTATTCAAGTTCTGTCTGTTGTTAATTTCTGATAAATCTGTGTATGAGTATTGAGTATACAACGTTTTATCCAATGGATTCTCTATTGAATTACTTACATTCAATTGTTTTTGATATTTTTTTTACTAGACAAAACATGGATATGAGAACTTCTGTGATTTTTTTTATTAGTTCAGTTCTATGCTATTAGTATGACTATTTAAATTGGAATTATGTAGAGTAAATAAATTAATATTATATAATTAGGTAATCAATTTGACACAGACAATTCCTGTGACACGTTTATTTTCTATTGCTTTAAAATAATGTCACCAGTGCCGCAATGTCTGAAGACCAATGTCTGAAGTAATAACGTATGGTGCCAAGACATGGCTGACCTCTCACGGCAGGACAAGTTCAAAGTTCAAAGGTCAAAGTCGCGCTCAGCGAGCTAAAGTGTGGGTTAAGCTCGAAGTTTCATTGATGAATATAGGATCAGACATGGTTGTGAGAATTATTGCAAGCTGAAGTGCCATTGAGCCGGTAACATATAATAACCAATGAGGGTTAGAGGAGTTCTTGAATGGAGGCCACGAATTTTAAGACGCATCTTGCAAGGCATCGTAGGATGCGGCTGGATGCGAAGCGCAAAGGACCGTGCGTGGGAGAAATAAGCCTTGAGAGCTATCCAACAGTGGAGATGATGGTAAAATATTAGTTATGATACATATAATATTCTTAACCGGACAAATCCCAAGTTGATTCTATTTTTTGATGCCCGACCCGCATTTGTTGATTTTGGCGTGTTTTCCGAAGTGATTTTCCGGAGTATTTTTTTTTTAATTTTCAACAGATTTGTTCAATAACAGTACGTATTTATTTACCCAGTATCAAGTTTTTTGCCTATAAATGGAATATTGGGAAAAATACAATGCAAATATCGTCGTATGATACCGTCAATTGTTGGGGCTGTCCAACTATAAATTAAATATTAGCTATAACCAACGCAATGAACGTCGCAAATACATTAAAAAAAACATAGTTATTACAACATAAAAGAATATAATCGTGACGAAGTCAAGTATGATCAGTTTTGTTATGTAACGAGTGATTAACGCGAGGTGAACTTATTAATTACTCTTATGAGTAACCTGAATTGCATTCCTTAAATATTTAATTTCTTACTCATGATAAGAGTGATTATTGAAGAAGGAATCCTCGAGGACAAATGTAATATTAAATGAACTTGAATAAACGCCGTATATCCAAGAGCATATTTTGGTAGACAACATAATCGCGATTTATTTTCTCATAGATGACAATTGATAAAATTTAAATCGCGATTTATTTTCTCATAGATGACAATTGATAAAATTTACTTTTCGTCTGGTAAACAGATGGATGAAGGACGACCAATCTTCGGATTTTAGACCAATGGTAGTGAAGTTTGTCTGCATTTATTTGTATTGGCGGCAATGAAAGATATTTGGGTCTTTTGATTTTTGTCTTTGTTGAGAGTTTTGTCGTGTCATGGCAATTGTCTTTCTATTGTTCTTTCAAAGCTTTTAGATCAAATACATAGATCAGGATACGTTTTATGGTAATTAATTAATTTACCCATAACAGTATCCCCTTAGATCAGCAGAGTTCTAGCCCAGTACAAATGGATATGTTCTGACCTGATGGAACTATGGACTATGTGTAAAATTCATACTATGTATAGTACCGTACCTATAACTTCGGTGTCATCGCGGGTTTTTAAGAACTCCTGCAGTACAGCTTTTTTACAGAAGACACATATTATATCTTAACGTTGAGTCAGCGTTCGCAAGAAACCAAAAGCAACACATCCGCTCAAACGATTTTCTTCGTTGACGTCATAAAATTGGTTCCGACAAATACTGCTTTTATTTTAACGCGATAAATACCTTGAGAGTCGATTCAATTTCAAGATTTCTTCAGATGATACTAGCTTTTGCCCGCGACTTCTTCTGCCATTAAAAAGCCTAGTATTTTTTTCAAATTATCCAATTTAAAGATTTATTCAGCTGATACTAGCTTTTGCCCGCTGCTAATTCTGCCATTAAAAAGCCTAGTATTTTTTTCAAATCAACTTAAATCAAATCAACGGCGAATAATTAAAGCTCCTGGCAATTTCCGAATTTGTTTATCCATTATAAAATAAATTATGTTTTTACTATTGTATCGCGAAGTTTAAGATTTTCTGTGAACGCTGGATACTAAGAGCACTTAATACACCCCTTGGCACTAAAAGTGTCAATTGCGATTAGTCCGTGGCAATGGGTCAGTGTCCGCTCTCATATTATGAGGAAATATTGATGTACTTAAGTAAAATGTCGGCTTGGCATCTCTTTCGTGCTATATAAATATGTCTGTTTCCCTACTCGCTTATCATCATTGTTGTGTCAAATCAAATATTTGTCTGTGCCTTCGCCATATGTTTATTTTTAGCTATAGATATCGTATACTTTAGGTAGAAAGAGAAATGTTATATTTGCTTATCCATATAAAAAAAAACTATTGTTATTTATTCTTCATATCTTTTAAATGCGAACTAGTGCTGAAAAACACAACAGCACACGTGGTTGTTATTTCACGATAATTCACACATTATACGTAATGATCACATCAACGTACTTTATACGTAATGATGACAGGCCTACTAACTATAGGTATTACATAAGAAATTATCAACAAGGATATATTAGATTTTCCTTAACTCCCCTTCACGGTAAGCGTCTGAATAAAAAAAATATTTTTTATATTTTTTTATATTATTTACATTTCTTACAAAATACCCTATAATGCCCCCAATTCATTACTCTAAAAGTTAAATCTAATAATAATAATAAAATTACATAAATACAAATTATCAATACCTATTTTAATAAACTTTGACCTCAATTTAAATAATGATACGAGTAACTTCCTCCATAAGTTGAAAGAATTAACATAAAATTATAATGTAAAAGTTTTAGAATTTGATCTATTTGATCATTAAATAGTATTAATCAAAAAAACAATTTTTGCTTCAAATGTAACTTGAAGTGCACGCTGCGTAATAAAACTTACAGAATAGCCATCATGTGCTTAATCTGGCTCAATCTAGGTTCAGTAGTTAGGTTATTAGATCTTATATAAAGACCAAAAATATCTACATTTCGTAACCGAAACCAGAGATTTCTGAGACACCATGAAGTGATTGATTAGCTATAATATTCAATCAAGATACCATCCACATACCTACATCTGTGCTTAAAAATATGATAAAAACAACGGATTTTGATCGGTTATCACTAATGAAATGAGAAAAATTTATGTATTATAATTTGCAGATAAAAACTGCATCCCGTGTGAAACCGCGGGCGGATCGCTTGTATTCAATATATTAATGTTTTCCACATAATATCTACATCCCAGAATTTCATAACAAAATAACAATCGTACAACAGCGGTACAAGATAAAAAATCCAGAGGAAATCTATACTAATATTATGTATACTTAAAGAGGAAAGATTTGATTGTTTGTTTGTATTGAATAGGCTCCAAACAACTGGACCGATTTGAAAAATTCTTTTACCATTAGAAGCCGACATTATTCCTCATGAACATAGGGTACTTTTTACCGCAGGAAAATGCTTCATTCCTACGGGAAAACGAGTAATAGGACAACGGATAGTAAGAATTATCCTTCCGTACTTCTTTTTCACATAACTTCTAAACGGCTGAACCGATTGGGTTGAAATTTTATATGGGTATTTCGATGGTTTCCTGGATGATTTAAAAATACAATTGGACCCGGTAGGTGGCGCTGCTGTCGGTATGTCAACTACTAAACGGCTTGACCGATTGGGTTGAAATTTTGTATGTGTATTTCGATGGTTTCACACACACGAATGTATTATATTTTATAAAGTTACGCGGACGAAATCGCGTGCAACAGCTAATATAATATAAAATGTAACAGATATATCAGTGACGACGTCTTGTAAGGATTTCCCTATTTATAAACCACGTCTTTTTACACACAATAATATGTATATATGACACTCGTTTTGAGTAATATTACGTGTATATGTCTCCGAATAGAAATGAGTAGGTAGGTATTATGTATGTAGGTCATGGCTCGCGTGCCGATGATTGTCGTAAAAACAAACGAACACTTGTACAAATTTCAATTTTATTTTATTTTCTTTAATCTTTTATAATCATTATATATTTTACACTACCGTTGCGTATTACGATTCATTATCTAATTTTAATCGTGTAGTGAGTATATCATTAATAAATGAAATTAGACCTATTTTGATTATTTTTTTCCTTATTCATCACATAGAAAGATATTAAGTAATAAAATGCTTCTATTTGTTCTGTTTACTTTTATATGTATGTAGATAAATTTTCTAAGATCTCTAGAAATAAGACTAGACTGTTATATGATGAATCTTGTTCTCTTTTGTGGATTCGGATGGTCAAGTTTGCAGCCGTTAACAAGATCAATTTACATTGAGGTGTTAATTTATGGATTTCACAATCACTAAACTAGATCTAAACACGTGACGTCAAAAATATGGCCAAAACGAATGTTTCCAAAATACTACGTTCACTTTTCTCTATCTTAAAATATCTAATGAAAAGTCTCTATAAAACGATAAAGACGGCAGTGGAATAACAGCACGTGTGCTTGTTAAGTGTTTTGGTGAGTGAGTAAGCGATGCCAGAATCCACTTCGACAAGTTTTTAAGGCATTATAAATATACTAGCGTATACGTATATTATAAATATACGTCTTCCGCGTTGAAAAAGAAAAAGTACCCTATCTTGTGTCCCGTACGTCTAAATGTTTATCTACCAAGTTTCATGAAAATCAGTTAATTCGTTTAAGAGTTATGGAGGAACATACATACATACATACATACATACATACATACATACATACATACAGAAAAAAATTCTAAAAATCGTCAATTTAGTTTCAGTATCATGTATAGAGCCTATAAACACGATATCTCTGAAAACAAAGTAACTTACTCCATCACCAACCCTTACAGATTTATTATTAGTATTAATTGGATAGCAATAATGAAATGTAATTTTACATTGACATAAAAGACAATTAAGCTCCAGGCGACCAGCATTTTTTATACTATTAGGTTCAAGAGACAAGAAAATTGTCTAATATCTTCTTTGAAGAGCGCCGTGAGAGAAACGGAAGGAAATTGTGCAGAAGGAAGGAAGTTTCCAGAGGCCTTTTCAACGTTGTTGAAAATGTAAATATTTATTGTATACCTACGTCTCGATAGGTCTTTTTAAATTTTTTATTACTAGCGAACCTCCACTGGCTTCGCAAGATGAAATTTTAGAAAAAATATTTCTTAGCGAGTGTTATAAAAAAAAAACATGTTCCAAAAAATCATTTTGAGCCTTCATGAATTACGCAAAAACCAAAAAATATAAAATATCTTTTTAAGGTTTTCTAAAAATAAAAATACATTTACACAAATCCCAGTAAAAACTTTTCATTTCCTGTTCACCATTTTTTCTTGTAACATAACTTCTTCTTATAAATTCAAAACCCAATAATTCAAACTCCTGGCCTTATCTGTTATTTTTTTTGTGCAAAGCTAAGGAACGGATGCCTAATTAATAATTAAATAGGGTAGTTTTCATTTAAAGACGCTAAAGATTGTTATTAACTAAAATTATGTAAGCTGCCATTCATACCCTTTTCGACTTTCCTAGACTGGCTTGGCTTTGCGTTGACAGCCAGGACTTGTTTTATAAGTATAGATTATTAGAAAAGACGAAAGTATATGTGACAAGAGATGATATATGACGTCATGTGACGTCACACCGTCACGACACGTCAGGACACCCATGAATCACTAATCGCATCGGTGTTCTGCGGTCAATATTCTATGACGAAATGATCAGGCCATTGCTGTAACTTTGTGCTTCCTTTATTCCATTTTGATTTCGCCACTAAATTCAATATTAACTGTGCATTTGTGACGTCACAAATGTGTTATCTATGTAAATAAAGATCGTCGAAGTAGGTACCAATAAAGAATACATTAATAAAGAAATACATACTCGTATATGAAGATACATGTATAACAATGCAGCAAAAATGTCCTAACCATGATTTTGTTGAATTGTTTTAAACAGATATTATACCCATATTTATATACCTATGTGTTTATAATTTAGATTCTTACGGAAAATAAGAAAAATATTTTCATTTCGGTGTCCGTAGAGGAAAATATGGCAAACCTATTTCATATTCTTCAATGAGTGCGGAAACTTTGATTACTGCTTACTCATAGTATAGGCTCTGTTTATAACAAGAATCATTTCATTATATTTTATATGAATTTTGCAATATTTGATTAAATATTTAATAGGCAACAATGTATACTTACCCACACGAATAAGCAGCACTATGTGTAGTATATATTACACAAAGATTTTTTTCTCATTGCTTTATAGTTCACTTATTATTATTATTATATGTATTTCAAGTCCAATCTTTCTCTAAAATATCATGAAATCAAAACGTAGCCACATTTGTCCTGCATATCTTATTAATAATTTAATTTGAAAAGCCTTACATTTTTCAATAACAGGATATTGAGTCGGAAATGAGATTTTTAGCATTCTAACTTCATTTACATATTTGAGGAAGTCTTAGATTGTGTAATTTCGCTATAAAATTTAGATTTATAAGTGGAACACTCACTTTTTTTTTCTTAAATTACTTTAAAATTTAAACCCTACACCGCTTGACCGATCACAATGAAAGTTCTTTACAGTTCTTTACGTTTTTTAGAGAAAATTTCTTCTCGAGCACACCAGAGAATGCGAGAGTCCTTTTCCCTATCCCTTGTCCTTATTCCTATAACCGGCAGCTCACTTGCATCATCTGTGTCTGCTGTATTTCAATCGGTTAAGCCGTTTTTGAGATAAGCGTGCACAAACAGACAAAAATTCTAAAAACTTTTTTGACCTCGGTAACATAAGTACAACGTGTACAAATTGTTTTTACGAAAAAATATTTAATGTACAAATACGACCCGATTACGGTTTTATTATATGTATAGATTGTAATTTGATACGACTTTCATGGGTAATAGAAGCTTTTATCCCTATATTTATCCAATTCCAACTAAGCTTTTATCCAATTCTGTAGTTTGATGTCGTTACAGCTAATTTCATAACAATTGAATGATTGATGATTGTTTAATATGTTGAGATTTTCCATGAAAATGTAAATCTTAACAATATTTCTCAGTATTGTCTCAAATCGTTTGAGTTATCTATTCATTTTATCTGAAGTGATTCCGCATACATACCTATTTGCTACCGACATTTTCCTTTGTTTCTTATTTGGAAGCGTTCCAACAAATTTTGTAACACGATTGAATTAAAATTAAAAGCATTTCAAAGAATTTGTGATCTCATAATACACTTCTCTATCCCGACCTACCTAAAGCTGTTCTTAATCCTACTAAGGTCAGCAGTGCACTTGCGGCACCGTCGTCCGCGGCCGACTGATGGGAAGTGAGGAACAGTGATAGGAATAATTATAGTACTTTTACCTATGCGCAAAAAGAAAACACTCGGCGAGCATGGCTCAGGAGTAAGAACTGGTACACACTAGGCGTTTTGAAGCGCGCGCTTTGCTAACGCGCGCTTTGAGAACTATGAAGTTCTAACGCAACGCCAAGCGCTCAGGGTGGTTTTACAGTGACGCTTTCGCCAGCGCGGTTCGTAAGCGTACCGGGCCACGAGCTTTGCGTCTCTTGGATCGTTATTCATAGTTTAACCAACACGCGCGGCTGGCCCGCGCTGACGGCTGTACGAGGCAGTAAACCGCGCGACTCTAACTAAACTCGTCGAGCGGGTCATCCGCGCGCTGACGGGCCGGGCTTACCACCCACGCGGACGGTAAGCGTCACTGTAAAACCAGCCTTAATGTGTACTCGCTCTAAGAACTTCATAGTTCTCAAAGCGCGCGTTAACAAAGCGCGCGCTTGAAAACGCTTAGTGTTTACCAGCCCTAAAGGACGTAAGCGACAAGCGATAACATCTCAATTTATTTCTAAACTAATTAATATTATAAAAAAAACTTTTTTAAAATTATTTAAATACTATTACCTATTGAATATTTTCTAGTTGCGAAGATAAAAATCTAAAAACCGTTTTTAAATTATCAACTTTTTTAAATTTATTTATAGAGAAAAGTTTTGGCAATCGTTAAAAACTTAAAATTTATTTAGACAAATAGAAATAAAATTTATTTATCTTCAAGCAATCATTGATCAAATATTGCATCTGTTGTTTACGTCGTTACCTCAATAATCATTGGAGCAATCAAAAATTAACATATCATCTTAATAGGCGACGGTAGCCACCTACCATCAGTCTGTCTGACGACCTTTACACAAAGGAAATTATAGCCAAAAGATGCCATCTGTTTCCCTTGAATATCCATATTGTCCCTTGCCTTAATGTTACGAGTATATCAGTTCATTATTTTATATTTTCCATATTTCCCCATACTTGCCTTAATGTTATATCAGTTCATTACTTTATGATGTCTACGAAAACAATTTGCAATCTACTTAATTATGTTTGTCTATTTCAATATAACCAACCTAACTATTAGGTACACCAATATTTACTCTTGGCAAAAACAATTCTTGTATAAACTAAACCAATCAATTAATAATGTCCCTGTTTAGTTGTTTGTTTATTTATTTATCTACTATAGTGTTGTAAATCGTTTACAAATGGGTGCACGATTAACTCATTATAAATGGTTGGTTTACAGTATTTTTTTGTTATTTACAACGTCAGTAGTGAAAAGGCATAGTGTGTGACCGTTCAAAGCAGTTCTTGTTTCGATATACCACTCTCTTTTATATATTTTTTAAATTACGTAGCGGTCCAAGACGTGACGTCATAATTATTCATCCTTATCTTGGGTAAGTGCACAGTTATTATCTATAAGCTGTCTTACTGTGACCTCTTAGGTACTCGTATATAAAAATAACTTTCTAGGAGAGTAATATTTAATTATTTTTTTTTTATATTTTAGATATATTTTTTGACACATGAAAGGTTAAATAAATATATTTAGCATCTAAAGATCGAATTAACGGCCGTATGGCAGATATCTTGCAAACAACAGATTTGTTTAATTAAAGAATATTATTATATTACTAGTTGGCGCCCGCGACTTCGCCCGCGTTGAAAAAAAAAGTAGCCTATCCTGTGTCCCGTACGTCTAAATGTTTATCTACCAAGTTTCATGCAAATCAGTTGACTCGTTTAAGAGTTATAGAGGCACATACATACTTACATACATACATACATACATACAGAAAAAAATTCTAAAAATCGTCAATTTAGTTTCAGTATCATGTATAGAGCCATGTATCATGTATACACGATATTTCTGAAAACAAAGTAAATTACCCCATGACCGACGCCTACAGATTTATTATTAGTATTGATTATGCATGTTTTCTTTAGTTACATGAATCGCTATCACTCTGACTCATACCAGTGTAAAGTGCATCTAGGTACTCCCAACAGTAGATTACACAAGCAAGACGGACATGAATTAATAAAACTCATTACTCTGTCCATGATCTTAAATATAATAGAGCGAAAAGTCACAGTGGTTATCATCTCAGAATATTCATAATTCATGCGAAGCGACCTCGCATTGCAATTTTCTGTATGGGCTCTATGGACCAATTACACGGTCAGTTCATCGCGTCAAATTAACTGGCGTGAAGCCAAAATTTGACCGTGAATGGTAAAAACTGATGGCTTGATGTCAAACACTGGATTTCAAATCGCGCCGTTGCGTCACGTCAGTTAATCGCGCCAACTGGTCGTGAGTGTAGAAACCAAGGAGGATAGAATACATTTTCTATCCTCCTTGGTAGAAACACTACGCCGTGGCATCTTGTCGCGATTCCGAATCAGAGCTCATGTCAACGTCACTCGACCCGGTCAAATGCATAAATGACAGAAAATTGAACTGACCGTGTGTGGGCAAATTTTTTGGCGTGGCTCCATTTGATTTAAATCGTTTGGAGCCACGTCAAACGCTTGACCGTGTATTTGGTCCATTAGACTTGCGAAGTATAATAAGGGCCCGCAAAACTTCTTGTATCACAAATTGCTATCGTAAACAGCAGGGTATAGCATGCAATGAACACTCTCACTCTAGTTTCTTATTTCTGAGGTCAATTACAATAATAATAATATTTGTTTGCATTGACCAGAGATGCGGGGCCTGGTTCAGATAGTTTATAACGTTACTTCAATGTTGTATTCTTGCTAACTTTTTTTTGTTGGACATTATTTCTGCACCCAATTTTGATTAAACTCTCTAAAGTTTTTTTTATAATACATATTTCTGAGCCTTTAAACTCATACCTACCTAATGTTAATTCAACAATTTATATTTGCATTATTGTGATTTGTTTTTGTTCGACATTACTCCTGATGCCGGTATAATGCAAAAAAACTGTCTAAATATATCAAACACGGATTTGATCAGAGAGATCGTTAACCCATGCGAAAGGAATCACTGTTCCGTAAACTGACAATGCTTGAATTTTACTAGCGCTGCTTGTTAATTCCGTTTTCCATGACAAATAGGTACCGAGGCGGTGATTGTGATTGTTGTAGCGATTTTTTTATCATATCTCAAATTTGCACTGACATTTTATTTTTGGTAAGAAGTTTAAACATGTCAAGAACGCTGATTATTGTTTATCATGATTTCTATCACCAAAATGTCTCGCTATCTAAGTTGAGAGACATTTTGGTGACAAACAGCAAAAATTAAATAAGCCAAGTATGAAAAACTAATTTTTCCCTATTTATAATCGTTATAACCTAAAGTAAGTAGTACCGGCACGTAGATGTATTTCATATAACTCGTACAAAGTAACCTATGCCCTTTCTATAAATTCGTGCCGTGAAAAATTTCATTAAAATCGTTCGTTTCATTTGACTAGAAAAATCATTTGGAAACATTGCTTTCAAATGCATGATCAAAGGATCACAGAAACCATATCCTCATGTATTCTTTTAATCTCTATCATTATTATTAAGGGTTATCCCATATACCTTTTACCTTACCTTTTACTCGTAGATACACCTTTTTTTGTCTATAAAATGCTAACAGCTATAAAAAAAAATAATCTTCAAGGTATAGAATATTTTAAGCCCAAATTTGTTTTGCTTGATACTTATTTAAGATTAACAAGAAACCAGCGAACCGCTCCAGGCTTCGCACGGCTGCATTATTTTTCCGCAAATTACATATTAAAAATCTTTCTCATTTAACGCTTTTTCCATTAGTGAAAACCGCATTAAAATCCGTTTTGTATTTTAAAAGATTTAAGCATAAATACAAAGGGACATACGGCGGCGTTTGTTTTATACCTAACTATATGTAAAGATTTAACTATTTTACGAGATTGTTTAATGTCGTTCAAGATTATCGTCTTTATGAATTAGCATGGAGACCTCGGATAGTTTACTTCCTATCCTCAGTCAGCGTCGTCGTCAGGGATAACATGCCGATAAGAAACTGTGTCAAGAACGCGTTAAAATTAACGTAATACTGGTCGATGTCACATATTAAGATTGATGATGGTCACGTTGTCAACAATTTAAGTAACTAACGCTTTGTGACAATTCGGCGAATGTAATATGCTAGTTTTTAACCCGTGTCTTCGTCTGCGCCCCTTTTTGAAGATTTTGGCACATTTATTCAATCTTTATTGCTAACTACAGTCCCGCTCCCAGCTTCGCATATAAGTGCAATTTATTCTGCAAATTATATATGAAAACTTTCCTCGTTTAATTTAACGCTCTTACTATTAGTGAAAACTACATAAAATTTAATGGTTTTTAGATCAGACAGACGCGGCGGGAACTTTGTTTTATAATAAATAATGTACCTAGAAGATATATTTTTGAAAAGCGTTGAATTTTTTAATTTTCCCTTACATACTAGTACTTTTTTTCTGGGCTAAAAGTATTCTTTTCTGTATCTCTCCCTATTTTATGCAAAATTTCATTATGTTCGGTGTCGCTATAACTAGATACACGTGTATGTCAAAATACCTTATACGCTATATTCGTATAACATACACCAAAACTGATATCAGGTGTGTTTAGATAAATATTGTTACTAGACGGATTTATATCCATTATCTTTCTATTAATAGTAAAAATTTTTCCTTTATAGAAAGGTTAATCCACATAAATAATACATAGGTACAATAATAAGATAAAATAGTTTTAGTATTAGCACGGCACACTGTGTTTCGTAGTCATTTTGGGCAGCACGTCTTGCGGCAATAACAACACCCCTACAGAAGACCACCGTGAAATTACAGCACATGTGCTGTTGTGTTTCGATGAGTAAGTGAGGGATGCCAGGACCCATTTCCCTATCCCTTTCCAATCCCTTATCTTAATATTACTGTAGTCGGCAGCACACTTGCAGCACATGTGGCGTTGATTGTGTTATAGGCGACGTTAACACCGTCAGCCTGTCTGCCAACCTTAACATAATTAAATAAAAATCCGGTATTTTATTTAATTATACATATTATAAACTTCATATGTGCAGGGGATGCATAGCAAATATTTCATCAGTCTAGATTTTTTACTATGAAAAATATAAAGAACAGTTCTATTGTATCCATAATTATTAAATCATTGAAAATCCATGAAAACGAATATTGGTGATGTAATAAAAGTATAATTTTTTATCGTTATTTTCCATTACTTAGTTCGGTCTAATCATGAAATTGATACTAATCTGTTTCTATGTCCACAACCGCGTGTCTGATAAATTAAGCTTATTAATTCGAAGAGGTAATTGCTTAGTCGAGTACGATCCAAACCATCAAGTTGTTACCGGTATTTGTTCGTTTCAATTGTCTGTCCTGTGACGTCATTCTACAGGAAACAATTTTCAACCTACGCTCTGTGAGTGCAGTGAGAAAAAATGGAAATCTCCCGAAATCTAGATTAGCGGTACATTGTTTGCTTACAGTACTAGGAAAGTTATATTTTTGTATATAGGTAGGTGTGACGACAGACCTTAGTAAGTAGTGAGTAAGTCGCATTGTCGGAGAGCGCTACGTTAACGGCTCTACGTCGCGAGTCGCGACCGCTTCAGTTCAGTCTACCGATAGCGCTCATTGCTTACAGACGCTTTATAGTACTGAATTTAATGAGCATTTTCGCGTCGATTTAAAACTTAATCTGAGTTTTAATAGATTTTTTTTTTAAATTAAATAATTGTTTATACAAACTATAAAGTGAAATGCGTATTTGTACTGAAAAAGAGTGCGTCCGTTGTGCGCCGGCCCGTTGGCTCAAACGTCGTTCAGCTAAGATGGCCCACTCAATGGAGATGTTGCATTTTCAGTTTAAAAGGATGCTGAATAAGGAGCTGAGCCATTTCTCCGAGTCGAGCAAGTCGGGCAACCAAATCTCCGAGTACATTTGCTCCACATTCTTGGGTGAGTCGATATTATATGATGTATTTATGTACACATAACATATTTTCCTTATAAATTTATATGATACGCTGTAATATGAGCTCGTGATTTCGGATAGATTATAACAGTGATGTAATATAAGATTAGGAAAAAATATTTTGATCAGAAAATAATGGCTGACCTAGTACTTGCTGACCAAATAGGTTTCTTAGCTGATCAATTGCATTGGTTAGGTTAGGTTAGTTTTATTTATTTTTGCTGATAGGTTAGATACCGATAAATTAAATATTTTTTTGTAAATATTTAAATATCCACTACAAATTAAAGATAATTTTTTTTTTATTTAGGCAGTAGATTTTTTACTGTAAACTGACTGAAGCTTTTAAGACTTCAATAAACATTTTGTCATTGTATTTAAACATATTTTGTTGTTTATCAAAATGAGTTCGTAACAAAAGTTGTTTTTGCCAATTTTCTAATGCAAACGAAATGTTTTTCTCTAAAAGGGAATGCAACATATAAATAATATATAATACAAAATACTTAAATCATATTATATGTAACATTTTCCGCACACAAATGAATTATTATTATGTTTAAGTATACAAAGACGATAACATTGTTTATATTAACAATAAAACAAGCGATTCTAGATTTGTTAATAATCTTTGTAATAAAATAAGAAATTTTCTCTTAGACTAAGAATTGATTAAGATATATGAGGCACATTTTGGTATGACGCACATAAAAGCCGCCCGCCCAAGGAAAGCCCTGCTTACGCACGTTTTATCACGCACGCCCTTCTCATCGACCTTTTCAGCTAACGCAGAGGCCATCAGTGAAATTTTCATAATTGCTTTCGCCTGAACAAGTTAATACTTCTGAACTGTCTTAGAAACAAGGTCGTGGAACTTCTACTTCATAGTTTATAAACTGGGCTACGAACTTTGATGCAGTTTAATTTCAAAAATAGTTGTACAGTCGTGGTACAAAAACCTTCGTCATTTTTCAAATTCATTCCTTTGCCAAGATTTTATTTTTATTTTAATAATAATTTAAAATTTTGACATGTTAGCCCAAGGTTCAATGTTAAAACCTCAGTGGTTTTAACATGTAGTATAATATTAGTTTTTAAAATTGTTAAAGTAATAAAAAATAATAATAATAAACTGGTATCTAAATACAATATATAAGATATACTATATGATTTAAGTATTCAAAGAAATAATAATATAAAATATGAAGATATCACAATTTTAAATATGCAAATATAGGTACATTGTACGATCGTCATGTCAATGTCCAATAATTTAGTAGCAAATTGATTCAATTGATGGAAGTCAGCGATTGCGTAGACTCTAATTAATTTGTTTGTCGCAATACACGATCCTTGGGTGTGTTATTTATCCACTAGCTATGGCACGCGACTTTGTCCGCGTTTATTTATAAATTATTTTTATATATATGTATTGCAAAATTTATTAATACTTTATTTTAGTTGTGACTGTATGTTCTGGCTGATAATGTAATTTTCTATAGGTGAAAGAATTTTTAAAATCGGTCTAGTAGTTTTTGAGTTTATTCATTACACATACAAAAATACAATTTTTCTCTATAATGTTAGTATAGATAGACTAGCGACCCGCATCCTTCAATCTGATAAGGTAACACCTCAATCTGTCGATCTTCGCTCTCTTCAAGAGATAAATTGTTCTATTTTTATCAAGAAATATTTTCTTATATATTTTTATTTTTTTGAAAAGATACCAATATTTCTATTTCTCACTAATAATGAAATGTTGACACTTAGCGCCTCTTTCACCAACGTCAAGTAGGCTAAACCGTCATTTAAAGTCACCTGTCACCGGGAATAATTTAGCTGATATACCTTTGTTTCTACGGTAAACGTCCTAAATATTAAATAGAAAATAATAATAAAAAAATCGCCTATCGAATGATGCAGTAAACCGAGTGCATAATTCAATAAAACAGAAAATGACTTCTAAAAGTAACTAATCCACACCTTACTTGTAGTTTGTGAAATAGGCGCTTAGTGAGACATCATTTTTAGTACCAAAGTTTACTGAAATTACATAAAACATAACATTTAAAGAAGGAAAAGTAGCTGTAATCTCTGACTAATGCGTTTAGACATATAAATATATAATAGAGATATAACCAAGTATATATCTCTTTTTTACACAGCCGCTCTGTTTTTATCTCGTTCGATTAGATAACAAATTGAATGCGTAGTAGTACTATACGCGATAACATATTAATTAAGCCACTTTTATATATATAATCTAGGATTTTCATAATCACATGTTGACTACCTCTGAATACCGCTTGTTCTGCAAACGATAAAGCCTGTCAATATAAATCTCTTTAAGCGTACAGTAGACATTAATGTAGACATATTTTATTGTTTAGAATTATTTTTTTCTTAACATATGTATAAAAATATATAAATAATTATAATTTTCGAACAATACAATAACTTTGAGTGCAATACCTATTTAGTTGTAAAAAGTAAAACTCGATGTAATCATTATAATAACACTGAACTTAATAATAAAATCAATAATTAATTTAATAGTTTGTTTGTGTTATCAATAACTTAAAAGTTAGTTTGATAATTAAATTTGTTTTAATGTATTTTGTAACAAATATTTCATATACCTACGGATAATGTTATCTAAATAATTTCAAACACGTATTTTAAAAATATATTATTAAAATAGATAACTTATTAAAATATCACACTTTTTTAATATATATATTTAATATAATACTTTTAAAAAAATCTTATTGAAATAATGGAACACAATTAAAATGAGACCAAAATTTATTACAAATCAGTGAACTCAATAAACTGAGTCAATGTTACTTAAACGTTAGATAATATTGTTTGATAAAATCTATCAGAACATATTATAAATCTGTGACCTAGAATCGCATTAATTAATCAACCCACACTTCACATTCTCACCTACTTTCTTTCGTTACCTAATGACACCGTTTTGGAAAATCAATAAAATATAACGTAATACTCGTTAAAATTTGATTATAGCGGCTTTTTGGATTCACTTACAAAAGAATATTATTTAGGTCATACTGTCTTAACTAATGTTTTAACACCTTCATGCTTTAAACAGACCTTGAATTTGTTGTAGCTATCAATAAGTAGGTAAATTTAATTTAATTTTAATTTATTGAGGTTTTGTTGTTTTATTTTAACAGACAAACAACAGGAACTCGACTTACCGTCATTGCAAGCGGAAGAAGGATCCGAACGTGCCAAGAAAAAGGAAAAGCCTCATATCGCCGGTCCCGGAGGCACTATGTCAAAGGTCAGTAAATCTATAATCATCTGCCATCCTTTTTCCACCATTTCTCTTTCGGCCATATTCTGTTGTGGCTGATAGCACGGTTATATATATCTATGAAGTTCACTACTACTAGCAGCTGAGAGCAGCTTATATTGTTATATTGTTATATCGGAGTTAGAGAACTCCGATATAACAATATAACAATTTTTATTTAGTAGAAACTATTTTTATTTATTTTTTGTAATCCGCTAAAAATAACCAATCATAATGTCATTTTCTTTTACAGATATCTGGCGTGAAACGTGCACTGACACACACGAATAGCTTCACAGGAGAACGTGTGCCCAGGTACGGAGTGGAAACTCCACATGAAGAAGAGTTAGGCCGACTTCTGGGTGACCTCGATCGCTGGGGTGTCGATATTTTCCGTATAGGCGACCTATCCTGCGGTCGACCGCTCACTGCAGTTGCTTATGCCGCCTTCACAACAAGAGATCTTCTCACGACACTTCAGATCCCGGCGCGCACTTTCCTTGCATTTGCGGTCACGCTAGAGGAACATTACATGCGCGACAATCCTTTCCACAACTCGCTTCACGCAGCTGATGTAACTCAGTCTACAAATGTGCTACTCAACACACCTGCTCTGGACGCTGTGTTTACGCCAATTGAAATATGCGCAGCTTTATTCGCAGCGTGCGTCCATGACGTAGATCATCCGGGTCTCACGAACCAATATCTCGTCAACTCCGGTTCCGAGCTTGCTATAATGTACAATGATGAGTCGGTGCTAGAAAATCATCACCTCGCCGTTGCGTTCAAACTGCTTCAAAACGAAGGCTGTGACATTTTAGCAAACCTTCACAAAAAGCAGAGACAAACGCTGAGGAAGATGGTCATCGACATGGTTCTCTCGACGGACATGTCGAAACATATGAGTCTGTTAGCGGATCTCAAAACCATGGTGGAAACGAAAAAAGTGGCAGGCAGTGGAGTATTGTTGCTGGACAATTACACGGATAGAATACAGGTGTTAGAGAATCTCGTGCATTGCGCTGATCTGAGCAATCCAACGAAGCCGTTGCCTTTGTACAAACGTTGGGTGGCATTGTTAATGGAGGAGTTCTTCCAGCAAGGAGACCGAGAAAGGGAACAAGGCATGGATTTAAGTCCAATGTGCGACAGGTTTAACGCTACTATAGAGAAGACTCAAGTTGGATTCATCGACTATATCGTGCATCCGCTGTGGGAGACGTGGGCGGACCTAGTGCATCCAGACGCTCAAGATATATTAGACACATTGGAGGAGAACCGAGACTACTACCAAAGCATGATTCCTCCGTCACCGCCTCCTGTGCCGGTGCAGACGACGCACTCGGCACAAGACGAAGATCGCCCAGAACAAATACGCTTCCAAGTAAGTGTAATTTTCATACTTACTTGCGTTCTGCTTTTAAAATACTCCAACTTTTCCGATTTTTAATTATTTTTTAATTGAAAATAGCTATTTATTAATATCTTGAATAAATAGCTACATCTATTCAATTATATATATTATTTCAATCAGACTTTAGCGTTTGCATTTTCTAATGGAATCGCTCCTTAACAATTTAATATCTTGGATATAGGCATAAATTAATACGATTATCGTGTATTTTTACAATAACATATATCTGTGATTATTCAACCCGAGACTTAAAAGTTTTTTCATGCTAAACTTAATTCAATTAAAACAAGCAACAAGATCTTACAAGCATTTCACTAAATCATTTTGAAATAAGATCTAAAATAATTTTGTCGTTGTCAACAGGTGACATTAGAGGAGGGAGAGGGTTCAGAAGAATGCGAGGGCGAAGGCGACGGTGGGATGTGACGGAAACTACTGGGAATTTGCAAGAAACTTTCCGAGAAGATGCAAGTGTGGTGGAAGCTGTGGCAGTAGCCCGAGAAGGCGTTGGAATTGAAACCACCGTTGGAATGTTGGAATGTACACTCGTTGACGCTTACTTCGAAATGGACGATCCGCGGGCCGATTGTCACATTTCGAACATGATTATTTGTACGTGATTATTATGCGATGTTATTTAGAGTTACCTAACGACTAAATAATTATGTCCCTCCAATGACTGTAACATTCGATTTGTCTAGTGTTTTTACTGTTGTTTCGTTTTGTCTAACCAAAGATATGAATATAATATTGTTTCTTGTATTGACGGAGACGTTCAATATCCCCTGTAAGTAGTTAGTGTTCGGTTCGTAATGTTATAAAGTCGTCTAAGTAGTTATAATCGTCGAGACGCTGAGTAGCGGATCGATTAAGTTAGGACATTGAAAACGCTTATTAATTGGTATGAAAGGGTAATTTATATTGTCATATCATCCACGTTTCTCATATTAAATACGGGTTTGCGATAATGACGTTATTCACCAAAAAAATATTGCATACATATTTTAGGTATCCTAAATATAAAAACTATTTTAAGGTAAATTTTTAAAATTGCCTTTCGAAGTTGTTGTTGTGTCTCCTTCTGAATATCTAATATTCGGCCGACCTCTCGCTGTGAAACTGATACATTGCGATTTACAGATATCATCCCTGTTAAAAGGCTTTACTTTTGTCTTATTAGGATCGCTGGCGATCCTCTCTTCTCTTTAGCGTAATTTATTATTATTATTTTTTTATATAATACACATTTTGTGGTAGATCCCTTTAACCAAAAACAAATGTTAGTCATTGATTTTAAATTTGATTGCAGTCTTACTGTGTGCGATTGAGACCAGCTGAACGCGTCGAAACTAGTGTAAAATAATATTGATTAACCATCGACTCATATGTATGCTACTAGACTTGGTGACAACACATTTGTGTGTCAAATACACTAAAGTTCTCGACCAAAAAGTCAAAAGCGCCATGGAAAATGCGGCGCTTACGCGTTTTTCCTTCGCTCGTTTGCAATTGACTAAAAGAATTAGTAGAATTACCCTTAACTAATGCGAAATTAATGGCGTTCCGCCCAGCGAGTCTAGTGTATAAAAGTCAATGGATTCAACGCGCTCCTTTATCTGGTCTCCTAAGCAATTAACTGGTTTGAGTGTTACTTGAAATATGTACTAACAAAGAGTGATTTGCGAATAATATTTGTATTGAGTGTTTAGTTATTCTATTAGTATACGTGGACGACAAGCAGGCCGGGCCTTGCAATAGTATTACACGTTTTAATCTCGAGTTTTCTTAAGCCACTCAGACCCCGAAGCACTCTTATAGCGTACACCATCTATTTATAATTTGTTGTGTATTAAATGTTATATACAAGTGCCGATCCTTCTATTTGTTATGTATAGATAAACCTAACCGGTTTAACGGAACAGTAGAATGTCGATGTTGCTGCAGATTTTACTAACATTTTTATCTTATAAGCTTCCTTACAGTGAACAAAATGTACACCTACCTACCCTACTTTAGCATTTTCGCATGTAATACCTACGATTATAACTGTTACAAATTATATTCAACAATGTAATTCTAAATAAATGTTTAAAGACGTATATAATATTTGTATGCCATATTTCTGATGTATACCTTCTTATGTAATATTAGATACCTAACGAGCTGGTCTCTTTGTTATTATACTCAGTCAAAGAATAAATGTTTTTTTTTTTCATTCACACTTCATTTTTTTTTTATACACTATTATTTTATACGTTTACTCGACACTGTACATACTGTAAGTCATTCGCGTCCCATCTTTAAGTATATCACACCAGTATCAACTTGTCAAGAATGAAGGTCCAATGTTCATTATTTTCGTAGGTAATATAAGAGTTCGGCGGACAAAAACTACAGAATCACACAAGAATTATATTGCAAAATTGGATGACATACTCGTTAGTATTATGCGAATAAAAATATATAATTATTCTTATCTCTTTTTACGCGTTGCGTGATTGGTTACAATTACAAAATTATTCGTAGTAACCAATTACATTAAAAGCCTGTTCAAATTTCGAACAGAAAGAGAAAGCGCTATAAAAATGTTACTCGAATGCCTCAAAAGATTACTCCTGATGATGTGTTATAAGGGCTGGCGCAAATCGGAGGTCACGGTAAAGTATCAACATTTTTTTTTCATAGTATTTTGTACCCTAATTGCTATAAAAGCGCTTAAGATACAAGATATAAAAAAAAATTGTCGTGCCGTCCTCCAATGTGTGCCGGCACTTATTTCTAACTGAGTTGCAAGGCTGATATCCAATTTTACAATAAATTTCTTGCAATCAAATCGCCGTGATGTCTTCAAAATGTCTGATTTTGACAGTACATAGTCTATATAGAATTTGGTATGTCAACATTGACGTGGAAATTTAAAAAAACGCTTAAATACTTGTGTGTTAAAAATAGAAAGATTACGCTTAGTCATTTGTTTTATGATGTATTGTATTTATAATAACGAAGTTGTGTTGATAAAATGTTCGTACTACAGTAGATCTGTGTATAAAAAGTATGTACCAATCTTATATGGTCTTCGATGTGAAACATGAAAGTTAAATATATAGGAGAGGCAATCTCAGTTGTGACAAAATTAATTATTTAAATAGGTTTAATTTGATAGCATACAAGTTTGTGTGCTGTGACGTAAGGGTCTATGCACAAGATAATATCGACAATTTCTATATCCATGTAGGTAGTTGAGAAAGTCTATGGAAATTGTCTATGGTCTATGGAACATCTATGTAAGTTTGAAAATATTGAAAAATGCTATAAATATGAATTTACTTGAAAAAGTTCACAACGGATGCAAATTTGGTAACTAATTCTAATAGCTAATTTTGACAGTACCTATCAGCATTTGATAAACTTTCCATGAAGTGATACTTAGTAAGTTATTTCGTTGTTGAAACGTTATATCAATGTATGGAAGTGAATATTTGCGCTTACTGCCAATTGAAACATGAATTTATAACCACATATTAATCATTTTAGTAAATTTCATATTTATGGTCTATGGAACATCTATGTAAGTTTGAAAATATTGAAAAATGCTATAAATATGAATTTACTTGAAAAAGTTCACAACGGATGCAAATTTGGTAACTAATTCTAATAGCTAATTTTGACAGTACCTATCAGCATTTGATAAACTTTCCATGAAGTGATACTTAGTAAGTTATTTCGTTGTTGAAACGTTATATCAATGTATGGAAGTGAATATTTGCGCTTACTGCCAATTGAAACATGAATTTATAACCACATATTAATCATTTTAGTAAATTTCATATTTTAAATTAACTTTAAATTTAATGGTTATTAAGCCTAAAAATTTAAAGGTTATAAACCATTTATACAACAGTTAAAATCGATTTTTTTTAATAGAGAAAAAATAAAGTACCTGCTACCTGTATATCTAACTAATCGGAATAGATTACAAAATATTTCAAATAAAAATAAAGCCGTGTTATAAGATTCTTATGTTAAGTTACGCTGGTTTACCAACTATGATTTTGTATTATTTTTTAAGTATTATTTTTTAGTATTACCTTCTTTGTAATAACTTAATTTAAAGTAGGTATATCAAAATGAATTGCATATGTTATCTCCGAAAAGGGTTAATGACATCAGTGAATGTTTTAGTCGGTATACCAAAACTGTAACATGCTAATGAAAGCGCTTGGGAGTATTAATATATTAACGCATCCACTGTGTGCTCAGCCCTTATATCGGAAAGACAATGCTATTTCATTATGTTCAAAAATGTACATGTTTCATATCGAAAACTGTCACTCAGATTGTACTAGATAAATTTATTATTACCGAGTTAAAGTGTGCAATGCTGGACATTTGCATGACTTATTTATTTATGTTTAAAATAAAATATAGCTTGTAATAGTTTAATGAATATTTGAGTTGAATTAAAAAATATTAATGTATTTAGAATAAAAAGATATGGGAGAAAACTTAACATTTGTTTCATTATCAAATATCAACCCACTAACTTGATAAGGTATACTTAAATTCGAACGCTGCAAAAAATAGGTAAAAATAAAGGAAAAAAACTATACATTACATTGGACCTAATGTCACTGAACGACATACATACTATAATATCTACTCACATTTTTGAGCTATACGTCTTAAAAATAAAATATAGTCACTCGCTGATAAATGTAGCTTTCTATAGTACACCAAGTTGCAGAGATTTGGAGTGAGCATTCTGTGTAAAAATTATTAGAAGAAAACCAACTGATATGATATACTGACATGTTTTTCACTCGACCATATAAAGCACTGCACATATAAAGCTAAGGGCCTCTTTCACGCACTACAAGTAAAGTGTTGATTACTTACTTTTAGAAATCATTTTCTGTTATATTGAATTATGTACTCGGTTTACTGTTCTATTTAATGTTTGGGACGTTTACCCTACAAACAAAGGTATATCAGGGGTCCTAGCCAAGAGCAACCAGTGCAAACGGGAGCGTTGTGTATTTACGAAACGATAGAAAATAAAGCCCAGTGATTGGTCAAAATTTTATGTGGGCGTTACAACAACCAATGACCGGGCTTTATTTTCTATCGTTACGTAAATACACAACGCTCCCGTTTGCACTAGTTGCTCTTGGCTAGGGCCCCAGCTAAATTATTTCCGGTTACCGGTGACTTTAAATGACAGTTTGGCCTAATTGACGCTTGAGAAATAAGCGCTATTAATAACTAATACTGGCCAGAATATCTACGCTACAAGTCAAAAAATAACCCAGTTATGAATTTTTGTATAAAACTGCACTTTGGCCGGTTTTTCCCGATTTTCTCCTAAACTAACTGTCCGATCGAGTCATTCGACCTAGTCTCATTTTCTTCGTGATGATGATCATGATTTACCCTGATAGTTTCAATTTTATAAGCAAAAAACTAAAAAAAAACATTAATAACAATGTTATAAATAATAAAGTCGAGTGAAAAACATGTCAATATATCATATGAAACTATTCTCCAAACAATAGGGCAGTTGGTTTTCTTCTAATACTTTTTACATGTCAAAATCTATGTTGGCGTATGGGTGAAAGAATTTTTAAAATCGGTTCAGTAGGTACTTTTTAAATTTATCCATTACCTACATACAAAAAAAAAGGAAATCAATAAAAAGATTGAATCTTTTATGAATACAATTATAAAATAGCATACCCACACAATGTCATTTTAATTGTACCCTACTATTTAAAAGCGTATGGTGTTATTTAGTCTAAATTATGTATCCAATATAGTCCGGGTTAGTGT
Organism: Synanthedon formicaeformis; assembly: GCA_945859745.1. Classification (NCBI taxonomy): domain Eukaryota; kingdom Metazoa; phylum Arthropoda; class Insecta; order Lepidoptera; family Sesiidae; genus Synanthedon; species Synanthedon formicaeformis. Next base: position 6,587,080 of record OX243959.1, on the reverse strand, counting down.
TAAAAACACCAATGTTATTTAAATATTAAAATTCAACATGGATATTCTATTAAGGTTTAAAAAATTAGATTTATCAGTTTTAAAATCCGTTGGTAAAGGAACATACGGGTAAATATTACTTTTTTAAATATAAAACCTTCATAATATTTAATACTAGTTGACGCCCGCGACTTCGTCCGCGTTGAAAAAGAAAAACGTAGCCTATCCTGTGTCCCGTACGTCTAAATGTATATCTACCAAGTTTCATGAAAATCAGTTGATTCGTTTAAGAGTTATGGAGGAACATACATACATACAGAAAAAAATTCTAAAGATGGTCAATTTAGTTTCAGTATCATGTATAGAGCCTATAAACACGATATCTCTGAAAACAAAGTAACTTACTCCATGACCAAACCTTACACATTTATTATTGGTATAGATATATACTATAAAACAAAGTCCTCCGCCGCGTCTGTCTGTCTGTTCACGATAAACTCAAAAACTACTGCATCGATTTTTATGCTGTTTTCACCAATGGATGGAGTGGTTCTCGAGGAAGGTTTTAGTATATAATTTACAGAGTTATACGGGCGAAGTCGCTGGCAGTATATATAAAATAAGCGAGTAATATATAAAATGTTATTTCAAAACGGATTGGCTATTTAAATAAAATTATTGGACGAGGACTGTGCAGAAAATCGTTATAACTTGACTTTTGCATATTAGACTATACTTAAATCAGTTTGAATCTGGCAGATTTATACAAAAAATCTATTTTCTGTGAAAAAAAAAATTTGTAAATTACCTGAAAAATTTCTCGTCATAGAAAGAAAATTAACTGATTAAAACTCTATCATATTTTACACAATATTTTAAAAAACTACAATTTTAAATCTGTTCGGTTATTTCCGCGAGGATACCTTAATCCACAGATTATAAGGTTGCGCTCTATTTGGTAAAAAATGTGTGGTTAGTCCTTTGACCGATGTATTTTAAATTACAGAAATGTTTATTTGTGCGAAACGCGCGACAATCTACTAACTATTGTTAAAGATATTGAATTAAATGAAAAAATTCAGGAACACAAAAAGGTTAGTGAATACAAAATAAATGTTTGCCTTGCCTATATACGAGTTCATAGGTAACTCCCATACTAAATTTCATCAACATAGACAGACTACATAATTATTTAGTTTTATAGTAGCAGTGCACACTGCGTTCAGCATTCAAGAACTGGGCAGCTAGTCTTGCAGCCCGCTTTTTTTATGTCAAAAATGAGGCAGGCTGACAGTCCACTTATTATTAGGAACATAGTACTCTCTAGGTGGCTGGCTACCGTCGCCTATAACACAAGCAACGCCTATAAAATCTATCCAGACGACTATGCCGAAATGGCAGTACGCAAAAAGCTTATTTTCAACACCTTTTAGAGTATCACCAATGAAGTGAAGATTCTTTCTTCAATCAACCACCCGAACGTTATACGTTTTTATAACTGTTACTATTCAAATAACAACGTTATGATATCAATGGAGTATGCTTCGTTTGGGAATTTGTCGGATTACATGTATCAACGCTATCCGAATATGGTGAAACAAGAGGTAAGTTTGTGTTTTAATTAAATTCATTAAAAAATGCACGTAATATACAAGAGGAGAAAGAAATCAAGTGACATTTAAAAGCAAAAAAATACGGAACCTAAGAGAAAAATATAGGCAGGTATAATTTAATGATTAAAGACCTACGTACTCACTTCTTAACTTTTTTTATTCTCAAAATCATCCTGAAATTGTTAAAATTAAGATGTAAGTAAACCGTATAAAGTCTATCTAAAAGTTTAAAGTTTGAAAAACGTTTATTTTTAAATTTTCTTTTGCCGTTGGTGACGTTTTCTTTCCACATTATCTTTGAGCTTTAAAAATAATGTGTATGCGATTTTACAGGAAATTTTGTTCTACTTCGCCCAAATTTTGCTTGGAGTTAATTACATCCATAGCATGGACATCATTCACAGAGATTTGAAAGCAGAAAATATTTTATTAACTGGAAAACAAGGTGTTTTAGTTAAAATAGGTGATTTTGGAATATCCAAGATGTTGGCAAGGTAAATTAACTTAGGTAACTTATACGTAATTAAAGTTAATCCTAAGAGAATAGGCAATTAGAGAAACCTAGACTTTAAATATGTTTATTTACATAGAAAATATTTGCTCCCTTAATTGATAACGGAGTTATAAAATACCTAACCGTGGGCAATAGGTGAAATGATTTATTTTTATTGAAAATTAGCTGGTGCCAGCAACTTCATTAGCGTTGAAAAATAAAAAAATATGTAAACAATATAACGCCTAACCTCTTGTTGCCAACAACTGAACTGAACTGGCCAGGCGTTAGTTTTTTTATTTCAGTTTAGATGGATAGTAATTTTTTTCTCACAATTTATATTATAGTTTTTATATTTTAATAAGGCTAGGCGTAGTTTTATTGCATTTGTGTGCGTGTAACCGTGTTTTACACGGCGTGGCGTAGTTTTACCGGCTTCACTCTGCCGTCCACAGGGATTATTTATCTTTAGTTCTTATTTTATCTGAGCTAAGAAAATTAAACATTCTTAGTTTTTTTTTTGCTTGGTGTTTATATTAGTATTTACTTTAATGTGTTTCAGCGCAAAGAAAACTTCAACTGTGATCGGTACACCTTACTATTTAGCTCCTGAACTATGTGAAGGAAATCCTTACGACACCAAAAGCGATGTTTGGGCTCTCGGTTGTCTTCTATACGAAATGTGCACACACAAAAGAGCTTTTGAGTCTGAGGTAAGACACTCAATTGCAATGTTTCTCAGCGCGGTCCATCTTCGTGTCTTTTTAGTAATAAACAAAACTATAGTTTTAGTATTAGTACTAACATTATTATAGTGACAACGCATATCTACCTATTGTACTTAATGACACTTTTGCACCTTGAATTTGGTCCAACTTCAGAGATAGTTAGTTTTTATCTCGATAAAAATTAAATGTTGTAATAGGACAAGGGATTGTAAGTTCCATAAGTTTCTAGCAGATGGCGCTATAAGTATTGAGACTTCAGTCTTGTTAAAATCGGCGCAAAACGTAATGGGCTCTAGCAGAGGCTCTAGCGATATCACGTGTCAAATATGCGCAGTAACCGATTTTGGGACTGCTTGTGAGGCATTGCGACGCGGGGATGGGGGAGCCACGGAATGAGCGAGACGCAATGATAACATTTGTACGAGAGAGAGCAGGTCCGCCGTATTGTTCGCAATTCTACATGCAACAGTATTTTTTAAATTAAAACTTTACCTACTGTTACATTGTTTAACGGCTGTTACTGAAAACGCAATGAAGGCAGTTACTTACGAATCGAAATCTTTGATAATTTACCAAATTCTCCAATACTTTTTCAGACTCTAGTTGGATTAATAAAAGCCATAACAAATGGGAGTGTGCACCCCATTAACCTGAATGTGTACGAAAGGGGAATGCAAGATCTAATAGATTCAATGTTATCGATTTTGCCGGACAAAAGACCAACTATCAAGGAACTTATGGGAAGAAACATTTTGCTTTCGACAATCTATGTCGTTTTCTTGGACGCTGGTGACGAAGAACTTTTATTGAAATTTAGTGAAGATTTTTTGAAATATCGTAATTTGTAAAAAATAATTGGATTCCTTGTATAATAATTGGATATTGACATTTGATTACTGATGAAATAAAACAATGACATAGTGAACACACGTTTTTATTTATGCAAAAAGTACACCATATTATCATTAAGCCTAATATCTGTTCTTTGACTTAAAACCTTTCTAGTTTGAAATGTAGTATCCGCCTTATAAGCAAAATAACTGTGTTCTGTTCAAATCAGCTTAAAACTAGAAAGCAGACACTTTTCTTACAGCTACGAACGAGGAGTTACAATCATTGTTGGTCTGTCTCCATTTCCTCATAGTCGTCCTCTGAAATCACAAGAACAATATTTAAGAAAATAAAGAAAAGAAAGTTCAAACACTCGTTGAACGAACCGTGCCACTCTTTGAGGATCTGAAAATAATAAATCACCGCATCAGAGATATTTTATGGTAACGACTAAAGTATCCTCCAACAAGCTGTAATGAAAATTATATAACTAACCTCCAACTTTCTATTCATTAAGTTGGCTATCCTGCAGACCAGTCGATGCTGCAGCATCAGGTCAAGGTGTTATAAACATCGCAAAACTTGATGGGCTATGGCGATGTCACGTGTCAAATATACGCAGTAACCGATTTTGGGACTGTTTGTGAGGTATTGCGACGCGGGGATGGGGGAGCCAAGGAATGAGCGAGACGCAGTGATAACCTTTTGTACGAGAGAAAGCAGATCCGCCGTATTGTTCGCAATTCTACATGCGCAAACGAAAGATACCCGCTCAAGGTCAGAGCCCATCAAGGTTTGCGATGTTATACCATGTGAAAAAAAAAATATCACATCAAACGAACATCAATCGAACAAAAAGTTAGTGAAATCCCTTCCTCAATTAGGAAATGGACTAATGGTCTTCAAACGCCTGAGCTGATCTACATAAATTATAACTAAGAACTATCTCTATCATGTCAGTTTTTAAACAAAAAAAAACTGGATAAAAATCTACCCGTTTGGGAGCTACGATTCCACAGATACAAAGATACAAAATTTTTGCATCGGACATCGAGGGTTACTGAAAAGCAAATTTTCTATGTGTAAAAATCAAGTAATTTGGTATTCGATTGATTTAGGATCAGTCTCTTTAGGAGTAAGTCATGTATATTATAATGTTCGGTTGGATCAGGTTATAATATTCTGGTGGTCAACAAACACTGTACTGTACCTTTTGTGTATGTAGTTTGCTTGTAAAATAAAAAAAACGGATAAAGAAAAGTAAATCATATTAAAACACGTCTTACGTTGACCGTTAGTCTGCTGCGGAGGTTGTATTGGTTTCTGTCCAGGAATTTGTCCTGACTGCAACATTCTCGTCAACCTCTCCACCTCTTGCAGAGAAGAAGCCTTTTGGATCGCATCCCTAATCTTGCGAATCTCTTGAGGGGTGAGATCTGAAACAAGTTTTAGTTATAGATGTCTACTCAAATGAAATAAGTAAAATTAAGAGAAATCATAATGAATGAACATTAATCTCCCTACATTGGCAGAAAAGATAAAGAACCTATTTTAGACTGATCACTATTTAGTGTGTCTACTAATCTACTTGATTTTAGGGTCTCAGGGAGCTGAAGTAACATCTAGGTTAGGTTGTATGTGTGGTACCAACATCGATAGGGTAAAAAATAAAAATAGATAAAAAATTACCGCGTAAGTGCCATAATTTCATGTTTTTTTTTTTTATGTTAAGGTCAACAGACAACTGACGGTCCACTTAACCATCGCCTATGATAACTCAAGCAACGCCACAGGTGCTGCAAGTGCGCTGCTCACCATAGTAAGATTAAGGTTAAGGGAATGGAAAGGGACAGGGAGAATGGGCTCTGGCATCCCTTACTCACACAGCACACGTGCTGTTATATCAATGTGGTCTTCCGTAAGGGGGTGGTTACTGCTATCAGACTGGTTGCTGCTGCCCAAATGACTGTAAAACCCAGTGTGCCCTCCCACTATTTTCAATACTTAATATACTAATATGTGTCGATTTTAACATAATTAAAAAAAATACTTATATACTTGGGTTCAATTTACTAGAATATCACAGATTTTATGTGTCACAGATCGCAGTTAAAAATTTACTATGAAAAATGGTAATTTTACTTATATATTACAATTTACTTATTGTTAGGTCACACAAAAGACTACATTTAACACTACAAAGACGGCAGTGGTCATTTGACCACAATTTAAACTTTCACAGTTGATTATTCTATCACTATTAATTTATATGACTTCATGTCTCGTGACTTTTAATAAAATACAGTTAATTTCAAAACAAAAGTGTTTACATAGCAAAAGGATCATCCAAACATTAATAAAAACAGCTTTTACCAAGAAAGACGGCTAGGGTCATTTGACCTATTCAACAGATATTGTTAGTAACTAAATATTTTTTATTGACTGATCTTGTTGCTTACACACTAAGTATCATAGTTTCATTATTTCAATACAATAAGTGCTTTCTGTGAGAAATTACATTTTTTTTTCTGTTTATTATTCCGGAAAATGGCTCCGCTTCACAGTGAAGAAACTTTAGCATATTTGCCGTTTTTGCCAGAAATTGAATTGGAAAGTGAAGGAGAAAATGTAGCAGTACTACTAAAAGTTGAAGATAGTGATTCATATACTCCTGCATGAAGTTCCAATGATGGCTCAGATAGCAATCTGCCATTAGGTGAAATCCAATGTCGCCAAGGGAATGGAGGAAGACCATCTTGGATTCGAGTACGCGGTATTCATTTGTTTTGTGGCAATAAACCTCATAATAATATGTCACCATTGACCACTGGAATATTATGGAAAAACCTCGAAATTGTATGTTTTCCAGCGCTACCAAGTATGGTGTTGATGTTATGGACCAAATAGTAATACACTACAAAGGAGCTTCTAGAAGATGGCTTTTGCAAGTTTTTTATATCATTAGATTTATCTGAAACAAATGCCTGTAAGTAGAATGAATAGAAGAGTGCATAGAAGGAATTTCATTCTGAAATTGGCACTCGAATCGAGTAACATATCAGAAGAAGAGGCTCCTGAGACCTTGTTGCAACGTGACGTTTCGTCAGAAACTACAACTTCTGAGCTACGAAAAAGGCGTTACTGCTACCAAACTCGCCGTAAAAGTAAAACTTATAAAGTGTTTGACTTATGTAAAAAACCTTTATGTGGAAGTTCTAATCAATCAAAAATGTTTGTATGTCGTGAATGTACGACATAATTAGATAGCGATTACTGGGGGGTAAGTCAGTGTAGGTCTCGGTGGTATGTGTTTTTGCTAGGGAACATATACTTAAAAAAAGCTGAGAATACCGATTGCGTACGTCTAGGTGTGTGGAGCTAGGCTATTAGGCGCGCACTGACCAGTCCTATCATACAACGTCCCCGCCATTATTAGACTGCCGCCGCGGTCTAATAATGGGCTCACAAATGCTGTGAGTCGTACCCCCTGGGCAATGCTACAGTCATAAGGCGAGCCCCACACACAACACCTACCTCGTGACTGTAGCAGCTAAGTATGAAGGGCACAGGCGAGCCTTCGGCGCCATAACCGAATACCTGGCTAGGGGAAATCAACCCTGAATTAAAAATAAATAAAAATGGAAGCAACACTTAAAGAAAAACTACCCCAGGAGGGTACCGGCTCCGCCGGAGAATCCCTCCCTGAGCTTAGCTCAGGCTGCCCCTCGTATTCTGGGGGGGGCAAAGTATTGCTTAACCATGAAGGTCATCGGCGCTCTTCAACACTTGTCCAACAAATATTCCACCCAGCACTATTTAACCGGCCTCGATCCACCTCTCTTAGTAATATACCGTCACCTTCGTCTAACATGATGGAAACAGAACACGACAGCCAGGATCAAATAACTGGGACAGACAGACTAACGGCTCTAAATACAAGCTACAATACCACCACCTCCGATAACTTACCACCACCATGGCAACGAGTACCGACTTTAAGAGGCGCCAAGAGGAAAAAAACATCATCCCCCTCACCTGAAAAAATAAGTGACACAAACAGATTCAGTGGACTTCCGACAGACGAAAAAGAAGAAGATACTGTACTTACAAAAAAAAATCCCAAACCACCACCAATAATTCTCTATGGCATAGAAGACGTTAATAAACTCACGGAGGCTTTGGAAAGCGTTGTGAATAAAAACGACTTCGTCTACAAAGTTGTTAACAAAAACCAACTCCGGATCAGTTGTACTGCTGTAGAAAACTACAAAAAAATAATAACAGCTGTTAGAGAGAAAGGCTTGATAGGACATACATTTAACAGGAAAGACAAACGAACGTATAGAATAGTGATTAGAAATCTACATCACACAACACCAATCGATATAATAAAGGAAACATTGGAAGGCACAGGCAACACTGTTGTTGGCGAAATTATTAATGTCAAGTACGGACCCGAAAAAAAACCAACCTTCACATTCTTTGCCAATCTGGCGCAAGGCCCGAATAACGGAGCAGTTAAAAATTTGAAATACATATATCATCAATCAGTCGTTGTAGAAGATCCGCGCAAACGCAACTCAGTGGCTCAATGTCAAAGATGCCAACAATATGGTCACACTAAAAACTACTGCATGAGGCCATATCGTTGTGTGAAATGCGCACAAGCTCACAAAACTGCGGACTGTCCCAAAACTGATCGCAACACTCCAGCTACATGTGCTTTATGTAACGGCTCTCACCCAGCAAATTACAAAGGGTGTGAAGTATATAAAGAGATTTTGGCCAGAAAATCGAATAGGCAGATATACCCTAAACAAAAAGGAAGCACAACTACAGCTGCTATCCCGGCTACTCAGCTCCCACCACATATCAGCAACGAAAGTGCTAGACCAAATGAGGATCCCGACATCAACAAACGAAAGAGATACTCTGATTTTTTGAAATCTAGCAAAAATAACGACAATGAAGACAAAGTAATTTCAAACAAAACAATTGAAGAAATGTTTATTAAACAAAATGAAAAAATGGATCTCATCCTTCAACAAATGAGTACACTAATCAGTCTCATAACCACCTTAGTCTCTCAAAAAACAAAATGACTTCTCTCAAGATATGTACCTGGAACCTGGATGGGCTATCACCAAACAAAGATGAAGTTGAAATCCTACTATACACACACAACATCGATATACTATTAGTATCTGAAACACACTTTACGGCAAACAGTAGCGTTAAGATAAGAAACTACGAAATTTATGCCACAAATCACCCTGATGGAACTGCACATGCTGGAGCGGCAATAATAGTGAAATCGAACATAAAACACTGTGAGCAACCCCAATTCAAGAAACCTCACATCCAAGCAGCCACTATCGGAATACAGGATCGAAACGGAACATTCAACGTGTCTGCTGTTTACAGCCCCCCGAAACACAAAATAACTGCAGAGCAATATAATGAACTATTTAACACTCTTGGCCTGCGCTTCATAGTAGGAGGGGACTGGAATGCAAAGAATCTCCATTGGGGCTCTAGACTGACTAACACCAGAGGTAGAGAACTTAAGAAAAGTCTAAATAAGAATAACCTTACTACAATCTCAACAGCAGAACCCACCAACTGGCCTAGTGATCCAAACAGATTGCCAGATGTCATTGACTTCTTTATTGTGAAGGGTTTATCAAGCCTCTTCCACAAAATACAAACTTGCCTGGATGCAAACTCAAACCATGTACCGGTTATACTGACAATTGGAACCACAGTAATTAGCACTACAAAGACCACAAAGCTACATAATAAACGTACGGACTGGGTGTCTTTTCAGGAAATGGTACACCAAAGGCTGGACCTACAAATACCTCTAAAAACAGAATTGGACATTGACAAGGCGGTAAAAACACTAACCACAACCATACAGGAATGTTGTTGGCAGTGCACACCGGAAGCTACCGAACGTCCACCGCAAAGCAAGGTCTACTCGGAAAGCATACGGTTGAAAATAAGGGATAAAAGGAGACTACGAAGAGTGTGGCATACAAGTAGACATCCAAGTGATAAAGCAGCATTCAACAAATCTGCTAAAGAATTGAAGACCCTAATAGCAGAAGCCAATGATATATCCCTAAAAACTTATTTGGAGGGCCTTACAGCAACAAAAGCGACGAACTACTCACTATGGAAAGCATGCAAAAACTTCGACCGACCATTGCACCACAAGCCACCACTACGGACGCAGGATGGAGAATGGGCTGGATCTGGACAAAGTAAAGCCGAAGAATTCGCCAAACATCTGAGTCGAGTCTTCAAGCCGAACAACAATGTATCCACCGCAGATGAAGTGGACATCGACTCAGTCCTCAACCAAGACTTCCAACTCAGTCGTCCTTTAACACCGGTAACGCCCAGCGAGGTTATTAGAAATGTCAAATCGATGGATAATAACAAGGCACCGGGATTCGACCTTATCGACAAAAAAGTCCTCGAAAAATTACCACGCAAGGCTAATGTGTACCTAACCATACTCTTCAACGCTATGCTGAGGGTAGGATACTTCCCAGATTTGTGGAAAGTTTCCCTGGTAATAATGATCCAGAAACCGGGCAAACCACCGCATGAAGTGACTTCTTACAGACCAATTAGCCTGCTGCCCATCATGTCCAAACTCTTTGAGAAGTGTATGCTCCGTAGACTCAACGGTGCCCTAAGGGAAAAATCAATTGTCCCAGACCACCAGTTCGGCTTTCGGAGAGAACATTCCACCATAGAACAGGTCCACAGAGTGTGTAGGAAAATTAGAAAATCGTTCGAGATGAAGGAATACTGCTCCTCGGCTTTCCTCGACATACAGCAAGCCTTTGACAGAGTGTGGCACAAAGGACTGTTATGTAAAATAAAGTCTTTACTACCCCACACATTCTATGGAATCCTGAGGTCGTACATTTCTAACAGAATATTCCAAGTAAGAGAAAGCGATTCAACATCAGGGTTTTACGACATAACCGCAGGAGTGCCACAGGGCTCCGTACTTGGACCTGTTCTATACACACTGTTTACATCTGACCTACCACAGAGCTCAAACACGACGATCGCCACTTTTGCTGACGATACTGCCCTGCTAGCATCGAATAAATGCCCAGTTGAAGCTTCACGAATGCTACAAAGTAGCCTTAATGAAGTGGAGAAGTGGTTAGCTAAGTGGAGAATTGCTGTTAGTGTAACTAAATCAACACATATTACATTCACACTCTGCAAGGAAGACTGTGCTCCTGTCACCCTGAACGGCGTTCAACTGCCACACCAAAACACCGTGAAGTATTTGGGCATGCACCTGGATCGGAGACTGACCTGGCAAAAACATGTCAAGGCGAAAAGAGATGAGATTAACATGAAATACAAGGGTCTTTATTGGCTGATGGGCAGAAATTCGAAGCTCGCGATGGACAACAAGATTCTCGTCTACAAAACCCTGTTAAAGCCAATTTGGACATATGGAATACAACTGTGGGGCATTGCTTGTGCAACCAATCTATCTATACTACAAAGGATGCAGAACGGTATACTCAGACAGATATCGAATGCACCGTGGTATCTCAGAACAACAGAGCTTCACGAAATTCTCGATATGCCAACAGTCGAACAGGAAATTGCTTCTTATGGTGACAAATACAAAGCAAGACTGAAAAAGCACCCAAACCAGCTTGCGGGGCAACTAACAATGCCAGAAACCATTCGTCGGCTTAAGAAGAGGCGAGACATCTTTGACAACAATAGTCAGCATATAGACTGACTACACAAATAAAAGGGTTGTACCCCACTGGGGGTAGCTCCCAAACCGAATAGTAGCTCCATCACATCTGCTTATAGCCGACAGGGCTGATCGCAAGATAAAGATAATAAAAAAAAAAAAAAAAAAAAAAGATAGCGATTAAGTTCTTTTTTTCTGAAATAAACAAAAATATATTGTACTGAAAATCTATATATTTCTACATACATCGTTTTTTATTTGACTAACTATAACATATTTACATATATGTTAAGAATATATCAGACAAACTGTGTTAGGTCAAATGACCCCTGGCCGTCTTTGGAGGTTAGTTGGTTTTCCCGTCTTTCTAGTGTTAAAAATGATAAGAAAAATACAGTCCTTTCTTAGAAATAGGACAAAAATATTTATGTTCATAAAATACCACCAATATGATACTTACTTGTAGTTTTTGGATCTGGCATGTTTCCGCCGGGGACAAATGTCTTCGCCTTCCTAGTGATCTCTTTCTGTATTTCTTTTCCTTTTTTACTTTTGAACAAAGCATTCGCTTCCTCCCTTTCCTTCTGTTTAATTTTTCGGAAATCCAACAATCTTAGTTCGGGTAATTTAAATGCAACATAAGCCCTGAAAATGGATAATCAGCTCTTTAATTTCATAGCAACATGCATATATACCTTCTGTGTTTGTTATGTATTAGATAATAGCTGGTGCCTGCGACTTCGTCCGCGTTGAAAAATGAAAAATATAACACCTGAGAAAATATCTGACATCTTTATCTCTGTGAAGATGCTGGCGTCAATTTTTTTTATATTTTGAGACGATCCCTCTGGAACTTAACATTTTTCCATGATAAACTCAAACCGCTCTACTATTTGTATGCTAAATTGCATCCAAATTCATTGAGCTATTATTTAAAAAATAAAAAAAAAGTTGTCACACTTATTCATAGTAAGATAAAAGTCACAACAATAACCTGATTGTTGATCTTATTAACGAACACATGGACTTCCTGCCGACGAAAGATGCTTTTAGCTTGATTGCTTCAGATAGCAATATATATATTTAAGGTAAACTTACTACCTAAAACTGTTATGAATTTTTGTACCAGAAAACTTATTATTGTTGTCTAAATGATATGACACTTATCCAATGATATGTCTTCTGAAGAAGCTATAACTTGTGGACAACAGTATTGACAAATTAAACTGTTTTTTCAATTACCTGTAATGCTGTTTATTGGCAACGGGATTGTGCATTAAAGACAAAGTACGCAAATTAGTCAAAGTAGCTAACGGATCCAGATCACCAAGTTCAGCTATGTTGTTGTTGGTTAAAATCAATGATTCCAGATTAGGCAAATACTGCTCTAGATTTTCACTAATCCTCCTATAAAAAAAAAACTTGGTATTATACTTAATTACATATTATTATGTATTAGCCATGTTATGATCCATACTAATCCTTACAGAAGACCACAATGAAATAACAGTATGTTGTGCTGTTGTGTTTCAGTGAGTAAGGGATGCCAGAGTTCAATTCCCTATCCTCAATCCCACAATGGTCAATAAATGTTGAACAAACCACAACAATTTAATTTAATATTATTTGCAAACAGAATAGACTATCTAAAACTCTAAAGAGGCGAGTTCAACACAAAACATAAAATAGAATAGATGTAGATAAAATAGAAATTAAACTTACACAATTCTGTTGTTGTTTAGTAATAAACACTTCATTCTTTTCAATAATGGAAACCCATCTAGTTTTCTGATGTCATTATCAGAAAAATCCACAGTATCAAACTGATCCAATGTTGCACCCATGTTTTCAATTTGTGGTATCTTAAATCCTGAAGAAAGAACAAAGGAAAATTAAATGAATACATTTCTTTTTATATTATTAAGGGTGTCAGTCAGGTAGGCTGACGGTCCATTTGATGGTAGGTGGCTTCCGTCCGCCGTCCGTTCCGCGTTCGCCCGTCCGTGGGATAAAGAGTCTACTCATCCGGACTGTGCGCAGCGGCACCTTATCCAAGTGATGAGGATGAACTCCGCATCTATGAAGTGAAGTAAGGTGGTAAAAGCTTGAGATAGGTGTTATTGGAACAACTCATAAATAAGAGCACACCATTGTACATCCGGCAGAACAGAAAAGAGACTAAATCTCTTCTTAACTTTCTATTACATACCTAGATATATTTTTTTGAATAAATTGAATACTCGAAGCATTTTAAATAAATAAATATAGATTGGTAATGTTAAACTAACCTCGAAGGTCCAACTCTCGATCTCTGCAGGGATTTATATACTGCATAGAGCTTTGTATAAGTTCTGTAGTAAGTTTCACCATGTTGAGCTTTCGTCAATAAATAACAATGACAATAGTTTAGATGCCGTAAAACCAAAATTATCAAGAATAAATAATATATTGAAACAACGTTTAGTATACATACATACTTTGTTAACGCTTAACATGACGTAAACGCTACCTACGCTATTTACCATAGACCACAGAACATACCACAGACTAACATAACTAGAATTGTAGTTTTGTACAACTCACGGACGTATAATTTTAATTCTTAATTCTTAGGTAGGAGGACGCGGAGCGTAAAGAGACTCGTGTATTTGGTTTCTGATACAAATTCTCCTACAAATAACCCAGTCATACAATACAAAAAAAATCGCGCTAGGTCGCAAAAAATTGCACCGTCTTGATTTTTTGGGATGTTGTTAGCCACTATACTAATAACATCCCTAGGTGCAAACTTGTTTGTTTGCACTAGTTTGCACCTAGAGTCGTCTGTAATGTAATGTCCACAGAACACTATAAACTCACAAACAAACGACTGACTGTGGTCAGTGCTGTGATGACTGTGGTCAACTGTGGTCTCTAGCATAGAGTAACATATTATATGTCTCTAGACTCTGTTTAACTCTGTTATTTCCTCAATTAAAAAAGAAAATATTTGTTTTTTAAAAAGGTAGGAAATTAGGTGATATTTATGTTATCTTATTTTTTTTGTGGAACGATTTTGAATATTTCTCTGATTGTTACAGATACTAATTATATATACGCAATGGGTCAAATTGCGGGATCCCTAAATGCTCGTGATGTAAACCTTACGATGAACGATGAACCGACATTTGATCCTCATGCAGGTTTTGCTTATAAGCGAAAAGCTCGAGGTATATATTTTCAATCAGTAAATATAGATTTAGCAGGCTTATTGTTTCACATTGTTGTGATGTTGGGCTTGTTATATAATATGACTTAAGGTTATGAAAATATTATTTAGAAAACTAGCACTGAATGTCATTAAATCAAACCCTAGTTCGATGTAACTCACAGCATTTTTATAAAATCTTTCAGAAATGATAGCAAAAGAAGAAGATCTAATTTCGGCCAAGATTCCACTAGAACACAGAGATTTTTGCGCTCATTATTTATTAGACTACCAAGTGTGTCGCTACAAAGAATTTCCACTTGTCTATAGGTGTGCTCACGAAAAGCACGAATTTTTGAATTGCGAACAAAGGGAGTAAGTAGATCATTTCATTCAATAACAACTTATTTACAGTCTACAAAATGAATAATTTCCCATTTGGCTCTACAAGTAGGTAATCTAATAATTACTTTGTAACAATAACATCCCCTAACCCTAACCTAATAATTTTGACATATTTAACTTTAGTGTACTTTAATTAGTATAATAAGGTCACACAGAAATTATAAACTCAAGTATGACAGCCAGCTTTATTTACATTTACTTAATACTTTTCTATCACTTAATTTTGCAGTTATACAGAGCATAATGTCCCTAAATTTTTTATTTTAGATGATTGTTTATTATAAAGGAAATATTTATTTTTCAGCTATGTTCTGCGTATGAAGGAATTTGAACGGGAAAGACGCCTAAGACTTAGAGAAAAACGTTTAGCAATAAATGCAAATTAAATACAATACAGAATGAAGATAAAAGTTTTCCCAAGTGAAGATAAACATTTTAAATTCAAATTTATTATTTACATTTTATCTTGAGAAAAATTTTACTTTAATTAATTTTCCGATTTTTGAGTGCATTGCATAAATATATTGTTCCTATATACCTACTTTGGGATAAAAACTTTGGAAATATCTTACAGACTGTCTTGTTAATGGATTTAATTTTTTTGCTTTCATTAGGAAAAATCCTTTTGTCAAATTTATTTATGGATAAAAGTGGTTGCTTCATTTATTCTTCAATGTAGAATGAATATACATGTTATGAAAATAGAATATTTCAAAAATTCCTGTTTATTTTATTATACCCAAAACATACTGGCTCAAACATATAAGAAACCATTTAGTTACAATTATCATCTATTATTAAGTACAGCTCAGCGATAGTACAGGTCAATTGGATTGAAAAGTGAATATCACACCTCATTCTTCAGTTTGTTGACTACTGTAAACTTTTTACATAAGTTCTGAATTTTGAAATAAGAGCCAAGGCACGCCTTTATGTATTTTGGCCATGGCTTTTAGTAAGGCATCAGTTTATTTTTATAATATATTGTTGGAGCGAAACATGCTTTCCATTTTGACCGATAATAACCATGGGGATGAGCCAGTCCCGCTTATGTTCCAAGCCGAACCGAAATTGACATATTATTTTGTAACCAAGCTAGAAATTCCATTATGAGCCATTGTTTGCCTGTATTTTTTTTTGACTTTGATTGTGTGATAAAAAAAATATTTCAAGCTGTTTTTGGAATACTTACGTTAATTCTCACCCCAAGTATTTTTTACTTATTATTATCCCCCAAGAATAATGTATGATTGTTCTAATAAACCATAGACCAAATTCATATGACAAAACTAAATTGATTTTTTAATAATGTTGCCATTACGGAAATGACTGTGCTTGTAACTTTTACACTAATAAAGATTTACAACAAAGATGCAATTTCTTTATCAACACATACAACTTGTGTTTGTAAATCAACTAAAAACTGTTGAACAGATTATACGATTATAAGCCGTATGAGCTTATGACGCTAGAGTCCTATCTTTATATTTTCTTGTGACATCTTCGACAATTTTTGTAAACACACGCTTGTCGAATGGCTATTTACTGCGGAAGTAATGGCTTCCTAAAATTTAATTGCAGACATTTAATTTATTTCAGTTAATTAAAAATTTGTGAAGATATTATTAGCGAATTTTGTCAAAAGTAATTATTAAAAGTGAATATTTTACGGAGACACCCGGCCTCGCATTTCGACGATTTTATGCCGCGTCTATTATAATATTACAAAGAGCCATCCCTAATTTAGTTTTGTTTATTTATTACAAACTAACATAAAAGTTGAATAATGCGTGTTATCTTCGAACTAACTGTGTATTTTGGCTATGAATTATAGAATGTAACTAAAAATTTCGAGGGTCTAGTTTTAAAACTCAACACGACATTATTATAATAATGTCATAGATCATATTATTACAATGAGTGACGCCGGTGGAAATGAAGTTTTAGGCAATAAGATGAAGGCGATGGAGGAAGAGGAAGATTCCGCCGATGAGGTTTGGGAGAGCGAGGATGATGACGAGACTATTGCAAGGATACAAAGAGCTCATTATGCTCAAGCAGCCGCTATGTCCGCTCGGAAGCGAGCAGCACCGCGGCCTAGAGCTATGAGCCATAAGAGGAAGATGGAAGCGGTGAAAACCTTTCACGACTTCACCAAGAAACTCAAGAAAGACACAGGTATAACTATACATAGCCTCGTAGGCAATAACATATTGGACTTGAGTGATTATTCAAGCGAGGACAATAAAAGTGACAGCGATGGATTGTCGGAGGAGGAATTCGTTGTCAATCCAAGCGCTGTACAGGAGTTGAACGAAGAGAATGAGAGTTACATTGATCCGGAAACAGGAGACTTTGTTGAAGCTAAAAGGAATACAAATACCACGAGTGAGTGTGATAATGTGACTAATTCGGTAAATAAAGAAGAAGAGACTGAAGAAGTAACTGAACAACCTAAAACTCTTTCAATAAGTGACATAATTAATGATGGTGATTTAGATTTAACAAAAAATGTAGAGATAGCCGAGGTAGAAGGGAGCGAGTTGTGTCCAGACAAGGCGGCTGAGGAATTGTTAGAAGGAAAAGAGGAAAACAGTCAAGATTTCGATATAAGAGAAAAGTTAAAAGAAATGGGTGAAATTAGTGTCAAACCAGTAAATAAGGCTGAAGAAGAAAGTTTACCCGAAGATGACAAGAAATCTGAAACAGAAGATGATGTAAGCTTTGTTTTGTTTATTTAAAATTTATATATTTCTTGTAAGAAAGATCTTCTTCATTCTTCTTGTAAGAGTCAAGTGCATAAATATGTATCCAAAGAATTTTTTCATAAACATGTTTTTAAGAATGTTTATTAGAAAAGTGTACATATAAACTTCAATAAATATGTTTTTTAAAACATTTAAATAAATGTACACATTAAAACTCTCATTATTATGTCTCTGAATTTTAATTTATCTAACATACGTAATGAAATTGGCACTGGAATATTAATAATTATATTGAAGTCTATATTTTATACTCACTTGATTAAAAGGAAAACTTCCTTTTATTCATAACCTTGCCATTCAAAACTTATTGTATTTTTGGGACATATAATTGCTCGTGTGGTAATTATTAAATTTTTTAAAACAATTGCAAAACACAAAAATATTATGTATTTCATGATTCCTTCAGTACATACATGTTATTGTAATAGTTTAATAGATATATATTTTTAAACTTGACTGTATTTTCTCTATGGATACCAAATTATTTTCATGCAGTGATGTCCTATGCAAAAGTTAGTAACTACATTATATTAAACAAACTTTGTTTAAACTACTTTCTAAGTCATTGATACATTTTTGAAAATCTAAAACACATAATGTGTTTCCTGATAATCTTATAAGAATTTTTAATTAGTGCTCTTCATTTTTAAGGGAAAATGTGTATATTCTTGTTATGTGTATTTTTTATTTTAGAAGAAAGCATTAAACTCAAATGCACTGAATGTGCGTCGAAATATTAGAGAAGTAATGGATGAAAAGAATTTAGATGCATCAACACTGGCCGCACAAAGACAGGAATCGGAGAGATTGGCCCGTGTTCAAGAACAACAGAGAATTATTAGAGAGGTAAATAATTCACCATATATTCTGATTATGTTGTAAAAAAAATTATAAATTACAGTGAAAATCGGTTATAGCGATTCAAGGGACCACAAAAATTGGTCGTAATAAACGAATGGTCATTATAAGCAATAATTCGTTATTAGAACCGATATGTCTTTATAAGCGAAGTCGTTATATCCAGTTTCTTCTGTATTAAATTTAATTGGTTTTTCACAAAAGAATTAAGTAAAAAATAACATGTTGCCTAAAAATAAAAAAAAATAGCTTATAATATAATTATTATACTTAATTTTAATTCAAATTTTTATCATAATAATTATGTATATATTTTTTTAATTGTTTAACTTAATAACATATTTCATATTTATATGAAGTTCACATCACTTTAAAATATTATTTTTCAATTTCAGGTTCAAAGGCAAATAGCTTTAAACAGACAAAACAAAATACATCAAAAGACAATGTCATTACTCCAAGGTGGTTCATCTCTCTTGAAGAAAACAGCTTCCGGGCAGAAATTAAAGTATGTATTCTATATTTTTATAATATACTAGCTATAGCACGCGACTTCGTCCGCGTAACTTTATAAAATATAGCATTGTTACTTGCTGATAATGTAGCTTTCTATAGGATAAACAATTTTTAAAAAACTGGTCAAGTAGTTTTTGAGTTTATAAATTACAAACAAAAATAAAAATCTCTTCATAATATTAGTACAGAATAATGACTGACCAATTTGCAATTACAGTTTGCCAAACACAGTCCTGGTGAAGTTACCCTCGGGTGAAATGAAAAGGACAACCATGAAGCAAGGACAAGTGGAAGTGACGAAGGTGTTAAAACCCACAGCCTCATCTTCGACGACCGTGCAGAAGATCATGAGACCTGATCAGAAGGCTGAGAGAAAAGAGGTTTGGAAATTTTTTTCAGCTTTCAGCTTACTTGATAGTACGGGATCCGAGGAGAGGTCATCCTTCACCAGTTTCAGCAAATTTTTACTAGTGTATGATAAAATTTATTTGATGCCAATGAATATAATCGTTACAGGTTGTAGAAATAGTTGACAGCAGTAGCGGTGAAGAGACGTCATCTTCTTCATCCGACTCTGACGACTGTATAATGTTGTCCGACTCTGAAGTTCCACCCAGTCCCGAGGCAGAAGATGATCCAAGCAACTCTGGTAATTGAGACATTAATATTACAAACGCGAAAGATTGTGGGGATGGGTGGATGTTTGTTACTCTATCACGAAAAAACGGCTCAATGCATTTAAATGAAATTTACCACACATGTAGATTATTACCTGGATTAACATATAGGTTGGGTTTATCCTGGAAAAATTATATTTGCCGAAGAATATTCTAAAAAAATAAAAATTGGGTGTCACCTGTCGTCACAGAGATAAAAATGTTAGATATTTTTTCAGGTGATCGAAGTCGCGAGCACTGGCTAGTTTATATGTTGTATTATGACCATAAAATATGCTACAATAACGTCTGATTTTTCAACTGTTAAAGACTTATACTTACATAATATTATATTTAATAGTTTTATTAAAAATCAGGTCTCCACGTGAACGATGCATACAATATTCCGGACGAACAAGGTCGAGTGCAAATCAACGTTGGTCATCCAGAAAACGAAGAGGATATATTTTTGGCGCCACAAATCGCCCGAATTATTAAACCTCATCAGGTACTACTACACTATTAATAAACAGATAGGTTGTCGTAATTATATTTTTTAAGTTAAGCTCCAAAGACAGGCTGACAGTCCACTTGATGGTAGGTGACTACCGTCGCCTATAAGACAAGTAGGATTAAGGAGCTCTGGCATCCCTTGCTCACCGAAACACAAGTGGTGTTATTTCACAGTGGTCTTCTGTAAGAATGGTTACTGCCACCAAATAGGCTGTCCAAATGACTGCGAAACGCAGTGTGCGCTGCCACTACTTTCCAGATCCAGACTAGAGCTAACTTTAAAAAGTTTATTTTAAAAGTTGACCCTGTCGGGAATTGTACCCAGAATCCCTAAAACAAAACGTTATGATAAGCACCATAACCACTCATCCAACGGTTTCGTTAGCAGCTTAATAAACATCTAAGTATGACAGTCTCTAAAAATTGATGTTTGATAATTCTATGACTACTCTAGTATTTGGGCATTTCTTGTTACAGGTTGGCGGTGTGAGGTTTCTTTTTGACAATATAATAGAATCAGTGGAGAGATTTTCCACGTCCACAGGCTTTGGATGTATTCTGGCACATTCCATGGGCTTGGGCAAGACGTTGCAGATTGTTTGCTTCTGTGACATATTTCTGAGACACACCAGCTCCAAAACGGTTTTGTGTATTATGCCCATAAACACGTTGCAAAATTGGGTAAGAGAATTTTAAGTTTTTTTTTTTTTAATATGAGAAAAGTAGTTAGGCTTAATGAAATCGAAAATGTAGTTATACACTTTGGCTTTTAATAAACCGAATAAAAAAATGTATCCAGAATTGTGTATATTGTGTAAAGATACTTTGTATCAGTATAAGAATTGGTGACCAATTTACAATTTTATTAAATAAAAAATAAGCCAAAACCTTTCAAGAAAGTACTTTCACTTCGCGTCGATGAGGCGGTTAATGGTTTAAAAATATGTCAATATTCGTGAAGTAATATAATACCGGTGCGATAGAGAAGAGATGTTTAAAGTTTCGTATCGCTAGGTGGCCGAGTTCAACATGTGGTTGCCTTTGGATCCGTCGCGCAGTCCTTTGGCGGCGCACGGCGAAGTTCGCTCGAGAAATTTCCCCATCTACGTCCTCAACGACAGCCACAAGACTCTACAGATGCGGGCTAAAGTTGTCAAGGTAACACTATCAATGAGCTCATTTTACTGACCTTAATAAGATTTATATAAAGCGTTCGGTCAGCCAGTGACTAAGTGAACAACCAACTATGTTTATTTACAGGATTGGTCCACATCCGGCGGTGTGCTTATGATAGGCTACGAACTTTATAGACTACTCAGTATGAAAAAGGACAAAAAACCTCGTAAGAAAAGGAAAGCCGACGTCAAAGCTGAGGCGGGAAAGGACGAGAAGAAATCTGACAAACCTGACGTCGCCAATGAAGACACTCAAGTATTTGTTATACTTTTTATCACATAGTTTAGTCGTCCGCCGATAGAATAGTTATAATAAAACTGTACATGAAATATTCCAGGGTTCAGACAATACAATGCAATCGAAACTCGGCGATGAAATGAGGGCGGAAGACGGCGATTTGAGTAAGATCGATGGAGACATTAAAGATGAGGCTATTAAAGAAGAGAAAAAAGAAGACGTACCCAACGACGAAGAGAAGAAGCTATTAGATGGCAAGTTCATAATTTATCTATTTATCGATATAATAAGGTCTAACAAAGTTTTTATGAGAGCATTGTCACCCAACACTTCTTTCCGTTCAGATTTAAATCTACTCGTATCTTATTTTTGTCTCGTGTTTTGAATATGTTTGTGTTAATTTTTAGAAATGTACGAGGCACTGGTGAGACCCGGTCCCGACTTGGTCATCTGTGACGAAGGTCATCGCATTAAGAACTCTCACTCCAACATATCGTATGCGTTAAAACAAATGAGAACGAAACGACGTATCGTCCTAACAGGTGATTTTCTACATTTTAGAGTGCATGTCAACAAATTTTAGTACAATAACTTACATTTTATAATGACAAATGCCACAGGTTATCCGCTGCAGAACAATCTTTTGGAGTACTGGTGTATGGTGGACTTTGTGAGGCCAAACTACTTGGGCAGCAAGACGGAGTTTTGCAATATGTTCGAGCGGCCCATACAGAATGGACAGTGCATAGATTCCACTCCTCAGGACATTCGTCTGATGCGTTACAGGGCACACGTCTTGCATTCGCTGCTCGTTGGCTTCGTGCAGAGGTAATATGGAACCTTTATATTAAAAAAATCCCGAAAGTTTGTGAGGAAATGGATGTATGTTTTCACGTAAAAAATACTCAACGGATTTGGATGGGCATACAAATAGTTTATTACCTGGATTAACGTATGTTCATTTTTCATTTTCATTTTTCAACGCGGACAAAGTCGCGGACACCAGCTAGTGCAATTCAGTGCATATAAAAAACTATGGATTAAAAAAATTTGTTTAAAATAAGTAATACTGGGATGGGAATTTCACAGTTCATTTTGTGACTGCAAAACACATAGTGCCCTGCCCCCACTGTAAAAATTAAAAGCCTTAATAATCCGTAAATTTATTATAAAAGAACAGGCAAGAGCAAGGTGTTTGTGTCGAGGTCTGCCATTGTAAGTCTGTGTCATATAAATGTTGTCCTCTCTGACAGACGTTCGCACGCTGTGTTACAATCTACGCTTCCTCAAAAAGAAGAATACGTACTTCTCGTACGAATGACGCCGTTGCAGCGCAAACTGTACGATCGGTTCATGAACGAAGTGGTCCGTTCTACTTCTGTACCGAATCCGCTTAAGGCCTTCGCCATTTGCTGCAAGGTAACTGACACTTAACCCTTCAACTTTTTATACACTTAACGGGCTTTCATACAGTGACTTAGACAATTTAAACTTAAGTGATAAAGATAAAGTAATTGTTTGTACTTTCCGGCTCCATATGCATAAGTAGATAAAGATAAATGAATATTCTTTTTATTTTTATTTTTTAATAGTGTGTTATTATGTGACCAATTTAAAAGATAATAAGACTTATTAAGACGAGTATAAATTAAAAACAGTGTTCAGTGTACGCAAACACATATTATTTACTGAAAAAGTAAAATGTAAAAATCACTTTATGTTATATATTTATATAATTTGTATTTTTTTAATATTTTTTAGATTTGGAACCATCCAGATGTGTTGTATAATTTCTTGAAGAAACGCAGCGAAGCTAATGCAGCGATCGAAGAAGATTTGGATTTGGAAGAGTTACGCGGAGTGACGAAGGCTGGTCGCGCAAAGACCACCAAAGCAACAACAAAGAGAGCAGCCAAGCCAAGGGTTACTTTTTTTACTAGATAAATATGAATTTATAAAGGTGTACTGAGTTATGAATAATATTTCAAAATTAATTTTTTTTTTACTTACAGGGTTCATCGAAAAAGCCGGCTGCAACAATACCACCAAATACAACCACTGGGCCTGCAAATCCACGCCAAGACCCAGCTTACGGAAATAATCAATATCCACCGAATGGTCCATATGGTCCTCAATCTCAACCTTATAGATCTGATCAACCCAGTGGCCCTTACCCACCATATCAAAACTATCAAAATCAAGAACAAGGATATTATCCTCCCAATCCTTCTAATCCTCCCAATCAAAGTTTCAATCAAAATTATGGCAACAATTATTATCAACAGCCGCCTTACAATAATTATCCTAATCAGTTTCCGCAAAATAATACGACTAATCAATATCCCGAAAACGCTCCACCCACTCAATTCTCACCCAATAATCCACCCACTCAATTCCCGCAAAACGAGACGCCCGCACAGTTCCCGCAAAACAATCCGCCTAATCAATATCCTGAGAATAATCCCCCCAATCAGTATCCGCCCAGTGCAGATAACCAAGGGTACAATCAAAACTATTGGGGTAACGGAAATTACTACGGCAACACTGGGTATTACAATAACCCACAGTTTCCCAATAGCCAACCTCCAGCAGAATATAACAGTTCGCAGCAATATCCGCCGAATTTTAATGCCCCGAGTGATCCTAATCAGCCATATCAAGGCCCCGACGCCGCACCATACCCTCAAGCGAATCCTAGTCAAGAAAATTATGGAAACCAACAAAGGCCTCCGTACCCCAACTATCAAAACCCACCTGGTTACGAATATAACCATTCTCAACCTCCAGCTACACAATATCCTAATAATCAACCGCCAGAGGGGTCTTATCCGCCTCCTTATCCGCCATCATATCCCCCAAATTCACCTTACGGCCAAAATGCTCAGCCACCATACAATCAATATGGCAATGGAACTCAGAACTATCCCAATTACCCTAACAATGTTCCTCCTACGGATCAAACGCACACAAATCAACAGCCAATTAAAAGTGAGCCTGGTGTAAATACAAATTATCATCAGAACGATATAAAATCCGAACCGAACACATCACAGCAGAACGCTCTGGGTTACGATAGTACAAGTTATAATTACAACCAGCCCAATACTTCGGCATATCCAGAACAAACAGATGGGGGTATTAACGGTAATTATCCGTGTCAATATCCATTCTCATCACATCTCGAGACGAAACCACCTCTAGGCAGCGCTAGTTCAGGCAGTCCTGTCACTTCGTGGCCAATAACAGAGACCCTAAAGACTGAAGTTGAAAAGATTAAAACCGAAGAAAGGACTGAAATAAAATCGGAATCGGACGGCGAGGTTAAGATTGAAGATTTGGACACTAAGAAAATAGTGAAAGACGAGACTAAAAAGGACCTTATTGTTGGTGAAATAAAGAATACTTCACCGCAAGAGAAGAAAACCGATAAAAGTGAAACGAAAAAGGGTAAAAGCGATGGTTCAGAGTCTGAAGATAACGTTCCGAAGAAGGGAAGGCCGAGGGGTAAAAAAGATAATAAAAAGTCGGAAAAACCAAAACCTCGTGGTAGACCTCGCGCAAAAGGGAGGAAAGATAGAAAAACTTCTAAAGAAAAGAATAACGAAGACTCAGAATCAGAGGAAAGTGATAAGGAAGAGAAATTGAATAGGGAAGAGGAATTGGCTCTTATGAAAAAAGCAGAAGAGATGACTTACGACTGGGCAACTGAATTGCTGAAAGATTACATTCCGGGTATCATAGAGAATTCGTCGAAAATGGAGATATTCTTCTACATTTTAAACGAAAGCATTAAAATGGGCGATCGACTGTTGTTATTCAGTCAGAGTTTGTTCACTTTGAACCTCATTGAGGATTTCTTGGAGAGAAATTACATACCTGGCACTAACTGTCTTTGGCAGAGAAACACAAACTATTACCGTAAGTGTAAAAAGATATATAGCAATAGTTATTAACCTTAGACAGACTAGACTTTTAAATGATAATTTTGTTGTTAGGTCTCGACGGCTCCACACACGCTTTGGAGCGCGAGAAGCTTATTAATGAATTCAACGCGAATCCACACGTGTATTTGTTCTTGGTGTCTACACGAGCCGGATCACTCGGAATCAATTTAGTAGGAGCCAATCGTGTTATAGTCTTTGACTCAAGTTGGAATCCTTGTCACGACACTCAGGCCGTTTGTCGAGTTTACAGGTATGAAGGTGGCGTAAGATTAAGCCCTTCGCACATTACGATAATCATCAGATACCGGTTCTAGTTCTATTGATTGATTTGATTGGTTTTATTATTTCTAATACATACACAACATTTTTACATTTTTCAACTTTTTAATTATGTCGAATTTAGTGATTAACCCATTCTATGCCGCTTTAAAAATTAGTTAAAAAAAATAGTATCGGCACGGCATGTGAATAACTATTTTTCGTCCGCCGATGGGCGGGCTCGACAGTAAATGGGTTAAGAAGCACTTGCGGTCTTTCTATTTTATAGAAACGGAAGACTAGTTCGAATAGAAAATACTGGATATCTTGTTTCATGTAGTCTGGAAATTTCTAATTTTATAAAAGAATTTTCCATGTTTATAAACGGTATATAGTTCTTGATCCGCCGCCATCTTGACGATACTTGTTAGAAACAATACACACAGGCGACCGACATGGCGCGTATCGCAAACTAGTCATGGATGAGTCGGATACAATAGCGAATTCACCATACAAATGTATGTGAGATACTCAGAGGATACTCAATCTCGAGACATACATAGGAAACTAGTCACTTTTAAATATTATAATGTGCGAAGGGCCTAAGTTTAAATAAACACCCAGTGCCTATAATTATGTAATCGCAAACGTTTTCTCGTTAAGGTACGGTCAAAGGAAACCGTGTTTTGTGTATCGGCTCGTAATGGACTGCTGCCTAGAAAAGAAGATCTACGACAGACAGATCAACAAGCAGGGCATGGCGGACCGTGTGGTCGATGAATGCAATCCCGACGCCGTATTGTCTATGAAAGAAATAACTAATCTCTGCTTCGATAACGACGAAAAAGTAACGGTTTTCATTACTTAATAACACTTCTTTTTCTATAATGTTTTCTTTATTGCCTACTGATCTATTATCGCTTAAAATATGTTGTGAAAATTAGTCTTTTTTTTATAGGAAACGGAAATAAAAGATTTATCTGAGCATAAAGATAAATACATCGACGTCCTGATGCAAGGTATATTGGTTAAACACGGAAGGTTATTAACTAAAGAACCTTTCCAACATGAATCATTGCTTGTAGACCGGAAAGAGAAGAAATTATCTAGTGCCGAAAAGAGACTAGCACAGAGAGGGTAAGTTTACAGTGTAAATCGGAATAAGTAAAGAGGTGCGACAGAGAAGTATTAAGCGTAATGTGCAGTGTAATAGAGAAGGACGCGGCATAGCAGTTAGTTTTTTTCAATTAAGGATATCCATGAGCACATTTTAATAGGCAACATAATGGCGATTTATTTTCTCATAGATAATAAAATTGTTAAAATTGGTTCGGCCGCGTTCGTAACCGGAGCTTCGTAACCAGTTACGACCGATTACTTTTTCGGCCTTGTACGAAACTTTTCGTCTGTGAAAAACAGATGGATGAACTTCGACTTTTAAATTGTCACATCATGCACAATGCACATAGAATTTAATGAGTCGTATCAAACGTCTCTGCAGTTGTTGAAAATTGGACCGTAAGTTGATGTGGTGAATGGTCGATTTCAGTTACGAGCTGGAGAAGAAGGCGGCGCTGGCGCCGAAGCCGAGTCTGTCGTATCGAACGGTGCGCGCGGCAGACGGTAGTGTGGTACAGCGACCAGTTGCATCTGTGCGGCCAATGCAACAGCACGCGCGGTGGATCCCCGCCGATGTGTGGCGACGTCAGGGCATGACCGCTCAGGAGATGACGCTTCCACTAGGTAATGTGCTTTTTCTATCCTACAATGGTTTGACCAGTCTTGTAACCGTTTGTACTCTATGATGCTGCTGGTTGAAAGAGGCCAAGATAGAATAGATATTTTTTTTTTTTAAATTGTGCGTAAGTTGTTTTCGCCAAATTGATTTTTATTTTATTTACTGTGAGCCAGTTAATATAATATCCGCAAGTGTTTTGTTTGTGCAACTTTCATAAGGCATAATTGCGTAACCTCTTTTAAAATAAGCAGTAAAAATTCATTCTTAAAAATTATTTACAATTTGCCTGCAATAAATAAATAAACATGTATTATTGTAACTGTGCTAAGTAAGTATTTTGTTTAATTAGATGTGGTCATTCCAACAAATTCTGCCGAGAAGACGAACATTGTTCTAAAAGCTGGACAACGTGTGATGGTGTTGAAGTCGCCGAAAGGCATCTACATGCAGTTGGAATCTGGCAAAATTATTGCAATCAAGACTTCGCTAAAAGGAATCGGTCAAAAAGCGGGTGAAAATAAGGATAGTCACATTGGAAAGAAAGGTAATATATATTTTTTAATAATTAAAGTTTATATTCTTTATTATTACGACAACAATGTTTCTGTTTTTTTTTTTGCAAAATATGGCAAAAAGTACTGATTTTTACTGATTTAGTGATATACTGTTTTAGTGATGAACCGACCGTCTTCAGCCAATATACCTGGCTCTTTGAAGAACAATTCCGCTATAACGATCACTTCGAAAACCCCTAGACCGGCTTATCAACGAGTAATAAGACCTTCGATGGGTGGTCAAAATAAAATGGCGAGACCTATCCTTCCGGGTCAAAAAATTGTCGATATAAGAAATAGACTCGGTGACATGAGGGCTGCCATGCGTCCGAAAATGCCGATGCAACAAGGGCGCATGATACGACCGAGCCTCTCGTCGTCAGTTAGCATCACTAAAATCACGAAAGATGATAAAAAGGATGGGGACAAGAGAGAAGCTGATAGAAATGATCAAAAAACTAAAATTGAGACAGAAACCGAGGAAGATATGCAAGTCATAGATAGCGACGAAGACGTGACAGATAGGAAAACTTCACAATTTTTAGATAAAGAAAGGGAAAATGATACGGGCAGTAGTGAAAATTCAAAATCTTCCGACATGGAGAAACCAATTAATTTCGAAAACGAAACGCAGACTTCGAAACCGTTAGTTTTAACAACAGATGAGAAATTGCCTTCGGAAGAGGCTCTCGAGAGCAGGGGCATAGAGGAATTAACAAACACACCTACTGGGGAGACAATGAAAATAGACACGAATTCCGTAACGGAAAATCGTAAGATAAACTTGTTAAAAAAATACAGACATCAAAGGCTGGGAAGTCGACCGCAAGCCGAATCTAGTCTAAGTCAACTGGAGAGAACAGCAAGCGTATTGAACAAAGAGGGAATGCCGGATTTCAGAAGAAATCTGGATGATATAACGCAATCGTATTCACCCAGTGGTGAAGAAAAACCGGCTTCGCGATCTAGGAAAAAGAAATCTCCAAATAAAGTCGAGGTTGCGGATTCTAATGATAGACAAGTAATGCCGACTCCTAGTATGTCGCACAGCGTGTCTAGTTTGCTGAGCGGCACTACGACCAAGCCTAGAATGGCCGATCAAAACATGTCTTTAAATCCAATGGGTTCAAAACTGAGTCAGCCGATTGCGGGAATGCCTCACGATCCCGCACAACAATCCAATGTGGGTCCGAGCAAAGCTAACGTAAGTTTAGGAAGTATGATTGGTGTACAATCGCCTAATGCAGACGTAAGTCAGAGTCCGCAGACGCAAATGAATGCGTTGCCTCCGCCTGCACAATATCCTGGCGGCGGCATATCGCCGGATGCTCCCTATAGCCAATATCCAGGTAAATATACCGTACAAAACTGTTTTTTTATGTTTAGCTTGATAGATAGGCTCATGGCCTACTTGATGGTAAGTGACTACCGTCGTTTATACCACAAGCAAAGTCACAGGTGCTGCAATTGCGCCTGTAGTAGGATTGAGGACAGGAGATTGGAAAGGGAAGGGATTGAGAAGGGAAGGGATTGGGAAGGGAAGGATTGGGATAGTCTGCCACGAGCTCCGACGATTGGAGCTCGCTCGGAGCTCGGAGTGCGTGTGCCTTCTTGGTTCCCCAGCGACAATCCGATCAGCCAAGCAAAGGCCGATGACCCCATCGGCCCTTGCAACCGCCCGGATTGCCGGGGGTTAAGCCCCCCCCTCCCACCACGACACAGTCTTGGCACACCTAGGGTCAGTAGCTTTCTCAGTATCATTTCATTATTAGCTAGTGTTAAATAATCTAATTATTTGTTCAACAGGTTACGGTATGGGTTACGGGGGATACCCGAGTGCACCTTATTACGGGGGATATGCACCACCTTACTATCCTTACGGGCCCCCGGGCGCGCACCCACCCGCGCCATATCCGCCCGGCGGAGTGCCACCGGCGCCGGCAGCCCCCTCCGACCCTTATTTACCGCCGAACCAGCAGTGGTAAATAGACCTTCAAACGAACACTTGTAACTTCATAATGTTTTAGCATTTGTGTGTCGATTGCAAACAAATTGGTGCGAACGTTCGTAGGTGTGATGTGGACATTTCATTACCGGACAGAATACGGTCTGAGTTTTTGTATTTTAATTTTTTTTAAAAGAAATCAATCGTTGCATTCGATATTTACGGCCAGAGTGGCTTTTTAATGTATAACCTCTTTAAACAACAATTGTATTTACTAATTTCGTGAGTTTGAAGACACTTGAAACACTTGACATTGTACACTTGAAAGAGCACTGATCTTGAACTATTGGTCTCTACTGACAGTGATTAGCAGAAGATTTGCCTTTTGAGACATTATATTGAACGCCAAATACATATGTAGCTACTTTTAAACAAATTATTTATTTGAAAGTTTTCTATGACTATTTACAAAATCGCATGTTTTGTAATGTTTTTGTATCGCTTTTATTATATTTCTTAATTTCTTAATAAAATTTATTGGTATAATATGTATAATTAATAGTAACAAAAAATTATTTTCGTAAATATGTAAACAAAAATTGTCACATGACGAATCCTTAAAAAATTGTTGTGAATAATTTAAGTTTAGTGATTGTTTTATAATATAATTTTATAATTTTTCATAATTCTTATTAGTATAAATTAAAAAAAATTACTCAATATAGTCACAATTTGTTCCTATTCATGATGAACATTTTTCAAATTCGTAATTTTTCAAACAGTTTCATTTTAATAATTTGAAAACTGAGTGGTTTGCTTGCTCGTAATGATTATGTCGTCATAAGAGCCAAGTGAAAATGCATACGATTTAATAAAATTATATTCTTGTCATCAAAAATTAAATAAATGTATAACGGAGGTTCGCCCTTGTGAAGCTCATACCATTAACTATAATATATCCAGAGAATGGACTGAGCAATACTAGAAAGAGAGAAAGTAACCGTGCGGCCAATGCCCATTATCTTTTTCCTGTAGATCGTATTGAACGTTGGACAGTGACCAATCAAAATTCTAGAAAAAGACAACTACTGGCCGCACAGGTGGACATGGAACGCTCAATCCTTTCTTTCTATATCTATGAAGTGAACATAAACAAATAATTGCAAATGCAAATTTGCAAAATAATGAACTTCTATGTGTAGAGACAGGTAAATCAGTTGTTTTTACTGTCAAAATGACGATCAGATTCAGAAACTTTCGCATCATTTCAAGTATATTTCAGCCAATTTCCCTTTAAATAAGCTGGTGTGTTAGTCGATGAGTAAAGATGTTAAAGTCGAATTTGACATTAATAGAATGGGATAACATAAATTGGTTGCTTTACTAAAAAAAGAAGAAATGTGTCGACTAGTTTTAATGTGAAAATAATTTGAATTTTTATCCAAGAGCATAAAAAAATTGTCTTTTAAATATGATGACTCTGTGTAATGTATAGCGGATCAGTGCGTCTGAATTCTGTATGATTGGACCGTGGATGTGATATGTTGATGTTTGTTACATATAAGTCGAGTAATAGTGTGAACGATATATTTATCAATGTAATTTTAGACTAGATAGGAATACGTATAAAAATAATATAGATACATTAGTATATTAGTTTGCATATTAATCGTTCAATATAGGCCCCCTTGAATACCTATACATATTTCATATATTAAACGGTAGTTTGTATGCAGTGCATAATATACTATATTCGCATAGAGAATTATTTATCTAACATCGATATAACGAGTAGGGTATTACTAGAAGTGATCTGAATGCAAAAAAAAAAATTTCAATAAGTAATATTTTTTCCATTGTTATTTCTATTTTTTCGTTTGGTGTGTTTGTGTGTGTGTGTTGATTCGCGATATTTAATTTCTGTGTAACGTTTTTTTTTTTTTTCAGAATTTTTTTTTGTACAATAAATTATAATACTTAAATTGTAAGTCTGATAAAATATCTTCACAATGTTCTCTTGTGTAGTGTAGCTCAGTATTATTTTACTTGTGTACAGATATTTTACGAAGTAAGGGAATGTTTTATATTAAGCCTCGAGAAATGATCAATAGTATCGTTATTTTTAAACCTAAATATTAATTTAAATATTTTAATGCTAAGTAAACATATGAATCTCTGATACTGTACAGTGCACACCAGACAAAAAGTAGAAATATTGCTATTTCGAAATTACTCGTCATCCTGTCTATGTGGGTCCTATGTACAAATAGCGTTCAATAATGTTGATCGAAGTGATACCATAAACATGCATTTTAAATTGAAATAATAATACTGTACCGGCGATATGTAATAAAGAAAAACAGTATGAATATTTTTGTTTTATTCTTGTCTATTGGTTTAACTTTTAGTAGCTAAAGCTACAAAAGTTCATTCCACGAGTCGAACTCCTAGGGACACATTTTAAATATTAACGATAGCTTATATCCATAACAAGAAAATATTACGACTGTATAGACAGATTTTACTTAAATATAGATTACTTACTAACTACTTCGATACTTTACTAATTTATGAAACATTTATAAACTGCAAATTTTTTCCACAAAGTCTGCCTTTCAATGCTATCATCAGAAACTTATACTTAAATTAGATAAAAACACTATTTTCATTAAGTTCTTATATATTGCAAATATGTATTTAAGTTAGCTCGGAATCAGAACCTTAAAGTCTCGAGTCTCATTCGCATCTTTCGGATTGATTGCACGTATTTCAAATTTTATCATCAGAGCAGTAAATCGGAAAAGAGTTGTAAAACGTTTCATAAAATAACCGATGAAATGGATGACCTTGGACGTTTATTTATTGTATTAAAAAATATTTACACAACAAATTCTTTACAAGACCATTGTTACAATGCGAATCGCTATTGTAATTCAGCAAAAATTCGTGACTTTTAAATACAGATGACTCTTTTATTATGAAATGAAATACTTCCACAGGAATAGAGACATGACGCATTGACTACTGGTCACTACGGACACATTGATCTTTTGAGCAATCAAAATTGATTTTTAATAGGGTTGCCAGTAGTTCGTTAAAATCATTACGATTATGCTTCTTTTATTATAATGTTTACTAAGCTAGACTTTTACTTTTTTACATTTACTAAAATCACAAAAAGCCAAAAAGAATCAACCCTTATCTCTGTTAGTATAATTTGAGAAAAAAAAATTCCACCCCTCTACAAGTTGGATTCGAAAATTTCACCCATCGATATTGTTTGCATATATTCTAAAAACTTATATAAAAAATTCCCCTAAGGGACTCAATTGTTCGAGTAGTTAAGATGCTTGCTTTTGCGCTTTGACTTAGGGGTTCCGGGTTTGATTCCCGGCCGGGCCAATTTTGTATATGAACTTTTTAAAGATTTGTCTAATCTTTGTTATTTAAGTAAGTAATGACATGGCCCAGTGTGTTTTGATTAGGCATAAATTAGGCAACCTGTGCCTACCCCTTACAGAAGACCAGGGATGCCAGTTTAAAGTATCTACACAGATAACGGTAGCTTCCTATCTTCAAACGAACCGTCAGAATGTTACACAAAAAAAATGCAATGCAAAAACTATACAAAAATGCTAGGATTCGAACCTGCGTCTTTAGTATCAGCAGCTGACCTAAATCTAACTGCACTGTCGTTTCTAAGTGTTAAGTACTGACAAAGCTGTGTCAGAATCTCACGAAATTTAGGAGGGCATTGACCAGATATCTGTAATCGACATTATTGTTATTAAA
The DNA here is from genome assembly GCA_945859745.1 of Synanthedon formicaeformis. Classification (NCBI taxonomy): domain Eukaryota; kingdom Metazoa; phylum Arthropoda; class Insecta; order Lepidoptera; family Sesiidae; genus Synanthedon; species Synanthedon formicaeformis. The sequence goes on along the minus strand of OX243959.1, from coordinate 6,553,142 downwards.
TCTTTTATTCGTCTACGAATTGCACAGTAAATAATGAAGTTTTTTTTATGCGTAGGTATTCTCTATTTAGAGGCTGCGTTTGCCTTGAACCATAAACCCAGAAAAACGAAACAAATTTAGTCAAATCAAACTGTTTATTTTGTAATAATATTGCCAATTTAAATCAGCATGACATGTATTTTAATTATTTTGTTTGTAAAATTATAATAGCAATGAATTGCTATGCTCGAAGTTTCTTTGGTGGATAGGCTCAGATATTCTGAGATTCGCCGAAGAATATATCTACATAAGTTACATAAATCATACATAAGTTAAGTGTACATAGGTTGATATATCTACATAAGTTGAAATTCAACTTTTTCAAAGGAGAGGAGTTGGCGGTGGCGAAGAGTGATTTTTCAGAGGCTTATTTCCGTGTTAAACAAAATTTCAGTAACGAGAAAAAAACCATTACATATACTTTTTTTAAATGTCTCCAGTGTTATTGTGCTTTGATCCAGTTTTAGTCTAATCCCCTTAAATAGATTTTTAACTAGAGGATACATTTTAGCATGATACTCGTAATGACGATCTCATTCTCAGGAATCTCAGGTTTTGTTCAAGTCGTAAATGGAAATAAGCCCCTTTGGAAAATCACTCCTCCTTATGATATAGGACATAAGTTGAAGTAGCAATGGGCCGGTCACATCTATCGTACAGAGGATAACTGATGGGGTAGAAGAGTTCTCGATTGGAGACCAAGAATAGGATAGAGCAGCATGGGAACCCCTGCGGCCAGGTGGACATACGACTTGAAAGGCCTCTCGGCAAGCGGTTGGATGCGAAGACCGTGCGTGGACGTTACGAGCCTTGAGAGAGGCCTACATTCAGCAGTGAAGAGAGCCACCTGATGATGATATAGTAAGTTTTCAGTCTATTTCATAAAAAAAGAACCCCGAAATCGACTACGAAGACATTGAATTAGACTTCAGTCATTAAAATATTATTTTTACAATATAATTATTGAGATGCGATACATAGCATCTATACTTAATTGTCTTTATCTTAATAAGATTTCTATTATAACTCGTAAACAACATGTAATAATAATAATAATACTTAACTATCTATATTATGTATCTATATAATAATGTACTTATTAAGGCCGTAATAATTGCTCATATATAATATTGAGGAAGATCTAATCAAAATGTAATTGTGTAATTAAATATGACCGCGGCAAAGGACGCGCCAGACACTTGCTTTGTGGTCAAGTACAATAATACAATTAGACAACCCTAATGTAGGGTTCCCACACGAGCAAGGGCTACTTATCTGACTAATCTTTAACAAACCATTTTTTTCTGTTATGTGTATTAGTTTTTTTTTTTAAATTTTGTTAAGTAATTTTGAGTTAGTCACAGAATAATTCCATTATAGTAATGAATGTATACTAAATGGTGCCCGCGGGTTTCGTTCGCGTTGAAAAAAAAAGCTTGAATAGGTATGTAATATTAGAACGCCTGACATGTATCGATTTTTTAGATTTGGGAACTTAACATTTTTTTTAAATAAAAAGTATCCAATACTTAAATGTTAAATCAGGTAATAAAATATCTGTGTGCCTCATCCAAATTTGTTCAGCCGTTTTTTCGAGAAAGAGTAACAAACTATCCATACATCCCAAGAAACTTTTGCATTTATAATATTAGTAGGTTGATCAAAGTATTATAACTGATTAAAATAGGAAATAGAATAATGAAGATTATAATATGTATCTTCATTAACAGAGACATCTCAGCCTCAAAAACTTTTTATGATACATATTTACCAATAGACGAAGCGTAAATAGGCCAAGATTTGCTTAATCGCTTTTTTAAGCATTTTTCAATAGCTCAAAAAGTGAACAATTAGAAATAATTTCATGCATGAATTGCTCGCTCGATTTTAATTTAGCTCTATCAGACTTATCTAACTTTTATAAAACAAAACTAAGCTGCGAGATGAATTATGTGGATAGCCACTGTACCTGTAGAGAAGTGGTGACTTATATAAAATGCAAGCTTAACCGCAGTCCGCCTCCATATTATGGACCGTAGAGTAGGCGCGAGCGCAGTGTTTGCCCGGTTATTGTAGAGCACGAAACTTGCATTAAATTAAAAATAAAAGAGAAATCAGTGCTGTGGTCAATACAGTGAATATTTTTTTTAGATTACAGTGTAACGTAGCTTCAGTAATTTCTTCAAGATGTGGCAGCGCTTCTTTCTTGTAAGTAAAATTATTTATTATTGCTAAATGAAATACACAAATAAAAAAATATAATACAATATATTGGTCTTTTATGTGTTAAAAAAATAAAGCATGATCAAAAAATTTAATATTGTCTAATAAATCTCTCGAAATAAAGTTTGATTTAAATATGTTAATTATAAATTTCAATTTAAATCTTTTCACTTGACACTTACCTACTTCTTTTTTTTTTATTTAATAATGTTTTTTTTTATTTATTAATTAATCTAAATATTAAGATTTTCTTCATGTTTTATAAGTAGGTAGTACTTGTTTAATAATAATTTAAACAAATAATTATTATATTATTTAATTTGTTATTTGTTGCTTGTTTTATAATTAATTTCCACTATAGATAATATTATAAACGAGTAAATACAGACAGACAGTCTCATCAACGATTAACACTCTTAGTAAACATACGTGAAAAAAAAAGGAAAAATAAAGGACAAATATACCTGCTGAGGCTTCGCCCAGGAAAAATTAATTTGTTTTCATTATATATGTATGTATAAGTATTCCATGAGAATTGTTTAACTGATGGTGAAAACCGCATCAAAATTCGTTACGTGGTTCAGGAGTTAGCGGCCATACAGCAGACGCGGAAAGCGACTTCAAATATTTACTATGTAAATAATATGATGTTTATTTATGTATGCAGATTAAGTCTTTCGACTTACCTACCTACAAGTAGAACGTGCAATGAATATGATTTGAAATATTTTTATTTCTAACTCTGTTCATTTGAAATGCATAATATATTGGAAAATAATATTTAGTAAACGTGCCTACTTATATACATACCAATAATAAATGAATGAGTTAATTGAAAAGTATTGTGAATAAATGTTAGACAGCTCTTCCGGGAAGAATAAAATAGGGGGATCTGCTTTACCACTCTGTTCCAGGTTTAACGGGTTCGATTCTCGACAGGGTCAATATTGGAAATGAACTTTTCAAAGTTGGCTTTTTACAAAAGACCACCGTGAAATAACAGCACGCGTGCTTTTGGGTATCGGTGAGTGAGTAAAGGATGCCAAAGTCAATTTCCCTATCCTTAGTATGGAGTGGGTCACTAGTAATTTATAGGAAAAAAAATGTACCCATCTGAAGCCAGGAGCGGGTGGCTAGTCTATACTAATATTCTTATTATAAAGAGAGATTTGTATTTTTGATGTTTGTAAAGAATACTCAAAAACTACTAGGCCGATTTTAAAAAATTTTTCACCTATATAAAGCTATGTTATCAGCGAGTAACATAGGCTATTCTTTATAAAGTTACGTGGACGTAGTAGCGTACAACAACTAGTTTGAAATAAAAATATAACATTAAATTAGCTCTTCTTCGTAAACAAACATTTAGTTTGCGTGGTTTATTTTGGTTTCATATTATCTACCTGCCTAATTAGATGACTGCATGTGTATTAGATTAGATGTCCTTGTGAAACCCATTAGTGATTAGACGATGTTATATTTATTTCTTTATTTATCCTTATGCGAACATATTTATTTATATTAGAAGTTGTTACGACGTAAAAACATATTATAAAACAAAGTCCCTCCGCCGCGTCTGTCTGTCTGTTCGCGATAAACTCAAAAACTATTGCACCAATTTTCATGCTGTTTTCACCAATGGATAGAGTGGTTCTCGAGGAAGGTTTTAGTATATAATTTTTAACGCGGGCGAAGTCGTGGGCACCAGTTATCTCCTAAAAATAAAGATACAATCCCTGAAAATTTTATAACAGCAAAGATTTCAGGCGTTATATTGCTTTACACATTTAGTCAGGTGCTACATTCCTTACTTTTAACGCGGGCGAAGTCGCGGGCACCAGCTAGTATCCTTATAAACAAAAAAGTCCCTCTGTAGTTGCACGAGGAAGGCTCTTACGGAAAAAGTTATGCAAAAAGTTATTGCAAAAAATAAAAAAAAAATCGTGCAAAACTGGGAGCGGATCGATAGAGATTATTTATATAATAAGCTTTTTTGAATTTGTTTTATTTTTTTATTTGAAGTTATTTCGTCGCTCATGTAAACAAACTAGATACGAGGTAATCGGATTTTTTTCTATTTTTTTTTCGTTACACTTATTGTATTATTATTTTCCTGGATAAAAAGTATCTGGAGTGATTCAGTAACAAACATACAAACTTTAGAATTTATAATATTAGGAAGGATTTGCAGTGATATTTTATTTTTAAAATATTTCTTATTCGAGATCTATAGACCACTCATAACATTCAAATGTGATGGTACTGTAACCATCAAAAGTACCATAAAACCAATGCGATCTAATATAACTAGTAACTACCTATTGTTATTTTTTTCCCATTACCATAAAATTCATAATTTTTCACAGTAATATTTATATAAGTTTATTATTATTATTATAATAATAAAATAATTATTATAATAATAATACCTACTTATTTAAGGCGCATATTATGCTAAACTGCAAAAGAGACGTATCTTTGAAGGCATAGATCTCCTTTAGGAGATCTATGCTCTCTTCTTCTATCTAGTTTACTATAGGGATTCAAATAATCAGAAAAAAAATGTGTAATATAGTCAAGAAAAAAAATCAATGTTCATTTTTCTTTAATTGTTGTTGTTGCTTTTAACAGAAAAAAATTATATAATGTAACCTATATTTTTGGCAAGAAATTTTTTCCAACTTCTAAGCAAACCCCTGAAATGAATTTAATGATTTTTTTAAAATATTATGGATAATCCTTAAAAAATATTGTTTAAAATTCAAAAAAAATATCGTTGACACGGAACAGAAGGACGCAAACAGTGTGTCATTAAGTAGGTAATATTTATTTAAGTGTGAACTAACTCTTAACCTTTCATCCAAGGGCCACAAATCAACTATTTGCGTACTCAGCGTCTGTAGTGGTCGATAGCCTATTAGTTTCACTTTCATTCTAATATCTCTCGCAAGACAGCTAAGACGAGAGCTCATTAAAACTATAATGGTCCGTTAAATGGGTACGATAGTCCCATAACGACCTTGTAATCTGCTACTGCTGCCGTTTTGCCTTTAGAAAGTAAAGTACACTACTGAGACTGTTCGATACGACACTGCACGTGATTAACTGTTATTTATTGCAAAGACCTTTCGTAGATTACAGCTCCAGGTAGTCGTTTGGAAAATTTACCATGTGTTCCAGGTATATTTCAAGGATTACCTGAGTTCATTATACAATATCAGTTTAGCGATAAAAATATACATAGGTACGAATTAAAAATAATTCATGAAATATTAGTACCTATCTAAGATTAAGTATATGAGTTTGCTAAGTACATATATAAGTTGCTAAGTCTTAAGTATATAAAATAAAAAAATTACTGTATAACTAAGACTAGACGCACAGTTCGCCATGTTAAAAAATAAATATCTAGTTTTCCTTGGACTTCGATAAGATTCTACGTAATTACCATTTTTAATGTATAAAATCCATCGATATTAAAATTTCACAGGGTTTGGACGCTTAAAATGATCTTTTTGTTGTAATTTTTTTTTTTCATTAGAATAAACTGTGTCTGTAACTTAAATATTTTGCAATTACTTTGCAAATATTTTGCAATGCTGTACTTTAAAAAATCCGATAGAAATCCGAAATACTACAGAATTTGATATAAACTTTAGGTTACAAAGTTTTAAATCGAAATGAAAGTTGAAACAGCGTCCGCACTACATTCCAACAAAACAGACGAAATTGGTAATCGATCAGTCGAAATAGTTAGCTAGTATTGAATTCCTTTGAACCATTTTCACTTTACCCTTCTCACCAATGAATCATCGGCATTAATACCTCGCTCTCAGTTGTTCCGCAAAGATATCACTCGCTATCAGTTTCCTATTGAAAGCTAACACTTTCTAGGGCAGTACTAGAAAGTTAATAATCTAAATATCTGAACCATTAGCGCAGACCACAGAATGTTGGCAACAAATTAAACAATGTCGGCCAGGAGACCGGATGGATTAATGTTTACAATTGAACCTAGGGCAAACCGACTAAATTGGAATACCAAATTGAGATGAAAACTAAAACATATTGTGTATCTGTCTAATATTTACATTTACACCTACCTGGAAAATTAAGGCTAAGGTTAATGATACATTGTTTTGATATATCTCAAACGGATTAGCGTTTTCGACGAAAGCTCTAGACAATTTTTAAAATATTTTACATTCGCAATGTCACAAAAACTGATACAAAACTTTTTACTATAACTGTGCATAATTGATTCCATCACGGTTTTTTTTAGATTACATGGGTCAGGTTTAATCCTCTCGCAAGTTTTTTTTCATTAGTTTATTTGCATATATTGTGTGCAAAATTTTGAAAACTTAAATAAAAAAGGAATAAAATGTAAAAAAAATTGGAAACCAATATAATAAATGAAATTAAATGTTTTGTTGTTCGACATCAAAACACTTATGTATTATTTCGTTTTATTTTACCATATATGCGACAGGTCAATAAGCTAACGCCATCGTCAGATTCAATCAATATTCCATACAAGTGTAGAGGTCAAATTATTGTCGATGTCAATGGCTTATGTAAAAATTTCGATTGACACTGTGGATAACAAAACGGCAGTTTTGCAGACACACAATATAAATGCAGGTAATAGCTGGTACTCGTAACTTCGTACGAGATACCTAGTTCGTTTTTTGAAAATCCCACGAAAATAAAAATTATCATATGTTCATCCAGGTAAGCCATTTGCACAAACGCACAGACAAACTGACAAAAATTCTAAAAACTAATACCTATTTGTTTGACCTCGGTAGCATAATTACAACGTGTAGGTATTTGTCTTTTTTTTAAATAATAAAATTTAATGTACAGGCTCGGCTTGTCTACGATTTTATTATATGTATTTAAGTATTTAACTACTAACTAACTGACTAGTTTATCTGAAACTTGGCAGAAATGTTCAAAATAAAACATCTCCGACAGCCAGAGTTCCTAAAGATGTTTACCTTTCCCGAAATGCAAATGCAAAATAAATATAAGTATATGAATAGTAATTTAATTTAGTCCGTCTAAAATTTATTTATTTAATATCTCTCCACACTTCTTACAATCTAGCTTTGCACTAAACTAAGTAGTATTTTTAATGCAAACTAAACAAATATATACAAATCGAAGTGAGCAAGAGAACAATATTTCCTGGTTTACACTACGGGCTAGTTTCGCCGATATATTTTATGTAGTTCGGCTATTGTAACTGGGTTGAAATTCTACTTGTCGTATTGTAGGCTACATAATTTCCGACAGCGTGCTGTTCTGGCACACAGTTGCCCGTGAATAAAATAGTTTAGGTACAACTATAAGCTGCAATTTCGCTTCGACTGTAAAATAGTTATATCTTATAGTCACAACACAAGCGCTCGGTTCTCATGAAACTAAAGTAGAATTCATATAGGTGTAATACAACAAAATCTTTAAATTACTAATTTTGAATTAAGCTCAGTTGTGTATCTTTTTAGATCACAGTATTTTTACTGTGATCTAAAACTATCGATATCTAATACTAATCGAAAAATTAAAATATTTTATAATTAAAAAAAAATAGTTCTGCAAACAAGCTGCTTAGCTGACTTGACTTATAAAACACGAGATATATTATGACAGCACTAGAAACCCGCCCGGCTTCAATTTATTTCTGCAAATAATATACGCAAACCTTCCTCGCTTAGGTATCGCTTTTATCCTCAGTGAAAACTGTATCCAAATCAGTTGAAGAAGTTGTGCTATAGGGGATGGTAGCCACTTACCGTTTCTTTTGTTTTAACAAATCTAACAACTGATTAAGTAAATGTTCAAAAACGGTAGGCTGCAACACTCTTAAATAAGTTGTAAGCTGATCTTATGTTTGTATAATCTTGACGAATTCGTGAAAATTAAAGACATTATAAGACGTCAAAACGTTACCTTGTGACCTAGCACCTGCATTAACCATCTTTAAGTAGAACACTAAAAAGAAAAGTAGCAACTTGTTTCCGTAAACGGTTCATTTATTTCACGATCGTTAAAGTATTACAACTTTTTAACCGAGCGACGAGATTGCTTAGAAAATAAAAGTTGTGATCGGTTCGGATATTACACAATGTTCCTTTTGCCCATTTTCCAGATCTATAAAAGTTTTATACCTAAATACATATAGGTATTAATTAGGTATCTAAGAAGAGTAACAAGTCAGCCAGGAAGCAATATAATGTATTTAATATATTAATAACAAAATATACATTGTTACAACGAACTAAGTAATGAACGAACTTTGAAAGTTTGTATTAGTTATTACAAATTCATTCTGTAGTACGCTTAGCTGTTGCGTGTTTTTAAAATAATTGATTTTTAAATTAAAATTTACGCAATGCAAATCATAATGAACATTGTTATTAGGATACGGTCTAATGCGTAACCGTAATAGACATACGGTAGAGTAGACCGCGCCTGCATCAACAATCGTCGCAAGCATTTTTTCATTTTGTATCGAGATAGACTTTTTCTTTGATTGTGACACACTTTTCCATTACGTGACATGATGTAACGGAAAACTCTTTTACTTTTTATAGTTAATTTGTTCAGCGAAATATCAGTTAGGTAATGGCTAGTCTTGTTTAAGTTAATAAATTTATTTTTCTTCTTTTCACGGTTGTATCATCTAGTTCAATAAATCTATGTTAAAATCGGCAGACAGACTGTTGGTTCACTTGATGATGGGTGGCTACTGTCGCCTATAACACAAGCAACGCTAGATGTGCTTCAAGTGCGCGACTGCAGTTGGGATAAGTATGAGGGATTGGGAAAGGATAGGAAATGGGCTCTGACATCTTGTACTCACACACCGAAACACCACAGCACACATGCTGTTATTTCATAAGAAGAAGAAGTAAGGAGGTAGGTTCTTAAGTTACCTGTTCTTAACTTAAGTTTCTTTTCCATTTCAGGTGTTACATCTAATAATTTCTGTTTCAACAATAAAAGTACCGGTTGATTACAAAGAACAAGATCCCTCCCAAACAACACCTACTAGAGCTACTGACAAATCTGAAAGTATACCCATTTATTATGCTCCCGTCGAAGGCAATATAGATAGTTATCTCGTGCCACCAGATCCTCACAAACCAATAGAAGCTTTACCTGATAATGTGGTGACACCAGCTCCTTATTTATTACCACCTGCACAAGAGAATGTAGAAACATATTATGTCCCAGTTGCGCCAAGTGCTCAGTCCGACTGGTATCCAATCATGGAAGCTAAACCTCCGAGAGAACAACTTGAAGAAATCCCCATTCTTTTAAATGTCAACCACTCTGATATATATGATGTCATTAAAAACATACGAACAGGAAAAGGAGCAAGTCAGTTTGGTTTACCCGTTCCTGCCACAGAACTTTTACCTCCAACGGAAGACGCTCCAAGTGATTACGCATTTTTAACACCCGAAGATTTAGAACTACCTATAGAGAAAGTGGAAGAGCAGGATACTCTTTCTGAACCAAATTTAAGAGGTAACATTAATAGACCGAAGGTTTCCAAATATGTACCAACAGATGCTTATCTTGAGGCAGTAGAGCCTACGCTTTCTTTACATTTGACGCCACCCAAACCTCAATCTACACAATACAAAAAACCCACAAAATTATTCCCCAAAAAGTATGCTGCAGGATTCAAGCCTATACCGATTCCGATAGCTCAGTTCGCAGAGGACTCGTTGAACCAAAATCCCATCGCGAAACCAGTAAAGCTTTTCAAACCAGTACAAAACACAGAAGTGGACTATCTAACCCCTTCAGATGAAAAGAGAATCTATTTGTACGAACAAGCGGAACAGAAGCGTAAACAAAAGGAAGAAAATGATGCTATCCAGGTATTAAAATTACTAGATACCTACTTAGTAACTTTTGAGGGTGCCCTAAATTTGCTTCAAAATAATATATTCTTTCCTATTTCTACACAATCGTAGTTACACATTGCCAATAAAGCAGTACCTATAAGTTTTAATAACACGCGTTATTTTCTTAAAGTTAATGACTTCCTTAATTTATCTCAGATTATTTTTTATAGCTACTACTTTTTTCTTATATATATTTTTTTTTACTAGCCATTATTTATTTACATTTAAACTTTAACATTACAGGAGCAACAAGTAAATGTACCCGACGACGTCCCACCTACAGAACAAGATGCATCTGAATCCCATTACAGACATCCTGGGCGTATGTATTTATTCAATAATGTCTCTCATAAAATTTATTAAAACATGTCTTCAATTTATTTACTCATGAGCTGTTACCTATCATTACCTAACAGTAAATATAGGTGCGGTGTAATGAAGTGGGAAGCAGTTTATAAATTACCTAACGTATGAACTAAAAACACTCTCGAACTACTTCCGAGAAAATTCAGAGCAAGGAAAGCTGCTATCTATGAGTTAGGTTGTCTAGCCTGTTATTATTTCATTTATATTAAAACATAATTATTGTGTTTAACACATTGACTGCCATGGCGGGCACCGGTGACCGACATCAGTGTTTTCTATGACGCCGTGACGGTCACCGGTGGGCGCATAGGTTAACAGTTGTATTTTCGTTGAAGTTTTTTATAGTATTTGCATGATCCCGCTGCTTTATGCATATAAAAATTGCATAATTGCATTGGCGTCGGGAAGGACCGCGTTGACCGCAAAATTAAAATTGTTTATATTTTAAGATAGGGAGACAGGGTACCTAATGGGCTCAGACATCCTTTTATCTTATGTCCAAATGATTCCTGTAGACATGTATATGTTTGTTAAAACCCAAATGGCGTTTCTGCAGGTACATCAAGTAGTATCCACGAACGCGACCCTACATCATAAGAGTAATTTAATAATTGGTCCTATGACCGCTGTGAAGAGGAGCCAAAAAGGGTCGTCATTAGCAGACATACCTATGTGTAGTGGTTTGTTAATAGATTTAGGACCTCGAAGCTCTTATATTTAAATTTGTCGGCACTTATTCATTCGTCAATTTGCTGGTAATATTTACCTATTACTTAGTTACTCTAATATAATAATTTATAGTTGTGACGTGAGTACTTACCATTTGAGGGGTTAAATTACCCGTGTGTTAATTTGATATACTTTTTGGGATGATTTTCTGGATCAACACATTATATGTTTCCGCATTTCCGCCTGGACGGTGGATCGTGTCTGCGAGGACGTCCTGAGGCTGAGATTATCAAATAAATAAATATAAATAAATAAATATCTTCACATATTCTACACAGCACCATCTACCAGCTGGATACCAGACAGTTGATATACTACACTTTTTTTTGTAAATATTATACACAAACATCCATGACTCAAGTACAAAGGTAAAATGTTAACACATAGACATTTGCCCCTAGCGGGATTCGAACCCGCGACCGTTTGGTTAACAGCTAGAGTTACTAGCCACTAGACCAAACGTGTCGTCAATGATGATGAATTTAACGCTGGCTTTAAAGTTGGCCTTATGAGTATGTTGAAGATTTCTTTATTTGAGGACATGTTTGCCTTTGCAAATGTTATAATTAATTTAAAGTAATTTGACTAAGTTTTGCTGTTGTGCTTGAAATAAGATCTGGTTAACATTTTCAGGTAACGTGTACCCAGCTCCTCTGAGACAGGCACCGCCGCCGGCTGCGCCAATAACGGATTCACACGCACCACCACCAAACGGGGAGCGAACGGAATTCAGAATGCACGGCATGAAGGGACCACATAGCTATCAGTTCGGATACGACACTGGCAAAGGGTACATTAACATTTATGTACCTACATATGTGTCGTTCATTGTAAAAGTGGTGTAACTCCCTATTTTTAAAAACATCTTTTCTTGCCTAATGGTATCACTTAGTCATATCTTTCAATATAAAAGTGAAGTAACTCCAATAGTTGCATTAAAATCCCATAGATGAAAACAATGAATGAATGCTTATATTTTTTTTCCTACACTATAATTCGCAAAAAGCTCGTTATTCTAAAATTCAGTTACAGGGAGATAATTCATTTTTACAATGAACGACACATATATAACATGCATACACACTTAAATATAAGAAAAATATAACACCCGAGAAACGCCTGACATCTTTATCGAAGTGACGACGGTGGCGGCGAATTTTTTATATTTTTAAAGGATCCTTCGTTAACTTAATTAAGTATCTATTAATCCAAGCGCCTCTTTCACCAACGTCAAGTAGGCTGAACCGTCACTTAAAGTCACCTGTCACCGGGAATAATTTAGCTGATATACCTTTGTTTGTGCGGTAAACGTCCCAAACATTAAATAGAAAATAATTTTAAAAAATCGCCTATCGAATCATGCAGTAAACCGAGTGCATAATTCAGTAAAACAGAAAATGATTTCTAAAAGTAACTAATCATCACTTTACTTGTAGTTGGTGAAAGAGGCGCTTAGTATAGTATATATTTTATCGCGCACTGTGATCCGACAGTCAAACTCCACTTATACACAAATTAAAAGATGTTTTTTGTACCTAAATTAAACAGATTTCGAACTAACTATGAGTAAAACATCGCAAAGTGCAAACAACCAAGCTATCTTAATCTTAAAGATACTTAAGTATGATCGTAAGATAAACGAGTCTAAAATAGTTATTTTATTGTTGTGTTTTTCAAACTTCTGAAGTATTTTGTTTTTGTTGTAAGTTAGGTGAAGTTTGATTTATAAAAAAGTTAATAATACGTCTTCATAGCGACTGTAACTTTTCTTCCAAGCACCAAAGTTAAACCTGATAATCTTTTAGCATGTCTATATTAACTCTGTGCTTATACCGGCTCCATTAGACCATCGAATCAATCTAATAAACATTTTCATATTTTCAGGAAAAATCGCCAGTTCCGATACGAGGAGCGAGACAACGATGGACACGTCAGGGGACATTATGGCTATATGGACAAACATGGAAAACTACGAGTAGTGAATTACGACGCTCATCCAGAGTTGGGTTTCCACGCTGAAGCACCCGTTGAAAAGGAGTGAATTGTATTTGAAATTTACCCAAAACTTAGTGCAAAGGAACTGTTTTACAACTGTCTAGTGCATGCTGAGGAGTTGTGTGCGATGCTCTCGCATGTGTAAATAATGCAACACGAAGTAGTTTAAGTACAAGTTCCTTGTATAATATTTGCCCGGGGCATATAGGTATTTGTTACTTAAGCGTAAGACAATATGGACTAAATTAGACAGGCAAATGGGTCGTAATTATTGTTGATATTTTTGGTCTTGTCATTTTACTGTAGTACGGTATATAATTATTATATTATTATACTCCACATATCGCACATATATAGGCAACTTTTATTCTAAACTTATTCACCAGGGTAAAAGTTGCTAAAATTATGAATACCTAATGAATAATGAACCCGTCAATAGCGTTAAAAAGACAGTAAAAAAATATAATAATTTTAAATACTTTTATTTGGGTTTGAATGAGATTTTTAGAAATAGTTTTCCTTTTAAAACAACAGATATATACCTATCTCAGTTTTCTTTATTTGTAATTGATGAAAAATAAGTATGTAGATTTTCTTTTGATATTCACGAAAAGAATTTTCCAAGCGAAGTTGCTCGTGTTTCTTTTTGAGTCATAAGTACGTTATTTAGTCAAACATTACAGGAGGAATATCTTGCGTAACACGGAGACACTTTGGGACTGGGATATTTCTTATCTTCAGTTTTTTTTTAAATTTGCTTTAGAGGAAAATCAGCAGATTTTTGTACGGGCCTTTAAATGTGTTTATACAATTTGACGCTTCTCTAAAGCGGCTTTAGACAAACTGCCGTGTAAATTGCCTCTAACTATACGAATAAATCTCTCCGCGTCGCACTCAATTCTCCTATACGACTTTTCCGATACAGACGATATATTGTTGATCTATACACAAGCATATTTGAATGAACGCGTCTTGTCTTGCTATGTAACTTTTTGAGGATAGGTAATAGACTAGGCAACATTACTACCGCTGTTCTAACACGAATTTAGTTGTACTTAATATTGAGAAGATACTTAATTAGTATTAAGCCCCATTTAGGTACGCCGGAGCAACACCGTGCGACATTGTTAATGCTACATTGTGTCATCTTGTGGAGGGTTATGCTACACTTTTGACTTAAGAGTGCGTTTAAAGCAAACAAAATTTGTAATTTCACCCGCGTGGCCCCTTGGACATGACAGTGACACAAAATACGTAGAACTACGCACAACATGCGACGGAAGATAGCGCAACTCGCTCAATAAAAATGTTATAAGTACCAAAAGTATTAAATATTAATTATTCGTAAACTACAATGTCAAATGAAAAATTGATACATAAAGCATTAGATAATCTGTGAAGTGAGATTACTGATACACTTTGCTTGTAATGTGTGTCATTTTGAAAATAAAACTAAAATCGATAGAAATGAGAGTTCACTTGGTGATTTTTTTCTATCGAGAAAATTTCATTATATTATGTTTTCTGTTCGAGTCTTCACTTTCATTTATAATGTATTTATCTATTTTGAAAAAGTTTTTAAATTGGACTTTGTTTATTTGGTTAAAATTCAAATCTAGGATTGGCTACTTCTCTTCATACGCGCCCTTAAGTAGCATGCGGCAGCTTATTTTACACCGAGGCAACAGCGTGTTGCATGCTACAATGCCGCACATTGTTGCTCCGGCGTGAATGGGGCTTTAATACTTAAATATTTGCACTGCAAAGGTTTGGAACTCCTTGCTTTGTCTGTGTTTCCGAGCTTATATAAAACAAATCTTTTTAAAAGTGAATAGGATCTTCTGGGTGAGCTCGCTCCATCACAGGCCTCATCTTCGCTATACGGCTAGATGCTGGCCAAGAGCAAACCCATCTTTATTATTTAAACACATTAAACATACAATGACTACCGTTAACTAATATGTGATGGGCCCATTCCTCATACAAGAATGTCTTATGGATATAATATACTAGCTTTAGCTCGCGACCTCCTCTGTGTAACTTTATAAATTACTAGCTGAACCTGGCCACGTTTCGATGTGGCTCAATCTAATATTAATAACCGAAAATTACACATATTTTGTAATATTGTAAATTTGTGGCAATTATTAAGTACAATGGTCCCATTGAACTTATTTATTTTATACATTTAGATGTATATGGACGTTTAATTAATTAAGATATTTTAATACGCGTGTCATATTTTAATAATAGTCTATAAGATTAGTTTTAAGGTTAGCAAGCGATTATAGTGATGACGTAAACAGGTAGTCTTAATATTGGGTTTTATATTTTATGTTTACTAAACAAATTAAATTAATAATAAAACATTATTAAAAAATTTACAAAATCTTTTATTTGGAATGTACTATATCTATATAAATAAACATTTTAAAATGCCTAAAATTTTTGTGTGGACCATATTATAGGTATAAAAATAATTCTTATCGCCATATCATATTGTTAAAATATATATTTTTTCACCGTTCAACAGTACATTGGTCAAAAAATTTTTTAATATATATACATACTCAAAATTATCTAATAAAAACTTTAAACTTTGCACTTAATTGTTAAAACTTATCGCCTATATATCCCTTTATTTAGTACTTATTTACTTTTTTAAATTATAACATTGAATATATAAACAAGACACTGGTTTCACAGTTTTAAAAAAATATTTAAAAATTTAATAAAATATTGTTTGGATTACACAAGAATAAAAACTTTAAAAATATTTCCTTTAAATTTTTTTTTTTTAATTAATTAACCAATTTTGTTGGATTTTGTTGTAAATGTTGGACTATAATGTCTAGTAAGCTAGAGGCTCCAATACGAAATAGTTTTGGTGAGAGCCATTCGTTTCCCAATTCGTATTTAACTAGACACATCCAATTGACGGCATCACGACATGTCTTTATGCCTCCGGCGGGTTTCAATCCAACCTATGGAAAGTCAAAAACAAACCAAAATTAAGTTATGGTCACCAACTTTGACCATCAGAGCAAAGTTTGAGACCATCAGACCAAAGAGCATTGATAAATAAGTTTTGAAAATGATGATCGCCATCTCGAGTTTAAGTGTTACCAGTTGTTAAAAAATAAATATGTACTCATTTCAGGTAGAACTATTATAAAAGATCATTTAGCTAAGTATTTACCTTTTTTCCTGTCAATTGGTAGAATCGTCGTATAGCCCTGCACATTATAAGGCCGGCCGGTAAAGTAGCATTCACTGATTCTTTACCGGTTGAAGTTTTTATGAAATCAGCCCCGGCCATCATTGAAATCATTGAGGCTTTGTAGATCTAAACAAGAAAAATCTCACATTAAAAATCTATTTTAAAGCATTTTCGAAATTTGGCCCAGTAATATCACTCGAACATTTCTTGATATAAAAATGAAATTCATATCCACAGCATGTGTGCTGTTGTTTCAGTAAGGGATGCGATAACCCTTATTATTTAATATTGTGGAGAAATAAAGAAGCGTGTGGAAATTTCTATGGAGAAGATTCACAGGTTTTTAGGTGACATATATACTCGTATCTTATAATAGTAATTGAATGGTGTAATAATTACATTATCATACGTCCCCAATTCACCAATGGCTAGGATGACTTTTAAATGTGCATTGCGACAGGAATCCCGCATCTGTTTTAACTCTTCGTACATTAACTCCCATTGTCCGGTGAGCACAAGACTTCGGTCCAACACCACATCTATTTCTGTGGCTCCATCGGCTATTGCGTTTTTTATTTCAAGTAAACGCGACTCCAGCGGATAAAGACCAGTAGGGAAACCAGTAGCAACTAAAAATATTTATATCTTTTCATAGTATAAAATAAAATTGCTTCCTGCCATTTGTCCCTTTGTATGTGCAAGGGTTTATCTTTTAAACTTAGATCTTAGATCTTTTAAACTTTGCAAGGGTTTTTAATTCTGTTTTCACTAATGTAAAGAGCGTTAAACGAGGAAAGTTTATATATATAATTTGCAGAAAAAAAATTGCACAATAATATAACAATAATATAACAATAACAATAACCAGAAGTTTAGACGGAAGATGCTAGAGTCCATTCCCCTTTCCTTTCATGTCTTTGTTCTTTTCAGATCAGCAGTATTTTTCAATACTTCCTGATATGGAAGAATGGTTTGTTATTTAATACCAGAGTTCTTTAATACTTAATGAATGTCAACCAATGTAACCAAGTAATTTGAGTACCTTAACTTTCACTAATATTTGTATGAACAAATGAGACAACAAAAACAATTTGATTAATGGGAATAAAAAGATAAATGTGTACAATTTTTAAATACAGACCTGCAGCAATTTGTATCTCTTCTATTAGCCCCATACGCTCTATGGATTCTTTTGCATGTTTAACCATATTCGGATACACACAGACAGCTGCTGTTCTTACCAAAAATTTGTCTTTTAAACCAAGCTCGTCTGTTACTGAAGCAGGCAAAGGATTAGCAGCCTGAAATAAATAAGGGTTGTGGTTCACACAAAAGTCATTCTTGTTATTAATGTTCCAAATTTTCTTTAATTTAATATACTAGCTGGTGACCGCGACTTTGTCCCCTTTGAAATATGGAAAATATAAAGCCTAACATCTTTATCGCTGTGACGACGGTGGCGTATTTTTTTTTTGTATTTTTAGACGATCCCTCCGGACCCTGACATTTTTTCCAGCAAAAGGTATCCCTATATGGGACTGTTAAGCAATTTTTGGGTGAACAAGTAACAAACATCCATACATCACTCCCCACAAACTTTCGCATTGACAGGTTTCGTATTAATGTTAGTAGGATATAACAGAATAAAAGTCGGTTGTGGATACATAATTTTGTTAAAATGATTGATTGGGATTTAGTGATATTAGCACATGAAGGGATTAGCTATTGCGTGGAAGGCAGTTGCATCCCGTGGCAGACGTCGCGATTGGAATAAAGGAATGTGAGTGCTAAATTCATGGAATAAGGTTTAAACTTGGTTTAAAATAATATGTTCAGGAAATCCCTTGCCATGCCATACCATCAGTCAGCGCCGGCCCTTATGCATCTATACCTTTACACTACTAAATTACCTTTATACACAGTCTGTGGACATGAGATCTTGTATCATCTGCAGCAAGTGTTGTTAAGTCAATTAGAGTAATTGCTTTTATTAACCAAACGTTGAACGTTTTTGTATTCACGACATTATACTTTTCAGTAATCCAATTTGCTTGTTTGTCAATGCTTGTTTTATTTATACAAAAAGCTTGCATTTTATCTGAAATACCTGAAATAAAAAATAGGTCTAATTTTATAGGTAGAAATATGTTGTATGAAAAAATATATCCTATAGTTATACATACATTTATCACTGTTGTCATACCTAGACCTACATAAAGTCAATGGATTTATTCTCAAGAAATATCTGTTATTCCAATCAGCTATTATTAACCTTTAAAACAATTATTTATAATTAGCGACCCGTTCCAGGCTTCGCCTACGTCCAATCATTACCAAACTTGACAGGATTAACTACCTGCCGGACTAATCTGAAGATTGTCTGAAAGTTTCATCAAAATCGGTTCAGCGGTTTTGGAGTCCATAGGGAACATATGTACACACACACACATATTATATATTAAAAAAAGATGAAATTTTTTACAATCTTTAACTAAAAAAGCCTTAATTGACGAATTTTAATGTTACAATGTGTCTGTTACTTTTCTACACTATTTTATTTCTATGTTACTAATATTGCATTGATGATGTTAGGCGAAAAAAGAAATTTATGAGTAATATATTAAAATCTACAATAACATAGGTAAGTTACAAGAAAGAATTTATTGATTCCCACTTGATGGTAGAACCACTAACTTATAGAAAAGTAATACATGTGTGCTGTGCTGGTGCGTTTAACATTGTAAAGGGATTCGCAAACCCATTTACGTTGACGACACGTTTGGTCTAGTGGCTGTTAAATCCAACGGTCGCTGGATTGAATCCCGCTAAGGGCAAATGTTTATGTGTTAACATTTTACCTTTGTACCCGAGTCATGGATGTTTTGTATTTATATATGTATGTATTTACAAAAAAAAGGTAATGTATGTATGTAGTATATCAACTGTCTGGTATCCATAATACAAGCATTAGTTGCTTACTGTGGAACTAGATGTGCTGTGTGAAGATATTTATTTATTTATTTACATATCCTTTTCTCTTATCCTGTCAGGTCGGCAGAGATTGCATTCAAGTGTTGTTTGTGTTTTGTTTGTTTGGGACTCACTATCTATTAATGTCATAGTCAACGCGCGTGTAGCTTAAAAACGGTAAAATCATCAAAAACAGTAGACTGAATATAGAGGGACTTATAAAATACACTTTATTATTTTTAATATAATACGGAAACGGACTTACTCAACAAATTCGGCATAATGTGATTTCTTGATAACAAAATTATATCTAAAGTTTCAATAAAGTAAACTTTCGTTTCGTTTGAGTTGAGACGTTATCACTCCAGTCCTGTGAATACTTACATAAATACATTTTAACAGACAGACAGAATAAATTGTCACTGAGTAAATTATCACTATTGCCATTCATAGATAATTTTTATTATTTCCATTTTGATGTTGTTATCAACTTAACAAAGTTCAGTACAAACAAATAGATAAAGAAACTAAACTACTGAAGTAAGATAATAGAAACAGAAAAAAAAAACAAATGACAGTTTGAATTAAATTAAAGCAACAAAACAAAAATAAAACAAAATATAACACTTCATTTCATTCACCTGCAATGCAACTTGCAGTTGCACTTGCAGTTTGTTGTTGATTGTTGACAAATTTGACAATTGATATTGACATACGATATATGACAGTTATGGAGTTTGAAGTTTCTTTGACAATGACAATTAGCTGAAATGTCAATTAAGACTTCTGCTCGCAGATATATTATTTCGATTATAGCTTCTGCTTCTGCCCACTATACCGATTATCGTACCATACCATGACCGTGCTAGGAACGTGTCAGACAAAAATATTTATTATTCTTTGTATCAACTGTGTATCCAAATCACCCAAATCCATAATACAAGCATTATTAGTTGCTTACTGTGGAACTAGATGGTGCTGCGTGGAATGTGTGAAGATATTTATTTATATATTTATTTATGTAAGCACTTCAAATATCACTTCACTTCACTTCAAGTATCCAAATGTTTACATACAAGATTTTTTAATAAAATTAAGTTTTTATTTATGTCGCGTAAATTTTATTGAACTTATTGAGTTAGCATTTAGAAAGGTCTATTTACTTAAAGATCATAAAGTATTAATTGAGCATATTGGTAGGGAAGGAGAAAATTTTTTCAACTGAAACAATACTTGACTATGATTTAAATTAATTAAAAGTTGCCCGCTGCTTATAGAAAATACAGAAGAATTATAACGCCTGACACAATATACTTACCTACTATGAGCAATATAACGCCCGACATCTTTATTGTTGTTCTAATTTTGCCTAGAGATGGATTTCTTTTAGATTTTTTTTCTTGGTAAGTATGTCCTTTTCTGTATCTTTGGCAATGTTTATGCAAAATTTTATGATGATCGGTTGAGTAGTTAGGTAATTCGTGAAAAGGCACTATACAGATAGACAGACAAAGTTACTTTCATATCTATACATACTTATAATAAAATTGTAAACGAGCCGTGTTTGTATGTATTGTGTTTGTGTTTGTATACTTACCTATATTTAAAAAAATAAAAACCATTTGAAGGGTACACGTTGTAATTATGTTACCGTGGTAAAAAAATATTTTTAGTATTTTTGTCAGTTTGTCTATGCGTTTTGCACGCTAATGCGGTTTTCACTGATGTATTGGTGATTACCTGGATTAAACTATAGAATATTTTTTATCCTGGAAAAAGATTTAGGTTCCTGTGGGATTTTCAAAAAATGGATTATAGCGCATAGGAAGTTGCACCAGCTAGTTTATTTTGTAATATTAGACAAGAAACATTGATTGGTAAATTTTAATTTTGGTTCATAATACAAATACCTACATTTTATTAGACAATATACCTAATAGTCCAGTATCCCTCACCTGAATTTTTTCTGATTACTAACAGGCTGAATCTTCGTGAGTAGCTTCAATTTGCCGAGACGTCCACCTTTTTCCTCTGCGAAAATTCTCGATAGAGGTAGCTAAAGGAGTTAGCAGCCGTAAACAACTTCAAGCGTAGGACTGGGAAAACGTACCTCTCAATTTGTAGGACTATGCGGGCATTTTATTATAAAAAATGTTTACTAAGCTGCAGACAAAAAATCGGTTGGTTAGTAATCCCACCCCTCCAAAAAAAACCACTCCTAATATAGGAGGAAAAAGGTGGGGTCTCGGCAAATCGATGCTACTCACGGAGTTTCAACCTTTTAGTTATCAGGTCCTTTTAGTTTAGTTATAGTAAAAATCCTGGTGGGATACTGGACTATAAGTGAAATCACAAGAAAATACCAAAAGAATATTGAATAATGTTTACACTAGAAGAAAACCAATAAACATTACCTAAGTCGTTTCCACTTTGATATTCGGGGTCGTATAAATATTTACCCCTCGAATATTTCGGACCCTTACATTTGATAGTATTATTTTATTAATTTAGTTAAATGGTTTTACAATAAAAGGTAAAAACAATACAAATAAATGAATCTCCCACCGTTTCAAAAATCTGTTCCTACAAGGAATCGGAAAGAAACCACTGTACTTAGTGCTGTTTCCGAATAAATCTTCCATTGATAACAAAAATTATTAAATTTCCACCTATTTACTAATATTATGAAGAGGTATAGCTATGTTTCTTTGTATGTCTGTTTGTTTGAGATACTCCGAAAGTACTCATCCGATTTAAAAAAATATTTTACTAATAAAATTTCAGGATTGACATAGGACGCCGGTTGAAGCCGCAGACACCGGCTATCTGATTAATTCTAATGGACCTGTTTCTGTTTTTTATCTGTTATTTTTTTTGTTAACTGTCTAACGAGACCGTTTGTGGAGTGGTTAAAGAGTTAGAGTTTGACTCAAACGACCGGATTCTTTTCGTGGCAACGTCAAAGTAGGTACGGAAACAAAGTTTTCAAAGTTGGCCGTGGTCTCGGTGCAAGGTGTGGTGATTTTCACCCCCGGCTGGCTGGGATGTTCCATAATGTGGGTTTCAAAATCATCAAGGTGAAGCCTGCCTGCCGATTTAAGATACAAAAGTATCAATTTATTCCAAAAGAATATATTTTTTTAAATAACAAATCCTTTACCCTATTCATTAACTGAAAATCCATTGTAAATATCCAATTTCAGGACTAAAGGAGTAAGGGCATCCAATGACAGGGGACTGTTTTGTTTTCCATTTATTTACAAATAGCCATAGACACATATAAATACAAATAGCTTTTCGATGTTATTTTTTATGTTATTTGGCAAATAGCGAGACGTTAATCAATGAATAAATCTCAGTGCCCTCACGATTTATGGCGATCTAAGATTTGTTTCTTTTGTTTAAGCCAAACGCTCGCTACTCGCTGAACGTGAAGCTATAAACATTTCAACGAGCCATTACAGCAGCCCCACAGTAGAATCGTGTCTTAGTTTTTACCTTCGAACTTTTAAAGGAATTACTCTTGTTTCTTTCTCGGACACAGTTTGAATCGAGACCTGCAATTTTTACTACCACACTTTGCACTTACTTGCCACAATGTTTAAAGTAGCTATAACAAGTTTTAAACTTACTCTGCTTAAGTTAAAATTTATTTTTTATACTGTATCTAAATAATGATAATGATAGGATAGGATTTGTGTTAAACAATTTCCAAGAAGATGGATACGGAAATGGATTGACTCATATAAATAATTTACAGTGCGGTTGCCCGTACAAAAGTACTTTTTTATTACTTTTCTCTACAACACAAGTTCATTTTATTCAAAGTAAATAGTACTTTGTCATTTATTTAAATAACGATATTATCTCTAATACAAGAAATAAGTAATAAGTATAACTAATATTAGTATAGCTTAAGTATATAGGTACTAAATATTATAAGGATGTAAAACTTTTATGTTTGTTTTTTGTTTGTAATGTAATCTTCGAAAATACTCATCCGATTTAAAAAAAATCTTACACCAAAGTTAGAATTGAATTTCACGATGGGCATAGGTAGGATAAATATTCCACGCGGGCGAAGCCGCGGGCACCAGCTATCTAAAAATAAAGATCACACTCAATGGCAAAAGTATAATGTCAGGTGCAACTACTCGTAAGTATACATAAATAAGTAAGTATACATTCTAGCGTTGATATAAAGATATGTATGTCTACATACCAATATAAAATTAATTATGTTTATGTGTGAATATTTTTGTAAGTAATATACGTGACTAATAAAAAGGGTTACACGGGTAGCACAATAAATCCTCGGCTTTCGCAGTAGAGATTTATATTTCTATTAAAGAATCTCTGAGAAGGATACGAGGAGCGTTAGAAAATCTTTAGGTGACGCTCCAATTGCCGAATGATATTTTCATTGTCATTTTGTTTTTGTTAAAATGTTATACAGTGTTATCAATACTAATAATAAATCTGTAAGGGTCGGTCATGGAGTAATTTACTTTGTTTTCAGAGATATCGTGTTTATAGGCTCTACATGATACTGAAACTAAATTGACGATTTTTAGAATTTTTTCTGTATGTATGTATGTATGTATGTATGTATGTATGTATGTATGTATGTATGTATGTATGTATGTATGTATGTATGTATGTATGTATGTATGTATGTATGTATGTATGTATGTATGTATGTATGTATGTATGTATGTATGTATGTATGTATGTATGTATGTATGTATGTATGTATGTATGTATGTATGTATGTATGTATGTATGTATGTATGTATGTATGTATGTATGTATGTATGTATGTATGTATGTATGTATGTATGTATGTATGTATGTATGTATGTATGTATGTATGTATGTATGTATGTATGTATGTATGTATGTATGTATGTATGTATGTATGTATGTATGTATGTATGTATGTATGTATGTATGTATGTATGTATGTATGTATGTATGTATGTATGTATGTATGTATGTATGTATGTATGTATGTATGTATGTATGTATGTATGTATGTATGTATGTATGTATGTATGTATGTATGTATGTATGTATGTATGTATGTATGTATGTATGTATGTATGTATGTATGTATGTATGTATGTATGTATGTATGTATGTATGTATGTATGTATGTATGTATGTATGTATGTATGTATGTATGTATGTATGTATGTATGTATGTATGTATGTATGTATGTATGTATGTATGTATGTATGTATGTATGTATGTATGTATGTATGTATGTATGTATGTATGTATGTATGTATGTATGTATGTATGTATGTATGTATGTATGTATGTATGTATGTATGTATGTATGTATGTATGTATGTATGTATGTATGTATGTATGTATGTATGTATGTATGTATGTATGTATGTATGTATGTATGTATGTATGTATGTATGTATGTATGTATGTATGTATGTATGTATGTATGTATGTATGTATGTATGTATGTATGTATATATGTATGTATGTTCCTCCATAACTCTTAAACGAATTAACTGATTTTCATGAAACTTGGTAGATAACTTGGTAGATAGGCTACTTTTTCTTTTTCAATGCGGACGAAGTCGCGGGCGCCAGCTAGTAGCATAATATACTTACTCGTATATCAATCTAATACGGCGTATCCTTAATGCTTTTTATTTTTAAGAGCTCACTTTTCAACTCGAGCAGATTACGAATTCTATACTAGGTAAGTAATTCCTTGTTTTTTTTTTAAATATTTTAAAAGGTGGCAGACAGGCTGACTGTCCTCTTGATGGTAGGTGGTTATCATAGCCAAAAACACAAGCAATATCAGGAGGGGGCTGATGCGCTGCCTACACTGTAGGAAGTTGTTTACAATTCCTACATAACAAATGATGAAACAAAGTTTGCCTCCGCGTCTGTCTGTATGTTCGCAATGATCCCAAAAACTACTGAATGGATTTTCTACTGAGCGGTTTTAACTAATAGAAAGAGTCTTAAACGAGGAAGATTTTTAAAAAAGATTTGTAAAAAAAAATACACCCGTGCGAAGCCGAGAGCGGGTCGCTATAGTAGATAATAAAAATATATAGATACCTCATACACTGTAAAGTAATGTCAAAAGAATTGATGAATCGATGCTGTTCGCTGTCCTTCCTTTTTCACAGCTACCGAAGAGCAATATTCTCTTCGGAGGACAGAATTTTCACCCCAAAAATTATGTAACTTTCGTAGTTCATCAATCACTTGATAATGGTTTAGTTGTTTGTTACATTAGCCGAAAAATATCTTTCTGACAACTCAATATCTGAACAGGTATACTATTTATGGACAAATTTATGTAGGACTTGCCTTCGTTCGCACCAAGTTTACCAATGTAAATCAGACACTTAAGTATGTAACTCACCTACCTACTGTGGTTGCTAAACTTTGAAGATCTAAAACACTTCAATAAAATATAAAGATGACCCAAACATAAATATTAATTTTCGTTAAGAAATTTTTCATAGAATCAATAAAAATAAAGTTATAACATTCTGAAATAAAACATCAGTTAATTTTTATTTAGTTTTATTTATAAGTTTTTAGTTATAAATAATTATAACTAAAAACTTATATCTATTACGATTAAAACGATTACGTAATAGATATAAAATAATATTTATATCTATTACGAAATATTATCTACAGTATTATACTGTAGATAATATTTCGTAATAGATATATTAATATACGTTGTATATTGAACTAAGCTGTCACAGTATACTTAAGATTTACTCTTCTTCTTTTCTATTACTTTCTCTTACTTTCCGTTTTTTTTTATATATATTGTTGTCAAATTGTTGTTATAATAATAAACTTCGGTAAAAAAAAACTATATTAAAGTTTGAATACTATAAAATGGAGTTGATTAGGTATTTGTAATTCGAGCATATACTATTTTTCTAATTAAAAAAACTATATTTTTCTCTACACAAAATTACGAATAGTAATTTTGTTTTTAATTAAAAATTATGTTGCTGATATTAGAGACAACACTGTTAGCAGTTAATCGCTTAAATTGAGTATTAATATAAATTAATGTATTGTGTGTATCAACATTATTGTTTCAGTAGGCACTTCTGAACGCATTTGTGCACATCATTAATGCTGGCTAATGGTATCGTTTTGACCTCAGAATTGGATCGTTGATGCGGAGATCAAGCCAGTAAGCTGTTTAATCGGCTAGCGTTTCATCTAAAGCTATGTGTAATCTATACTACGAGGGAAAAGCTTATATATACATAGTACATTTATACGAATACTCGTATTTATAAATGCGTAAGCTCTCTGTATTATTTACTTATTAAAAAGCTTTTTAATGGATACCGATGAAGCTTGGCAAACAGCTTGGCATGTTTGTACACATAGGATAGTTTTTACCCTGGAAATGCATTTTCGTAGGATTACTAGCTTCGAAATAAAATCATTTGAAACATAGTAAGAACTTGTTTATATATGTATAAAAGGAAAAGTCGAAACAGATTAGAATAATTTTCTCATTTGTTTTGAACAATCTACTCTCTCTATTTCAATATCTATTGGTGAGATTTCTTACTACGAGTATGATTACTAAAATAAATTAATTATTTCCCCACCCTAGAAGTTTTATTGACCTGGTTATGAACTTGGCATATGGCGAACACTGGTTATGAATTTAAGCATATTTATCTATATAGATAAGTAAGTAACCGTTTATGAGTCATATTTAACATACTTATACTAGCTGACCCGGCGAACTTCGTACCGCCTAACAGTCAATAAATGTCGTGTTACCTTTTAGATAAACTTAATTTAGGATTTTATGAACTTAATTAATAAAAATTTGACAGTTTCTGTTATAGATTTGTATTTTCTAATCTAATGACAGTGAAAAAGTTATCAACAACGGTTGCTAGTGCTAGGTGACACGTACGTTTTCTTTTGATTGACGTCAAATGTTTGATAGCTGGTTTGTATGGGAAAAGAAAATTGTTGTTTTTAATTTTTCCTCGTATTTTTTTACGAAGAACTCCATAAGAACCTTCCTCAGACTTCATCAAACACAACAAAAAAGAAATCAGCCAAATCGGTCCAGCCGTTCTCGAGTTTTGCGCTTAGCAACACATTTAGTGATTCAATTTTATTTATATAGATTTTTCTCTCTTATCCATACATAAATGTGAAAGAAACTCTGTCTGTCTGTCTGTTACCTTTTTATGCCTTAAACGAAAATAAAACAGATCACTATCGGTTTTATTTTCGAATTTTGTTATATATATAATAATATAATCGAACAATTCTTTGCGATGAACTATTGGTTGTTCATTTGATTTGAATCGTGGTTGATTTTTTGACGTTTTATTACTGAAATTTCAAATTAATTATATTTAAAAAAAAAAAGGAAGCAAATAGTCAGAAACTTACCTTCCGTACTAAATACTTATCGTCTAATAAAGTTGGTCGCAATTACTCCACTCGCGGTAAAATTATCGTTTAGGAAGCAGACCGACTTTAATTCCACTTCCGCTAATGGAATTCATTTACTTTTCAATAGCGTCCATTTCGCTTGAAAAAAAGGCTTAAGCGAAGAATAATTGTATTTAGGAATTAGGAACACTTCTAAATATAAAATAAAAATAAAAATAATATAAATATAAATATAAATATAAATACACTTCTAAATATAAATATATTACATTAAGATAAAAGCTCTTTCAATTAAAAAAAAAAAACTATTTTATGTTGTTAGGACAAATTTCACGTGACAAATCCACACAAAAGCATAAGTAAATGTGGTGCATTTTTAATTTTTTTCAAGGTCACTAAAAATCATACAATTAATCTTGTCTATCAACAATAACTTAAAAATACTAATAATGTTGAGAGTTTTATTTAATTTTTCAATAAAAATTGTTTTGAATCAACATGAAAAAAAAAAAACAAAAATAGTTTTCTACCTGAAATAGGTAATTGCAAGTTTTAAGAGAAGAACTAAAAAGTAACTATTACATTAGTTAATTTTCTCAACAAAAATTAATATCAAAGTTTTTGAAATATATTCAATAAAATACATTATGTGAACCGTGAAACTTTTTGGATGAAACTTGGGACACTGATAGACCAAGTCCTGAATTACACGTGATATTTTTGTCGTGGTAGTTCTAATAAATATCAAGAGAGTGCGCGAGTATCTATAGTGTCTATACTCAATATTAATAATAAATGTGTAAGGGTTGGTCATGGAGTAAATTACGTACTTTGTTTTCAGAGATATCGTGTTTATAGGCTCTATACATGATACTGAAACTTAATTGACGATTTTTAGATTTTTTTTCTGTATGTATATCAAAGATTTAAATCGAAAGATGCGGCGTAATCTCCTCGCGCCATACTAAAAACATACCGAAAATTGTTAACAATGGGTGTAGCGCAGGCGCTACACCCAACTACAGTTGCACGCCAGCTACAGTGAGTGACGGTCGCTTGTTGAGAGCGTCGCTATCGTCACAGTTACCTTTGAAGTAAGGAATGTGTTGTCTGAAAAGTATATGTATTTTATACTTTTGTCTTTAGTATAAAGTATGTTGTATTTTGTAACACAGTTTCGCTAGTAATGCTGCATCTCTAGATTTAAATCTTTTATGTATACATACTCTTGTTCCTCCAGAACTCAAAAAGGAATTAACTGATTTTCATGAAACTTGGTAGATAAACATTTAGACGTACAGGACACACGATAGGCTACTTTTTTCTTTTTCAACGCGGACGAAGTCGCTGGCTCCAGCTAGTATAAAAATATAATTAAAATAAAAAATCACTTATGACACTTACAATTATAAATTTAGACACATTACAATTACACACTAGACCTTAGATCATACAAACAAGGCACTAGACCGTAGCCGGGTCGCTACGGTCTAGTGTGTAATAAAAGACAATATTATGCATTAGATATTTTAGGTTAATTTACCATAGCAGGTAAGTTGTAGGCGGCAGGTCTCCCAGAAACCGCCGAATGTTTTCACATACCTACGTTTACAATTTCACACCCCGTTGCTTCTCTTAATTAACCCGTTCAGCGTATTTTAAATGAGTTGTGGCGTTCATACAAGTATAAAACAACCTTAATACTGTAACGTAGTCTTTAACCATAATTAGCACTTTGTTTGAAATGTTAAGATTAGCTTAAACCAATTCGTTTCTCGGCGAAGTTGACTAATTTAAATGCATATACATATTTGATGCTAAAGCTAATATGTTAATATAAAAAAAAATACAAGAGAAAATACATTTGAGTAGACTTTGTATTGAGGTATAATTTTCTTTGTAACCCAAAATATATTATTAAATCGCAATATCTGAGCACAAAAGCCGTTGCGTACGTAGCAGTGTTATTGAATTACACAGGCCAGCGCGCAATCCCGCAAAGTTGGTATACCAATCAAATTACATAAATACCAAAAGTATCTGGGCCTTTTATTTTTATGTTAATTGAGAAAACTGTTGACATTTCAAAGATTGGATACTATTAAAAATAACTTTATTAGAAAAAAAAAACCTAGTTTTTATCTACTCTTATACAATGGTTATTATGAATGCTAAAGTTTGTGAGGATTAGATGTCAGATTTGGATGAAATTTGACATACAGATAGTTTAATATCTAGATTAACACATAGGATCCTTATCCTGAAAAAAATATAGCTCCCAAGAGGGCGTCTAAAAATATAAAAAATGGACATAAAACTAAACAAAAAGTTTCTATCTGATTCAATTCTAAAATAAAAAGCTTTTCCAAATCAAAAGGTAATTTTAAAAATGTAAACTTAAATATATCTGAGCAAAACATAACTTAGGTATATTTAAAATGTTAAAAGCCATGTATTATACAACCGAATGCTTTCATTGGCCATAAAACAATTCAAGAGATATTCAAGTTTCGCACTCGGGTAATTCTGAAAGAGTTATAAGTTATAGAAGCAGGCTACGTGACTTTAAGAGAGCAGAAGTTGACTGTATTTTACATTACCGAACTTCTGGTTAAGCCGTGTCTAATTAGGGAAGTTTCTGCTAGAGTTTTGATAATATTATAAAAAGGGGATAAATACTTTCCGACTGTTATGATAAGGATTTTTTGTCTTAATCCTGGCTTGAATTTGAGTTAACTTTGATTTGTATTAAAACTTTGATGTGTTTGTAGTTAGAAGTTTGGCAGCTCTGACGATAGCAACGATACCTCCCTTCTTGCAACTAAAGGCGAGATGGCCATCTGCCATTAAGTTTACCATTAAGTTTACCATTGGGCGCATATAAATGCACTTAACCAAATTCAGCCGTTTCCTTTCAGGTCGTCTGTCCAACTGGCCGCAAGGCATTCCACGCTGCATCTTCTAATTTGTGATCTGCATTCGAGAACTCATTTACCCCTTCGACAGATGTGACCAGAACATTACATATTTATCAATCAATCATCAATCAATACTAATAATAAATCTGTAAGTGTAGGTATTGTGTGTATGTATGTTCCTCCATAACTCTTAAACAAATTAACTGATTTTCATGAAACTTGGTAGATAAACATTAAGACGTCTATCCTGTGTCCTACAGGATAGACTACTTTTTCTTTTTCAACGCGAAGTCGCGGGCACCAGCTAGTACTAATAATAAATCTGTAAGGGTTGGTCATGGAGTAAGTTACTTTGTTTTCAGAGATAGCGTGTTTATAGGCTCTATACTGAAACTAAATTGACCATTTATAGAATTTTTTCTGTATGTATTTATGTATGAATGTTCCTCCATAACTCTTCAACAAATTAACTGATTTTCATGAAACTTGGTAGATAAACATTTAGACGTACAGGACACAGGATAGTCTACTTTTTATTTTTCAACGCGGACGAAGTCGCGAGCGCCAGCTAGTTTACTATAAAAATATTAATCCAGAAAATTAATGAAAGACATTATTCCTCGTTGTTTCGCCACAGATAAACTAGACAATGGCAATAGATTATAAGAAATATTAAATTTATATATTATTTATTTTGGATTATATATTATTTTGGATATAAAAAGTTAAATGAAGAAATAAGAATCGCGATAACTCTGTCTTTATACTACGTAACTCTACCATGAGATTTTAATGTTAATTAAATTTAATGTAAAATGAATAAAAAAAGAGGAAATTTTCTCCTCAAATAAGTTGTCGTGATTTCACATAGTTACATAAAAATTTGTAAAAGTACAAGGAAAGAATTTCTCAAATTAAAATTCACAAAACACTCAACATAAAAGTGGCGAGCTACAGAGCTCATTCATTGCGGCATTTTTATTACGTAATAAGACAGAATTTAGATGGATAATCTCGTGTCATAAACGGGCTAAAGAACACGAGAAGTGTGTTTGATATGTCTCGTTCGTGTACAATATATGGGAAAATGGAAAGCTTTATGTAAAAACTCGGTATTTTTAGATTTTATTAAGATTTTAGATTTTTTTTAGATTTTTAGAAGTAGTTAGAAAACTTACTTTCAAGTTTATGGAAGTCATTGGTGTTGTAGATTATACAAGCACCAGTGACCCGCTCCCGGCTTCGCACGAGTGCAAAACTTTATTTAAAAAGCTTCCTTGTTTAATGCTCTTTCTATTAGTGAAGACCGCATTAAAATCCGTTGGCTTAATCCGCATTAAGTCCGAGGAACAGATGGTGTGAACTGACTTTGTTTTATACTATGTACCTATAGTAAAGCCTAGGTAAGACATCGCAAACAATTTAAATGGCCCTCTGTCCTTTCCCCTCACACGAAGCTGCCGGCGCTATCTGTTTCATGCTATAGGAAGCCATCTTGACCACCCTTTGAAAGTTTTTTTTATATTCTATGCATTGTTGGCCTTGCTTTACTCTTTACCCAAAGTTAGTGAGAACTCAAGTGATACAAACATTTTTTTTATTGGGCAGAGCTACTTAAGCCTTAATTATGTAACACTTAAGACAAGTTCAATATGAACGTGTCTTTATATTATAATGTCACTTGCATTGTAGCGAATTGCGACTTAAGTTCTGGCGTAACAAGTTTTCGAAGTAGAACCACACACCTGAGCCTGCGGTTGTCTCGTGTTTAAACACTGCATTACACGTTAAAATGTAGCGACAAGACTTGAAACAAGACTTTTATTAATGACAATGTAAACTTATACCACAAACATTAGGTGAGTGTGCATTTTACAGGAAAAGATGATGTATAAAAAAGGCCGAACCATATTATCGTTTGTTTGCCCGCCCTTTCGAACCAAAACTCGTAGTCCCCATACTCGTATGTATCCAGAAAGTCGCGTGCATACATTAACATCATTTAAGTCTAATAAACCGTCATTTTCTACACATAGGTAAGGATAATTGTTTGACATTAGACTTTTACATTTGACTTACTTTGACAATTTTTTAAATATAAAGTTCCTCAGGAAGCCCGACGACGACGAGCCCGTTGAATGATTGGCAAGGGTACTTGCCTAACGTCTCAGGGGCCCCGGGTTCAATTCTCGGCGGGGTCAACTTTGGAAATTTAAATATCATTTTCAAAATTGAGTCTTCTGGATTTGAAAAGTAGTGGTAGGGCACACGGCGTTTCGCAGCCAGGCAGCCCGTCTGGCGGCAGTAACCACCACCTTACAGAATACCACCGTGAAATAACAGCATTATGTGCTGTTGTGTTTCGGTGAGTGAGTAAGGGATGCCAGAGCCCATTACCCCACCCCTCCTTTATCCTTAATCCTTCTATGATCGGCAGCGCACTTGTAGCACTTATGGCGTTGCTTGTGTTATAGGCGACGATAGCCACCTACCATCAAGTGGACCGTCAGCCTGTCTGTCGACCTTAACATAAAAAAAAGGAAGACTGACGATCCTTTTGATGGAAGGTGCTTATAGTCGCCTATAAATACAAGTGACGACACAGGCACTGCAAGTGCGTTGCCGACCTTAGCAGTATTAGGAAGGGACAACGAAATAGATTTACCGAACACAACAGAAAACATGCTGCTATTTTACTGTGGTCTTCTGTAAGAGGCGCTAGTATATTGGCTGCTCAAATGGCTACTAACAAAAATCAGACCACTGAAAACTTGGAAAGGAAAACTATCATTTTTTGCATTAATTTCCTTGAATAGTCTCATGAAAATTGCGATTATTGCGATTATGTAAAATGCCTAAAGTTGGAGTCAAATACATACATATTAAAACAGCATAGTATTATTACAAATTTTGTACATAAATCTATATTTTACTAAAACTATGTTACGTACGGCTTCTCGAGGCTATCCCAGAACACAATATTCTCCAGTTATCCAGTTCCAGCACGAAAACGATCGATTGCTATAGAAATGCAGTTCAGTCTGTAGTCATGAAACCTAATCCGCTCTTATTATTCGGGACACATATACTGAATAATGTTCGTGCTACAAAGACCAAAGCTGGAAGTTTTTTCGTTCTGGAGCTGGAGCTGGAGAAACAAAACAAGATACTTAAGTTATTATTAATACACAAGTAAACTCTTCATTATTAAATTAAGTTCGATCTGTGTATGTAAAATTAACTTTAAAATTTTTTTACACAATAAAACTAAGTTTGTCAATATCTATACTAATATATATAAAGTTGAAGAGTTTGTTTGTTTGGTTGTACGCGCTAATCTCAGGAACTACTGGTTCGAATTGAATAATTTTTTTTGTGTTGGATAGCCCATTTTCGAGGAAGGCTATAGAGACGCGGACGAAGTCGCGGGCACCAGCTAGTAGCTAATAAAATAGAAAATTCTCTCAGAAATAAAGTTAGAAAAAGGAATACAAAGTTTTAATTTCAAGTTTTAGTTAATTAATTTTTATTTTTCAATTCAATTCCAATCAAGTATTTAGGTATAGCAACAATGTTGCTTAAAATCCTACTAATGTTATAAATGCGAAAGCTTGTGGGGATGTATAAATAAATTTTATGTTACGTTCGTTACGCAAAAATGGCTCAACGGATTCGGATGAAATTTGGCACATAGGTAGTTTTATACCTGGATTAACATTTATATTATAATTTTTTATTCTGGAAAAATTTCTATAAACGAATTACTGTGCATACTAAGTCGTGGGCGCAGTTAGTTTTAATTATATGAACTACGAGAGTGTATAACAACGTAAGGTCACTATTACTAGCTGACAGTCACCTAGTTCTTCATTCCCATACAAATTGACGTTTACGCGTTCGGCGGGTTTGATCGAGTAAAACTCGTACTAGGCCCTCTATTTATTGGACTTTTGACTTTTCCAATTTTCCTCTACACCGAACCATCCTCGGTGTTCAACGAATATATGAAAAAATAAATAATGAAATAGCCGAATAAGCCGTTCTCGAGTTTTGCCCAACGTGCTTAAAGAAGCACTTCAAAAATTTAGCTAATTAATAAATATTTAATGAAATACTAGTATTATGATATAATTTATCTAATTATTATAGACTCTCGAAATTTCGTCTCTATGAAACCGCTTACTCGTACTACACGAGCACACACATCACATTATAAAGAAATATAATGAAGCAGAAGCGTCGCGTTGAAACTATGGTGTGATGAATTACCCTCCCACCCACAATCCCCGCAGTAACGCAATGACTTGCGACGTTGTTGTTCGACTTGCTAATGAGTTCTCGATTTAGCCCGAGACCGAGATCGACATCCATTCGAGGAGGCACGCGTTTTCCTTCTCATTACTTATGATGTGTTTTGACATTGCCGAGCAAGTTCTACGTAATAGACATTTTGCTAAGGCGTCGAAATGAACTGATTTATCTAATAATAGGTAAATGAAAATATCTGTACATCTGTACAGATCTGTACAATAAGAAACGACTTTATTCTTATTCCATTTTCAATTAGCCTTACTTTTTAATATTACATTTCTAGTTTGTATTATTTGGTTTAGTCTTTTGGTCAAGTTGGAAAAATAAGTTGTCCAGATGATTTTTTTTTATCCATATGGACTAATGCGTACCGGCTTCTTATGTACGTAATGACTTCTACGTCTATGGAGTGCAGTAATATACAGAATAACTTTTATCCTGGAAAATATAAAAAATGGGCGCCACTGTCGTCATAGCGATAAAGATGTCAGGCGTTATATTTTTAAATTTTCAACGCAGGCGAAGTCGCGGGCACCAGCCAGTACAGCAATATTTTGTTTGTCTTCTTAATGTTAACCTTTGTAAAATTACACCGAGATTCAGGAAATTTCGTAGGTGTTTTCATACATATGTATGATGCCTACTCCACATCGATAATCTCATTATTATGGATAATGTTGGCTTTATTGTGTTACGGACATAAGGGTCACGCTATTGTCACCCTGGAAAAGAAACAGAATTTCTTTGTTGGGATTTCGTAGCAGTGTCGCTTTTACGTTAGAATATAAATAATAGTATTAACATTAAGTAGTCGCGGAAAATCTTTGTATTATAGGACTTAGTTGGGCTTATACTCTCTCCTTCCAATGTACCACCTATAAAATAAATTGTATACATAAACGTTATTTCATACCTAATCATTTCAGTTATTTGTTTGAACCTAGGCAGATATTTATATAAAAATAATGTCTCTCAGGACCAATATCTTTTAGATTTGATTGTACTATTAAAAATCACTGGATGAAGCGATATATTATGTATATTTTAAACCCCGACGCCCCAAGCAAAAGAGGGTTGTTATAAGTTTGATTTGTGTGTCTGTCTGTGGCTAGATAGACACACAGGTCAAGCTCCCAGATAGATGGACCGATTTGGATCCGGTCTATAGCCATTCTTGAATTTTTTTTTTCGAGACTAAAGCACGGTGAATGATTTTAATATATAAAAGAAGAAGATTTGAACATAAACAACCGAAACGTCTTTTCCGTTCCCAACTGTCGATATCAATGAAATATGCTTTTATGCATGTATTTATCGGAAAATATTTCAGCAAACGCCAGTCTACGACCCAATCAAAAACAGATAGCGAGCACGCGAGACAGTTAACTTAAACATAACTGGAACGCAAAGGGTATGGCATTGCATACATTTATTGAATATTCGTTTAAGTGACGACATATTTGCTTATAAAACAAACACATAAATATTAAATATTTATTAAAAACTAACTTCGTCCTCCTTTTTCTTAGCTATTATCAACATTTATGCAATCTTTATTGTTCATACATTTTTGTCAGGCGTTGAATTTTTGATTTTTATTTTCAGACTAGCTGGCGCCCGCGACTTCGTCCGCGTTGAAAAAGAAAAAGTTGCCTATCCTGTGTCCCGTACGTCTAAATGTTTATCTACCAAGTTTCATGAAAATCAGTTGACTCGTTTAAGAGTTATGGAGGAACATACATACTTACATACATACAGAAAAAAATTGTAAAAATGGTCAATTTAGTTTCAGTATGATGTATAGAGCCTATAAACACGATATCTCTGAAAACAAAGTAACTTACTCCATCACCAACCCTTACAGATTTATTATTAGTATATTGATGATGATACTCGTAGTTCGGACATTGTACTTTTTTTTAATGAAATGTACCCTATGTCATTTTCTGTATCACTGACAGTGTATGAAAAATTCAACGACAACCGATCGTTGAAAGTTGAGCCGTGAAAGCTTAACAAACAAACAAACTTACTTTCACATTTATGATATTAATTATGATTGGGATGTTAATATAACAGGCATATTTATATGTTAGTTTATATGTTAGTGACAGATAATCTTAGTTGTTGATAGGTTTTTACAAATTGTTTTTATTTTAAAATATTTAGTATACAGACACGACTCGTTTAGTATTTTAGTATATGTATACATATACTAAAATACTAAACTATATACTATAGTATAGTATATATACTACTATAATATAATTGTAAGCGTATATTATACAAAATATTTACATATTTAGTAGTTACTTAAAAATAACATCTACGAAATAAAACAGTTTAACCTCTACATACGTATAGCACCTTACAAAATAGAAAGAAAGAAAGAAAGAAAGAAAGACGACACGTTTGGTCTAGTGGCTAGTAACCCTAGCTGTTAACCAAACGGTCGCGGGTTCGAATCCCGCTAGGGGCAAATGTTTTATGTGAACATTTTACCTTTGTACCTGAGTCATGGATGTTTTGTATTTATAATATGTATGTATTTACAAAAAAAAAAAAAGTAATCTATGTATTATATCAACTGTCTGGTATCCATAATACAAGCATTACTTGCTTACTTTGGAACTAGATGGTGCTGTGTGGAATGTGTGAAGATATTTATTTATTTATAGTTATTTATATTTAATTTTATTCACTCAACACAAAGACACAAACATAATACAAAACAATAAGAAGAAATTAATAATAGAGTAAAAGATGTGTGTGTCCTCGCGGCAGTGAAACGGATACTCTCAGCACAATGCATCTCTCTCAGCACAATCTCAGCACAATCATTGTGCTGAGATGCTATTAGCACCTACAGCGCTGATTTTCAGCCATAATGTATAAAACAAGAGATTGCATCTTATTAGTCCAGTAATTTAAAAGATAATTCCTTTACGGCTTTATTTTAGCATGGCGAGCGTATTCGAAAACCATTTGTTATTATCAGCGTGGTTCGGGATCGGGCGCACCCGGTGCTACGTTACGGCACTCCTGTGGCCTGTTACTAACATCTCTTAGAATTAAGTGATTTACGTGTTTTCTCCTACGTAACACTCGTATGCCGGCCGTATTTAGTTACAAGCATAAAACGATAAAGAACGATAAATTTAAGTTTACTTATTCTAAATAGGAAGGTATGGGTAACAGATGTTAAAGAGTAAATCTAGAAAACTGACACCTTGCATTTATGAGAGACTAGCTGGTGCCCGCTAATATATTATAAACAATATAACTAACGTCTGACAGCATCGAATAATATGTCATAGAAATAATGTATAAGGAAACAAATAAAAACATTGTAAAATATTAAAAAGTTTAATGTAAAAGTGGAAATAAACAAATTTAATCTTAATAAATAATGAAGACAAGAAAGAAGCAAAATAGGCACAGGTGAAGAGCTTGAGAAACGCGTGCAGAGTTAAAAAAAACGACGGCAGCTTAAACCCTATGGAACTCACTTGGTAACTACCAAGTTTACTCTAGCCTAGCTTACATTTTAGCCTCGGTTAAATTCTAGTTCAAATAACTAAAGATATATAACCTACATGTCACAACATCTCGAAAAATATTAAGAAACGACATTTTAATTGAGAGGACGAAGCACCCGTTGATACGGAACTCTTTGTTAATTAAATTATTTAAATAACTTAAGACCATTAAAGTGCACAGTACCAAATTATTTGGTACAATTAAGTCCGCTGAAGCCTTTACGGCTTTCAATGACGCTTTTAAAAGACGTCTGGTAAAGTCGACGTAATTAAGACGTCCGTAGGTCTAAGGTTTCCCTCTGCTTAATGTGGGACAGGCCGGCCGAAGACAACGGGCGGTATTATAATTTTTGTTACGACAATAGGCTTAAATAAAAGGACAATCAGGGATTTTATGGTTAACACAAATTCCCTTTACGAGTCTTTCTCCTTTGCCTTCTTTTAGAAGCAACTCTTTAATCGTTTCACTTTTTTACTTGAAATGTTCATAATGTTTTTTTGCTTGAATTGTTTTTTAAGTAGTTTTAATTTTGGCGTATAAAAGTTTAGAATATACAAATTACATACAAACAACCCACAAATAAACACACATATTTGATCTCTCAATAAATAATCTCTTGTTTTAAATGAGCTCACTTAACTTAATGTAGCACTTAACTAATAAATGTAAGTAAAACGTAAATAAAATGACCAGGGGTTTTCTAAAATCACTTATCTAATGAGGTTCGAAAGTTGCCTTTAAGAAAGTGTTGCGTTTTTCAGTTATAAATTAGTTACGTGGCGGGGCTTAGTAGTCGTCTTGCACAATTTTATTTCGTACGAATTGTGCGAAGAGCCAACTTAAAATTTAAATATATTTTTAGTAAGTAATTAAAATACTCAGACACTTTAGTTTTTATATAAGTAAAAAATGTAAGTAAAGTCGTGTACCACAATGAAAAGGCAGAGTAGGTAAATAAAAAATAAATAAATAAATAAACATGTAAAATTCAGTTATTACTGCCCACTTACAAAAGCTCATTTGGGTTCATAAGTATGGGATGCCACAACTACTACTCCTAAGATTATACGAGTAACTTTTATTTTATTCCAAAATAATAGGCATCGAGCTTATATTATTCCAAATCTTACACTTTTTTTTTAATTAAAACGCATTGAAATCGTTCTATTGATGTAAAATTAATGAAATTTCTATCGTAATCTCTTGTCGTATATTATGTAGTAGGTGGATATCTAATGGGCAGCACGGTGTGGGTCAGACGTAAAGCCGTGCCGTGATAGATTAGACTTGCTCGCTTCACTTACTTTATTAATAAACTGTCCCAGACTCATTTTTAACTGTCATTTGATACGTTATATAACGTCAACTTGCTCACTGAGCTTTTTCTTGGCTTGTGTGTACCTATTATAAGTTTTTTGTTTATGCTGTTTGTGTACCTTTTGAAAAATAAATAAATAAAGATACTCATTACGTATGTTATTTTTTATAATAATAATAATAATTTATTTATTTTCAGACAAATTAGTACGGAGTAAATAACATAAAAAATTAACATAAATTTAACTAATTACTATACAAAACTTAACTATTTACATTTTCAAGTATTTAAACATAATAATTATAAATATTGCAACTAAAATGCAGATTAATGTATCGGTTAAATACCGCCCCATCCATTCTGTCCGCTATCATCTTCAGGATTTCGTTGGGACTCCCTCGCACCTGCACACAATGGATGCACTTCTTTTTCGCATAATGGCATAGAAATCATCTACACCAGCATTCGCAAATATTGCAGATGCGCTACAGAAACGTGGGAGTTTCATTAAAACCCTGAAGGTGTTATTGTAGGCGCTCTGTATAAAATTAGTCCATAGTGCACATGTGTAAAAACCCTGGCAGTATGCTCTGAAAAGCATGAGTTTGACATTTATGGTACATCGTGCAAATCGATGTGCCAGCATATTGCCTCTAACTGACAATGCTCTGCGTTCTCTTTCGATATCTCGCTCATCTTTTAGACATTCTGTGACAATGTGACCGAGATATTTAAACTGTGAAACACTTTTCAGAGGTGCGCCGTTAAAAGTATTAGTGGTACTGACAATGGTCCTTTATTGTTACCTTTAAAAGTCCTTTTTAGGAACTTACTTTTTTTACAAGATTTTTATCTTGTATAAATATCTTTTATTTCGAGACTTATAAATATTAATTCAGGTGATATCACTGTGCAACTTTCGAATTTATATGTATTACAATTAAAGATATTTATTTTGATGTTAAGTTCAAAGTTGACATCTGAGATCTCGTAAAGTTGAATTCTCATCACTACTTTAATAATGTATGAAACAAATATTAAACAATAATATACAATGATAATAAGCTCTTTTGTAGAAGCAATAAGAGCTGCGTATAGAATTCGGAAGATAATCCACGTCGTCATTTTACCAGTTAATGGGTAGAGGGGAGATGATAAGAACTCCGCCCGAGGCAACCGATATTGTTAAGAAGTTTATGCTCCGATATGTCGTTCAACTTCTCTGTAAGGTGCTCCGCCCTAAAGATCCTTTTCCATCGTTAATGTTACATAATTTATTACCTTGCGTCTGCTCTGGTTTTAGGGTAACCAACTAAATACATTTGCGATCAAAGAATTCGAGTTGGTTTCTGAAAGGAAAACTTAAAAAAAATAATATATATTTGGGTAAAAAAATTGATTTTTGGGTTTGGGATAACGTTCGTGTTATTATTCATAAACACAATAATATTTATCCACCGCATCTTTTATTATGATTTTATTATGATTGTAATATAATTTTATTACGAGTTATTATTTACTACATTTTATTTTGTATTTATTAAAATGAGATATTAATTTTAAAACTTTCTTAATATTAATTTTAAATTTATGATTGACGTAATTAGAAAGTTTATTCATTGAACGAATAAATGTCTCATTTTTAAATACAAAATAAAAATGAAAACGCAGAAAAAGTTTTTCCAGTAGTTCGGAAAATTGTACTCGGTTCTTTCTGTTGACATAGTGCGCCATAAAAATAATTATAAAATTTCAGCGCTTGTTTTGGGCTTAATTTCTCTACTCTGCTTTTAATAATTATTAAAAGTTAAATGGACAGAATGTAGAACTTTTTTTTGTATTGGATTTTTAAAAGTTTGTACAATTAACTAGCGAACATAAAAATCTACATAAAATTACATTATGTAAAATAGTTATTATTCTTTACAATTATCTAATTAAAATTTAAATATTTACAGTGATATTTAAGATAATATATTTAAATAAAAACAACAGATAAATATATAGAATCTTGCAGATTTCGTAGTCTACTTCCAATGGCTTTGTTCATTATCGGTGACGATAGCCGTTTATACTCGTAGTTAAGACAAGGACTAAAACCTCAAACTTTTATCAATTTTATCAAAATTTTTATCATTTTTATATATTATAATTATAAACCAATTTTTATCAAAATGAACGCAACCTAATGACATGAATATAGAACTTAAGTTAATTAATGAACTTAAAAACAGATGTATGTTTGTCGATCAAAGGTTTTTTGGGTAGCAATTTACAATTTTTTTTTCAGAAAATAGAATTTTTGTATATGAACTGAATTTTTATTTAAGTTTTAATTTTACACTCAGAAGTCAAATTAGGCGACGAAAATAGCGCTATTCTGCTAAGTCTTCGCCTTAAGTGGATCATCAGTCATTGTTCGTTTTTTAATATTAAAACGCCAATTAAATTTAACAGCATATAATTTTAAATAAATCTTTCTCAAGTTTCATTTTCTTAAGTGTAACGTTTTACATTAAGAATATTCATTTCTATAATTTGTTCTTTTTGAATCTGCGGAGCAGAGCTTATAAATGGGACGACGCGTCATCCGTTTTGCAGAACAAATATAGTATTTAATTTCACCACAAAATTAAAATATTAATAGTATTCGAAGTCTACGAACGAACTGTGTGCTAGATATAAACTAACTCACTACTGCTCGAACTTTTGCTTCGAGTTAAATATTGTAACTGTCAAAGCGAGGAATAAAAAGTTAAAAAATTGTTTAAATTTAATTTCTTAATGCTGTCCATTAGGGAAATTAAAAATTATTCATTTTGCGGTTCATCTATTATAATATTAAAAAGAGAAGGCGGATTTTATATATTTGTTTATATGTAGAGGGTAGCCCTCCCTCTACATACCTTTATCCAGTATTTCACAGTTCCAGATGTATTTATAGGTATTATGTATACTAATCCCCCAAAAGCTCTCCGACGAAACCGTGCAACGTGTCTAGTCTAAACTATATCTATACTAATATTATAAAGAGTGAAAAATTCTTTCATTGTTGGGAAGCTATATTATC
Source organism: Synanthedon formicaeformis (assembly GCA_945859745.1). Lineage (NCBI taxonomy): Eukaryota > Metazoa > Arthropoda > Insecta > Lepidoptera > Sesiidae > Synanthedon > Synanthedon formicaeformis. The sequence continues at coordinate 6,510,066 of OX243959.1, read as the reverse complement.
AGCGAGTTACGCGGACGAAGTCGCATGCAACAGCTAGTAATAAAAAAAGTCGCTGTTCGTCTGTTAAAGAGCGATAAACGAGAAAGTATATAATTTTCTATTACTACGAGTATATAATTATTTGAGTAGTAATTGTATATATTTGAGAAAGTATATATTTTTGAATATAATTTGTTAAAAAAAATAATTGCGAAGCTGGAGGCTTTGCGTTAATTTTCCTAAAATATATTTTCTCTTTTATTTTACTGTATATTACAGTAACTTCTCACGTATTCACATCTCCACTTAGAACTGGCGCATAGTGAAATACTTGGAAATGGCGGAACACCCAATCAGTATCCTAGCGGCAATTAGTGCTCAACGTTTCCGTTACTGCGGTTTGTCCATTACGAGGTTTAACTTTAGCGTTTACTCTAAGGCAATATTACTTGTTAGCTCAGTTATGGGTTAATTCCAGGTTTATTACAATTCGTTGTCAGTAATAATATATTTAAGGTCTGTCTATCATCATTAACTATAGAGTTCTAGTTTTTGCATGGATGCAATTTTTTTCTGCAAATTGTATTTACAAAAATTTATAAAAAACGAGGACGTTTATAGCTCTTTCCACTAGTAAAGTTCTGTTTTTGTTGTTATAATAAAATCGTTTGTCTTATCAACGTATATACATCCAAAACAACTAAGTCCAGAAAGCTGAAATTTGAAACATATTTTAATTTATATCCATTAAGATTTTTGAAAATTTCAACACCGTGCGCGAAGCCGTTGACGGGTCGCTAGTTTTAAATAAACTCATATCGTGTTTCATTGTAGAGCCAATAATTTTATATAGGTCAGTAACGTAACGGTTGAAATATTTTTTGACGCGTTCCCAATTAAAATGTTATACCAAAATTAGTATTATACCGAATCCATATTTATTTGCTAATAGTTGTTTTTTAAGCAACCAAACGCGATCGGTCGGTGATTTTGAGGACGCGCGGCTTTGATGAAAGCGGGGTAGCGACGCTAGGGGGCGGGCGGCGACCCAAAAACGGGCATTTCAACTTACTTCGTCTGAAATGGGGACGCTTATGGAATTAAAACAGCGAACGTTTGTATGCATCCCACGCTTTTATTCGTCATTAATAATGAGAAAACTTTTATTTTTACATGGTTTTCCGAAACATATTTTTCGTTAAATCAGAGCGTACCCGCTCTTTGTGATAAGCTCGTAAGAACGTTCGGTAATTTATCACGCAGCGGGAGGGTTGTGATTGCCACTCCAATATTAGGCATTTCTAATACAAAATTCGCTTAATTCTCATTACAATTTTTTTTTTCAACACGTCAAGTGAAATGAATAGAATGGTAGATGGAGCGTTCATTTCATTATTTTTGTTCGCAAAAGTTTCTTGAGATTGAATTCAAGTGTAAAGTTACAAATGAAATAATTGCGCAAACACTTTGAGAAAACTAAGATGTGAAGTTTAAATTAATCCCGTTTGCATTTAAACTGTTAAATTAGGTAAGCATTAAGGCCGCGTAGTTGTAAAAACGAAATTTCAGTTATGTTTAACAACATTTAGCAAAAAGAAGTTATTACTTCTAGACTAGAATGAATGCTTATTAAAATTTAAAACGCCATCTCTTTATTTTCCTTTTTATGCTGGCAGTCAGGTTTCCTTCATGATGAACGCTTATAATGTTTGAGGGAAAAATCTGTTTAAAACTACCCTGAATAGAAAATCCCTAATGGCTTCTGCTAGCAACAATTATTGCGAGGCTGTCTTGCTATGCAAACAATTTTGTATCTTTTTCTATTTTCTCAATAGTCTTTTTACTCACCGAATTTTAGTTTTTTAACACATATTATTTTCAAGTTAATTTTGCTTCTTTTAAATACTTAAGTACGTATGTTAATTTTTTTTGAAAATTTTATATTTACACAAACGTTCAACACTATCTCTTTTAGTAAAAACTATATTAAAATTCGTTGGTCGTTTCTTTGAAAGAAGTGATATGTATATTTGTTGTTGTAATTATAATATGTATAATATAACATGTACGTGTTTTTTTATATTTATTAATATATAATCACTATTATAATCAGCCTCTGTGCATTGCTTTTATGGAGCCTTCGACTCAGTCGAAACCTGAGATGGCGCTCCAATACCAATCTCATTAGTGCAATAAATAAATAAACGTTCAAGTTAAAATTGATCTCCCTGTGGATTATTGGCATTATAAGAACACGGAGCCAAAGCATTTATTGAATTGAATTGAATTGAAATGAATAAGCACTTCAATTGAATTGATAAATTCTAACAATGAAATAGTCATATTACACAACTCGCTATGGCTGTAGTTACCGATTAGTTTATAGCTAAACGAGTTAGCGTCGTAAAGATGGTATTATTTCCGTGTTTAAGAACAACATGAAAGAATGAGCAGTTAGAAAATGGCAGTTAGTTTAACTAGTGTTAGCGCCAAGCTTTGTAATGCTTGGCGTTTGTTTTACATCAAAAGCGAAGCAGTATTATTACTATCATATTTTAAACTAGCCGATTTTTATTCAAATCATATCTATACTATTTTCAACCGACTTCCAAAAAAGGAGGAGGTTCTCAATTCGACTGTATTTTTTTTAATGTTTGTTACCTCATAACTTTCGACTGGGTGAAACTATTTTGATGATTCTTATGAGATATATAAAGCTGAAGCTTGGTGAAACAAACAAACTCTTCAGATTTATATATCTCTTACCACCGTACGCGCTAATATCAGGAACTACTGGTTCGAATTGATTTTTTTTCGTGTTGGATACTTAGTCCTTTTATCGAGGAAGGCTGTAGGCTATAGAGAACGCGGATCAAGTCGCGGACACCAGTTAGTATTATGTATATACCTTACAATCTCTTGTAAAGTATTATGCCTTGAACCAAAAAATTTACTACTTTTCAAGGATTATCGAGATAATTGACAGACTCAGTGTAATACGGGAGCCCGTGGCGTTCGTATGGTGCCGCATGAATTGACGCACCGCCGCGCCCTTAGCACCGCCCCTTCCCATGGCCAGGAATTCTTGATAGGAATTCAAGGAAATTCTTTCAAGTGATTAATGAACAGATCTGAAGCATTTAGACTCATCAACTATTGAGTATACAATGTCAACGTAACTATAACAGCAATAGCTTACATACTAACGCAGATATATTTTGTGTTTGTTATCATCTCAATACATCTTTATCTTGTTTCAGCGTTAGTTTCAAATCAATACTATGCAAATTAATGTCATAACGTTACTTACGTAACTCTGTTTGTTTATTACCTTTTCACCGACCAATCAATCGATCATCAACTACTCACATTGTCAGGGACATAGTATATTTTAAATCCAGGAAAAAGTATTTAGAAATCATATAAAAATAAAAATATAACGCCTGGCAAAACTATATAGTAAAAAAGAATGAATGAAAGAAAAGCTCATGTATTTTTTCAGGCGATATATATTTTAGTAAAAAAGCTACTAGGCGTTATATATCAGCTAGTATATTATAAACATAAAATTACGTAGTCTAACTGGTTTAGTTAGTAATATTTGCAGTGTAAGAGAGGGTTTAAGATGCTTCGAGCGCAGCCTTGGTCCAAATGGGCACTTTAAAACGAGCCGCAACATAAAAGCGCCGTTGATAAGCTCAAATCTTTCACCGGCTGCATTTATTACCAACACTTCGTGGGAGCATGTAGTTTGCCAGAAAGTTAGAAGCAGTTGCATAACCTCACGCCCATATAGTCTAAGATCCCACTGCTTGATCCTGCAGGTATCTGTTTTTTTGATGAAATTAATTTTAAATAAATATTGAGAATGTATGCAATGGATTAAGGATAGGTTGCCTTGTAAAAATTAGCCGCAATTACCTGTAATTAATTTTAATGTCATTAATTCCCATCAATTACTGACCAACCGTAGTCTTCTGGATTGAAGGTGATACAATTTGGCTCAGTTGCATTTTGCCACATGCAATTTATGAAAATAGTTCTCAACATTTTTTGCTTTAATGATTTCCAACAAGGTGGAATTAATTTCGAATCAAATCCGACTGAGAGCTGGCAACCATTTTTATTTCAATTCGTTACATCATTTTCTTTCAAATGACATGAAATTGACTAAAAAAACTTATAGCTGCAAATTATATTAGTGAATTAATGACATTAAAATTAATTACAGGTAATTGCGGCTAATTATTACAAGGCAACCTTTCCTTAATCCATTGCATACATTCTCAAGAATTATTTAAAATTAATTTCATCAAAAAAACAGATACCTGCAGGATCAAGCAGTGGGATCCTGTACTAATATACCGCGTCACGTTAGCATATATAAAATTCTTTCCTCGGTTTCGTTTCGTCTTTACAGCTTCGTGAAAATGTTTTCATAAAAGTGAGCAACTTTGTATATCGCTGCTTAAAAACTAAAGGGCCATAAAACAAAAAAATCCAAAAAAATATTGCAAAAATACAATCACAATCCTTCATATTGTATGCTGCAAAAAGACTTATGGTTGTTTTATTTCATATTTAGTATATTTTGATCATTTTTTATATATTGAAAAGTAACATATGCTTATATCTCTTCTAGTACTTAGTTTTGTTATAAAAGTACTTAAAACATTTAATGCTACTTAAAAATACGCTTCTAACGATGTGTGAAATGCATATAAAAAAAATAGACAAAAAATAATTTAATTATTTTTGATTAGCTCTCCTGTAAAAAGTGTAATTTTAATTTGTGACCCTTTAGTTTTTAAGCAGCGAAATGTTTTTTAAAAAAAAAAGTTATATTTATTGTAAATCCTTATATATAAAACTCACCGCGTCTGTCTGTCTGTATAATAGATACAAACGGACAGACAGACATACTAAAGCTCAATTTAAGGTGTAATGATACGTCAAAAAATGCAGTACATTAGACATGTCACTGAAAAAGTATCGGCCGGCGCTCTACGAAAGCTCTGGTAAATTTGCCGGTCCGGAGTAGTGGGAACCTAGCCAAAGGATATTTTCTTTTTTTAAAACAACGAAGAAACAAAATTTCTTAAAATGTATGTGAGTGAACTCGCATTCAAATTATATAACTACTGAAGTGGAAAGTTTGTACAAGCGAACCTTGTTGTTATAATCACTCACGTAACCGGCATTGTTTACGATACCTACTTTGTACAGTTTTGAGCAAGTTCGAAACCGGTGCACTGCTGTTCATTAATTTCTCAGTTGCAAACTACTCGGTTAACGCATAGCCTTTGTTCAAAGCTCCTCGCGGAGCGGTAATTACTGTTATGGATATTGATGTGAAAAACGCTTTTGAAAAATGAACCAGATCTTTGGCAGTTAAGATTTAAAATCAGTTTATATGATAGTGCGACTGTGAGGAATTAAATTCTTGGGTTGAATCACACTAGTATAATTATGAGGAAAAAATTATTCTGTTCCACACTGGGTGAGACAGAATGGTGTGACAGAGTCTGCACCCATAAAAATCAATCGCCGTGCGCTAGTTTGCAAATGCTCAAAAATAATAATTAATTCGGTTTTTCACTAATGAAAAGAGAGATTAATGGAGAAGGTTTGTATGTATAAAAATTACACCCCAGGCAAATCCGGGAGCAGATCATTCATACTATAAAGAAAAACGGTACGTTTTCATATAATAAAAGGCCATATTCAACTCTGTGGGAATTGTAAAATTGAATTGAAAAGTCTATGAAGTTGATGCTGCTTAAAATTTGCTTTCCAATTAGTATGGCGCAGTTTGTTGCTGCGGCTAAGTTATACTTTTCTTTCTATTTGAAAGGCAAGGTAGAAAAATTCAATGTACAAAAACTCAATGTACACAAAACTACAATTTTTCTCTTAAAATTTCACTTTGATATCTGAATTTTAATTAACTACTAGTATTTTGTTTTTATGTATTGCTATTTTAATAAATTAAGCTCTATGTGAAACACGGATAAAAATGAATCTCTAAATGTGTTGCTAACCGCAAAACTTTAGCAAAAACCTTCTAGAAGGGCTGGACCAATTTGGCATTTTTTTTAAATCAAATGTTATAATTTTTTTTCAAATGATCACTTTATCAAAAATCGAAAAAAAATCCAGAAATATTTTTTGTTTGAATTACACATCAGCTGCCACAGTCCAATAGATTTTCACAGAACGACGTTTGCTAATCCCAGCTAGCACAGAAATAAATAAATTTCTGTTGATTTCAGATTGAAATTCGGAAATAAGTTTTAAGTTCCAATAATAAACTACTGAACGTATTTTGATAATATCAATACAATGTACATCAAAATTACCACAGTAGGTATATATATTTTTTAAATTATTTTATAAAAGTTAACATACAAGTTACATACCATGTTATGTACCTAATCATGTTTTATGATTAATAGCATAAAACTAATATTTATAACTAGCTCGTGCCCTCGACTTTACCCGCGAAAAAAAAAAAATTGAACGTTTGATTAATCATAGAAAGGTCATAAGATTCATACATAAGTAATACAAATATAAATAATTATGTTGGTATCCCACCGACAAACAATGTCATGGGCATCCTATGATAAACTCCGGCGATGATATATTATAAACTGAACAGCCTAAAAAATTCCGACATATATAATATATAATAACTAACATAACTAACACGTGTTGTTATTAATTAATAATATAAATTCCGTGTATCCCTGGCTAACAACTAAAACAATTTCTGGCACGTATATTGCTTTTGCTCACTTTAATTCATTTCGCTTTTACCTAATTGTTTTCGTGCTAAGCCAAGGACTAGTAATCAATATTTAACACCTGAAACACGTAAGAACAGTTAGACGGATGAAACATTTCCTCTGACGAGGCTATAAAGCGGATGGATTGACGTTTCATTTACTCTCAAGTCAAAAGCGGCTGAGGCTTTCATCACCAAAAATCAATTGAGATTCTGTTGAGTTTTTACTACTCGAGTATTTACTAGAGCTCAAAGTTTAGGGCGTTTACACATTATCCGATACGATATGGGTGACGGACGTCGATATACGATATCGTATGTCGTTTTTATTCTGGTAATGAAACTCAACTTTTTTTAATGTATTTAATTTTTTTGTTTTTAAATTTAATTATTTTAATGCTGTTATCGTTTATTTTATGAGTAATTTCAGTCACTGTATTAACAATAGAACAATAAATATTACTACAACCCAATCAAAAACTTAGAAAATATAAAATGTAAAGTCTCGCAGCGCAGTTTTTACACTACAAAAGTCGTACGATCTCATGTACTTAGATACCATCAAGTTTCAGTTATTTTAGTTAGTGTCTGTGCTATGTAAGCACCTATTCAACAATTTATAATATATAGTATAGACTAGCGGGTACCGCGACTTCCTCCGCGTTGATAAAAATATAAGGAACATAAAGGCATCACCTCTTGTTTACTTTTTCATTTAATTTTATATTATGATCCCTTGAGTAGTTGAAGTTTAAGAAGGTAACAGACAGCCAGGCAGAGTTACTTTCACATTTATAATTTTATAACAGTAAAATAAAGTAATAATAAAGTAAGTAATAAAGTCAGTTAAAGTATCTATAGTCTTTTCCATATTAAAACACTCTTTGAAATACAAAAGTGAATATCAAGATTGGCGTAGACGCCAACAGCTACGAATTCTCGTAGCGCCGGAAGGCAGCACCCTCGCTACGACGGTCGCCGGCATTGTGCTAGACGCGAGCGTAGCACTCGGTCGTGTGTCGTGTTGCACGCATCCGAACTATGGAATGTAGGGCACTCCGCCAAATACTTTCACTTACAGACAACCGTATACGCCACGAGAGAACAATGCTTGTATTTTGTTTGAAGGCTACAAAAAGTTACATATGCCTAGTTTTCGTAGAAGCAAGAATGTTTTGTCTTTACTTGAGTAGTGAATGTAGTAGTTGTGAAGAGTTTTTCTTAGATTTTGACATCGTTTTTGTATTTTGTTTAGATAATGGCTCTGCGGAAGCCTAAGCGTATATCACGTAACATTTGCAAAGTTATTTTATGACATACATGCATATTATCTATTATCTAAATTTAAGCTCTGCTTGGAAGATTTTCTTTTAAAAATCTTTCCTAACTGGTTTCCTTTATTTAGAATTTTTATGTGAAAACTTATAAATAGGTTTTAGAAATTAATTAGTTATTCTATTAATTTGATAACTATGTTTTGAAATTAGTAGTAAATCGTATTATTTAACGAAAAAGTTCATTTTTTATTTTTTCTAAATAAAATAGTTAGATCATTACTTACTCAGGTACATTTAAAAACTATATATATTTAGTTTTTTAAATGTTTTTACTATATATATTATTATACCAAAAATAATAATCGATTAATGATAAATCATCATCGAAAAAGATTGATTTCCGACTAATAAATTATTTTTACAATTATGGATGTTCTAGTATTTTTCAACCACAGAAGATTTTGGAAAATGGTTTTAAAAAAAAGTTACATGTCACAGAGGACCAAATTTCTTCGGAGTAATGTATAATGTTTTGAATAATTTTAATGTTATTAGTAGTATTCAATATCATAATTATATATTAATATAACATACTACTCGCTTTCGGAGGAAACCGCAAACTTTTCAATTAACCGTAGAAGGTCGATACCTAGAAGAGATCTCTGTTTTCTGCAGTGTGATTAAATATGTACGGAGGCTGACACTATGTTGTAATACACCTGACTTTTTACTGTAAGTAACAAGGTGTTTAAAGAGTTGTGTGATGTTTGTTTCGTTCGGTCGACACAGTGCTGAGTTATTGAAGCAAACAGCAGCGTCGGCAGCGGCACTGTGTTGATATTTCCCTACCTGCCTCGCCTCGTAAACTCAGTTCAGTTGAAACTGTACACAAACTATGTTTGAGGTTGGCAAGCGTCGGGCCACATTAATACGATTGGACGCTTTTTTGAAAACTACGTTCAACGGTTCCGAATAACTTTATGTAGATTTATAAGTAAAAAAAAATTAACGACTTGAAAATTTCATAAACTTACGTTGACTTGCAGTCTGAAATGTAGTTTACTAGTAGGTTATAGAATTTAATTTGAAAATTGAAAGAGATTTTCGTACCCCGACTGTACTAGATAGGGATTATTCTAACAAAACACTAGTTCTACGTTTTTGTTTATTTACAATATTTTTTTTGTAATAAAATATAGTAAAAAACACATAAACACGCGAAGAATAGAAAACCTTACTGCCAAAATAGAACAATACCTTTCTAACTTCGCCTGTGATGAAGTTCACAATTTTCCATTTAATAAATAGAAATCCAGAATAATAAAGAAAAGTCTGAAGCTCTGCCAGTCGCATTGTATTTTAATATTCATTTTGAATTATGTTATCGAGGCTACTGAAAAATCGAGGCTTGGATTTTATAAATGTTATTATCGATAGAACTTAATTGAATTATTTATTATTATTATGTTTAAATTAACGTACGGGCTAGCGTTTTACTGGATGGTACGTGGTTATTGTCGCTTATTACAAGCAACACCACAGGTGCTGGAGGTGCGCCATAGACTATATTAGAATTAAGGATATAGATAGGATAAGAATATAGAATTAATTATAAAGGATACACAACAGCATACATGTCGTTATTTCAAGGTGGTCTTCTGTAGGGTGGTGGTTACTGCCACTACTTTCCAGATCCAGACCAGCCAACTTTGAAAAGTTCATTTCCATGGGATTCGAACCCAGGCCCCAGATACAGAGCCTTAAGGTAAGCACCCTTTTATTGTTTTTTATTTGTTTATATTTATACTCGTAAGCCAGCTAACGGATTTTGATACGATTTTGACTAATGGAGAAAGCGATAAACGAGGAATGTTAAGAATATATCTACAATCCGCGTGACGCCGGGGGCGGGTCGCTGGTTAAATATAGTATTTTTTTGAAGCTATAAATGTTCCGCGACGAAAAAACACGTCGAAATTACTTTTTAATACTAAACTGTCAACGAAAACTGGTGCCGTCCGTCGTGTTGTGTCATTATTTAGTCGTCACTTGTACCATGTCACTCACATCTGTGACTTCACTCAACTTCCAGTCTATACCTACCCTAAAGTACGATGTACTTCATACGATCAGGTATTTTGATTTTCAATGTAACCTTCCAATTCAGACATGGCTACGCTGACATATTTTAGTTGGAAGTTGAAACATAATTAAGTATAGGTAATAGTAAATATTTTAACATTTGACGAGCTCCTTGGATAAGTTTTATTCCGGTAGGAGTCTGGCATAACTCCGCAACGTTCCCTACATTCCCTGGTATCCATGAGGATTTCCCAACGTCGAAAAAAGGGTGTTGCCTTAACGTTCTGGGTTCGATTCCCAACAAAAGAACACCGCTTATAAACAGCACTTGTGCTGCTGTTTTTGGTGAATAAATAAGGAATGCCAGAGTCCTAGCTATCTCTTCCCGATTCCTTATCCTTTAATCTTAATATAGTCGGTAGCGCACTTGCAAGACCTGTGGCGTTGCTTGTGTTATAGGCGACTGTAGCCACCTACGTTCAAGTGGACAGTCATTCTGTTTGTCGATCTTCAACAAAGAAAAACTCACAAAATTCAACTTACTTGTACAGAATATAAATACAGCAGTAGTTACCAGTTTTCATCTAATACTTCAAATAATGAGAAGGAAACTCATCTAACAAAAACCAGCTTCATTTCCGTGATGTGATTGGAATCTTAGACCACGATATACTCATTCTGCAAATGATCTATATATTACTCGTATGTGCAAAGTTTTCTTCAAAGAAAACTTACACACGGAACTCTGTATATTATTAATTAGCGATTCATCCGGATTAAAGATTTTAATTTACATTAAATGCTAGGGCAATTATGGTTTAGCCAGCGTGATGGTTTGTAGACCCATTGAACCAAAGAATTCACTTTAAAAACTTGATATTGACGACTAAAAAAAAAGATCGTCCTTTTCTTTAGATTTCAATAAATTTATAAGTATAAGCGCCTCTTTCACAAACGTCAAGTAGGCCAAACTTGTACGGTAAACGTCTCAAACATTAAATAGAAAATCGAATGATGCAGTAAACCGAGTGCATAATTCAATATAACAGAAAATGATTTCTAAAAGTAACTAATCAACACTTTACATGTAGTTTGTGAAAGAGGCCCTTATTTTTATAAATTTCAATAAATTGTGTTACTCATACCCTTAAAGCTTTTGTAATTAATACGAAACGTGTAACAAAATTCGTTCCACATTATTGAATAACCCATTGTTTTTGTATGTTTTGGACATACAAGAACTATTTTGATGACCCCATTGGTTGTGTAAGTCTTGGAATATTAACAGTTCAAATAAACTTTTAATATGAAACTGCGCTGGTCAACTCTTCTTCCAATTTGAAAATATTTGCAAGTCCTCATGATATCGAAATTATGAAAGAAAATGTCTAAAAATTTTGTAGTTTATGTAAAGAAAATTATAAAATTTTTCGTTATGATTTGGCGAAGCACCAAAAATGTATTTAATTATTTATCAAACTGTCTTGTAGCAGAGACATTTCCGTTGATGTAGATTAAGTGTAAAGAGTGAATTTAGGCTAATTGAAAGAAGGAACCAAAAGAAACAGGAATTAATTGGAGTAGTGAGACAGCGTGAGGTCCATTCCTTTAGTCGGAGGATTGATTAGAGCTGGTAATTAATTGGACACATCGGACGGTTTCATTCAACTTTTTTTCTCTTGAGACTGATTAACTGGATTGAGTTTTTACAACGACGATTGCAACAAATCACTTGTTAGCATCAATTTAATCAGTATAACGAAACGCATTAATGGATAGTGGATGGTAATTTCCTAGTCATTTAAAACTAGCTCGTGCCCGCTACTTGGTACGCGTTGAAGAATGAAAAATATAACACCTGAAATCTTTATCGCTGTGACTACTGTGGCGCCGCTATTATTGACGACAGTGATGCCCAATTATTTATATTTTTGGACGATCCCTCGGGAACCTAACATTTTTTCAGGATAAAATGTATCATATACAAGTTAATACATAAAGCTGAAGTTTGTTTGTTTGTTTGGTTGTACGTGCTAATCTCAGGAACTACGGGTTCGAATTGAAAAAAATATTTTTGTGTTGGATAATCCATTTATAGAGTAAGGCTATAGGCGCCTAACACAGACGAAGTCGCGGGCATCAGCTAGTATGGCAAAACCGTTGACAGTAAATTTGTAATTTCATAAACACAAAATATTCCCACAAATATTCCATTAGCGAAATTTTCTAAAGCGCATTTATAAGAGAAAAAGCTAAAGACACGTTTCCGATTCCAAGTGGTTGAAACTTTTAAAATGAAGTTTATGAGTTAGACCTCCTCTGGGTGTGCTGGATTCGCCCCTAATGTGTAATTTGGTTTCTAAACATAAGCCTAGTTTTCTTATAATGGTTTAGGCCAAACATTGTTCGTATTTCTGGTTTATTAAATCACTAACTGGTGTCCGCGACTTTGTCCGCATTAAAAAATGAGAAAGTTCGCCTGACATCTTTATCAGTGTGAAGACCGTTTTGCCGATGTTTTTTATATTTTTAGACGATTCCGCGGGAACCTAACATTTTTCCGGGATAAAACCTATCGTATATGTTAATCCAGGTAATAATCTATCTTTGTGCCAAATTTCATTTTAATCCGTTCAATCGTTTTTGCGTTATTAAGGAACAAACCTCCAAACATATAAACTTTCGAATTTTAGGATTAGGACTTAAGGATTTAATAGGAGTTTTTCAACCAGCACAGTATTGTAGTTTAAATTTTTTTATTCGATTCGATGTTAAATAAAACGTAAGAGGTACGAGCCATATGTGATTTCGGGTAAACGAAGCGGGGCTGAGAGAGCAAATTGGGTTGTTATGGCTGCACGTTGCGACCAAATGGTTGCAGCAATCGGACGGCGGGCGGTTGTGAGACCTACCTACGTACCTATAAAGAACTTAGCTATGCGGGCATTCGACTAAATTTTTATAGAAAAGTCCGCACTTTTCAAATCGAGCAGCTTCCTAATTCCATACTACGTAATTCCATGATTAGTGATTACCTTTTAGTTATTGGCTGACTTCACTTGATCGTACAAGCGAGCGTACTCAAGCGAGCTTTTGATTCGATTTCGAAAATTTCGATTTTGTTCAGCAACCATATTATATATAATATATGAAAATTTTATATACTCTACCTACGCGCATAAAAACCTTAATTTATTTGCGAAGACTGTAAAAACTTCGGCACATATCCTAAACATCGGAGCCGGTGTCACGAATCGATATATTAGAAGAATACTGAATAATAAGCAAGAATATTGATTCTGCATATTAATGTCGGGTTTTGTTAAAAAAAAATTGCTACAATTGAATAAGAACTTTCCAGTATACATTAAAGAGGTCGTTGTATAAAACAAATTGTAAATTTATTTAAACAAAAAAATGAACTAAAATCAACCTTCCTTTCGAATACAGCCGTGTTTCAAATAAGTATTTTAATTTTTTTTTTTTAGTTTGGGTTTAAGATTTATTAAACAATAATAAGCCTTCAAAAACTAGAATACGACAATTTATTTTAGCATTATAGGAAATTGTTTCGTGTACATATAACTTTAGTGAGAATTCATAACGATGTGTTCCAGTTTCACTTCATATTATTATGACAGAACCGTTGACAAGTCTGTTATAGCAACGGACCTTCGTTATAAGTTGGACGTGAAACGCCGCCTTTTCTGTAACATCACAAACTTGATCAACTACCGCATTTATGGCCCCTTCATATTGTATTAACGTCGGAAATTTGTTTTAAACTATTATACAACGAGAGATTACACAACACACTCATACACACATTTAATGATGATGGACACGAAAAAAGAGATTAGCGATTGATTTATTCGTATTTATAATATTACTATCTGGTGCCTGCGGCTTCGTCCAGGTTGAAAATGAAAAACATTATAACACCTGATAATAACGCTCGACATCTTTATCGCCGTCTTATCAGACGGTGGCTAACATTTATACGATGCATTATGGAAAACAACATTTTTGCAGGATAAAATGCGGATTTTAATGCGGTTTTCACTAATGGAAATATCGTTAAGGTATTTTATATAACTAGCTGCTGCTGGCGTTTTGCGCCAGCATAACTTTGTAAATTATATACTAAAACCTTCCTCGAGAACCACTCTATCCATTGGTGAATACAGCATGAAAATCGGTGCAGTAGTTTTTGAGTTTATCGCGAACAGACAGACAGACAGAAGCAGCGGAGGACTTTGTTTTATAATATCGCTGATAAAAACTAAAGGGCCGCAAATCAAAATTACACTTTCTAGCTAATCGCAAAAAATCAAATGTTTTTTTGTCTTTTTTTTCTTATTAGATATATATGAAACATTACACATCGTTAGAAGCGTATTTTTAAGTAGCATTAAATGTTTTAAGTACTTTTATAATAAACTGAATACTAGAAGAGATATAAGCATGTAAGTTACTTTTGAATATATAAAAAATGATCAAAATATACTAAATATGAAATAAAACAACCATAAGTTTTTTTGCAACATACAATATGAAGGATTGTGATTGTATTTTTGCAATAATTTTTTTTTTTGGATTTTTTTGTTTTGTGGCACTGCGAAGCTAAAATCTACTTGTGTGCCAAATTTCATCTAAATTCGATAAGCCGTTTTTGCTTGAAAGAGTAACAAACATCCATCATCACAAACTTTTGCATTTATAATATTAGTAGGATTTTATACCAAAGTTGTTATAATGAACCATAAATCATTTTAACGTTGATATGATATCCATCTTAAAAATATTCAACATACATATTTTATTTGTTTTATTATGATATAGTTTAAGGATCTGAATTCTGTTGAACTGGAAATATGTCGTTGTGATTTACTTAGATTGATTTGTTTACGAGTGGTGACGAAGTAAGCGATTCCCAAAGAAAAAAATTACCTTGTAAAGGTTATGTTATTGTTAGGTATGTTTAATGTTATATCGAGATTGGCCTTCACTTAATAATATGTTATTGATAATTATACGACAAAATTTAAATATGATGTATACATTGATTTTAAGGTGCACTATTTTTAAAGATAAAAAGTATCCTCTTTAATGCAAATCCTTTAAGCCATTTTTGTGTGAAAGAGTAACAATTATCCACATATCCATCCTCGTTAACTTTCGAATTTATAATATTAGTAGAATGAAACTTAGTTATTTGAACGTTACCTATGTTAATTAAAATCAAACAGTTTTTTAACATCCTCGTACACTTGTGAATTTATAATATTAATAGTCCCCTATGCACTGAAAAATAAAACCAGGCTGCTAAAACTCTCTCATAACAGCGAAATTAATTTTTAGTAACACTAAATTTAAACACAAAACATTTACACAAAATATTTTAATTTCTTGTGCCTTTATTATTAATATCTTCTTCGCATTTAAATTGACTGAATGTGGGCGTTAATATTGCAAAGAAACGTCTGCCTAATAATCACGAAGCCTAAGTTTATAAATACAAACAACGATTATCTTGAGTAAAGTTAACATAATTTTGTCTGTAAATTTGAAGGATTCTCCCGGACAATAATTTATAATTAAACTTTATTGTAGCTGCCGTAATCAAACACGTAATTATTGTTTTTGAGCAGAAGCTTGCTTAGTTACATTATAATGTGTTTTTAAAAACAAATGGTTAATAATTTGTTTGGTTTGATTCTTAATGTCAATTATGATATTCAAAGTTAGTTTTGATATAAATAGCTGGTGCCCGCGACTTTGTCCGCGTTGAAAAATGAAAAATATATTACTTCCGAGAAAATAGAGAAAAATAGAGAATTAAAACTATAATGACTAAACTAACTAAAATTAAACGATGTATGTACATACGAGTATGTGTTCAGTATTTGAAATTGAACTAGTTTTTTAAACTGAAGTTTAAAGTTATTTTATTAGCAATCGGGATTTTCGTGAAACCGTAAGTCACAGGCCTCTGCCGTTCACGAAAACTTTTAAAGTTTTAAGTAATGTATTGAAACGAAATTAATTTACCACTCACTTTTTCCTTTTGTGCTCAACAAACCGGATAACCCCATGATAACCTCATGATCTCGTTAAACAATTTTATTTTATTTCGTTCGGATGTAAAAATAAATTAATATTCATTATCATCTCAGTCGCAAGACGTCCAATGCTGGACGTAGGTCTATAACATTCCAAATGGACCGGTCATAAGCAGCTTGGAATCACTGTCGACCCGCGACCCTTATCAGTCCTCTGTCCACCTTGTTGGTGGACGTCCTACGCTGCGTTTGCTGCTCTGTGGCTTCCACTCAAGAACCTTTTGGCCCCAGCGGCCGTCGGCTCTCCGTACTTGTCGCCTGCCCACTTCCTGCCCACTGCCACTTCAACTTACAAATTCGCCAGGTTATGTCCGTAACTTTCGTTCGTCTACGGATTTTTCAATTCAATTCAATTCAATTATTTATTGCGAAACCATAATGTACAAAGATGTTATAAAAATAAAGACCAATGTTATGGACCCTGTTGGACATGCAACTTAGAGACTAGGAGAGAGGAACAGTTTTCTCATTCCATTGTAGACTTAAGTTTTCAATATTCATTTTACATCAAATCAAGTATTTATCAATAAGTTATTTAATATTAAGAAAGGGCAGATAGGCTCTCGGATAGCAACGGTTTAAACCATTACGTTACCCCTGAAAAGGTAAAATATCTATTAGCGTTCATGTTACCTTTTAATTAATCCCCAGAATGTTCAATTTTGTTTTCCCTACAAAATAAGGTGGTCTTTTGTTTGATTCCTTATACCTGCTTGCGTAATTGGCGAAGGTAATCACCTGTCACTAAGTGAACCTTAAGTACTTAAAAACCATGTCTACCAGGTTAGGTATTAGGTAAATTAGGCATTAAGTACCATTAGGGAAATGTGGCTTCTTTAGTCAATCACTCTGTGATAGATTTAAAATTTGATATTATATGTACTTAGACAAATCAAGTCATGGTCATAGTTAGTATTATTTATACTACCTATATAAATTGGCTAATTTTAATTTCATAAATTTTTTTTCATTTACCATTTCAATATTTCATTTAATCAAATATTGATTAAATGAAAATACTCAAAGGACGTTGTTCAAAACCAAGCCATTGTTTTTTTGCTTACACTTTGGAGTTGGTAATAAAAGTCTTTCATAATTTTAGTAATTTCTTGTGAATATCTCATTTTGTAAATGAAGAAAACAATGGAAAATTTAAAATACTTTTTTATACTTTCCAACTTTTTATACTTTCAATATTTTTTAATACTTTCAAACTTAAATGTCTATGAAACCCCATTACCAAATAACCCGATATTTTCCACTAAAACCATTTCATTTTATAATCACCTAATGGTGTAAGTTTTAATCTTGAAAAAAAAATAATAATAAAAAACTGATGGCCTGATCTTCAACTGACTGATCTCTGAATTTTTCGAAGAAAACATTTTTTTACTATAAAATAAGTTGCTTTTATTTTCAAATTGTTCTTTAACGTATTCTGCTTACGTATTAAGAAGATTGTGAGGTGCCGATACGCGGTGCGAGTAGGTATTTTCAAAAATGCTGTCTGTTTCACACCGCTCTGCCTCCCTCCTGGCGTGCGATAGAGAGAGTTGCAAGTCCTTTTCGTAATATGCTTTCGGGCGATAGCGTTTTTATCCCCCTAAACTTTTACGAATTAAGGCAATTTTGATATCATTGGATTCAGTACACCTTAATCTTAGTCTGTACGTTTTTCTTTTGTAGTAATTTAGTTTAATTTAATTAAAAAAAAAAGGCTAGAGGAAGTTTTTAAGTATAAAATATAGTTTTTTAGATTCTAATAACATATCGTAAGCAATATTTATTATCTAGTTTTTCATTCAACATTTCCAAAAATTATGAAAATTGGACTATATATTTACTGGGAGGGAACCGTTATCGCTTTTTGTATGAAAATTTACAAAAATTTACAGCTTGACAATCCTCTTAAGTACAACTCTCAATTAAAGATTACTTATTTTTACAACATAAAAGTAAATTTCACAGTTCAGCAAATAAAAGTGAAGAAAGACACAAGGTTGATATTTTCTAGCAAAATAACAATTTATTTTCTGCGTCGCATATCAACCGTGAGCCGAGACAGTCGGTGCTTCAGTAGAATGAATCAGAGCGTGAGAAAAATAAGTCTAGCTAGCTTCACGCTTGCTGAATCTATATAAAAATACATCGCTTACTCTAATGCTTTCCTTGAAAAGGAAACTACTATATTTGTCCATTTTAATGATTGTAGAGAAGATTTCACTTTTATTTATTTTTATACCGGATTGAATTGAGAGGTGAAACTTATGACACAGGTCAAGATTATTTCTCATGCGTTTGTACGCAAGAATTGTGTATATTTAAAAGCACTGATAAAAAAGTGTGAATATGTTCACGTTAACATAAAAATTGATATATTCTGCATTTCTATTTGTTTGAGTTCAAGAAATATTTATTGAACATATTAAGGCGGTTACTTCATTTCACTGTGGTGTCTAATTCTATAGAACTAGGTGCAAAAGTTCATGCCTCATTTAGAGTTCCTTAGGAATGCTATTGACTCCTTAAAATGCTGTATTCTTCTTTATTTTCAATAAAAATAAACAAAAATTGAGGTGTTTATATAGATTAGAACACAAAATCTCAATTCAGTAAACGGTCTACACGCACATGTTTACAAAATCGGCTTCAGTGTGTTGCCCGAATAATTCTTTCTATAGGTCTTATTTGGTCTAAGCTTATACCTGTGAAAAGTTTTATAACCATTCTGCTCGAGAAAGTGGCATTCGTATATATGCAAAATACTCTGAAATACGCGTTATATTGGAAAATCATTAACCAAATTTTTTGTATCCTGCTGTAAAAAGTGAACACGCTATACTGTAAATGACAAATACATTTCAGAATGTTGTTTAAAAGTCCTCAATTCTAAATGATTAAACTAGACTATAGCAATTATTTTATGAATACATTTTCCAAATTAAATGCAGTATAACTTTAATTTACAATTTTGTTTGGAAAAATTGTTAAATCTCAGTTGGCGAGCTCTCGCGTTAGGTTTCTAGCTTTTTTGGTCTTTTATGGTAAAATAATGTACATTAAAAAATAACAAATGAAATTTTTAATTAATATATTTTACAACTTAATTAAAAGTTTATTTCTTGAAATAATATACTACCTGTAATTGACACACCTTAACACAGTTTAGTTTTAATTTTTAAGTTTTAGTTCATGTCTTCGCGTTATTCTTACCTACATTATAAGTTAAAGTAAACAATGTACCGAATCATACGATATATTATCCCGATAGTGAACGAATCAATGTAACACTATAATTAGGTAATGTTTATCTTTTGAACTTTGGTATGTGGCCATATGCATCAGACCACGTTGTACTTGCTGATAAAGTTGTAATAGGTCGATGTTCTAAGGAGACTAGGGTTATTCCCAATTCGACTTGGGTTCAAGTTCAATTTTCATTTCAGTTCTAGTCTTGAGAATTGATATTTACAATTTCAATTCTCATTATCATAAACAAGCTATAATTAAAATTAAAAACAACCCCCGACTTTCTTTTGAGCTTAAACATTTGATATCTGCTGTGAGTTGCTGAGGAATTGGGTGTACCGCAAAAATATATTATTTCGATGGGTGTCATCTACCACCAAGTGGACCGACAGCCTGTCTGACAACTTTATCATACAAATAATTCTACATTATGAATTAATACATTTATTATCAGGAGTAGGTAAAGGACCTTAATAGGACTGCTTGAAAGGTCGTAAAGGACACTGTTTGAAGCATTAAAAAGGAAAAAATCCTATGGCATCATAGAGCTCCATTTAAAAGGTAAAAAATAACAAAAAAAAATTGTTAGTGGCGAATGTGCTAACTCTTAATTTATACATTACTATTTTTATAAGCAATCCTCATTTAGGAGTTTAGGGCGTATAAAGCGTTTTTAATTTAATATTTTACTGTTACAATGAAATAAAAAATGAATGTGAAATATTTTTAAATAGAAACTGTGTTTTAATTATTTTAAATATTAGTAAAAGAAAAATTGGTTCACTTTAACTTAACTCCTCTGATGTTTGCTTCCAAAGTACTTTAATGTAACCTTTGTGTTTGTTTGCACAGATAACCTTTTTTGCAATACTCTCTATAAATATTTGTAAACGTAGGTATATTAATGTAGTATCATTCGCAACATTGGAGTCGACGATGGACACGCAAGTCACTAAAGTTTCTCCTTATAAATTCAAGCTTGTTAAACACAATGTAGTCAAGTTCGCTTACATGCATTTGGCTGCACTATATGGACTTTATTTGTGTTTCACCTCAGCGAAATGGGCTACGATAATATGGGCACTATTTTTATTGGAAGCGGCCAAAATTGGAATTACCGCCGGAGCGCACAGACTCTGGTGTCACAAAGCTTACAAAGCTAATTTACCGCTGCAGATAATTCTTCTCATATTCAACAGTATAGCTTTCATGAACACAGCTACTTATTGGGTCAGAGATCACAGACTCCATCACAAATATACGGATACTGATGCCGATCCTCACAATTCAAATCGTGGTCTGTTCTTTTCGCAAATAGGTTGGTTATTTGTGAGAAAACATCCGGAAGTCTTGGAGAAAGGCAAAACTATATACATGGAGGACATTTACAAAGATCCGTTGCTGAGGTTTCAAAAGAAATATGCGATCATTGTTATTGGTCTGTGGGCATACGTGATTCCAACTGTTGTACCCATATATTTCTGGGACGAATCGTTGAGCAATTCTTGGCACATAGCAACAATGCTACGTCACGTTCTAACAATTAATCTCATTTTCTTGGTGAACAGCGTCGGCCACCGATGGGGATATCGCCCATTTGACAAGAGTATTAAAGCTGTTGAAAACCTTCCCGTTTCTCTATTGACGACTGGTGAATGTTTCCATAACTACCATCACGTATTTCCGTACGACTACAAAGCGTCCGAACTTGGTAATTCCAAATTTAATGCAGCAACTCTCTTCATCAACTTCTTCGCGAAGATTGGATGGGCTTATGACCTCAAAGTTATTCCTGACAATGTAATACTCGCTAGGTCACAGCGAACAGGCGACGGAAGAAATCTGTGGGGATGGGGTGACAAAGATCAAACTGAAGAAGAAATTAAAGACATTGCATACATTTATTGTAAGAGTTCGTAAAATTGTAATTTCAAAAGCCGAGGAAAAGGAATTTGTGTTTGCGGGTGGAAGTTTGTGTTCAGATATTTTTAAATCTTTTTTTGAACCCCATTTTTTTTATTAACTTTTCCTTCAATGAGGTATGAATACATCTCCTTCAAAGCAAAGCAAAAGACAAATTGAGTTTCAATAATATTTTCTAGCACCTAACACAGTAGTACCTATTGTACTGTGTAACAAGTACTGTTTCGGCAATAATGTAACATTTATTCCTTTTGGTTTTAATCAATATACCTATGTACTAATTTTTATGCATGGCAGTAGTAAGCGTTAAGTTTGAACAATACATTTACGATGTTTACACATGTATCAAGGACACGCAAGCATAGTAAATCGTTAATCAATAGTTTTAAGCATTATAAATGAGGACAAAAACACAAATAATTGTATAAAGTTGAGTTTACTAGTTTTAAGATTAATACATATTATAATTCTGAATTTTTTTGTTATATTTGACTTTACTCATTATAATAAATTATTACTATAAAAAAATAATAACTGAATATTTAAGTAATTCATTTCTATAAAGAAGGGATAAGTCATTTTGAATAATGCTAATTTTAAATAATTTGATTAGAAAAATAATAATAACCTGTTTATGCTGCTTAATATTGTATAAAGAGAGAGAAAGAAAAAGCGGACTTATCTCCTAGATATTTTTAAATAATTAATTGCAAAAATATTTGATACACACGACACTTTTGATGGTAATGTGCGGGATAACCTCAAGATTAAAAAAAAATCACCTCTAGAAACATACATTAACAGCTAGTAACATCGGCTATATTTTAAGCTGGTTTTACAGTGACTCTTACCGTCCGCGCGGGTGGTAAAGCGCGGCCCGTAAGCGCGCGGATGACCCGCTCGACGAGTTTAGAGTCGTTCGGTTTGCTGCCTCGTACAGTCGCTAGTCGTCAGCGCGGGCCACCCGCGCGACGCGTGTTGGTTAAACTATGTAACGATCCAAGAGACGCAAAGCTCGTGGCCCGCGACGCTTACTAACCGCGCTGGCGAAAGCGTCACTGTAAAACCAGCCTTATAAAGTTACGCGCACGAAGTCGCGTGCAACAGCTAGTAATTAATAAAAGTTCAATAAAACTTAATTCTAAATAAATTCAAAACCTAAATAGTAGGTTTAATTATTTTTACATAAACAAAATAATGTGGCATAATTAAAAGGTTGTTTTGCTTTCTTCGCTTTTATAAAGACCTTAATGAGATTTAAAAGCTGTGGAAAAATAAAAGGCATTCTAAAAGGCGTTACCGGAAAAACGCTGTCATTATAGGATGTTTACTTAAATAATTTTATTCAAAGCCCATATTTCATCTTTTTTAGTATTGAAACGGCTAAATTATTACTCTATCAGACACTAAACAAATAATAAAGTTATAATTCTAAAAGTTATTTCTAAGAGTTATTTTATAAAGTTATTTTATGGATACCAATTTAAAAAAATGTATATTTATTTGTATTCATATACTCGTATAGTTAATATAATTACAAATATAAACTCAAGGTTTTTTTTAAATTTTAAAATGTATATAAGTACTAGCTTCGTTTTCGTACGCTCGGGATTTAGGTTTCGGTATAACTTTTTGTTTGTAAACCGATTGGAATAAAACACTAAGCGCCTCTTTCACAAACGTCAAGTAGGCCAAACTGTCATTTAAAGTCCCCGGTAACCGGGGATAATGGAGCTGATATACCTTTGTTTGTACGGTAAACGTCCCAAACATTAAATAGAAAATAATAAAAAAAATCGGCTATCGAATGTTGCAGTAAACCGAGTGCATAATTCAATATAACAGAAAATGATTTCTAAAAGTAACTTATCAACACTTTACATGTAGTTTATGAAAGAGGCCCTAAATGTTACGGGAAGCTTGCTACAATAAATACATCAGCAAAAACAGTTTCTGAGATTTGCGTGTTAGAAACTGTTAGAGATTCTGTCAACTAGATTAGAGATTCTGACAAACAGAAAAAAATTTTTACAAAATTTTTTTTGACCAACGGTAATATAAGTACATACAACGAAAACAAATTGTTTTTGTTTTTTAAAAAATATTAATTTTATAGACACGATATGTTGCCAAATGCCATGCGAAATATCATGTTCACTATGCAAAGGCGAAAAGTTTCCTACCTGGGTCATATTTTTAGGCATGAGCAATACACCCTGCTTCAACTGGTGATTATGGGCAAAGTCGGAGGAAAAAGAAAGGTTGAGTGAAGGAAGAAGTTGTAGCTGAAGAACACACTGTCGTCACAGCGATAAATACGTATGTCAGATATTTTTTCAGGTGTTTTTCAGGGCACCAGATAATATATATTTTTTTCAAATAAAGAGTTTTTTATCTTCTATTCCAAGTAAAATCTCGAGGAAATTACATACTAGTTAAAATTGCCTTCTACAATTTAAATTATTACCTTGCTATATTCACCGGCAAACGCCCGCAAACTATTGGCACCATTAAACTTTTCGACCATTCAAGAGGATAGGTTACACGTAGATAGCAAGTTTGTTCACAGAACGTGTCCTGAATCAGGACTTTACGTTAAAAGTTTTTCATATAATGTGTCGGAGAGTATTCATTTCTTAGTTAAGTTGGGGGTGATGATAATAATTTTTGTTAGGACTTGTTAGGACAGACAAGTTACAACTTAAAAATACTGCACAGTTATCAGTAATATTTATTATAGTTAATCTGCGAATTGTGCACGTTTTTTGTTACGAATCTCAGATACGGTTTCACGGAAATCGCAGGCACTGCTAGTATTGTTTATAGTTTTATCGACTAAAAGGAAGATAAAACTAAGAAGTAGCAGCGAACGACAGTACCTACTCGGAATTCGGAGTTAGAATTTCGGATTTTCAGCTATTGAAAATTCCGTTTCCAAAGTGAGAGTTCAACCATTTGAACTATAGCTGACACAAGCGACTGAGTTCAGGTATACTGAAAGTATTATTTGCAAACAGCTGGTTATGAAATTCTCAGAAGGTTTCGAAAACTCTGTTACTACATAATACGAGTATGACATATTAATATAACTATTGGTGGCCCAGTGGTCGAAACTCGACCGTATTTCATTTAATTTTTACGTACCTACTATATTAATCTCTTTTCACTTTTATAACACACTTTGACCATAAACAAAAGAGGATACATATTACATACGTAGTTGTGTGTGCCAAACATGCAGCAGTGTGTGTAATCTTTATTTTAATTAATTTAATGTATTTCTAAGGCATATGATATAAAAAATATTTGCTTTCTTCAATCCTACTCGATATACACTTTTGTACCATGTTTGACCTCCGTCTCTGCTTAAAAAGAGATCTATATTAATACTAGCTAGTGTCCGCGACTTCGTCCCCAATGCAAATAAAAAATATAACACCTGAAAAAATATCTGATCCGTATCGCAGTGACGACGCGCTCAATTTTTTACATTTCTAGTTAGATGATCTTTCGGGAACATTTTTCCAGGATAAAAGTATCCTATATGTTAATTCAGATAATAAACTATATGTGTGCCTATTTTCATCCAAATCTGTAGAGCCCTTTTTGCGTGAAAGAGTAGCAAACATTCATCCATTCATCCATCCTCACAAACTTTCGCCTTTATAATATAAGTAGGGTATACAGGCCTTACGCTTGCGAAGGCTATGAGAAAGGCTGAAGTCATAGGCTGCGGACTATTAGAAAGGGTGGAGTGGAAACAGCTGATGGTCGATGCAACCAAGATGTTTCGGAGCGGGCACGACCACGAGCAATGAAAAAGACGACTCTCTGAGGATATAGATTAAGTATAATAAAATATTCTATTTAATGATCCCATTTATAATACTATTTGCTTCGCTAGGTGCACATAAAAATGTAATACATTAATTTATTGAACGCAAACAAAACTAAACAACTCCAGCACCAAAACTTCCCTCTAATTTTTGTCCAAATAATCAAGCCTTTGTACGGATTTTCCGCAATTTATTCCAATTTCGTGCAGCTTTGAAAATTCTCTATCCAGATTTTTCCACGTTCTCTGTAAACTGTGGAGAAACATTTTGTCGGACTTCTATTGTTCCTATCCTAATTGCATTTCAAACAACAATTGTAGTTGGAAATCTTTCTAAATTTGTGATTTTCGCAATATAATTTCAATGTTATATAGCTTGTGCCCGCGACTTCGTATGCGTTTTTGTTCGTTATAACAAAATCTAACAGGAACCTAACATTTTTCCAGGACAAAAAGTATGTTATATGTTAATCCAGGCTAAAACTATGTGCGAGTCAAATTTCATACAAACCCGATGACGATGAATTATTTTTATTTATTAAGTTTTTTCTTGATAAAGAGATGATAAAGATACCTTGTATCTTACATGATCGAAAATTAAATACAGCATGGGTATGTATTCTGTTATTCTTTGCAAATACATAAAAAACAACTGTAGAAAGACCAACAGTTTCGCTTTTCCAAAGAAAATTGGCTTAGAGAAGGCTTTGTTCAAAATGTCATTTTTAAACGATTCGTTGAGATTGTATAAACTCATCTAAATAATATATCTAAACTCATCACACGAAAATATTCGCGACGAATATACATTTTGCAATCGGACATGATATTTCAATTTAGCTCGTTAAAAATATGAAAGAAACATCGGAATGGGAATGGTCATATTTTTAAATATGAATAATAAAATACATCATAAAGAATATTATAAATGCGAGATTATTTGTTTGTTACACTTTCACGCTCTAATAACTCGATTGATAATAATCATTATAATTTGTTCGTATAAGATTATTATCAAAAACATTTTTATAAAATACGAAAGAAACATCGGAATGGGAATGGTCATATTTTTAAATATGAATAATCAAATAAATCATAAAGAATATTATAAAAGCGAGATTAGTTGTTTGTTACACTTTCACGCTCTAATAACTCGATTGATAATAATCATTATAATTTGTTCGTATTAGATTATTATCAAACACATTTTTATAAAATACAGAAAATTGTGAAGCGATTTTAACTTAAAATCATCCGACTAAAGCTCTTAGCAAGAAAGGAAGCAGACATCCTTTCGTAAACACTTTTGTGATGTCGATCTTTTTAAAATATGGAAATTTCACCACCCGAGAACTGAATTCAAAATCTCATATTCATGAATATCTTTTACACTGGAATTTTAAGGTACTCATAAGAGGGATAAACAAGGCAATAAAGCATTTTAACCGTTCAAATAAACTTCCGGTTTAAAATTTTTTTAAAACTAAATAAATAAGCTTTTAAAATACTTAGTTTTTTTGAAGATCCCATTCGTCGAAAGGTTGAGGTGTATGCTTAAGCTCTGTGTCCCGAGTTCGATTCCAAGCAGAGCCAACTTTTAATATTGAAATGGTATATTGAAAATCGTAAACGAGTCGTCTATCTGTACATTAAATAATAAAATTAATATAATGTTATTGAAGACAAGAAAAAAAGGTTTTATAATTTTTGTCTTTTTGTCTGTTTGCTGTGCGTTTGTGCACGATAATCTCAGAAATAGCTTAACCGATTTGAATGCGCTTTTCACTGATGTAATGGTGATTACCTAGATAACATTTTAGAAAAATGTTAGATTCCTGTTGGATTTTGAAATAAAGAAATACAGCGTGTACGAAATTTCGGGCACAGCTCTACTCAGTGACTCACAGACATCTAGTTAGTATTAAGTCAGACAACTTAGTAAACAAACTTTATGAAATCACATTATATGCATGACTTTGTATTCCATTAGTCTCTTTGTATATAAGTACTCCGTCCGTATATTATGTATTTTAATAAAGGTAAATGCACACTTCATCCTTGGCTAGGTACTAGCTTCGCAGAAGTTTGAAGCAAAACAATGACGTCGCACAATTAAACTTTACGTCGGGCCGGACAAGCCCCAGGAAAATAGAAAGGGCTGTTTGTCCCAAACGGAATAATGTATATACAAATTTCAGATGAGATTTGTTCCCTGGATTTATCTAATACCACGGCCTTGTAAACGTATTGGAATGGGTATCGTAATGTAAGCGTATGTTTTGGGATTTTTTGTACCGCAGTTCTTTGAGTCGCGAGAGGGTTAGGGACTGTATATATAGGTGCGTATCGGAACCGGGATTGATATATATGTTTCCTCTGAATAGTATAAAACATAGTATGTTAATTTGCCTGTTACTTAGTTCTTTTTAAGAAAAAATTTGATACAGTATTACTTAGAGAATTTAAATTTACTTAGAGAATATATGGTTATCATCAGTTTATCCTTTAAATAAAAAGGACGAACTACAATAAACTACATAATAACGACATAAGATAAATATATAAGTAGAAATATCAATTTGCAGACTATCAAACGGATTGCAGTGGCCTTACAATCTGTTGTAGACTCAACAAATAAATAAATAAATAGTTCCTGAGAGAGGGATAATGCAAACATAATGCACGCAGCGTATTCTACAAATATGTTCTAAGTCTTAATTTGGTAGGCAAGATATTTTAAGCAGAATATATCGCCGGTCAGCTAGTTAATATCTATTTCATAAAAATATTCACAATTTAAGGAGTATATGTTAATCTAATCACTACATATTATAAATCTAAGTCCTCTGCCGCATCTGTCTGTCTGTCTGTTCGCGATAAACTCAAAAACTACTGCACTGATTTTCATGCTGTTTTCACCAATGGATAGAGTGGTTCACGAGGAAGGTTTTAGTATATAATTTACCGAGGGCGAAGTCGCGGGCAGCAGCTAGTTATTAATAAAACTATTTAAAAAAAAGAATTATTACTGTTTTTTATTATTTTCTTTTATGTACATATAGGACAGACAATCCACTTGAGGTGACAATCCACTTGAGGTAGGTGACTACAGTCGCCTATAATACAACTAAAGTCATAAGTGCCGCAAGTATGTTGCCGACCTTAGTAGCATTAAGGAAAAGATGAATGAAGATGCATCTGGCATCTTCATTAGGTACTTTTAACTTTAACATTTCATTTTAATTAAGTTTTAAACAATTGTAAGTAAATGTACCGTGAACGGCTTGGATGGTTGATATAGAGCCGATAGTTCTTGTTTGCTTTGCTGAACTCACGAGAAGCGATCGGCCACTAAGTCTGTGTAACAAGATGTATGAAAGAAAACCACTAAATTGTAGGTAGATGTACCGTGAACGGCTTAGAACGTTTGGTCTAGCCGATAGTTCCTGTTTGCCTTGCTGAACTCCCCTAGAAGCGATCAGCCACTAAGTCTCTGTGGGATACACAGTTCAGCCGGCATTTAACAGCTATAATTTGCTACGAACAGCCCGAGATAAAATCAACAGCCCGCGAAGCGCAGCGCCCACGGTTCAACATAAAACTTTAATGAGTTTTCCCTCTTCTTGTTATCTTAAGCCACATTCTGTAAAGTTTCTCGTTGTTCTGTTTATTGAACTCTGCACTTACTCTACAACTTAATATGAAAAACTGTTTGATTTTAATTAACAATGTTATGGAAAGTTTAAATAACTAAGCGCCTCTTTCACCAACGTCAAGTAGGCTAAACCGTCACTTAGAGTCACCTGTCACCGGAAAAAATTTAGCTGATATACCTTTGTTTGTACGGTAAACGTCCCAAACATTAAATAGGAAATAATAAAAAAAATCGCCTATCGAACGATGCAGTAAACCGAGTGCATATTTCAATAAAACAGAAAATAATTTCTAAAAGTAACTAATCAACACTTTACTTGTAGTTGGTGAAAGAGGCGCTAAGTCTCATTCCTACTAATATTATAAAGTTTGTGAGGATGACGTTGTTACTCGTAAGTTACACTTTCACGCAAAAACGGCTTAACGGGTTTGGATGAAATTTAGCACACCGATAGTTTATTACCTCGATTAAAATTAACAATACCTACTTTTTATCTTGGAAGAAGTTTAGTTATGATATAGTTTTAATTCAAATAAGATCGCTCTTCATATGGAATTGGTACAGTTATATCTGACTCTAAGTGTGTCTGGAATAGCTTCGGGTACCTACTGTATTGGGTTTTAATAATTAATTCACTAACAATACTCCAGCTGCTTTGTATTCGTAATAGTTTCTCAATTTCGTATAAACTAAGACATTGATAAGTAAAACATAAGAGTTGTATGCATTGTGTGTTAAGTCTCTGATTATTATATTCCAAAAAAAATATCTTATGACACTTGTTATTACGGCCAGAATTGTTGCTCAATTGACTGCGAAGATAACACTGTGTGTCACTACTTTCCAAATCCAGTCCAGAACCAACTTTGGAAAAATTCTTATCCAAAGTTGACCCTGTTGGGAAGCGAACCTAGGGCCCCTGAGACATAATCGCTCATTCAACGTGCTCGTCAAAACGTTAATTATAGACGAAAATCAGAGGTATTAAAATATAATGGCCAATTAACATCATAAAGGGTTCAACTTCTTTCATGATTAGCGTATGTAAACGTACTTTTTCAAAGTTGCCCTTTGACCTACGTCAAGATGTAATGCATTTCACCCCACTTCTGTGATGTGACCCCACAGTACAGGAAAAACTTTGCGGCTTAAATATTTTATTTGGGTTCACAAGATGGAGATTTCTAATTTATTTTATATCTACTAACAATTATGTAAAATAAAATTTTAAAACTTTGTCTGTGTACGAGGTATTTTATATTAAAAAGTCCATCGAAATAGAGCATTTGTTTACAGTAGGTCATTAAATTTGATTTCTCCGATAAAGCTTTTGTTGATCAAATTATATGTTTGTTTGAATTTGTACCGTATACTAAGCGTGCTAAAGTTTAATTTAAATTTTTGTTACGAAACAAATTGCCACATGAAACGCTGAAATTTACTGGATCGTAACAGTAGGATAAATTTTTTGATGTTGACAGACGATATGAAATTAAAACGAATTCCGCGTGTTATTGCCATCACGCCCGTCAAGTTATTATTACAAAGTTATTAGGTATTATTTATATTAACATAAAAAATTAACGAAAACAAAGTTATATTAAATATACTTAATACTAATTTTATGTTAAATAAATTAATGGACATTTTTTGATCGTTGCATTATTCACTAGCGAATGTGAATAATGTATGAGTTGATCGAAAACGTTTAAAGAAATTAAGCTAATTCTCTTTAATATGGTGTTTTGATATGCAATAAAAAGAGATGTAAACAAAAATATGAATCCATAATATATTTTTTGTATATTATGTATCTCCCACAATTGCACCTGCGTGAAATCAGAGGGGGAGGGGGGGGGGGGGGCGTCAGTGTCATAACAATTTGTTATGAGTCCTACAATTCATATGTAGGAGTTTGGCTGGTTTCGCAATCACATTTAATTAAAGCTCGTTACTTCAACTTCCTGGACTGTATTTCAATTTATTAATGTTTGTTTGTTTTAAGAGTTGTACTGTAATTAACAGTTTGCTACATTCATTTAATATATTCATAAATGCATCCATTCCTTTTAATTTAATTAATATATAGTAATATTATATATACTGGTAGTACCCAATATACTAGTAATTTAAAGTTAAAAAAGAATAAAATGTATAGGTAGGTAATTAATTATACTAAACGTATGGCTGTTTACTCACACCACGACATTTTTTTCACTTTTAGCATTTTTATACCCGTCATGAAATTAACGAGCTTTTTGGATGAGTGGGTTAGGTTGCTTGCCTTAAAGCTCCGTTCCAAATTCTCCGGTTTCAATTCCCGGCAGGGTGAACTGTGTAAATGTAATTTTCAAAGTCTGGTCTGGAAAATAGTAGCAGAGCATAACGCATCGCAGACATTTGGCGGCAATACCCACCCCCTTACAGAAGACCACTGTGAAATAACAGCACATATGCTGCTGTGTTTCACTGAGTGAGTAAGGGATGCCAGAGCTCATTATCCCTATCCCATCCCAATTCCTTATCCTTTATCCTAACTGTAACTGGCAACGCACTTGCAGCACCTATGGCGTTGCTTGTATATTCGATGGTAGCCACCTACCATCAACTGGACCGTCAGCCTGTCTTCTGATCTTAAAATAAAATAACTGCATTTGTATAACATTAGAATGGAAAATATAAATTAAGAAAAATAAACACTAATAAATTATAAATGTAAGAGAAATTGCGCCGAGGTCGAACGGCACCCAGCATGGTGGCTGCATTACCTTTCTGGATCGCTACACTTAATCTCAGAGCGAGGTATTGTCAAGTCCTGTAGTTATAACAGATACATGTAGATATATTGAAAGAAGTATAATTGGTTATTTGTTGTTGATGACTGGACTATTTAAATAAAAAAAAGATAAAGGAATGCATTGAGATTTAGTATATTTATGTTACCATGAAGACGTTGCACTTACAGCGCACTTGCAGCGCCTATGGGCACTGCTTGTGTAATAGGCGACGGTAGCCACCGACCATCAAGTGGACCGTCAGCCTGTCTGTCGTCGACCTTATCATAAAAACAAAAATAGTGTCACCCTGGGAGTGCCGACAGAAGTGAAAACTTGTACGATTACGTATTTATTTTTTGAATCGTCAGGAAATATTTTACAGGAACTAATTTCGATTCAATTAGTTTTCGCAAGGATGTTTTATATTCTAGTTTCAGTGGTATTATGTAGACAATATATATATATATTGCCAACAGAGGTATCGGTTACGTTACGGTTACACGGCTACACGGTTACGGTAACGAGTTCAATAGTTTTTTCCCATCTCAAAAACAAAACAAAAATGCCCATAGTGCCTGAAGAAGTTCTCGCTTTAAAAACATGTTTATAGTATATATGCCGAACTTTTTCTTCTAATGTTTTTCTCAGCAATTTAACCGCATTTTTCATGGGCGTGAGTTCAGCGAGCTCTGCTCTGCACACGTGAATACTATAAAGCCTTGCCCACGGAATATTAACGAGGTACTTACTGTTACCGGTCACAATCCAGTGTAAAATGAAACTTTTCAATTCACAAGTCAAATATTATACGGAAACTGCTAACCGTATGGACGTAGTCGTTACTCACGTTTGATTTAAGGTGTACATGTTAATTTTATTAGTTTTACAAGACATTTATGATATCTTTCACATTAAATTTGTACTGAGACGACGTAGTACAAAAGTGTACTGTGGAACCTTTCTGGCTTAAAACCGAGGATATCGACATTACAAGAAAATTTCAAATTGATAAAGTGCCTTCAATTCAACAATATCTAACTTTTGAAACTCTGGTATTTTCATGTAGACTGTTGTGTTTTGGTACACATGTTGGGAATGACATAACTCCTACTCCCCTGTCCCTTAAATTACTAGAAACTTGTCCCTTCAGTCTCTCAATGGCTCACTATTTTGAGCCAATTTTGTTTTTGTTTAAGGTAAAAAAAATATACTGTTACATGTAAAGAAACTGCTTATTTCGTCTAGTCCTATGCGTAGTAATTTATATTTTACACTTGCCAAGACAATTTAAACAGCAATATACAAAGTACTCACATTAAATATGAATTTGTTTCCAACAGAATGGCTTCTACTATACCACTGAAAGCGTTAAGCTCAGAGCTTCAAACGTTTACACTTAATTCCTGTCTTCGTTCCACGGTATAGTCTGTTTAAAGCTGTGCCTTGGTGAAACGGTTCATATTATTTATTTGTGCAAAAAGTGCTTTGAATATTTTCAAGAATAGTGAAAATTATGAATCAACGTTCATTTAATGTATTTTTCAAATTTTAATATATAAATATGGCATGGAAAAATCGTGGGCGTGAAAGATAACAAATGTTGAAGTTTTGCTTCAAATGATAAAGAGAATGGAGATGCTATAGGAACGATAAAGTAGAGGAAGCTGCAATATTTTGGTCTCGTAATGAGGTGAAAAAGATACCATATTCTTCAATTAGTGATGCAAAGGATAATACAAAGAAAACGTTGCACAGGCAAGAGAAAGACATCCTGGTTGAAGAATATAAGATAAATTCTTAAAGCACTATAAGAAAAAAGATGGGTTCGATTCCAAGGGTAAGTCCCCCAAAGAAATTATTTGATTAGTTCATTTGTTTTGCCGCAAACATACTCCTTGAAACTTTATATCAAAAGTGCTGTATGAATGTTGATTTTATCAGCATAGGGATAATGGGATAGAGTATAATTATTAATAAGGGAATTTCTTACTAATTGTTTATTCAATTTACATAGAATTTAGAACGCAACATACTTTAAGACTCGCACTTCATAACTTGATGATTACGAAAACGTATTACTTATTCAATCTTATTTGCTATGAACATTTATAATTATGAATAAAAGCAGTGCAGGTAAGCTTTACCATGCTCCACTCGTTTTCTTATTATACATTCTTAACAGCCTGTTATAATATTTTCCAGTTGGAAACACACACTCTGTATAACGCCGGCTTACGCAATAGTAAATACAGAAACGAGATTAGTATGGCCACTCATAACCGTGAAAGTCATTGGGGGTGTTTTCCGAATGTGCGCATAAAAGTTAATGTTAAGATTGCTAAGTAGTGAACCCGCAAACTGGTCCAGCTAACGACTGCGTTTGTGCCGCATGGGAGATATTGTCGAGTGTATAGTTCGAGCGAAAAACACTACGTCACTCACCTACATACGTGAAACAGACGTAAATTTGTGTGTATGTGCAAAGTATAGCGTACCAATGCGCACAAAGCATGTACTTAGCAGTGACGAGACGAGACGTCGAGAACTTGAAAGGATGATCCTGATGCTACAACCGACGATACACAGCGAACGGCTTTAAACATGTAACGTCTTTCTGCCTTTCAAAAACTCTTTCAACCTTTGTTGTAGATTCAACTTCAGCTGCTTTTGTTCTTCGCTCGTGATTATTATAGTCTAAGATGCGAAGAGAGTTCGTCCTTCACCCATCTGTTTACCAGACGAAAAGTAATTTTTAACAAAAGTGTAAGAATAAAACTATTAAAATATGCACATGGACATGTGCATATAAAAGCGTACCGTGCAGTGTGAAAAGGAGGACACAGCACAGAAGCTATTTTTTTTAAATTAAATATATACATGAGCAATATCAGCATATTTTATTTAATAAGCAACACAATCGCGATTTATTAGAAAACAATTGATAAAACATACTTTTCGTCTGGTAAATAGATGGGTTAAGGTCTCTTCGGATCTTGTACTATGTTTTAATAAATTCAAAGAACGGGCGTAAAAGTGCATGTAGGTACTGTAGTTTGTAAGAAAGAGGGCTTTTGTTTCGCACACGGAATGGATACTCTAACGAGTGTCACTGTCACAAAGGCTGTGAAGGTCGGCTGCTAGTAAAAGCGGTGTGACACTAAATTATGAAAGTTTTACCTGCATCTCGCGGCTACAAAGTAAAACCGTTCGCCACTAAATAAACGACCCTCAACGAGCGTTGCAGTCAGTTCCAACTGCTATTTTCAATTTCAAATTTGCTCTCCAACGACAATAGAATTGCGCATTTTATGTGAAAACTTTTTGTCGTCCCGTTTATTCATGGTTTTCAAATTTAAATCAACCACATTTAATTCGCTTGAAGTGTATCTAATGGTAAATGTACCTTCTTATATTAAATAGCCCGGCAAACTTCGTACCGCATTAAAAAGGCGTTCCATATAAAATGCACGAAAAAAATTAATATTTCTTCATTTTTTTTGGGAGTATTTCTGTTGTTTTAATAATTATTCTGCTATTCAGGGATGAGACAAATTCAACAAATCAAAGATCATAAAAAATTATATAGTTCTCCTAAAAATATATATAAATATACGAAATATAATGAGGAGAGGAGAGAAGAGTTATTTCTTGAGTTGTGAATAGGCGTCGTGATATTGCTGCAGCATTTAGACACAGCATAACGGAGCAATATTATGTCGCTCTATTACTAACTGCTTCAAGGATTTGCGAGAATTAACAATATCCATCCACGACAAGTTAATATATCCACGATAAGATCTCACAGAGTTATGAGGGCTTCTTATAATTAATTACG
Organism: Synanthedon formicaeformis; assembly: GCA_945859745.1. Taxonomy (NCBI): domain Eukaryota; kingdom Metazoa; phylum Arthropoda; class Insecta; order Lepidoptera; family Sesiidae; genus Synanthedon; species Synanthedon formicaeformis. The sequence goes on along the minus strand of OX243959.1, from coordinate 6,474,545 downwards.
TCAAATATAGGGTAAATCAATTCTAATCTTTCAGACTCCGATATCGAAGTCGAGGGCGGGTCGTTAGTACCTATGATATAAACAAGTTTTAAAGTTATTATAAGCATTGTCGTTGGAAGTGCGTCTGCGGAGCACGTCACCGTGTCTTGTGGCAATTTCGCTCGTACGTGATCTCTAATCACCCTCTTTAAGGCATGACGCACGTTCATTCTAGGGGAAAACGTTTATTTTAATTCCACACAAATGCGCGGCTAATTTCTACGGATGTGTGTTGTTTAACTCGAACAGATTATTGTTGCCGACATAAGATTACAATGTCTTTTGTTGATATAACCAAACTGGAGAAAAACGTATAGACGTGACTTCGGAGTCATCGTGTTATGAAACAGACTTTAAAGAGCTTTAACTAATTCAGAACCTTTTAAGTTACATGTTTCACTTACCAAACTAGAAATGCTATTATGCAAAACTATTTTTAAAAAATTGTGCAGCCTTCGAAGTTGTCTCGGTCGTAAGAGATTGTTCTGATAATAATTCATAGCTACAATAGTTAAATAGTTATTTCTTAACTGCTATAGCAGCAGTTATGACCATCTGTTGAAGTAAAGAAGACGTCTGGCTGGTGAAAGTAACCACCTCCTTACAGAAGACCACCATTAAATAACAGCAAGTGTGTGTTTCTTTGAGTGCGTAGGGAAGCCGGAGCCCATTTTCTCTATCATCTAAGGTCATCCTATTTTCATCCTATTAAGGTCTGTATTTGCACGCATCTGCAGCTCCGAGCATTTCATATATGCTAAGAGGCAATGGTATCAAGCAATCAGCAATAATATCAATCAGCAGGCAGGATGATAAAAATTAAAAAAAAAAAAAACTAGCTGCTAAAGTTTTATCTTATTCTCATATCTTCAAGTAAACTGTGTCCAAATTTTCAACTTTTCATAGAAATGCTGCACACTGTCTTCTTTGATTGTCTAACTGCTATCTGGAATGAATTTCTGGCAGATAAAATGATTATTTCGTCACATTTATTTAATATAATTTCACAAGTTAATATTCGTACATAGTAACAGTAATGCCGGAAACGTGATCTTAGGTACTATGGCTGAAAGATACGATCCTATATTAACTGTGTGTGCCGAGTAGAATACCTTATGAATTTTTGTTGGAAATTTCTATACTCGAACGTCAAAAGTAAAAATTGACGCGAAAATAAATGTATTTCGGTAACGTAAACAAGTATGATGCACGTCGGAGATGGATTATTTGTATTCGAAGTACGTTCATTGGCGTACGTGACCCGTTTGTTGATACTGCTACTAAGTAAACTGTGTTATATAATTTCAATTACGAAATTCGGTTGTAACAATGCTCGCGTATGAATCGCGAAATTCCTTAAACTTGGAATGCGTGCCTACTACGAGGAATCGGGAATGTTTGCCGGTAATGGAAAGAATTTGAGCGTAGCGATAATTTGCATGGACGTAGCATAACTCGTAAGTCGTAATGGAATGCATTAATGCCGAGTGCTGAGTACAGTAGCTATGGCAGTCGAGAGCACTTTGTGAAAACTCGTTTCGTGCAAAAAGCGTGAAGTAGACACGGACATTTGCTCAGGCTCAGCCACCCCCTCAAGTGCCACTACAAGATAACATGTCTGCTGTTCAGCAAATATTTCGACGCTACTCAATACCTTTTCACACATTATTCGAGCATGTTAACGCGATTCACTTCTTTTAAAACTTTCGAAAATTTAATATACATATTTAATTAACATCATCATTTTAAGGTCATTTTAACATAACCTTTTTTAGATTTTTCTTTTCTAAACTGCATTATATTTTATAGTTTACTAGCAGATGTCCACGACATCGACTGCGTTAAAAAAAGCAATATTATGGCGCCTGACATGTTTATTGCTATTACACTTTTGTCAGGCGTTAGTTTTCTTAATTTTAGATGATCCCTCGGGAACAGCACTTTTTTCCTAGATAATGGTACCCTATGTCCTTTCTGGTATCACTGACAACGTGTATGAAAAATTTCATGATGATAGGTTGAGTGGTTAAGGCGTGAAAAGGTAACAGACACACACAAAGACAGAGTTACTTTCCCATCTATAATACTCGCTGGTGCCCGCGACTTCGTCCGCGTTTTATGTCTTATATAGCCTGTCATTCTGATGTCTTCTCTGGTTGTAACAATGTTCGCGTATGAAAAGGTACCCTATGCCCTTTTTTGGTGTCCCAGACAAAGTGTATGAAAAATTTCATGGTGATCGGTTCAGTAGTTTTTGCTTGAAATAGTAATAAACATCGATACATCCATACAAACTTTCGCATTTATAATATTAGTTAGTATGGAAGTATGGATATAGGTATGATTATTTATATGATTTTCTTTAATTTTTATCCCAAAAATAGACATACTAACAACAGGTCTGAAACATACTCGTACAAGCGTGAGATTAATAATAAGTGAGCAGATAGAGTACCTACTGTATATATTAAATCTTTGTATATATTTATCTTATCGTAAATGATTGATCACCTACGAAACATCCCACCAACTTTCATTTATATACTCGTATTACATATGATACAAAAATACATTCATAAGAGAGAGATAATTCATAAAAGTGATAATTTTTTCTTTTTCCTTACCTACTTTACCCAAAACGTGGACAGACGACCTTAGGGGTCGACTCTGGATCCATGCTGCTTCTGACTGGTCCTATGGGAAAATTCTGGGGCCACTACGTCCAGCAGTGCACGTACTACAGCTGAGATGATGATAATGAGGGTTATCTTATCATATATACTCTTTACCAAATCAACCACCAATAGTAGTCACCTACCATTCCTTACGCACTATGGTATCCCTTACGCATGCTCTGTAATGTTAGAAGTACACGTGCTTACTATTTAGTGTGCCCTTCCTGATTAATATTTTGTGTTTATTTAATCATACCTATTCGTAAATTGCGTTTTAGGAGTTAATGTATGCGTACCTCTTTGTGCTCAATCTTCCCTTTAATCATACATTTTAGTTATCATAACATTTGGAGAACATGAACGCTGTTTATCGACCGCATCTATTATTGCAACAAAATATTGTTCCAGAAACGTTATGTGAAATGGTTTGTAGTCTTACTTTGAGTACTTTGAGCTTACTTTGAGCAAGCAAAGTCTATGATTTTGAGAGTTGAAAATACATTAAACTTACGTAATACAACTTTCGGATAGATACTTCGATCATAAAAAAAAAGACGTTTAGTTCCTAAGATAGTTATTCGGTACCTCCTACCTAATGCCTCCAATTTTCCCATACTTTCCCATTAAAATAAAATTACTTATTTAAGCCTAGAAATGTATATTATATATACTTACTTTTTTAAACGAAATGTGTATGCAATTAGATTGCGGTGATCCTTAAAGGTATCTCTTCAAAATCACAGCAGACAGAGAGTGAACACGGACATCCATCACCCTTGAGCCCTCTCAGAGTGGTTTAGATTGAGGGAAGGCCGTTTAAGTAAGCAGACGCGGTTTTTTAAACGTAAGAATATCTTTTAGACACTCGTATTTACCTACCTATGAACGTTTGTACATGTATATTTTCTTGTAGAATATCACATAAAAAACTAATTAAATATATAATATCTTATATTAACAATAAATATAAGATATTATATTCTACAGTTTTTTTTTTGTATTGGAATTTTTAGTTTTTTGAAGTTGTCGAATTTAGGTATATATATTTTAAAGGTAACTTTAATTGATGTTAAATAATGTGCTTTTACAAAATTACTATTATTACATAATATAGACGAAACCCTAATTAAGTAATATTAAAATAATTCAATCCTACTAATATTACAAATACGAAATTTGTGAGGATATAATAGATGTTTTTATTTTTACTTATAGATAAATGACCAGATTTAAAATTGCAAGGTTTTTCTCCCCCATTCCTACTAAGCATCCCCTCTAAGTAGCCGATTAATACTTTGGCACGAAACTATATTAATAAGCTTAAAATTAAAAACAAATGACGTAGTTGTCACAAATAAATATTACTTTGACACGAAATGTGTTTTTAACAGTAATTAGGCAGTAATTTTTTTTTTCTCAGAAAATAGATTTTATTTTTATAAATCCTCCCCATTTATTTATTTTTAAATACAGTCTATTATTGACTGTATTTTTATCTAAATTTTTTATTTTACTCTAAGAACTCATATTAGGCCACGAAATTATCGCTTTTCTGCTAAGTCTTCGCCTTAAGAATGGGTATAAAGCAAACAAAATTTGTAATTTCACCCGCGTGGCCCCTTGGACATGACAGTGACACAAAATACGCACAACATGCGACGGAAGATAGTGCATCTCGCTGAATAAAAATGTTGTAAGTGCCAAAAGTATTAAATATTAATTATTCGTAAACTACAATGTCAAATAAAAAAATTTGTTACATACAGCCTTAGATAATATGTGAAGTGAAATTACTGATACACTTTTAGCTTTGTAATGTGTGTCATTTTGAAAATAAAACTAAAATCGATGGAAATGAGAGCTCACTTGGTGATTTTTTTTCTATCGAGAAAATTTCATTATATTATGTTTTCTGTTACAGACGTCACTTTCATTTATAATATATTTATCTATTTAAAAAATTAATTAAATTAGACTTTGTTTACTAGATAAAATTCAAATCTAGGATCGGCTATTTCTCTTTATGCCCGCTCTTAAATCACCCTTAAATACAACCACGTGATGATTTGAGTTTCCCTCGGGGCGACATGATGCTGCCATCCGCCCGTCCGCTGTCACCGGCTGTCTCCTATGTCCTCGTCTCGCGTCCGCATCCCAACGGGCCTGAATCCAATTTACCAACTTGTACACGTTATTGTGTCTGTCGACGCTTGGAAGCTCCCATAAGAAAAGTTTGCCTGTGCTGTGCCCTTAATAAGACTTAAGCTTGACTTTGACATTGATTGTAATCAGCTTTAAAGAAAGCTAATTAAATGTCGTACATAGTTGACGAGCGAACTTTATTTATAACTAGCTGTTGCACGCGACATCGTCAGCGTAACTTTATAAAAGCCAGATATGTTGCCACTACTTTTATACAACCTATGTTACTCGCTGATGATATAGCATTCTATAGTTTTTTTAATAACATGGTATCCGAAATAACATCCAATCGACCAAAGCGCGTTTCTTGAATAGGGCCTATTGTTTCAATTAACTTAACTTTTTTTTGTAATAGCCGATTGGAATGAAACCAACACTAAATATTACAGAAACTTTGTATATATACATCAGCGTTTCTGAGATTAGCGGTGCACAAACGCACAGGCAAACAGAAAAAAAAACTATTTTTTCACCTAGTTAACATAACTAGTATACAAATATATTTTTTTATATTTAATGTACAAACATGGCTCGTCACGATTTTATCATATGCATTTATGATTGGGCTTCATAAGGACGTAAGTGGCTACAGAAGCTCCTGAGGATTTACCTATTTAAGTAGAGGATAATTACATTAAATGCCCAAAGTTTTAAAATGATCAATTAAAAAATCAACTAGGGGACGACAAATGAATGCATGATTGTAAAAACCCACCTCAGACCAAATACAAAATTTTAAGAAAATCAATAAAAACTGTCTGGTGTAAAAAAATTAACTGTATGATTTTTTTTTTTTTACTATTTATGTTAAGAAATATTAAAAATATGGTATATTGGAAATTTCGTATAGAAATAATTAATAGCTTTTTTTATATTGATTTTTAAAGTTTTAGGATGAGGTGGTTTTTACAGTCATCTTGTACAAGGTGTGTCCTTACAATCATGCATTCAAATACAGAAGACATAATATACGAAGATTGATGTTATGTTGATTTGTTGTTACATCCAATCTTACTACTCGTAGTGTAATTTTCAGTTAATATATTATGCTCAACAAACCTGATTTATGTATTCGCATATATGGAGAAACTGAAATGTGGAATTTCGAATTATCATTTCATTATCATCATTTAACATCGCACTCGCAGCGGTAATATGAATTTTTATGAATTCGAAATAATCATATTTTAATTGGATTACTGTAGATATATGTATAAATGGCGTGTTGAAAGTTTAATAAATTTATGAGTCAGATTATCAAAGACCTTTTTGTATCCGTAATGATAGCAATGTCTCCAATGGTTAAAGTCAATGCGAAAATCTCATAGTTCTTCGAATATTATAATAATGGAAAACAACGTCTTATGTTCATTTATCGCCATTCATCGATTGATTTAAAGTGAGAAGGTTCAAAGAAGGTCACAAATCAAAACTTTGTCGGGTCCTTTGGTCGGGTGGTAAAGGTTTAACGCTCTGTCTCAGGAATTCCAGGTTATATTTCAAGACGTGAGTGGATGAAGGTGTTATGTCGCATTTTTGGCTTTTTTCGGTTTTTTGCGTTGATGAAGCTAATATGTCCATATGAATGATTACAGACCTTAAGATCGTCGATTTAAGACATTTTTGGAAAATAAAAAGTTGAAAAAGGTGTTATGTACAGTTAATTTTAAATAGCAGAGTGCAGAAAAGTTTACTTTTGTTAATGGAAGAGGGAGATGTGTTTACTTTTTTTTTTAAATATTAAATAATAGAAGTGTTTAATTGCTATCATACTATTAATATTTTAGGTTGTTTACACAACTTTGCATCATAATTTAGTACAAAAACCAGTTCCGTGGCGACTTATCTCAAAAATTAAAAGTAAAACTTTAACCTCGATTTATTCAAAATTGGAATTATGCGACATACCACCTTCATCCACTCACGTCTTCATTTATTTCTTCTTTCTAATTTCTTCCAAGGCCAACTTTGGAAACGAACTTTCCGTAGTTGGCTTTGGTCCGAATCTGGCAAGTAGTGACAGGGCACACTGCGTTTCGAAGTCATTTGGGCAACAGATCTGAACACCCCCTTACAGACGATCACTGTGAAGTATCAAAAGGTGTGCTCTTGTGTTTCAGCGAGTGAGTTTCTCTATGCCTTCCTAATCCCTATTCTTAATCTTAATATCCTCGGCAGCGCATTTGCAGCACCTGTAGCGTAGCTTGTGTTATAGACAACAGTAGCCACCTACCATTAAGTAGACCGTCAGCCTGTCTGTCGAGTTTAACATTAAAAAAATGCTGTGAAATTATCACACTTAAAAACAATATTTCAATTAAAAAGTACACGATTTGGTAATAATAAACTTGATAAATGATAAATTTTCAATCTGTATAACATTTTGATATCAGAAATAACAATAACAACCATAAATAAATTTATTCTATGTGTATAATGATGCAGATAAATTTAATGTTATCATTAAATATGATATTAATTAATACCGTATGCATTTCGTAACACAAACTATTTCATACTCATTATATTCGGATTAATTTGGTTAGTCAGTATTGAACACACCAACAAATACATTAACATTTTATGAATAGAATTTTTGGCTTTATCTCAGTGGCTTATTTACTAAATGTCACTATTAAGGGCCCTAAAATAAACCAGAATTTTAGTCGACTAACTTAGGGTCGACAGGATAGGCTGTCGAACTTAACATAATGATGACTCAACCGACCATCATGATATTTTGCATGCACATTATCAAGGATACAGAAAAGAACAGTAAGTACTTTTCATTCAGAAAAGACGTAGTGTTCTCGAGGGAAATAAGCTCTGGCATTTCTTACTCAATCAGTGAAACACAAAAGTAATATTAGTTATTTCAGGGTGGTCTTCTGTACTGATTCTGTACTGGGTGCCACTAGACATGGGCTGCCCAAATGACTGTGAAACGCAGTGTGTCCTACTACCAGCCAACTTACATTTAACTTAGAACTTAGAAAGTCGGGGGTTAGTTTATAATTTTTAATTACAGCTTGTTGTATGTTTCAAATGTCTACCTACTTTAACTCATAGTTAAGCATGTGAATGTACAAAGGAGAGTAGCAAATATTGAAATGATAATTGTTTTAATACGCACCCCTATAAGTGACATCTGATGTTTTAGAATATAATACTTAATGAATTAATTTAATCCACCCGGTTTTTGTGAGCTCCTACCTGTTTACTCCGCAATGAAGAGAAGCCCTCGGGGCAAAGGACGGCAACGTTGTGAGTGGCACCGGTGACTGACATGGGTTGACATTTCGAGACGTTATTGTTAAAAAGACTAAACAAAACGCGCACTGACCTGTTATTTTCTACTGAACGTAAGCACGTATAATCCACAGGCTCTGTTCACCGACCTCTCTTCTAACACGATTTCATTTAAAAATTCAATTTTACGAAGAAATATACTAGAAATAAAATCTCATTTGTTCCTCTAGAGATAATACTGTCCGTTATGTAACATTTTTGTGTTTAAAAGTGGCACCAGGCTGATGGTCAACTTGATGTCAGATAATTATTGACAATTCTTTACACAAGTAGCACCAGGAAGGATGCAGGAAGGTGTGTCTTACCACTAGCCACTTTACATCCCTTGCCCCTTGCTCATAATTTTACGGTGTTCTTCTATAACTATAGCGTTCTTCCGCCAGACGGGCTGCCAGTTTATGACTGTGACATGCAAAGTGTCACTCCTCATATATTAGGATACTACAGATATGCTATTAGGAACAATCAGTTCCTAATATTTCTTAAGCATTTAAATATAGATGTAATATACAATTAACCCTATGATGATTAGATGGCCTGGTTTCTCAGTGCATCTCTCCTTTTTTATGTTGCTCAAAAGGACTTCTGACATGATAATTTTATTGATAGAAATGTTGATCCAGGACACAGACTTAATTATTTAGCAAGTTTCATCGTTGAAAAAAATCTTCTAAATGTGTTACGAGTAGTTGCCTAACAAGCATCCAAGCTTAAAGGCTTAAAAAGCTGTACTGTAAAGACAGCACAGCTTTTATCATTTGTAAGATAAAATAAAAACTAATACCTATTTGAAGATCGTAATGTCAGAAATTTTATAATTAAACAAGAATTTTATAATTAACAACAAATAATATCCGTCTTATCCCTAAATTTTAATCTAAATTTAATCTTTAATCAAAATATTTTGATGCCGAATAAAAAAGAACTCGAAATTCGTTTATGTTTGTTTTTTTAGATTTTATAATTCCAAGCACTGGGCTGTTAGCTCATTCAGTTTCCTAGTCTTTGGGTATTACTTGTATATTTTTGTCTGCTGCTGTTTCTTTAGTTTCTTTAGTTGTCTACATAATACTAAAGTGGATGATAGAGTACAACAAAGACGGCATTGAGGTTTGTATACGATGCTTTGAGACTAGTTTGTATGTCGCGTGAGGGGTTCGCATGTGTCGTCGACATATGCGTATCACTCAAACATTGTTCCCCCGACACACTGGTACTGCCTATTGACAGAAAAGTGCCAATATTTCATGTCATATCCACACGCTAATCTTGTTTCCATCGATTTCAATTCACTGACTGTAAATAAAACGGGAAAAGATTTATGTTCATAACAGTTTTCACGTTCGTATTTTCAATACCTACAAAAACAAACGTACCTACCTACAGATCGCCATAGTTTTATTTGACATTTCATTTTGTACGCAGGAAGTTTAATAATGTTTTAAAGCTTGAACGTGAATAAATAAAAATCAAATTTTCGGCGAAATTGATTAATTCTGGGGATTTGGTTACAATAAGAAACACTTGTTCTTGGATGACTGTCGAGTGAGTTCTAAGATCGACTTAGATTTAATTTGGAAACACGAAGCAAAATTGAACAATGTTCTTTAATAGTAATACTGTGCAGAAAGTTAATGAACATTAATTTGTAACTATATCAAATGATTAAACTCAAGTTGACACAGATAGAATTGGTATCCCAGATTATCTCATAGGATAATGAGTCTCTGGGAGTGACAATAGATTTGTGAAATACATTTTTATAAATAGCAAAAAATTTCTAGCAAAACCCAAAAGAAACTCAAGATCACTTCTTATTATTATTTATATGCATACCTATATATTCATATCTCATCGAGAATTTACTGTTCATTAACATTCCATTTGTATTGGTCAAATTAGCACAATCAACCGTAATTGTTGCAACAATAAATATTTAGTGGTAAATGTAATTAATTATTTAGGCGCACAAGTTTGGATTTGCTGACCTATATACGAATAGATCCAACAATTCTATACATCCATTATCCATTAGAACGGTTAGGTCGGGTACTAACCGCACGGCTGCCTTTCAGCACGCACCCCTCCACACCCACAAACAAACTTTCTGTGCTTTTAAGTTTCTATTTAACTTACATTAACTACTGCCGTAGATGGAAGCAAAAAGAAAGATTAGTGACTCACTATCCGAGTATTACTATCATTCAGTCCAATGAACTCACTATCATAAAGTTGCTCGATACATGTGATACGTCCTCATACACTGTCCTCCATACATGTGATACGAGTACGTTAAAATTACGAAAATTTTACCTAATGTCGACTGTGTCTATTATTATACATATTCAATTGTAGTTGTTGGGATAAGTTTTTAGTAATATAGTTTTATGTAACCCATTTATCGATTATGTAATGTAAGAAAGTGCCGTATCTTTATTTTTGCTTCCATCTACGACTACTGCTATGTTTATGACAAACACCATTAGTCCAATAGCGTTTCGGTAGGCGCTTAAAAGGTTGATATTTTATTAAACATAACTCTTCAACGTTTTTATAATTACGTTTTGTAAAAAAAAAATTATCAAATTTAAATTTAATTAAGCCTTTATTTATTTCTGCTTCGGACGGGTGCAGTTTTTTTCCGCAAATTATATAAATAAAACATTCCTAGTTTAACGCGCTTTCCATTAGTGGAAACAGCATTAGAACACGTTGCGTGATATTTTTACAAGATTGCGTAGTTTAAAAATCTAAGTGTACATAGTACATACAGAGAGACAGCGGAAAGCAACTTTGTTTTGTACTATGTAAAGATTGGCGACAAGCGTACCTTCCGCTCATTAGTTGGACCAGGAAGTTACCGTTTCTAAGGTACACGGTGGATGAAAAGCATTAACAGCTCTCTTGAAGTGTTTCATTTGTAGCGGAGAAAAAAGAGGGTAAAGGTTCCAGGCTTCTCTTTATTGTACATAAGAGGGTACTTTGAATCAACCTGAATCTACACTTTTAGACTTCATACGCGCTGTAGTTCGTTTTTTTTTTTTAAATCACACAGGAACTAACATCCAAGTTAAAAACTATATATTAATGCAGATAATAAACTGTCAGTATGACAAATTACATCCAAATGGTAGTGGCGAATGGGAACACACCCAATGTAAACATATTTTTGAAAAAATGTAATGTATAGATAATGTATGTAATACAATGAATTTTTGAAAATAAAATTTAATATACATACACGGCTATTTTACGATTTTATTACATTATAAATATGAATACAATAGATTAACGGCAAAGCCGTAAAGAGAAAAGTTGGATGAAGAAAGAAGTCGTGGCTGAAGAACATCAGAGAGTGAACCGGGATGGGGTTGAGCTGTTCCGAAAAACAAGAGATAAATATGACTGTTCAGGGCTGATCGTCACTGCAAGAAGAATAAAGTATATCCAACAAACAGGTCTTTGAATTCTGTTTGAAGAGAAACTTTAGAATAGGTACGATCGAAGAATTACTGGCAAAAGCCAAAGCCTACACCGTAACAATTTCTCAGTTTCAAGACGTGACGTGACGTACGAGGCGTTACGTCATGTCACGTCGCGTCACGTCAAGTTTCACTTAATGGGAAGCGCGGGAACAAAGTAAGAGCGAAGAAATCAATGTTGGAAAGCACCGCGGGCGTTGTGGATTTTGTCCGTGCAACGTGACTGAATAAGTGAAATAGACTGCGGATTCCTTGCCAAGGAACGCTGAAACAATAGTTTTGGTCGACAAAGCCTTAGAACTGTAAAACGTAACAGATTGTTATTGGTTTTGCGTGGCGACGACCGTCGGCGACAATGAGAATTAATGGAAAATAAATTGTTAGCTTTGTTGTAAGCCCACCCGACCGCGGGGCTTTGTCGATAAAATAATAGAATTTATTGGTATTTACAGTTTTAGCGGAAACTATTGGACATGAAAATTCACACGCCGCATTATAGTTATATTACCTATGTGTGAAAAGCAACTACAAGATTAATAAAATATATTAAAGCAGTATCCAGAATATTTAGATTTTTTTGGCTACTGGATATGATAGCATAAACTGTTTTTGTAAAATACAAAACTTTCATTTACATTATTTTTAAAGAAATCCATTATAAACAAATACAATATACTATTTTTAATATTTTTAATATTTTGTAAAAAAGTAAACTTTTTTATGTAACAAAAAACAAACGTTTAGTCAGTTTTTCTATTATTTCATATAGGACACGGGACGTGTTGGTAAAAATTTCTCGAATAATATTTATATATTTTTTTTTGTTTCCGATTTTCATTTAAAAGTAGTTGTCATTTATACGCTTTGCTTCTATATTAATTCTGTATTCTGTATTGCTTGCTATATTAATTATATTTCTATTATAATTAATATTTTATAATTTACATACGGTTCATATTTCTCCTACAGTTTAGATTTACAAAAACTAAATTATACTTACGTAGTGATTAATGTGTAGTTAGGTAGTATTTATGAGTACTCGTTATATATGTTGGCACATGTCAGACTAATTGTTCTATAGAATATTAATACCTTAATTGACAGTAATGGACACTAGAATCAATTAATTTATTAGTAATAATATTTTACGTATTTTCTCGTTTATTGTTAATTTCTAATAAAGCTTTCCTCTCCAACATATTTTGACAGAAATAAAGATCAAGAAACAATATTGTCGTTTTTTCTATAAATTATTAAATAAAAACCATTTCGGGAACAGCGTCTTTCTATGGAATTATGTCGATTCCATAAACAAACACACATATACACACATACACAGATACACAGACCACACGTAAAGCTTATAACACCGCGTTTTTGCGTCGGGCGTTTATGTACTTAACTGAAATAAGTATTGGCCATAGTCACAGTAGGATATGTAAAAGTAATACGTCACGTCTGATCTGAAGTTGGATAATAATCCATTGCCGTTCTACATTGTAACTGCTCAATAAATGATTTTCTCCATAAGGATAATGGAGGGATTTTCTACTGTTTATTGTCGACTCAATCTCCCACTATGATTGATTGAGGCTTAGGCGGAATTCTTCCAAGGAGAAATTACTTCGTTATTTCTGTTTGTAACAGTCGACTAAGTTTTATTATTTGTCGTCCTCTCAACTAATTACTAGTATTATTATTCGATATAATAATAATAGGGCTAAATGGTAACATAATATATAATAATACTAGGTCTTGATCGCGACTTGGTGCGCGTTGAAAAATTATAAATATACCATACGACAAAATATCTCAAATCTTTATCGCTGTCTGCTTAAACATGACATTTCTGAGATTATTATATAAAGGTTAGAATGGAAATAAAAAAATTTAATGAATTTCATATCTAGTACAATTACTTTCTAAAATGTATAGAATTGGTGTCGTTTTCGCGGATTGAATTCTTGTAATATAATTACTTACTAAAAGCCAACAATGTTTCTCCGTGAAAACATTCTACGAATATCTATAATGTAAGTACCTAAATTAAAAATTGGATTGTAAATGGCTATTATCTACAAGTTTTTCTAAATAATTATTGGAATTGGTAGCGTATGTTTTATTACTTTCGCACTGATAAGTGCTACGAATGTCTTTTCCGTTATTCGCGTTATAATAAGTTAACAGTCTCTCAAATACCTATTATTGACTTCACTCGTTTGTACAGGGTTTTAAGAAGTTTTAGTTACCCTTGTAGAATTCTAATATTAATTCGTTCATAGTGACCTTCCACATAATGAGTTCCAACGTTCTAAATTTGAATAATTAATAAGAAGATAACGGGCAAATTATTTTACCCTCAACTGAATTTCGAAGCACTGTTACAGGGTGGGCTGGAGCGCCTAGATTTTATTATCGTCACAATAAAGCACAAAATAATATATATATTTACTTATTATATAATATAAGCTGAAAATTAAATCTGGAAGTGTTGGTCGTCGCTGGCAACATCGAATGCAAAAGATTACGAAGCCGATCGCCATCGTCAACGAGATATAGTTGACAGATCGTCAACAGATCAAGTAATGGAAGTCACTTCTTATGACACAAGAATCCCAGCATAACTGAAATTTATTATGCAAATTATTATGCAAATGCATCTACTATGTAAATAATACATAATAGATGCAGGTCAGGTCAGATGCAGTTACGAGCACAGAAAAAACAACACAAATAAATCCCAACATATCTTTATTCTATGTATTTATTAATTAAAATGTACATTTAAACATGTCATTATTTACAATTTTTACAATGGTCTTTTCTGACAAAATTTTCTCTTTTTATCAACACACTTCTCCATAGAATTATTACATAACAATTTTAGAATGAATGAAAAATACCTTAAAGGTATTTGAAAATTAATTTAAAACAGTTCATAGACTAACCAAATAGTGACAGTAATACACAGTGAATTATCAGTCTTTTGCAAGTTTTGCGCTAAATGCTAATAATTTCCTAAGAAAATGTAAATCAACTTGACACCTCAGACCAAATAAGAACTATAGATAGAATTTTGCGGACAACATAGTGAAGCAGATTTTATAAACATGTGTGCGTAGGCCGTTTACTGTATTGAGAGTTTGTGTTAATCTCAATATTCGTTTATTTTTATTGAAAGTATTGGTTTCCAAGTTTACTTACGTGTGAAATGTGATTCCATCCTGCTTTTTTTTTAAACTGCTTTTCACTAGTAATTATTTTATTAAGACGAGGCGTAGTTTAATTACATTTGTGTGCTGGTAACCGTGTTTGCATAAGACGGGCGTGGTTACACTCTGCCGTCCTATAATCTCTATCTTTAGTTCTTATTTAATCTGAGCTTAACACCTACAAAAGATGTAGAATAAACTTATAAATATCTCATGTAATATATTAATAATTATTTCAATTACATATACTCCTCTTTATAATTTATAATATTACCTACTACTTATCACAATATCATTAAAGTTCAATTAGGTACCTAGTTTCATACAAAATGAAGCCTATTCACACCGATTGCCTAATCTTTGGCCATTTTGACCTACGACTAACGTATAAAAGAAATAATTGTTATTATATATTTACATTTACTTCATCGAAACAAAATTTAATTATTCGTCCCCAACGAGTAGTACTAAAAAGAATCACAGTATGATTCGATTTGGCCATTAAAAGAAATATTTCTAACCAGTCATATCTTATACAACGCAGATGTGGCTATTATATACTCGTATGATGTGGCTAATTGGCTATATAGTATTTTATCTTCACAACAATTATGAAGAAGTGACGTGTCATATATTATAATGTTAATATATGAGCTTTAATAATAGATAAATATATTATCATCTCATCTGTGCTGAGTCAAGAGAGTGACTTATTAGAAATACTTTTTTAGCTAGTCACCGTGTGTCTTTATTGTTTATTTCCAATTAATATTTTAGCCATCTGACTAAATTATTATTTAAAGTTACAAATACTCATTTAGAATTCTACAAATGGAATTCAGTTTCGGATATGTTCACTATTTTTTTTACAAAATAAGATTTAACAAACTCGTGAAACAACTTCGATCTTAAAGTTTAATTTGTACTTAATAAAATAATTATCCGACTAACTACCGGATGTTGTACAAGAAAAGTACGAACGTTATAAATTTCCGCCAAAACTCGATACAATTTGGACCTGAAAAGAAAAAAATACATGTAAAAGAGGATGAGTGGTTTGAGTGCTGTCACGGGGTCCCGGGTTCGATTTGTGGCAGGATTTTTATTTTTCTATGTTAAGGCCGGCTGACGGTCCACTTGATGGTATGTAGCTACCAACCATCAAGTACCAAAGTGAGTGAGTAAGGGATTCCAGAGCCAATTTCCCTAATCCCCTTCTTAATCCCTTATCCTTAATGTTACTATGGTCAGCAGCGCACTTGCAGAACTTGTGACGTTGCTTGTCTTATAGGCGACAGTAGTCACTTACCATCAAGTGGGCCGTCAGCATGTCTGTCGACCTTAACATAGAAAAGGTATTTATTTAGTGGCCGTGTTCGGAGATTTATGTTTTTCAATCCATCCGTGCGCCTAAAGACGTTTCCAAATGAAGCTGTTTTGGAGAAAGATTTATGTTTACACTCAAGTATATTGCGCTCTCAAGATAGTGGAAATGGAATCGGGTTTCCCGAACCGCAACAACTGTCGAAGTGTTAACTACCGAACCGATCTTGATACCTACTAGTACGACTGTGCAAGCGATATGTATTCTATTGTTGTACAGGGTGTCCCACGTCTATGCGACATGACCGATACCAAAGGTATTAAATTTCACTTAAAAGGGGTACGCTTAAAAAGGTATAGGTAGGCAGCATATTGGTTTTTCTTGGTGTTGCTTGTGTCCTTAAGCGACGTTGACCACCTACTAAAAGTGGACTGTCAGCCTGTCTTCTACTCTTTATAACATATAAAAAAAATTATATAAAACATTTTTTTGCTTGATGTTTCGTCTGAACCTGTACCAGGTGTTGATTTACAGCCAAAATTTATCTGTCCCGTAATAAAAGCAAAGCTTACATACTTCTAGTTCTAGTAGAGAATATCCTAAAAAAAGAATAAAGTATTTTTTTAAAATACTTGCTTTTGCCCGCGACATCGTCTGCACCACCGTTTTCCTAGGCGTTGAAACGTTTAATCAATCTTTATTGCTCATATATTTTTGTTAGGCGTTAAATTTTTTATTTTTATATTTATCCCTAGGGAGCAGTACTTTTTTACTGGATGAAAGGTATGAAGAACCTCTGACAACGTATGAGCAAAATTTCATGGTGATCGATAAAGTACTTTCGGAGTTTTGCGGTTTTGAACAAAAAAAACACTAACAATTTATATATTTACTAGCTTGTGCTCGCGACTACGTCCATGTTTAAAGATATCATGCCTAACAAAATATGTATAACAATGTAATATTGATTTTCTCATTATACATAAAATTGACTTTTCATCCTCATTATTTAATATTTTCATTTAAATTCTTGAATATTAAAAGTAAGTACTATTTCTCGTGTTTCATAGACATCCTGTATATAAAATCCGATTGAAATACTTCAAATATTCGCAATCAATGTTGGGAAGACGTTTGTGATTGAATCAATATCACTGTCTCTTTGTGCTACCGTCAGTATAAGTAGGCTTTTGTACCTTCGTAATAATTATTCACGACAAGACAATAAACAGTCCACTTTCTATATTAATTACATGTTAGACAATATTTGAAAAGGAATAAGAGAATAATATTGCGTTATCATTAATTAATTAGTCTCAGAAGCGATTTATGTGAAGTGTACAAAACCAATATGACCGCAGGAAATTAAATAACTAATACTTAATTTCTTTATTGGTAATTATATTTTCTTTCATTTTTTTACTAATGAGATCATAACTTACAATGTATTTTGTAAGTTATAGCTTTTTTTGGCTTTCCCAAAAAATCATCGCGGTTTTTGATGCAAATTGTAAAAAAGAAGAATTCAAACAAAATGCGAACTATTTTGGGCAGTTTTTTTTTTAAATAAGCGTTAAAGTTTAGTGGCGACGATATTAGTCTAGTTATGTCGATGATATTTGACGGGGTGACTAAACTACAGGTTAGGTATTCATTTTACAATGTTTTACCTATAAGATTTCTATAATTTATTTTCTACTAGCGGCTCGCATCGGCATTGCACAGGTGAAGAGCATATTTTGTCGACATTAAATGAAGACATTTATTAAACTTTCTAAAGTAATTTTATTAATGGTTCCTTCACAAAACTTGATTTTATCATAGTATATATGTATTGTTTTTATATGAGATGAATCCTTATTGAGGTACCAATTGAAATCTCTGAGGAGCCATATTGAATCTTGGATGCATAAAAAATTTATAATAATGCTTTTAATTTATTAGGTAATATTAATATAATATTACCTAAGTATTAAATGAAAAGCACAATTTAGTTGCAACATGTGAACACGTCCTAATGGTGATTAAATTCTCTATGCTATAGATAGACCATAACCGAGAATTTACGATCCGTGAACCGGTGAAGTTATAGTATTGAAACTGGCAACTAATACTTACCCACGGCACAATTGCGAACACCTAACACTGAGGCAACTTCTGGCTGCTCCATATCGAAAATTAGTTCGACACGGGCTGCGTACAGATTGTACATGCTCGCTATACAGGTCAGCCGCAGTGTGCCTCGCTCGAACGCCTCGCTCCGGACTTCGAATGACGCGCCGCCCACTGACGGTAGTCTATTGTCTGGTCCCGACCTCTCGTATACTGGCTTCAACTCTTTAGGGGGACGTCTAATTTCCTCTTTATGCAGATTGATATACGACTCGTCTAAGTATTGCATATTGCTATCGTCATGAAATAAGTTGAAGTTCATATCGTCATCTGGTTGCACGGTGGACGTCGTTTCGACTTTCAGTACTGGGTCCCACTTGAACCATTCCGGCAGCTCGTGGCCAAACGACTCCATGTCGATCTGCGATAAAAAGTTTTTCATTATTTATGCGTAAGGGCGCGTTTATATGACAAGAATAATTTCGTCAGCCAGCAGCGCGGCAACCGCGCAAACACCACGCTCTCAATCTGTTGTTATGAAAAAAAAAAACTTTGTTGCAACTACATAAAGAAGATTTATCAAGGAATTTTCACCGGAATATTTGAACAGGAGAGCGTGAACGATCAATCGCGTTGACACCGCTCGGTTGGGTGATTGCAAGGAATTTGAATGTGCTTAGTTATCATCATCATATCACAGCCGCAGGACGTCCACTGCTGCACATAGTTGTAATTTTCTAATAAGACCGGTCAGAACCAGCTTGGATCCCGCGCCTCTTATCAGGTCATCTGTCCACCTTGTGGGTGGACGTCCTGCGCTGCGCTTGCCGATCCTGCCCGCTATCACTTCAACTTTCTATGCGTCTATCGGTAACTCTACGTCTGCGGATGTCCTATTGATTCGATCTCTTAATATAACCCCGAACATAGCCCTCTCCAGAGGTCGTTGAGCGACGTTGAGCTTTCTTACGAATTCATAGTTAGATCGCCCGTGTTGCCTATTTAGTAAAGTCGCGGCAAGAAATTTTTCGCGTCAATCTAACTGCAGCCTTAGAAACGGGGTCGCAGCGTGATAAGTTGTTTGCAAGGGAACATCGCCAGATGCGATTGGCGATAGATAAAGGGTTGCTCGCTAAAAGCTTATCTAGCTCGGTACTGGTTTGTGATTAATGAACTCGCTTACGCAACGAGGGAGCACAGAACAAAAACAACGTCGCCGGGCGTCAAAGTGAAGCAAGTAGCATTGTTCTCAGATCCCGTGCCCCTGTTCCCTGTCTATCTACTGGACACTGCTAAAATACGCTCCATAATTCATTGAAAACCCTCTCTCTAAACGAATCAAATACAGTAAAATATATGTAGTAAAGAACATCATTCAAAACCCACGCCATTGTTTTTATTACTTTGGAGAATTTGGTTATAAAAATCTTTCTTAAATTCAGTGATTTCCTATGAATATTTCAGATTTATAAAATTCAAATTATTAACTTTACAGATTTTATATATAAATTTTAAAATGATGACTCGTACTTGGGAAATGCACGGTATTTTAATATTGAAATACCAAACTCCAGTACCACCAGTAAAATCTATAATTTCTTCTTATAATGGATTCAACTGTTAAAATGAAAATAAACTGAGTACCTGATATCCATACCAGATATACATTTGTAAAGGTGTATTATTATTTTATCATTAAATCAATTATTTATTCTATAATGAATGTGTTTTCCGATTCCACAACATAAACATTTATCAATGTCTAAACGATTGTTTGAATGTGATAAATTAAAGTTTATTCGGTTTATACATTTAAAAGGCTCTATGTTAGATCGTAATTAACGACAACTTGGTATTACACACAAAGGCTTATGCACTCAAACGGCTTGTTTTCGTATCATCTAGTCAGGTTCCATTCTGTGTCAAGCACTAGTGCTCAGCCAAAGATAAAGCAAATATAGTTTCAATGACATTTATGTTAGTACATGAAATATTTGAATATTTTGTTTCAATTAAAATACATGGGTGTTAATTGAGATTATCGCTTTCATTTTAAAGCATAGTGATTCATAAATTAAGCAAAACTATATATTTAATGGACTATTTAGTAAAAAAAAAATATACTTTCACAATATTTTACCCAAAAATTTATGGAAATGGTAAAAGGGTTTTTAAGTCAAGTAAAGTCCTTGCATAAATAGAATTTCGTGGGAAAACCGCATATTGTAAGCGAAATACACTTGACTGACTTTCATATCGGAATAAAGCAAATAAACACGGAAAAGCAAACTAGGAACGCACTACTAAGCATTCTTATGAGGAAAGTTGTGTATTTATTTTCTTGTAAATTACAAAGAGAAATCGTAAGAAGCACATATGTATGAGCAGAGCACTTCCTAAACGTTTCCCTTTTGAAATCAAGTTCAAAGACTTACAAAAGTATGGAGGAATATATCGGAAAAATGCCAAATTTGATTGCGAAAAATACCTACTCCATACTTCTTAAAAGTTCTTACACATCATATACTCGACTTGAACTTCGTCTTAAAGCTTGTACTTTATAATAAACAATATAGACATCTTTACATAGTAAAAAACAAAGTCGCGTCCCGCCGTCTGTTACCGACTCTGTATGTAGACATACGCTTAGATCTTTTATTTATTTATTTATTTTTCACAAGGTACACCAACAGCACAAAAATAACTTATAATAAGTATAGGTAACACAAGGCAATTTTAAAATACTACGTAACGGATTTTAAACTACGTAACGGTTTTCACTAATTGAAAGAGGTTTAAGGAGTAAGAGTTTTGTATAATTATGTATATTATAATTCATAGGAAAAGACGGGGGCCAGTAGATATAAAAAAATAATAATTTCCAATTCGAAAACAAGCAAAGTAGCTCGCAAAGCTCCTACAACGTTGAATTCAAAACCTTGATTATTTAAATTAGATAACATAGCACAAGCAATTCAATTTTCTTAGCAGCCTGTTTTATACATAGTTTTGCGTCGGATAAGTCGGATAAGTTTAATTCGAAACATTTTTATGATGAATTTTGTTCTTAAAAATCTTTTTTAATTATAATTATATTTTGTTTACCTTCTGCTGGAAAAGTTATAACACCGTTTTAAAGATGTTTTTTTTTTAAATTTAAAGAAATTTGATTCCGTTTAACAATTTTAAAATGACACTTAAAAAATACTTAAATTTTACATTATTTTTGACAAAACTTAAATGCTGTATCATTTGTAGAGAAAAAACGTTTCATTTGAAACAATCAGCGAGAGGGACAGTTTTGATCTAAATCTCGTATGTTCATCTTTGTGGTCGTTCCATTAAAATAAAGTAAGTAAAGATATTGTCAAAAATTAACTTGAAACAGTTAAACAGTAGTCATTAAATTGCAAAATTTACTCAATATTTTGAAGATGCTAAATTTTATAAAAAGCTAAATGTTTCCATGTTGTACGATTTGTATTTTATATATTTAAATAATACTCGTAGAATTGCCAACATGTGCGAAAAGAATCTTGGAGTAAGAGAGGCGAGCCATCGTAAAATATACCCCACTTTTTTCTCATTTTCGCTTAGCTAAACTATTTTTCGCATAGCCTAAAGAGATCTTCTGATTTCTACTGTCGCACTTAATACAATTGAAAGAAGCACTAGAATAAGCTTTCAGAACTAACGAATGAATAAAAATGGTTTAATTATTCATCAAGATAATTCTCCACCGCAAACAATATCTTTGATGACGAAAGAAGAGTTGGTGAATTTTAGCTAGTAATTTTCATTGCAAGCCCCTTATACTCGAAAACTTTTTTAGAAATTAAATTTTAAATAATCATTATATTTAATTTTCTAAAATATTAGTTATATTTTATACTATAACAAAATAGTGAAGTATTGAATACATTTCTGATTTTTGTAGGTTAAATCAAGACAAGAGACATGGACTGTTATATGAATAAAATGAATTTAATAGTTAGAATATTAAACAAAAAAAATTTAAGTTAAGTTCTAAGTAAGTAAAGTTTAAGTAGATACTGTGTAACAACTTATATCATAAGTATTAATATATATCAGTATTTAAATCGTTTTACGATAATCAAGTGTTTATTGACATTCTATATTCAGGTTAAGCTTGGCGTACAGAAAAGCTATATCAAGGATCGTTCAGTACTTCGCTTGGAGGTTAGTACCTACTCGTAAACCACTTGAAATTATTTTAGTAAAAGAGTAGAACGTATGTTATGACCACAAATATTTACGTATCTATTTACGAGTTTACTGCCTTTCGATTTTTTTGCTGTAAACATCTTTAGATGTATTAATTTTGTTGAATTTATACGTCACATAATTAAGGCGCTTGCAGTCGTCAATGACATTGGCCGTCTGGGCGGGCCAATAGCCATTTGGGCGGGCGGGCATTGTTGATTTACATATCGATACCTTAATTCGCAAAACGAATAACTCCACTTTTGGATTTTTGGTTGAAAATGACTTTTTGATACGGGAGAAACTTAATGGCAATTAGAATTTAATTTTTAAAAGGTCTATCGGTCAATACGAGTCATAATTTCCAATGTATAATTGTCTTTTTTCTTTTCTCGATCATACAAAAAAAAATTATAAAATTTTTAGTCTCCCCTGTAAAATTTGCCTCAGAGGAGTTATTTGATTTGCGAATTAAGGTATCGATATGCTATTTCTTAACTTTTAGCGTGTAAAAGTTTCCAATCGCCGTACCCCCTTAGGAGCAGTCGGGAATTCAAACAAAAAAATAACACTATTTGGTTAACATTTTTTTAAACATAGAAGTTTTGGTGATACGAAAACTTTTTGGTGTAGCCATAAAGGAGGAGTAAGCTTAATAAAGTACCTATTTGACGACACATAGCGCCTTAAGAGAAAATAATATTTTCTCTAATAATATTTTCTTCATTGCTATAAAGCCCGCTATCAATTCAAGAAATTATATAATTTTTTTAATTAATTAATTAATTAATTGGAAAATTTAAAATTTTCATATTTGTAGCCTTTATAGCAGTCTATAGAGGCGACATACTTAGTCTGCCCATAACAATAAAAACAATAGTACATTCCAATTAGGAATTTGTTTTTTTTTTTTCGTTATTTGTTAGAAATTCTTGTCATTTTAAAAAAGAAATAAAGAGATCTTAATTGTTGGATAGTTATTGTACTTAGTGTAATACATAAAGTAGGTATCGAGCCAAATGCAATATTATAAGTTCTCCATCTGCTTGGTATTATGTTTCTGTATCTGGCTATTAATAGATACAATGAAACCTCTTCTTTTTAGCGAACTATATGCAATAGTTCGCAATTTATTGTTTACTACCATAATACCTCATCAGACATTGTATGTCAAAGATACCCTTGTGTAAATGTTAGCGCATCTCGTTAGTGCTCCTAATACCCGCTCGACCTACTGCCCTTAATTTAACTTGAATACTAAGCTAACTCGAAATTTCACTATTTTTATCTTACGTCGCGGAAACTGGAACATGTTTAGAACAAATATTAAACAACCCACTATACAGCGTATTCCATTGAAGTTGAAGTATGTGTTTTTATTAATTACTGCCGTAAGCGTTACTGGCGCTTAAGAAATATTATGACAAATTATTTGAAGCTTTTCTCAAGTTGGTTTTAATCGGTAAATGGGTTCTACGATAACTGTCGCTCGACGATAACGGGTGATGACGTGTATTTATCGTACTTGTGAGCAAGCATAAACAGTTCCTTAGACGTTTGATCTATGATTGCGACCGCAATTTGTTCAAGTGTCACAGTAATTATCATACCCATAGTTTAAATGAAAATAGGTACCTCTCTTCCGTTCAACGCGAAGGTGAGGTTAACAGGAGGGTGCGCTGGCGGCGAGGCACAAGTAGCTCGGAGATTGGAACCCACGCCGTACCAGGACCGATCCGACACCAATTTTGGGCCCCACTCCGGTGCTTCTGTAATAAACGCCACTGTTATGAAATCGTTCCGTGTTCTATATTTATAAACGCCTTTTCGTCCAATATAATAGATATATGTATTGAAAAAAAAAAAGGAATTTTCTATGTTGATTAAAATTTTACACGACAATTTCCAAATATAACTTGCTGATTCGCGAAATTCGTACCGTACCGTCTCAGATTAAAAACCCATTCCACATAAATTGTATGAGAAAAGGGTTTTTCTTCATATCATTTCCGTAATTTCCGTTGTTTTAAAAGTTGTTCTGCTATCCGGGGCAGAGATAATTTTAACAAATCAAAGAATAAAAATCGGTCAAGCCGTTCTCGAGTCATAAATGGTGTATGTAACTAACACGACACTTTTTATAATACCTTTAATGCAAAGATTTAAATCGAGAGATGCGGCATTACTAGCGAAAGTGTGTTACAAAATACAACATACATTATACTAAAGACAAAAGTATAAAATACATATACCTTTGTCTAAACACACTTTTAAACACAGACAACACATTCCTTACTTCAAACGTGACTGTGACGATAGCGACGCTCTCAACAAGCGACCGTCACTCACTGTAGCTGGCGTTCAACTGTAGTTGGGTTGAGCGCCTGCGCCCAACCCATTGTTAAGAATTTTCGGTATGTTTTTAGTATGGCGCGAGGAGATTACGCCGCATCTTTCGGTTTTAATCTTTGCTTTAATGTGAGATTTTGAGAGGTGAACGCTCAAGTCTTGTACGCCATCTTACCGGATACTCTATTCAGACTAATTCATACCCGTATGTAGCTAAATAACGTAGCCTGTCTTTTGTGCTTGCATGCTCTGTTTTTTGTACAGATTATTTATTCAAGCGTTTCCTGGTATGTCGAAGTAAATTCTATTTATTATGCATTTCAAAAATACATAAAGCTGTAGATAATGGATAGGTTACAAAGTACGAGCAGCTGATGTGACAGTAGACAGCTACTGTGCCTGTGTACTCGCATGACAGTATCTCGACTCGCCTCGGTCGGTCACACCAATGCACGAGTTGACGACCGAGCTGCGTGCGAGCCGATGCTTGTGGCGTGGTGGGGGAAGGCGAGTGGCGAGTTAAAACAAAAAATGTAGTAACTGGGACGCAAGCAACTGACCCAATCGCACATGACAGTAACTCGTATGATGCGGTCACACGGTGTGAGTAGCTGCACCTCAGTAATGCCTTGTTTACACAGTGCGAGATGCTGCCTAGCCAGTAGACAGCTACTCGGTTTGTCTACTCGTATTCCAGTAGCTCAGCTCGCCTTAGCTGTCTACACGACACAAGTAGCTGCTGCCCAGTCTTGCGAGTTGTTGCGATGTCGGTTGAACGTGTTTTAATTAAAAGAACGGAGATAAGATCTATGACAACAATATTATGGCAAGAATTGGAAAATGCCTATAAAAAACTTTATAAAAAAGAGAGATAGAAAAGAGTTTGGATTAGAAATGTCCGGCGGGTACTGGCGAGCTACTGCCAAACGCGTCCAAACGATGCGAGTGAAGACCAAGCTGCTGCCATGTGCGAGTTGTTGCAGTGCGATCAGGAGAGTGAAAACAAAAAATGTTGAAGTAACTCGGATGCGAGCTACTGTCCAACTCGCATGTGCGAGTTACTCGTAAGTTACGTCCAAACAGTACGATTTACTGCAGTGGAGCTACTCGGCAGGCTCACTCACATGCTAGCTCACACTGTGTAAACTAGCCATAACTGACTAGGTCAGCTCGCATGCCTGCTCGCACTGTGTAACCTAGGCTTAAAGTTCAGTTTACATCATATACAATATTACAACTACAATATCACAATTGAGGGAAATCACATAATACCTATAGCTTATATTCTCCTATAAAAATATTAGACCAGTCAAATATAAACAAAGTAACTAAAGACATCAAAATGGAACCGGTTACCTACATTACGAGTAAAGTCGTTAATATCAAATATTAATTGATTTCTCCTTTTATGGGAAAACTGATTTCCCTATTTCCATGATTTCCATTAATAAAACCAATTATTAAGTCCCCGCTCAACTCGAATTACCACAAACGGGTCAGTCAATAAACGGTTTATGTCTGTAGCAGTTATGTAGTTATAGCGGCTATAGTAGGTATTCAGATATTAATTAAGTATAAATATAGATCTGATTTTGTATTTTAGAATATTTATGTCTTGCTGTTGACTTATGTCTTGACATAGCAGTCATGCCTTAGATTACACGTTTGAATAAATTTATAAGTGCATTCTTACATCCGTCACGTTATCTTAATATTACGACTAGACGAATAAATAACAATTATCATAATGGAAGGAATTCTTATAATCCTCCCAAACCACACATCGGATTTTTTTTTTATGTTAAGGTGACAGGCTGACGATCCATGTGATGGCTACCGTCGCCTATAATACAAGCAACACCATATGTGCTACAAGTGCGCTGCCAATCATAGTGTTAGGATTAATGATAAAGAATTGGAAAGAAATAAGACAATGGGTTTTGGCATCCCATAACACAACAGCACAATGCTTTCAATTCATGGTGGTCTTCTGAAAGGGGTAGTTATCCGCCTAACGGGCTGCCCAAGTGACTGCGAATAGCAGTAATTCCCCGTTACTACTTTCCCAATCCAGAACAGAATCAACTTAGAAAATTTCTTTTCCAAAGTTGACTCTGCCGGGAATCGAATTCGGGACAAATTTAATATTATGAGTAATTTAATATGGAGAGAACTTGACCCCAGGGGAAGTACAGGAGAAACTTTTTAGGGGCAAAGTCACAAGATATTTTTGCATCATATCACAACTCATTACGTTTTCACTTGCTCGTAAATGAAGTGCAAAACGTTCATTTTATAAAGAATCAACGAAAACGTATATTGTGTTTTGTATACAGGTTATGTTTGTACAAAGCTCGTGTACTATAATACTGGCAATTCACTCTGTGGCACGTCTGTTTACATTTGTCTGTGATTCCTGCGCGAAGCGTTTTTATTTACAAAACAAAGGAAAGGTAAAAACAGACAAAGAAAGAGTTTGAAGGATGAAAGCGGAAATACGTTTTATAAAGTACGGTTTTTATATTGAATTATTAAACAATGAAAAGCACTTTACGCCTTCCCAGCCAACAATCATCTTTTTCTTCATAATTTCAGTTAAAATGTAATTACAAATTTGATGAGTGGTAAGGGTGCTTCCCTAATGTCTCAGGGGCCCCATGTTCGTTTCCCGGCGGGGTTAACTTTGGAGATGAACTTTTCAAAATTGACTAGTCTGGATTTGGAAATTAGTGCGCACTGCTGTCGCAGACATTTGCAGTCATTTGCTAGTTCTTTATAAAAGAACATTTTTTTTTCTCCAAACAGATCTACGAAGAATCTGACTAAAAAGGAAACCGACCTAGTAGTTCAAACTGGTACAAATCTGATCCCCTCCGCTTGAATAATAATTTAAGATTATCAATAAAAATTTGTTCGCGTGAAATAACATTTTGTGTGATTGTTTATTTCTTATAAACCGATTTAATCTATAAATTGAATTTGTGGAAACATAATTTTTCTACAGATTTTATCATATCTAGACAAAGTACCTAGTTATTAAAATACAGAAAAATTAAACTCTTTTACTGACATTACTGACAAGATATTATCGACACTAATCCTATTGTAATAAAATTGTGAATAACAATTTTTATTTGCAAATATTGAAATTCCTTTCTTTCTTCCATGACATATAATTTTTCTGGTTATTTAACGTTGACATTTTTTACATAAAAGCAATATATCTTACCGACGACCTCGAGAGGTGCGGACCGTATTTCTGTATGAAAGGTCGGCGCATCTGCTGACACCTCGCATCGGAAGCGTCCCGCCATTGCAGGTGTCGCTTGCTGTAACACCACACGGCGGGCACCCGATCGAGATATCTATAAAACAAAACGAATTTATATTAAACTAGCTTTAACCAGTGGCTTCACCTTCTTAAATACTTTAAAAGTTCATAGCCTATGTGAAATCTAACATGATTTCCGAAATATAATCGAAATTGTTTAAGCTTTATAAGTTTACAACAAAGGTAAACAGGCTAACGATACTGTAAGATTTTGATATAGTTTTTACTAATGCCAAAAGAGATAAATGAGGATGATTTTTGTATAAAAAAATGCATCCCGGACGAAGCCGGGAGCGGGTCACTTGTGTTTTATAATATAATATTTAAAGAAATGAGAAAGATGTCGTCGTAGCATATCCGTAGGCAGACTCGTGGCGTAGCAAATACCGTAGAGGCGTGTGGGCGTAAAAAAACAAAGCCTCGATAAAAGCAATTTTATTGTTAGTAAAGTCACAATTTATATTAAGTTTGCTTTAGCTGAAAATAAATGAAGTTGTATTGTATTTCTAAGGTAATATGAAGTCAAATAAATCGAACGACAAACATACTGACATATTTTCGTGACCAAGTTTATTCAAGCTGAGGTAATATTAACGTATACATATCGGGCAAATGGGTTTATGTGTATATATTATGTGTGTTTTGTAAATAAATGGACATCCTGTCATAAACTAGCGATATTCTATGTACAAATACACTACATACTGGCAGACATTTTGTTATTTATCTTTTCTTGATATATTCTCTACTTGTGTAAAATAAAAAATCATATCTCTCAAAGTTTTGGTCTTACTGAGATAAAAATAGACTTAATATTGTCTAAGGTTTCACATTTTCAAAAAATTGAACGCAAAAATATAAATTATGACAGATATTGGACTGTAATGGTTACTGTAGGCAGACTTGTGTATTAAAATAGTTGTATTTTATGTACCTAGAAATTATGCTAGTCCATGACCGGACACTCTGTATATGGACGATGGAACATGTCAGTGTGGTGTTGTCAGTTGATTTCAATTAGTGCCTGAACACAACACATTCAAGTACACGCGTTCTAATTAAAGTGTAGTTGTATCGACAGGGAATTAGTTAAGCTACTAATCACTTCTTGAAATGCATATTACTATTATTTTATTCTGATTTTTTTCTAGAGGCCGGAAGGTTCGGACTAGCAAGCGCAGCGTAGGACGTCCGCCCACAAGGTGGACACCTGATAAGGGCCACGCGTCGACGGTGGATCCACTCAGCTTTTGAACAGTTCTATTGGAAAATTATGGGATCTAGCAGTGGAATGTTCTACGGTTGAGAAGATGATGATTTTATTCTGATACTTATTTATCAATCAATACTAATAATAAATCTGTAAGGGTTGGTCATGGAGTAAGTTACTTCGTTTTCAGAGATATCGTGTTTATAGGCTCTATACATGATACTGAAACTAAATTGACGATTTTTAGTTTTTTTTTTCTGTATGTATGTATGTATGTTCCTCTTTACATAACTCTTAAACGAATTAACTGATTTTCGTGAAATTTGGTGGATAAACATTTAGACGTACAGGACACCGGATAGCCTACTTTTTTTCTTTTTCAACGCGGACGAAGTCGCGGGCGCCAGCTAGTACTTTTATAAATCTGTCTGTACTTAGTACGCGCCGCAGTTCGTTTTTTGAAAATCCCGTAGGAACCTAATTCCATTTTTCCAGGATAGAAGGTATACTATATATTAATCCAGGTAATAAATTTTCTGTGTATTCATCCAAATTATCCAAATTTACGAGTCGCTAGTATACCAATCTATGATGAATATAAATACAAATTTTACTTATAAAACACATTTCATTCTTACACATTTTTGTCAGTAAAATAATGACAATGAAAAGTTTTCATCAGTAACTATATAAAAGATTTTAAAAATAAAAATAAAAACAAAGATATGAAAAACAAGCGGTCGCTAAATTAGTTGAGGTCACTTAAAGGAGCTTAAATAAGCTATGCGAGAAAATACGATTGTTGGTCAAAGAAGATCGAGCCACACCGCCATATATACTCGTACGTACCTCGCATATTCACTTGCTGATTTTTGGTAAAGGGATTTATAAGACCTTTGACTTTCTGTACATTAAATATTAAAAAAAAAAAACTGTAAATGTTGTAATTATCCAAAATATTCAAAAATAATTATCTAAACTACTTTTAGGGCCTTTTTTGTCTGTGCGAGGTAATCTCAGAAACGATATAACCAATTTGAATGTGGTTTTTACTGTTGTATTGTGATGACCTGTATAAACATATAGGATACTACTTTTTCTACTGTACGCCACACTAGAAAAATGTTAAATTCTTATGGGATTTTCAAAAAACGAACTAGAAAACGCGTAAAAAGTTGTAGGCACCAGCTAGTTTTAATATAAAACATCTTTCCTTGGATTCTCCATTAAATATTTTGTACCTTCTGTTCACACACAATTGGTTCAGACCTTGTCATTTGTAAACGTAAACACATTAGACGTGACAATGTCAGTGGGTAATAATGTTAAACCAATTTCGTCTGTCACTCCACATTGTATGTTAGGTGCCTACATTTATTTAACCACAGTGTCGGGTGGCGCGGCGCGGTTCACTATCATTATTATTAAAGGGGTGGGAAACAATTGTAAAAAAAATCGTATATTTTTATACATGAATATATTTTTTATGTTAAGTTCTACAGACAGGCTGACGGTCCACTTGATGGTAGGTGGCTACCGTCGCCTATAACACAAGCAACGCCATAGGTGTTGGGCGTTGCTAATGTATGAAATCGATGTACAATTATTTCGACCTTTTAGTTGTATAAAAAAAATGTGCATTTATTTCGATGTTTCGTGTTCTACTTTACAGACCTTGGCAAAGCTGCTCGTATTCAAGAAATAATGGATTCAGAGATTTTAAAAGTGCTCAGTGACAAAGGTTTAAAAGTCGCGACGCAACCGAGTGCTCTAAATTGTTATAGGCAACAACAATTGCGCTGTTAATATTTACCGAAAAATACTTTTTTAGATTTCTCTTCAGGTTTATTATATTAGTGAATATAATTTAAGGTTAAAGTCAAATAAATTCTCGGCCAAAGTAAAATTGTCGTATAAAATTTATCATAAATAACTGTGCGTTAATTTTTTTTAATGTTAAGATTGCTAGACAGGCTGGTGGTCCATTTGATAGTTGTCTATAACACGAGCAGCGCAAAAGGTGCTGCAAGTGTGCTGCTGATTACATTAGGATTTACGATAAGGAATTGGGATGGGATTGGGAAATGGGCTCTGGCATCCCTTACTCTCTAACCGAAATAAAACAGAACACATACTGTTAATTCACGGTGGAATTCTGTAAGGAGGTTGTAAGGGGGTGGTGATAAGGGGCACTTATAAATTAGGTAACTCTTATCAGGTAACTATTAAATTGATATGTACCGTATAGCCACGATAATATTTACCGAGATCTCTGTTCTTTAATGACACAATTTTAAAGCCAACTAGCCAGCCAGTTGGTCGAGTGTTTCGAGTGACTATGGTTCAAGAGTCTCAGATTCGGTTCCCATTAAAGTTAACTATGAAAATGAAGTTTATAATATTGGCCACTAAGTGGAAATCTCCGCTACTCTGTTAAGAGGTTCTCACTGCACAATCCTAGTGATCATAGAACTTAATCTATGGTATGCTGTAGTCCAGTGACTTGTAATTAAATGTTTGAAACTTACATCAACTTCGATTCCTGGCAGTGGAAAGACCCTTGTGTGTGGCAGCTCCTTGGGTATATATCTGTAGAATTCCTCCCGTCCTCGGTACCATTTTACACTGTATAGCGCTTCTTCATCATCCAGCTGCCAACTACATTCGAGTGTCACCGTTTCACCTACTAGCACAGCGTTTGGCACATTAATTTCAAGGTTGTGGAGACCGCGGACACCTGATGACAAAATAAGAAATAATTTTTTATTTGAAAAAATGTATAAAAATGAGATATTATCGGATTTGGTATGTTCAAAAAGCTTCGTGCCGATGGATTGTTTGATCGACCGAAAACTTAATTGAAATTTGTCTTACAGAAATTCTTATCATTTCAAAATGTAAAAATTCAATGTCTTGGTATAAATATATATTTAAATTCATTTCAATACATAATAAAATATATATTTATATGAGTATTTAGGTAATTTTAGTGGATTATAAATTTACCTAAAAAGTAATAATATCTCAGTCAAAACCTCAGTTGTCTTAATATATTTCACTGATTTTAATATAAAAACTGCCACTACTAATTTTGAGTATAACGAATCCCATTGCTTCATTGTTCCATTGCTATTTGTACCTAGTTGACCTACATATTAACAGTAGAATACCCGAATACCCAATTTGGATACTAACAAAAGACTCTGTCATGGGAAATCAGCATTTAATGCGCTCTTATTTTTGTTCACCATAACAATGTTTGATTAAAATTTTCAAATTCGTTCTATGTATGTTCAACTTTGGCAGATAAACGTGCATTTTATCGGTGATATATTAGGTGCAACTAAGTTGTCGCTGTTTTTCAAGAAACGGTTCCAGTAGAAAGTGCTGGTCGATTTGGACATAACCAAAACGTCATGAACCAAGCTTAGGCATGTGGTACACAAACCGATTTTGTTTTTGGGTCATATACTTTTGGATGTGTGAAGATGACTGATTTTGTATCAAATAATTGTCATTTGCGGGAAGTGTTGCTTTTCTTCTTTCATTCGAATAAAGTGGCATTTTCATCAAAAAACAGCGGGAACCTAATAAATTTCCTATATTTTTATTATCTTTGGAATATGTGATTTCTCTAAATTAATATCAAGGTAAAGTGGTATTTTTAATTTAACGAACAGGTAAATTAATGAAAATCATTTGCCACACGTACCACGGAGAATCATTTGGGAAGTTTTTTTGTTTTGTAAGCAATTATTGTCAGGAAAAGGTTTGTATTAAAGATTTTTTTTTTGGAAAATTCCCAGCTGGAGTCGCAAATTTAGATGGTATTTTTATATGAATCTAGCTGGTTCCCGCGACTTCGTCCGCGTTGAAAAAGAAAATATACATATGAGTAATATTATATAACGCCTGACATCTTTATGTCATCACGGCGACAGAGGCGCCATTATATATATTT
Source organism: Synanthedon formicaeformis (assembly GCA_945859745.1). NCBI lineage: Eukaryota > Metazoa > Arthropoda > Insecta > Lepidoptera > Sesiidae > Synanthedon > Synanthedon formicaeformis. The sequence goes on along the minus strand of OX243959.1, from coordinate 6,441,115 downwards.
TCAGACGATTCCTCTGAAACCTAACATTTTCTGTATGTTAATCTAAGTAATAACTTCTGTGTGCCAAATTTCATCCAAATCTGTTCAGTAGTTTTTATGTGAAAGAGTAATAAACATCCATACATACTTTCATCCTTACAAAATTTCGCATTTATAATATTAGTAGGATTAACAGGGTCGGCGAATAAAGCTAAACAAGTCTGAAATAAACAAATTTATTAAGTAAGATATAATTTGTAGCCCTAAAGTTTAAACGAATAGTTAGTTAAGTGATTTGGTTAAAAGTTCTCGTGGTTCGAAAACAAAGTGGTCTTTTAAACACATTAAATATTCTGTACTCGTCGTAATCGTGATTTTCCTTCTTAGTATCACTAAGGGCGCTATTTTTTCATTTTTAGTTTACCCGATTTTTCTGTCGACGAATTTCAAAGCAAAACTTTTTTAGTTGTCGTTTTCTTACTGAATGTGGAGTAGGTCTTTTATGTACGTTTTTCTAATCTCACGGACTTGCTCCCTTTTGCGTTCGATATATATTTGCTCTTATTTGAAGTAAATGGGAGTTTTTTAGTAAGCTTGTGCTTAGTGTGAAAAAAATTATGTTTTTTAAGAAGAACGCAAAATAAATAATTATAAAATATATGTATCTTATATCATATGCTTAATAAAATGTATATTTATCACATATTTATAGTATTTATCCTAAAAGAACCTAAATGTATTTGTTTACAACTATGTACTTATTTATAAGTTCTCCCAAGGTATTAATGCCTATTTCAAAGTTAAACATTTTTTCTTATGTTAAGGTCGACAGACAGGATTTCGGAGGGTTAAGATTACTTAAGTCAATTGAGTTCACAAGCAGGAGTGATTTTGTGATAGTGTATCTTACATAAAATGCGTTTTAATAGTCCACCATTATTATAACTACCTACTTACTGGGCACAGCTCTCTCACATAGACCGCTAAAGAGCACGATTATAAGAAGTCCACATCCGCTGTTTTCTCGCAATTTTAACTATCTCGTCGGACCACCTAGTGGAAAGGAGACGGTCGGCATAACGACTTCCGGTACACGGCCGCCATTTAAGAACTTTCTGCCCCAACGGTTGCCGGTTCTACAATCTATGTGACCACTAGAATTTCATCTTGTCAATAGTAATACATATTATGACGTTGATCTAATAGTACAGGATCCCACTGCTTGATCCTGCAGGTATCTGTTTTTTTGATGTAATTAATTTTAAATAAATCTTATGAATGTATGCAATGGATTAAGGATAGGTTGCCTTGTAAAAATTAGCCGCAATTACCTGTAATTAATTTTAATGTCATTAATTCACTAATATAACTTGCAGCTATATGTTTTTTTAGTCAATTTCATGTCATTTGGAAGAAAATGATGTAACGAATTGAAATAAAAATGGTTACCAGCTCTCAGTCGGATTTGATTCGAAATTAATTCCACCTTGTTGGAAATCATTAAAGCAAAAAATGTTGATAACTATTTTCATAAATTGCATGTGGCAAAATGCAACTGAGCCAAATTGTATCACCTTCAATCCAGAAGACTACGGTTGGTCAGTAATTGATGGGAATTAATGACATTAAAATTAATTACAGGTAATTGCGGCTAATTTTTACAAGGCAACCTATCCTTAATCCATTGCATACATTCTCAAGATTTATTTAAAATTAATTTCATCAAAAAAACAGATACCTGCAGGATCAAGCAGTGGGATCTTAGACTATAAAGTAATGTTTCGTATAGTATCTGTAAGTTTAAGTGGTTACAGTTACCAGTTGGCAGAGACACAGAAAGACGTGTACAATGACTTGTAATACGATGTACAATTTATATGTTCAATTTATAATGTTGTTTTATTTATTTTATTTTTATTTTATTTATTTATTTTATTCTAGGCATTATTAGCAGCATTCTAGTCATAACGCGATTTAGTCCCTTCACGCATTAGAAACACATATCTAAAAGGTATATTAAACTGAATCTTTTTTTCTTTTGCTTTTTAATGAAATTCGTATTACTAAAAACAAATATTAATAAATCGAATTATGTAATTTTGTTTAGATACCTAATACAGATGTACAAAATGTACAGTAATACATTAAAAATACAGAATAGCTCAGTACAAAGTGAGTAGGTATTTATTGCAAATAAATTATAAATGTTACAATATTAAAACAAACGTACATAAATGAAATTGTGAGTATTCGCGGGGAGCGCTTCAAAGATGGAAAAGAGGCGAAGCTCAAACAATGTCCTTCGCGGAACTTCATTTTCCTCGACTCGGCTAATACATATCAAATAAGCCTTAACTGTGTACTTAATATATCCAAAATTATGCGTTGTGAGGATTCCATCTTTTTCTTTATTACGTCTCTTACATTTACATTCATATATCTCGCATTGAACTTTATTAGATTAAATAATCAAGCATAAAATGAAGCCTTTTATATATATGTACCTACAGTTTGTGCACAGTCTATGTCTTAGTATAAAAATATATAAATGGTACTTAATCAGTTTATAATTGGAAAGTAAGTAGCGGCAGGGCAAGCTGCATTTCGCAGACATTTGGGCAGCCCGTCTGGCTGAAGTAACCACAGAAGACCATAGTGAAATAATAGCATATGTGTGGTTTTGTGTTTCGGCTAGTGAGTAAGGCTGGTTTTACAGTGACGCTTACCGTCCGCGCGGGTGGTAAGCGCGGCCCGTAAGCGCGCAGATGACCCGCTCGACGAGTTTAGCGTGGTTTTACAGTGACGCTTTCGCCAGCGCGGATCGTTACATAGTTTAACCAACACCCGCGGATGGCCCACGCTGACGAGACAGCAAACCGCGCGACTTTAAACTCGTCGAGCGTCATCCGCGTGCTTACGGGCCGCGCTTACCACCCTCGCGTAAGCATCACTGTAAGACAAAGAGTTTTGCTGCCTCGTACAGTCGTCAGCGCGGGCCATCCAAGAGACGCAAAGCTCGTGGCCCGCGACACACCAACTGCGCTGGTGAAAGCGTCACTGTAAAACCAGCCTTAGGGATGTCAAAGCCCATTTCCCTATCCCTTCCTATTAGGTACCTATCCTTAATCCTACTATGGCCGGCAGCGCACTTGCAGCACCTATGGCGTTGCTTGTGTTATAAGCGACGGTAGTCAGCTACCATCAAGTGTACCGTCAGCCTGTCTGTCGATATTAACATTAAAAAAATAACCCGTGAAAGGATTTTGATTACGATTTTAATGTGACATGAAATGGTAGGAATAAAAAGCCAAATACCTTTACAGTGAATTCAACACACAATGTATTGTGTAACATATATAAACGAAGTATAGTAAATAGATATATGAGTAAAATCTACTTTCAAGATTCCATTCCTACGCGTGTCCGTTGGCCTGTATATAACGGATCAATGCAACGAAGTTATTCTCTAGTATGTTAAAAGGTTAGTTATAAAGCTCTGAAAATAACAATAAAGTAGGGTCTACAAAAACATCGAACAAAAGTTATAAAAATCCATAGGCTTTCACAACTATATTTCAAGTATCATTACACAAATCCAAAAAGGTTATGAAAAAAGTCTAAATTCCTAATTTATATTCTATTTCAAAATGCGGTTTCTTATCTCAAGAATTAGCATTCTAATTTGAATGTAGTTAATGATTCCAATTATTTCACAAAAAATATCTATTAAAAAATTTAAAAACTTTACTCGAAAAAAACCTTAATTAATCTATTTTTAATTCAGTGGTTCATGATTTTGTTCGGAAAAAATATATGATAGTTTAATAAATGTTCTTGAATAGTAATCATAATGAAAAAGTATTTGGAGATTGATATCAACGTATTATCAGAACAATTATTATGTCGTCTTGGTCATTATAGCTAATGGTAAATAAGTGATGAAGAATTAGGGGGGTAACATTGGAAGCAAGTTGAATGAAGTAAGTAGCCCACCATCGATCAATCACGTGGACACTTTGGCGAGATATCAATGAGTGTGCTCGGAGCGACGTTGGCTTACAACGCCCCCGGCTGCTGTTTGCCTCCCTGAATACATTATACTCGGTTCTACCCACTACAACTAGTCGCTTTAATATCGTCTTATAAGCCGTGACGTCCTCTAGAGAAATAACCTTGTCTACATGTTTAAAGTAAATATTATGTGTTACGTTATGTTGTGTTGACTTTGCGGGTTGAAGGAGAGAAACAAATGGGTTTATTTGTAGTACCTTACACGTGTGAGCGTAATGTTTTAGTTGTCATACAAATAGGATTGAAAATTTCAAACTCAACTGTGAATCAGAATAACAGACGTCTGTACATACTATACTAAAATTTTAAAAAGGTAAATTTTGTATGTTTGTTTGTACGAGGTAATCTTCGAAACTACTCATCCGATTTAAAAAAGTTCTCTCACAAATAGAAATAGAACTTCAGGATAGACATAGGCTAAATATTCCACGCGAGCGAACCCGCGGACACCTGCTTCTTTGCGCTTGATGAGAGTAATTTTTAAAGTCCAATTTTTTGTGGCGCTTCAAAGTAACGCCACAAAAAATTGGCTTGTGTTTAAATGTAATATCTTGTAAATTTAATTCAGTCAATCCATCAAAAAGTTTTCGAGTTTTGTGAAAACAAATATAAAAAAAAAATTAAATTTATATAATTAGATTAAAAGGTGTCAGCACACTGAAAAGATATATTTAAAGTGATTTGGTACAATGGTGCCTAACACAAGAAACCGCTGCCAAAATCAATTACCCTGCTAACATTAATATGATTATGTAAGTGACAAAGTGAAGTGATAGGGTACAAGAAAGTCTAAGAAGAATGGTCTCTAACTTATGCATCGAAGTGAAACAGCACACGTGATATATCATGGCCTATATATCATAACAGAACATACATACATACTACATACAAAAATTTCTAAAAATCGACTATAGAACCTATAAATAAACCCGATATCTGAAAACAAAGTAACTTACTCCATGATTATATTTCTTCTGTGTTTTCTTCTGTGTGTGTGTATGTCACTGAACTCCTCCTAAACGGCTGGACCGATTTTAATTCTGTCTTCACTTATGGATAGAGGGAGAATCAGGAATGGTTTGTATGTAAAAAAAAAATTGTCGCGGACGAAGTCGCGGGCACAGCTAGTAAGTTTGTATATTTGAATATTTGTTACTCAATCACGCAAAAACTGCTGAACGGATCTGGACGAAACTTGGCACACAGATTAAGGATAAAGGATTGGGAAGGAATAGGGAAATGGATTCTGGCATCCCTTATTCGCTCACCGAAACACAACAGTACACATGCTAATTTTTCACGGTGATCTTCTGTAAGGGGGTGGCCAGACTGACGACAGACGACCTACCCAAATGACTGCAAAACGCAGTGTACCCTGCCACTACTTATTCTTCTAATTTTCTAATACTTAATCTCTCCGCTAATTAGCGGAGAGATTAAGTATTAGTAATCATAATTATGATTTATGAGGTGGATACTAGATAAATATTTGTAAGATATCAACAAGATACAATCACTCAATGACTTATAAATACACATTGGTTCTCATTTTGAACATCTTCATGCAAAGAACGTCAACATATCAACCATGAATAGAATGTGTTCAGTTTTTGCAAACTCGATTATAATATAATTGAGAACAACTAACGTTGATATGTGTTCCTTAATAGGAGTACCATCTAGATCTAAATACAAGATAGCACCAATTGGAACTGGCTCAGAGAAATTGGTAGTTTCCTCCGTGTAAGTGATACAAATGTAACAATAACGACTAGCCGGGACAAGGGTTAATCTGTCTCAAGACAAACGCTGTATCCCCGCATATTTCAACTAACAACGCTCAGACTGCCAAGTCTGAATTATGCACGTATATACCTCATAAGTTTTGATACGTGACTAGAACAATATTAACATATTTATGATACGTCCCTTATAAAGGTTTATTGAGCAAATGTCTACCTAATTTGTTTTTCTTTTACGTTTGCCTCACTGAATAAACAAATATTTTAGTAAAATTATTCTCACAAACTCAGTCATTTAAAAACAAGTTTGACACAAAATTAATAATCTTCACAATTTTCAATTAACTATACTAGAAATCACAGTTTCAATAAAAATACCTTACTTTGCCTTACTCTGCAAGTGAGTTCAAAATGTTCTCTGATTGGTTCTCCATTCGTCTGACAAGTGATAGTATCAGAATATTTTATTCTTACATGTATATACATGTAAGAATTAAATATTCTGATATTATCACTATTATGTCTTAGACTACAGCATGTATCTACGAAGTTGCGGGCATCGGCTAGTCTAAAATAAATTCGAAGTTCGTAGCTCGCGTATATATTAGCCGACATGGATGGTCGTAAATCATAGTTTTTAGTTATCTCAGTGACCTTCCCCGCGAAGATTAGTCGCCATCGCCTCAGCTCTAATGACTTAAGCGTAGTTTACGCTCAAATTAATCCCTTTAACGATAATATCGGTGTAGCAACTCTATTTACAGTGTACATCTCCGCTTATTATGGACAATGTACTCTCAGCGAAAGCTTTGTATTGTACTAAATGTCTTGAAGATTTATTGCTTCGAACATTCATTCATTGTTTAAAACTTGAGAAAAGAGCCCGAACACAAAGGAAGCGGGATCGTAATTGATATTTACAGCAGATGCCGTTCGAAATTGACGCTTCGATTGCTACTGTTAACGAGATACAATATTTCCTTATTATTAATTTTCGTACACCGCAATAAATTCAGATCATTCGATTTCATTTATTACACCCACATTTTACGCTAATCCGCGTACCTTTGTTTTTGTTTTTGTGTTTTATTGTGTTTTATTGGCCAGACGGTTTTATTTATTTTATTTTTTTTTAAAAAGCGTTTTAAGGTTAACAGCTCTATTCACCCTTTTTTATATATTCTAAACTAGCTAAACTATTAACACTGTTTATTTACTCACCCATTCCCCAGAACACTGTTGCGAAGAACGCCACGAAAATGCGGCTTTCCGCTGACGGTATTAGCTCCATGTCGCTAATTATACGATACTCAATGAAGTCACATTTATTCCACTTACTATCACTTTAAACACTCACTATAATTGGCTTCTAACGAAGCATAGTTATACACAATGAGCTGACAACGAACATAGTGTCACTGTATTACACTTTACTCTCCAAGACACAAGCTGCATCAACGACTCCTCACTTTCTTCTTATTTACCTAAAAAAAGAAAGAATATGTTATTAATAAAAAAGAATCTTTAAATCTATTGCTTAAATTCTAAATTTGCTAATAACATATAATTATTAGCTTAAAATATGATAAAAGATTAGGAAAAAAAGGGCAATATGGGAATGAGCTCTGTCATCACTTACTCACTCACCGAAACACAACAATTTGTGGTCGTACATAAGGTTGTGGTTACTGCCCCCAAATTTGACTATTTACAGAAAAGTAATTTTATTTGTTAAAATTTATTTTCATGTTAAAACGCCATAAAAATCTTCTGATGGTTGCAACAGCCGGTGCTGAAAAACCAAACCAGTTCAAGGCCAAAATTGAATAGCTGTAAGTTACAGCTGTCACCGATCTTTGCGAAGAAGCTCTTTGTCCCGTGTTTGCATTTTACATTTATATAGGAACCCGGCCTTTCTCTGCCCTTATCATATTGACACAGCCGAAACGTTTAATCCTTCAATTTAGACAGTCCCTCTAATATCGAAGGACTTGAAGATGAATTTCAATAATCCCTTTTTTAATGTTTTTCACAGTGGTCCTTGTTAATGTGGAACAAAAGTGGTTGATGGGAGATTTCCAAATAATAGCTCCTCTCATATTACAGTTGGCAGCGCAGAAACATTGTCGTAGTTCGCGAAGTACCTAATGGTTATTTATCGGCTCCCTGTGACTACTCTTACGAGCTAATTTAATATATTTAAACGCTTGTTACGTCTCAAAGCAGAAAATATTATATTTACCTACCATTTTATATGTACATGAATATTACAATTGTTTTACAATTACAATATAATTGTTTAACAATTACAATATATAACAGAGCCAGAACATAAGTAATGAAAGGAAATCGCAAAATATATCTGTTATCTACTTTTTTTTACATACCCTTTTTTAATAATCTTGCCGTTTACTGTCAGGAAGAGGCCTAATTGGTGTGTGTTGAGTGTATTTTTAATTTTTTTACGAAACAACTGGCTGCAATGTAATGGTATGGTATATTTTGGGAATCAGCTCATGGGGCCCTTTTATGGTATATACCTAATTTCCCGTGATATCATTTAACATTTCACTAATATTTCAAATTGTGCTTTCTGTTTACTCGGTCACGGCTTATATATTTTTATTGAAATTATTGAAAACAGAACCTAAACACAAAATAAACGAATGAAATGCAAGGAAAAATAAGCATTGGTGTCATGTGACTTTAATTCATCGAAATATCATCTTGTTTCAACTCCTTTCGAATTTCGAATCATGTTGGAATATTGAGAAATTTTTTTTTTTTTGTCGATTTTATTTTTAACTTATTTTCTTTAATATATTAAAAATGAGACCATAATACATATTAAGTCAATTTAATTCTAATCTAAGTATAATGTATATTTACATAAGTATTATATAATATTATAATATAGAAAAATGGCAATTTCAAAATTATTTTGAATCGACATAGATTGTAAAAATAATATTCTGCTAAAAATCAGATTTTTAAAAATTAGGTTTATAAAATACTAGCTGTTGCACGCGACTTAGTCCGCGTAACTTTATAAAATATAGCCTATGTTAGTCGCTGATAATATAGCTTCCCAACAGTGAAAGAATTTTTCAAATCGGTCCAGTAGCTTGGGAGCCTATTCAATGCAAACAAACAAACAAACAAATCCTTCCTCTTTATAATATTAGTATAGATTGAAAAACAAATTATTAAATGCTTTTAAAAAAATAGTACTGCTAAACTAACAAATCGCAATCACACTTGAAAAAAATCCTGTATTTTGTAGTAATTTTTAAATTAAACTAATTATAGCACTGTTAAATTTAAAATTGTTATCATAAATTTATGTCAAGTGAGGGTTGCACGCGACATAATTATTGCAAACTGGCACTGGACTTTATTAGGTATTATATTATAAAAAACGCTTTATGGCCTTAACTACTCAAGGGATCATCAAGAATTTTTACATCGAACTTTCATCGAAAAAAAGTCGCCAAACGAATCCGAAGGAAAAAGACTGTGCACAGTTGTATTTCCAATATCCAATAAAATCTTTCAAAGTGAAAAATTGGTGGAATGGAATAGGTCTACGAACCTTAGAATTATGATTCATAGCACAATATGAGCTTGTTACGGAAGAAGAGCATATATTTAATTATGCTCTCAAATACTTAGAGTTAAGAGTATAGAGTCTCAAGTTTTAGAGATTCTTTGACAAAGTTTTTACGTGACCTTATTCGTGGAAGTGAGTTTTCCTGTTTACGATTACTCTCTAAATTGGTCCAGTTAAATTTAGCACCGATTAATTTTTTCAACAAACAGACATACAAAAAGACAAAAACATTTTTTTGTTTAAGTCTACACTTTGATATACATTTAGTAAAAAGCAGTTAGCATTACAAACAGACACTTCAATTTTATTTTATTTATAATTGATAATATCTTTCTTATGTTAGTCATTTGAAGAGATTACCTCACTCCTCAGCCTCGGAGATTCAGAGTGTGACATTGTTTCAGAGTGTAAAGAGAACATGCAATCAACAGATTGTCACTAAGCAATAGCTAAAATACTGCAATGGCAGCGGAGGAAGTACATATTATGAATGCACAGACGATTGTCATGGGTCACATGAAAAAAAAAATCAGTACACCTGCTAGGGCATGAATGTGAGGTGCTTCTTAGGTGGACAGAAGGATCGTACTTCTTTAGGTGGACAGATATTTTTTCATGTTGCCACATACTCGTACATTGTCCCACTTTCATACTAACAATTTTATTTATTCAATATACCGAAATGCTAGTCCGTTGCAAAATAGAATCGAAATAGAATCAGGCTTTAAAATAGACACAAACTAACAAAAATAAATTTGATATTTTTATAAAAAAAAATGTAACGTGATTTTTCGGATAGTAACTTATATGGAAAATATAAAAATATTGTTATAGAAGGTTCGATTTTATTTCTCTTTTCTTTAGAAAACAGGCCTGAAATCAAAGAGTAATAATAATCAAAGGAAGACAATAAGTTTTTTAAAATAATTCCTTTTAAATGAGTTGCCAACCTTGAGAGGATAAAGAATGAGTACATATTAGCCGCTACTTTTCCATTGTCAAAGACTGCTGATTGTATGCTGTACAGCACAAAGGCGCCCGATGGCTAAACTCGTAACCCTATTATGAATTGCTCAATACTTTAAGTTTCAAGTGGGGTTGATATTTACAGGTTTCCGCCAGCCGTAGGCAGAGAGAGAAGCGGGACAGGCCAATGGCGCTTTGCCGCAGTTGTTTTGCTGGTGTTTTATGGGCTAACTTTCTTCTGTACTACTCTTGCGATCATCGCTCGCAAGTCAGAGGCCTGCAAGCGGGAAGCCCGGCGAGAAACCAGCGCAAAGAGACTTAGTGCTGGACTGACGACCAGCAACAAAACAGTACTTTAAGTCGGAACACAGCCTCCGTAGCAACTGGACAGATTCTCAACTGGACATATTCTCAAGTGGATAGATTCACAACTGGACGGATTAGCAACTAGCACCGGTAAAGTATGGTTAAAATATTGGATCCAACTGTGACAATGTTGGTGAAATTAAGTTGCGGTGTGTGCACCCTCACAATATTTGTATAGCCGTATGACGCATCACACGGAAACTAGATGAACAAAAGGCGATAACACAAAGAGCAATGCAACACATTTCGTTGAGAGCGTGCCACCGTGTTCCATATATTCTAACGAGATGATATGCCAGCATTTATTCTGCATGTAGCGCGGCGAGGAAGGCACCAATGTATTCTGCTCGCTCATTCATATTATTTGCACATTTAAAGAAAAATCCTTTACCAAATGGCTGGCGGAGTATTGTTTTAAAGTTTTCGTTACTTGAATACATAACAACAGTTCTAGTAAAAACAGCCAGTTCAAGTTTTTTTAAAGGACGGTAAAAACCGCTTGAAACAAACTCTTGAGGTTAGAGTGACGTCTATTTACATTCCTCAGTAGACTGAATTTGCATCGCCGCAGTTCTCAATGATAACTTTTTATTTAGAATTCAGACCACTAGCGAAACCTATTTAGCATTTTTTATGCTTAAACCAAATCTGCGCCACTTATAATAATATTGTTTCAGAGAATGAAACTCAGAATAACTTTTTTTCGGTTTAACCACTAAGTCGGATTTGATAAAATATTCATATGGATTTTTGGAATACTGGGTTGATACGTAGACTATACTTTCAAACTTCTCAAAAATTGTTTTGAAATGAAAAAGCAAATTAGGTTTTAACTGCACCCTTTTATATAAAAATCTCAAAGATTACTTGGTCTTGCAAGTATGTACAATTTGGACTACGGACCTTATAGGCATCCAAAATTATGCGTAAAGTGAAAAAGTCTTAATAATATTAGTTATTAATTAACAGCGCAAATTTTTGTAGAATTTCAAAAAGTTATAAAGCTTCCAGCGAAGCGGCAAACAAGCCTAGCAAAGTGTTTCCTGTTAGTGAAGGTGAGTTACTCTACGCCACAGTTCTTTTCAGGTTCTCTCAAGGAATATTTGCAATTTAACTGCACAATTGCAAAATTTAATTTTGCTCGTATGCACATTTGTTCAGTTGAATTTTCAAAAATTATATTGCTCACAGAGAATTAAGAATACAAGCACATACAATATTGCTATGTCCAGGTAAAAAAGCACGAGAGCGCGAATGTAACAGCGCTTTGTCGATTGTTAGTTGCTGACGAGACGAGAAAATTTATTCACTTTTATTCATTTATTTATAAAAAAAAAACTTTTTAACAAAAATTAATTCGTTGATTTATGCGTAAATATTTATTATAACAGCGAGTTCTTCGAACAGTTTCTTGATATTCCGTCGAAATTAGGTTCCTGGGAGCGGTTTACTTTTATTACTTGAAATAGAGTAGTCGCTATGCCAATAAAACTTGAAATTTTGTAATACCTATTCTAACAAGTGCTTTAACAAATAACAGAACACATTTTTTTTAATTTCCAGTTCATTTCTTTCATAGGTTTTCATGACGGTTGATTACGTAATGTCTCATAAAAATATCCTTATTAAGCATTTTCACAAACGTTTTACTTACTGATATTATAAATTTGAAAGTAACTCTGTCCGTCTATTATGCTTTCATGGCTAAATCACTCAAACTATATTATAAACACAACAATTTACCTTTCGTAAAATAATTCAAATATTCACGGCGGGTAAAGTTAGTGTAATACCTTATTATTTCATTTTAGGCATAAAAGCATAAAGTCTTTTATGTCTAACATTTTAGGCATAAAAGACTAATTAGAATCATAAGTGCAGGTGCGATTAATTAAACGTGTAACCACCACTACTTTGATCTCAGGCGTAGGATGTTGATTGCTGTATATAGGCTTCCCTCACAATTTTCCAATAGGACCGGTCAAAAGCAGCCTGGATCCAGCGTAGACCCGCGGCCCTTATAAGGTCGTCAGTCCACCGAATAAATTATATTTTTTTAATAACCCATCCACTGTTTTGATAATTTATTATTAAAGTGTAGAAATGTCGCAGTTTTTTTCAAAGTAAGTATTCAGTATTCAAGTTCAGTATTCGAAGAGAAATATCTCTTAAATTAAAAATGGTATTTTTGATAGCTTCTAACTTTGTCAAGTCTTAGAATTTTTCGATATTAAAATTTTATAATCAAATTAATAAATATATAGGCAAGAACAATAATTTCTCTATTAAGGTTACTCAAATCCAAATTTTAAATATATTATCATACTTATATATGCCTATTTATCATCTATGACTTGCCTTACTCCACACGCACCATAGAACAATGGTTCGTGTAACGTGAGTAACCGTCTAGAATGGCCTAGCTAGATGCTGTCACTGCCATGACGCGATCGGTTTTGAAGTACAGCCATCAAGGTTCATAGCCAATTCTTCAATATTTATGCGAAAATGTCAACTCTCAGAAGGAGGCGGCGGAGAGAGAGCGAGAGGACGACGTCCTGTCCCATCCCCTCCGTCGCCGACGAACTGGACGCAGGCGGCTGGCGTACGCTCACCACCTGGATCCCTGACAGGACTAGGGCGGTAGATGGGGACTCTACCGCCCGCTTCATCCTGAAGGTCACGGCGCACTTTGGCAGTTTGGGTGCGCCGTCCCAATGAGCAGTGTCCGGTTACGGACCCCCGTGGCGGAGTTGCGGAAGAGTGTTCGTCCGACCTCGCAACTTCGCCTTATAGCGGACGCTCAGAGGTTTAGTCGGTAGGTCTTCCCCAATACCTTCTCGGGGCAGGAGTCCGACATAACCCACTGGTCTGTCCCCAGGTCGGTGGGTATCCACCGATGGATTTCTCTTGTAAAAAAAGGCTAAAAAATGGTTGGCTCTAAATATAAATAGAGGTAGCCACATGGCTCTAAATTATATTTTGAATAACTACACTCAAAATATAAATTGTGTTACGGATCACGATGAAAATTAGCAGTAATTTTCACGGAATAGGTTTTATGCTATGCGAGTGAACCGAAGGGAGCACACATTAGATAATTGTTAAAGTTTATTAACATTTATTTCCCTTTCTCTAATCACATTAACTAATCTAATAACAATAGACAATCGCGTGATTGTCAGATCGAACGGCTTTGTAATCTCGTTAAATTCATTCCACATTGCAACCTCAAATAACTACACACTTATATAAATAACAATATATTTTGTATTAGCGACACGCTCCCGGCTTTGCCCAATAAAAAGACTTAACTAGGTTTTTATATACCGAACCGCTCTGTGCAAAACCGCTCCCGGCCTCGCACATGTGCATTTTTTTCTGCAAATCGGTTTTACACTCTTTCCAATAGTGAAAACCGCATTAAAATCCGTTGCGTGATTTAATAGGAGTCAGCGGCCATACAGACAGACGCGGAAAGCGACTTCGAATTATACTATTTTAATAAAGATGTAATAGAATCATTATAATTTTACCGTCAATCGAATTCGTCGAAAAAGTTGGCACGCTTCAAAGTTGCCGCGAAAAGTGCCGCAAACAAAATCACTTCCTTAGCAAAGTTTTGCGTTCGTTCAATTAATTTATTTACACTTTCTGTCGGTGGGACGTCGCGTTAATTAGGCACAGTCCTCTATATTTGTCGGGAACTTTTTGACAGGCGAGTGACGTAAATTTTAATTAAACGGGAGTCGCGAGTGTGGCGCGCCGCTCAACGCGTTCTCTAGAAGCGGTCGGCCCCATGGCACTGACGCCCGTGTAGCTCCGAGTTCCTACGCCCGCCCTCCTATCCCGCGCGTCACACCGCCCGCCCAGACCGTAGCGCACTCAGATTCCCGTAACGGGCTTAGCCGAAGCTTTCCTAGATTGTGTGGCCTTAGTGAACATTAATTACACCCAACTTAGTCTGATTAAACCATGAGGAATTATGCGGATTGACGAAATTAACTTTTAACTTGGATTTATGTCATTGCAATTGGTGATGAGACGCCATTTAATTAATTTAGTTAATTTCGTACGAATTATTATGTTTTCTATAGATCAAATAAGAACTATAGACAGAATTTGGCGGATTAAGTGTGACAGTGTGGAAACAAATTTAACGACGTATTTACGTCGAAAATAGAAAAAAAAATAGGTAATTTATTAATTTAAGAAAAGTTAGACTAATAATCTAACCTTGACTTTAAGAGGGCACTTTCCAACTCGAGCAGCTTACAAATTCCACATTACGTAACTCATTAGTTATTAGGCGCGTTATTAGTTGTAGCAATACATAAAAAACATGACATTTCTGAGATATAAAATGACGGTTTGGATGAACCCGAACAACTGAAATTAATTTTATCTATACTAATATTATAAAGAGGAAAGATTTATTTGTTTGTTTGTTTGCATTGAATAGGCTCCGAAACTACTGGACCGATTTGAAAAACTCTTTCACTGTTGGGAAGCTTAACTATCAGCGAGTAACATAGACTATATTTTATAAAGTTACGCGGGCGAAGCCGCGTGTAACAGCTAGTATCTAATATAATTGATTTTTAAAATATACAGAATTTGTGTCATTTTCTTCTTATATGTCTTATGTTATGTCTTCGGTTATTCGCATTATAGTAAGTCGAAACAACAAATTCTCCCAAATAATAAATTAAAATTTAAAATACTAGCCAATCCAATTCAATATAAATGTAAAACTACCAGCTAATGTTAGCTTAAAACAAAAATTCTCTGTAGAGCTGCCCTATCTTTAGTATCAACATTAGCTTTTCGTTCAATTTCTAAAGTGGTAGAGCGATAGTATACTTAGCAACTACCCGAGTAAATAAGCTTTCCAAATGGAAATATAGTATGGGAAAGTAAAATCCATTTATCTCAAGAGAAATAATGAAATTGGTTAACTCAAAGTGTTTTCCAATAATGATCACTTCCTTTAATTAGCTGAATAAGGATTTCTTGAACTAATTAACTACGAGAAATGCCAACGTAGACCAACATTGTTTCAATTATTTATTTATTTGTTCGTAACAACTTAATTGAAAGCTTAATACAAAGCTCTGATTTATTTTTATTAATTTTACAGAATTTCGAGAACCAGCAGCTTGACACTTGTCTTGACTTGAGCTTGAGTTTGGCTTAGCTTAACTTAGCTTGTATGAGTTTGAAATTTTTTGTTACAATAAAAAAATTATGGGTTTTTGCTTATAAAAATACTGTATACATAAGTAGGTACACCCAGGCATAAAAAAACTATTTAGAAACCTAAAATTATTTATTTATATGGAACAAATAAAATAAAATTCAAAATAATTCCCCTATTGTCCTCGAGGGATTTTTATTATTGTACCATTTGAGCCAAAGAAAATATATTTCCGCTGGTATAATAAGAAAACTAAATACAATAACATATTTTCTTGTAGTCATCCACAATAATAATGTGTTTGGCAGTGGACGTGACTGTTTCTTCATATACAGGAAAAAAAAATATTTTCGGCGCGATGCCTTTTATCTTAGCCATGATCTCATAAACATATTTATTATATATGTGCAAACGAAGCAGTGTTGTTGCAGAGGGTCTTCACGTGAAGTGAAAGCACCGTGTCGGAAATGCCTCAAAGCTACGTGTTAAGGTAAACAGAGCAAAAGCATCTTGTTTACAACTGTAAATATTCTTGTATAAATCTAGCATTCTCGTGGATCTAATCTTTATTTTCGTTTCTAGTTTCATAGTAACGAATATATATATATATATATATATATATATATATATATATATATATATATATATATATATATATATATATATATATATATATATATATATATATATATATATATATATATATATATATATCTTCTGTGCGTGTGTATGTCACTGAATTCCTCCTAAATTGCGGGACCGATTTTAACTCTGTCTTTTCTATCCATGAGTGGTCGCGGACGAAGTCGCGGGTACCCACTAGTATGATATATGTATATGGCGAGCCCCTACGGGCGAGTGATTATTGCGGTAGCTATCTAAATCAAGGGTCCCAGATTCGATAAAATAATTTTTATCTTTTTTTTTTATCAATACTAATAATAAATCTGTAAGTGTAGGTATTGTATGTATGTATGTTCCTCCATAACTCTTAACGAATTAACTGATTTTCATGAAACTTGGTAGATAAACGTTTAGACGTACAGAACACAGGATAGGCTACTTTACCATCCTGATTATCCCCCTATCCATAAGTGAAGACAGAATTAAAATCGGTCCAGCCGCTTAGGAGGAGTTCAGTGATATACACACGCACAGAAGAAAATGAATAGATTTAAATAAAACGTGGATTGAGTGATGTAAACAAAAATATTTCAAATAAATTGTTGAGGAACGATTTCTAAGCTACTTCAGAAAAAATTCTTTTTACGTTTCTTCCTTTGTTGTCTACGAATAAATATATTATAATTCACTTAAAGGTAAAATCTAACTAAAATTTATTTCTGGTTTGAGTTAACAATAAATATTTCCAATATATAATTCCAAAGCAATTCCAAAGGCGAAATGCAATCACGCGAAATGTTCAAATACAAGAGAGTTTTTAGTGAAATACGCCCCTATGCAAATTTCCTGATGCTCGCCACGGCATGTTGACCGACGCCTGTTTGTGCTTGCATAATATCTTTGCGGCGATTGGCATGTCTTTCATTTTTAAATAGTATGTCCTTTAACTTTTTGTACTTTTGTAAATTTTTATCCTGTTCTCAAAAATATATTTTTTTACAATCATATAAATTTACAACGTAAAGTCTGGGTACGAAAACCTTCGTCAGTTTTCAAATTCATTCCTTTATTAAAGTCGTAGACTCTTAGTACCTTTTAAAACTAAAGCACTAATCAGAGGTACTGACAGACGTTTGAAATTAAGTTTTGGCATGACTGGCATGCCCTGGTGCAAGCAAATATCGACTTTAAGGTGACGAACCTGTTCTTACCCCGACTGTACAACGTACCAATTACCAAAGTCGTAGACTCTTAGTACCTTTTAAAACTAAAGCACTAATCAGAGGTACTGACAGACGTTTGAAATTAAGTTTTGGCATGTCTGACAATTGCCCTGGTGCAAGCAAATATCGACTTTAAGGTGACGAACCTTTTCTTACCCCGACTGTACAACGTACCAATTTCTATGTTCCATAGAAACTATTATGCGTACAGCTTATTTTAACATGGATTTAAACGAAACGCGTAAGCGACGTTGAACACAGGGCGTTTACAACCTTTTCATGATTGAGCGTAGCATGTTGTATCGTTTGATTAGATTTTATAATTTTTGTTTTTGCGCTCTATTCTCTGCCAACTTTTGCTAACTCTTGAATAATAATTTGAAATGTAATTTAAAATTTTGTAAAATTCGTTGTTTAAAATGAACAAACTTGTCAATTTTTGCTGTCACAATAGTATTGTTTAATCATTTTGAAAAAAAAAATACATCGTCTATTCATTTCAGCTGATATTCTGGTTATAAAACTTTCTCATTGAAAGTTTGATATTAATTAAACTTTTCTAAAGGAGTTGTTAGGGAGGCAAACAATACGAAAACGATAAAAAGTTATAACGTGTTTTTGTCAATTTCAAACAATGATTTCAAGTTATCATTAAAAATTATTTTATTTAATATTCTACATTTTTATTATTATCAAACATTATACGTTACACGTTACACGTGTAGTTAACATTACACGTGAAGTGGGTGAGTATCAAGGTCAGTAGCATGCTTGGAACATGCAACCAGTATTCTTGGTGTTTCTTGTGAAAATATACTCGTATGACGGTAGCAACATAACATCGACTTTTACCTAACAAAAACTTGGATTTTTTTTTTCATATTTTTATCGAATTTATTAATTTTAAAATAAAGAGGTTGTAAGCAATATTTTCAACTAGTGAATGCATACCTACGATCTATATATTGCGTGGCAAAAAGTAGCCCAGATTATATTACCTGAAAGTACTTTACGTAAGTACTATTGAAATTTGGTTGAAGCCGGCTTAGCTGATTCGGAAATTAGCATGGGTCATAACAAAAACCCATATTTGGGTTATTAATGTGTATAAATAAATAGTATGAGCTTACAAGAATACCTTAATCCTTTATAGATCCATACTAGATAATAATATAAATGTGAAAGTAATCTCTGTCTGTCTTTCTGTTAACTTTTCACGCATTAACTACTCAACCAATAATCATGAATTTTGCTTACACGTTGTCAGGGATACAGAAAAGAACATAGGGTAACTTTAATCCAAAAATAAGTAATGTTCTCAAGGGTTCATCTTAAATTCATCGCTTGGCAAAAGTATAACAGCAATAAATAGGTATGTCAGGCGTAACATTATACATTACATTAAGCCGCGTCCTCACTAGGGCCGCACGGCCACATCAGGCCGGCCGCTTGGCCAGGCCTTGTACACACTACACGCGTACACACTATACAAGGCCTGCCCGAGCGGCCAGCCTGATGTGGCCGTGCGGCCTTAGTGAGGACGCGGCTTTATATTTTGTCAGTTATATTGCCAGTCGACTCTTGGTAAGAAAGGCTTGAATGCAACGGTCACTGTGTACCTACTTTCACAATCTTTTAAAATTATTGCGCATTGGTTTCTTTGGTTCAGTTATGATCCGATCGCTGGACGAACACACAGCCTCCTTTGTACGCACATAGGACAAATACAAAACCTCATGTACACGTGTATACGATAGTGTCTATCTTTTCCTTTCCTACATAAGCCCGTAAGCCCTAATCGATAACGCCGTTTACAATAGATACAATAGATACAAGATATTCCTTGTCATTTTCTTTATGTTAATGTCCACAGACAGGCTGACGGTGCATTTAATGGTAGGTGGCTACGGCTACCGCTACAGGGGCTGCAAGTATTCTGCCAATCATAGTGGGATTGAGTATAAGGAATAGGTATATTGAAATAGACTCTAGCATCTCTTACTCACTCATCGAAACATGAGAATTCTGTAAGGGGGTGGCTACATGCCATCAGATAGGCTGCCCAAATTAACGAGAAACGCAATGTGCTATGCCACTACTTAAAATACACACAAATTTCACAGCAGATAATTCTCCTTTCTGTTTTTACATTTCTAAAAATCAACAGTGAATTTTCACAATAAATATTAAACAAGTACAAATTAATAACGCATACATAACTCTGGACCGCGACAGTTAGCACATGTTGCAAATGAGTTATTTTTTCCGATGCGCATAATTTATCGTTTTACCAATTTCGCCATCACCAATGTGTACGTGAACAAAATACCTTTCACATCTATATTACATCGAGGGATAACGTATAAAATATATTTATTGAACTTTCCTATCTGCTGCCCGCGACTTCGCCCGCGTAACTTTGTAAATTATATACTAAGACCTTCCTCGAGAACCACTCTATCCATTGGTGAAAACAGCATGAAAATCGGTGCAGTAGTTTTTGAGTTTATCGCGAACAGACAGACTGATGCGGCGGAGGGCTTTGTTTTATAATATGTAAGGATTATTTGATAAAGATGTATGATACGTAATAGATACCTAATATAATTATCACCTAATATAATCAAATGTGGTTTTTATATATTAAATATCTCGCAGTGATAGTTCAGATTGGAACCACTGTGTGTATTTCGATGTCATCTGTCATAGAAAGTATTGATCACTTGCTATTATTGTGATAAAAACATTACTAGGAACCTGCTCTACTCTGACACTCAATCATCTATGAATAGAGTAAAAATAATAATAAACAAATTGAAAATAAAATGAAAGTAATATCGAAATAATAAGGGAATGAGTTCTGGCATTTCTCACTTCACTTGCCCAAACACAATAACACCGATCCTTAAATTAGGTAGGTGCCTATGTTTATTGCATACACAATCTTTCTTAAGAAGGAATATACTTGTTTAGTTTATCTCTAACATCATGCTTGAATGAACTTCCCCCACATTTCTTTTTTAAACATTTAAAGGTAAAGTACAAAATATTGTATATTATATATTTCCTAGCCGCCCGTCCCCGACTTCGCACGGATGCATTTAACACAAACCTTCAGGCAGGTCATTATTTAATTAAGACCATACTTTTTACTCATATTCTAAGCAAATTTATATTTCTTTCTTTTGTCGTTATCGCTATCGCTCTTATCATTATGAAAATCGTATCAACTAAACGCTGAACACCCCTGAACGCGGCTGAACACTCCTGAACGCAGCTGAACACTCCTGAATGCAGTTGAACACACCTGAACGCGGTGGAACGCAGCGGTTAGCATGCGAGTGATAAAACAAACTTGTCTTCGCTTTCGCTTGTTAAGCGCGAAAGTTGAAAAGATTCGGAAAGCTGAACGGACTCGTAGGCATCTTCATACAAAACTACTGTCTTCTATAAATGTAGTTACTGAATAATGCGTCAAAAAACCAATATTTCTCTATAAATATTTTCATTCCAAGAAATAATGTGTAAACATTACATTAATAAAAAAAATTACAAAGTCAAAGTTCTTATGTTAATAAATTAGTTTGATTGAAAATAGTTAGAAGCAAGTAGTTTATAGAAGCGGGCACGCAGAGTGCACATTAAAGTGGTGTGTTTATGATTTAGTCGTCTTCTGTGTTTATAATAAAGCCGAGATTAATGGCCCGGAGAGCTGAGTGACGCACCCGCTGTCCTACATCCTCGTTAGATTTTTTTATATATACGAAACGAGTATAATACTTGCCTACTCTTGCCCTTTTTTTGGAAGTCGACCATGCCTCTCGCGTTTTATTGCTCCCCTTTCCGATCTCAGCAATGAGGGATATACTATAAATATGTGAACGTTATTCCTCCTTCAATGCTTACATTAACTGTGTCGTCATCTTTTCCTTGTCGTGAATGTTAGAAAGAACTCATAATAAACATTTCCAATACAAATAAACTTCTTCGCAGAATTGTTGGAGCTGCCGAGTTCTCAGAATCATAATATAATATTATAAATGCGAAAGTGAGTTTGTTTGTTAGTTACGCTTCCGGCCTTAAAAATAATAAATGTTACTACAACTCAAATGAATATTTTTTAGATGACATTATCATTTAAATATTAATAATATAAATGTAAATATAATTTATTTTTAATTTTAATTTAAATAAAATAAAATTCTTATATATATTTATATAAATAAATAATTATATACTTATATATATACGCTTCCTCTCTCCTAGTCCCTAAGTTATTGCCCAACAGGGTACATAACATTGGTCTTTATTTTTATAACATCTTTGTACATTATGGTTTCGCAATAAATAATTGAATTGAATTGAATATTATCAGTCGTCATATTATGCGCAATAAATCAATTTATATACTTAACAATGCCTAACAACGCGAAATTAACCACAACGAAAAACGGATCCAAAAACGAAAGACTGTTTTAAAACAACATATTTATTTTGACGGTGGTTGCGAAATAGATCGTTGTGAAATAGACGGTTTGCACAACGTTGTGATAGCTCCGGTAACGTTTTGTTGTGTTGTTCAGAAAACGCGTAACGACACATGACTGCAACAAAATGCCTAGTTGCCTAGCCTATCTATGTTTAAGGTGGGCGTTATGTAGCACCAATGAGCTTGTTTGTTAGTTACGCTTCCGGTAAAAAATAATTCCGCTTAAAAATAATAAATGTTACTACAACTCAAATGAATATTTTTTAGATGATATTGTCATTTAAATATTAATAATATAAATGTAAATATAATTTATTTTTAATTTTAATTTAAATAAAATAAAATTCTTATATATATTTATATAAATAAATAATTATATACTTATATATATACGCTTCCTCTCTCCTAGTCCCTAAGTTGCATGCCCAACAGGGTCCATAACATTGGTCTTTATTTTTATAACATCTTTTGTACATTATGGTTTCGCAATAAATAATTAATTGAGTTGAATTGAATTAACTACTCAACCGTACATTATGAAATTTTGATACAAAGTTGTCAGGGGTACTAAAATGGACATAGTGTACATTTGTACAAAAAAAAGCACTGTTCCCTAACAAAAATATATGAACAATAAAGATTCAATATATACATGTTTCAATACATAAAAAAATAGGTGCGGATGAAGTCGCTAGCAAAAGCTAGTGTATATTTAGTTATATTTCTTCTGGGAATTTTCAAATATTAACTGAGTATAACCGAACTAAGAAAATAATTATGTATTATAAAATAACAAACAGGTGTGTACATTAATATTAATCACATCATTAGTAAATTCACAAATGAACGTATGTGTTAAGACTAGACTTTTGTATCATGGAAACCATATTACAACGCTCTGAGGGTGAAACTGAATACTAATACTAAGGTTAAATTTGATAAGTTCTATTCAACCTTGCAAAATTTAATTTACGAGTCAAAATGAAAACAATTTATATATTCGACTGAGGCTTGTCGATATACCTGTGGCTGTAAGTGTATGCAGAATGGATTATAAACAAAATAACTAAAAGATAGATATACCCTTCATAGGGGACAAATTCCATTATTAGTCTAGTCATAGTAGGATGAATGATCTGCTATTGTTTATAATATTTATTGAAATTCAGTTTACCTTTGTGGACCGGAAGCATATTTCTTGCCTGTGTTCGACCTAGAATCAACGTATTTGTATCGACAGTGTTCTTCGTCCCAGACACAATGAAAATTATTTTAATAAATTAGACTTGAATTAAAAAGCGAATATCAGAAATATATTTATGTAGTATGTACTCGATTTATTCTAAACTCTTCTGAGTGTCACCGCCGGTTTAACTTTATCACACCGGCAGTAGACACTCAGAAGAGCCACTTATCCAAAGTGAGGCACATTGTATAGTATAGTAAATAACTTTTTACAAACTTTTACAAATAAGGAAACATTATTTCTCTATTTTTGTTGTAGGTGTTTATTCGAAGAAAATATACAGAGTTTTATCTCGAAAACATTTAGTTACTAGGTACAAATTTAAAACTATTAGCGAACGAAACCATGGGCGATCGTAGTATAAGTATAAACAGGAGATATCTGCCTTGTCCTATAACTATAAAGTACATACGTCGCGCTACGAGTACGCGCTTGGCCGACATTTGTGGGAACAGTTTACGAGAAAAGGGTTTTAGGTTCTAAATCATGCAAACCGACATGACAACAACTAAATATAGGGAATTACTAACTTTCACGGATTTAACCAAATTAACTTGAAACACAATGAAATAATTTACTAACGTTCAATTTACAATTAATTTATGCTACACAGAATCTACGGAGATTTCTTTAATTAAAACTGTTATCTTTAGCTTTGAACGTGATTATTATTATAACTTAACGAGCTAGATGAGCTGTGAGAAATTTTAGCCTTAATTTTAACCACATTTCGAGATTTTTGCATTTTTAGGTTTTTTTTTAAAGTGTCGACACTCTTTAGCAGTGCATGCTATTTCTAGACAAGGAGGAATATTTCCATTTTATGTTAATTATTTTTAAAGAGTGGTATTATTGAATGATTTCAACAATTTTTCATTAACTTTTCTAGATTTCTTAAAAAGGAACAAAGGCGCGCCCCTTGACCGCCTACTACACGCCTCCGCCTTGATTCTTGCAGTGTGTGAAGTCCCTTACTTCCAAGATTAACTGATGTGGATTCCTTGTTTATAATTTTTATATCTCAAGCGCAAACATGTACGAATGAAATGAACCAACAAAGAACGTAACATTGCTGTAAAAAAAGGGCGTGTCTTAACTTCATACTATTTCAGTTCAACGATTTTGCGAGTAATTGGCAATGCCTTATGCTAATTTAACTATTCGTGACCATAATCCACACGTCTGTTTCCCATTTAAATCGATCGTAATCAGAATCTAATTTACATTATTCGTTGCTGGATTTTATTATGTTACTAATTGCTTTAAGCGTAAGTGGTATCAAGTTTTGATTCAGTTTAGATGTTATACTCGTATTATAATTATAGTAGTTAATATTGAAATATCTGAGGTATATTATTATTAAGTCAACATCTAAGAAGGTGATTCTCTAAAATGTTACATTAACGTATTAATTTAACAAGAAATATATAATTTTGGAGAAATTGTCGTCAGAAAATTTACAACAAAAAACATTAATGAAACAATTTGTTTTACTTAATTAAGATATTAATATATTTTAATTTAAGTGAGAATTGACTTTTGTTGTCTGATACAAGATATGAAATAAAATATTAAATCTTCAATAAATCCTACTAAATCCTAAAAATTGGGCGTCACAGCGATATCACAGTAACGGTTTTCAAAACGAACGAAGTCGCAGGCACAAGCTAGTGAATAATTAATATAATCGCCAAGAAAATGATATACGGTATAACCATACAATACAACGGCAGGGGGCGAAACCCTGCACACCCAATTCTCAATACCCGAGAATTGAACCCGAGACCTTTGAATCACAGCGCCAAGAGAAGCACCTTGGTCATTCGACTAATGGGCTCGTAAATTGGTACGGAAGTCGAATCTCCTCTCTCAAAAATAAAGTATAAATCGTCCAAATGAAACAATGCGATTCTAAATTGAAACGGACATAATTAATCATGTTACAAGACAGTATCATACCAGTCATGATGCATGCTCAAAGTGGCCACCTGCGGGATGCGGGCTGAGGGGTGAGGTGCGGGGTAAGAGGGCGGGAGGAGAGGAGAGGACACTTTATTTCGAGAACATCCGGCGGCGGTGCCCAGCTGTCCACAACGTTAATATGGCGACAGCACCCACTGTCACTTTAGCCGAACTTTATAGGTACTTACAAAATATGAAGTTACATATTTATATTAAAAAAATATACATATTTTTGTATTTAATAATTCAGATAGTATAGAAAGTACTTATAGAAAGTATAGATATGAAATAATTTTTTCAATGAATGTAAATTTTAAAAAAGGATTTTTGAACATAACAACATCAAAAAAAATTATAAAAAAACAGTTAAAATAAATTTTATTGTATATACGGTTTTATCACAGAACCTAAATCATTTACAAAGCAGCCATAACAAGGCTAAGCTTTATCTAAGTACAAACGATATGACATGTATTGAATAATTGAATAACTAATAATAAATCTGTAAGGGTTGGTCATGGAATAAGTTATTTTTTGTTTTCAGCGATATCGTGTTTATAGGCTCTATACTATACATGATACTGAAACTAAATTGACCACTTTTACAAATTTTTTTCTGTATGTATGTATGTATTTATGTATGTAAGTATGTATGTTCCTCCATAACTCTTAAACGAATCAACTGATTTTTATGAAACTTGGTAGATAAACATTTAGACGTACATGACACAGGATAGGCTACTTTTTTCTTTTTCAACGCGGATGAAGTCGCGGACACCAGCTAGTATATAAATAAATTATAAAGCATACAACGCACCCTTAGAACGAAAACGACACCACTCAAAAAAGAGTTTCGAGATGGCAAAACAAGAATTTAGAATATGACCCTTTCGTATTTTTTTGAAAATTGTTCAATAATTATTTATGTTCCAATTTTAAACACCTCACCCCTAAGCACAGTCAAAGTAATAACATTATTAAGTAGTAACATTGAATCTGGAATTCAATGTCTAGGTTCTTACAGGGTCCAAACTGCGGATCAAAGTTAATATTCTGTATTCGGAGTTTCAGAAAAAGAAATAATTCTCATTACTTTGGTAGTTTTCAGAATTTTGGTGTGATTGTAATTAACTATGTTTAATTGTATTAAAAATATAGTTTATTTTCGAATTTAATGAATGAAATTAAATCAATTCAAGCTAACATAAGACTGCAAAGAGATCAAAATAAAATACTCTTCACTGAGAGCGCGTAGCGGATGAATGTAACATTTTTGAGAGATGACGTGTGTTATACGGCGGAATGAAACTACACAAAATTGATTCGTTTCTCCTCACTTGAGTTGGCAACGGGTGGTCGTTGTGCGTTATGAATACTTATGATGTGTGAGACACAATAATATATTTCTAACTGTACGTACTAGCTGACTAGAGTTCATGTTTCTTAACAAGAATTAAACTTGGTAATAATAGTTATATCTATAATTGTTCATTTATGACCGTCTCGCTCTTGTTAATTTTGTATTTAATGGCTAACTAAATTGCTTTTAAATTTATTTATATTATTATGAATATACATAAGTTTTCACGATAGTTCACAAGTCTAAATTTGTATGTTAGTATTTGAATAAACTCAAAACCTACTGGACCGATTTTAAAATTTCTTTCACTTAAGTATAAAAAGCTATTATCAACAAGTAACAAGGCGGATGAAGTCGCGCGCAACAGATGTAGGGGAGCCCAAGAGGGGATTTTTGGATTTACTCGAGCGCGTCAGATATTGCCAATGTATATACCCCACGTGTCTCCGATAACGGATATGTATTAATCTGACGGTTTGGTTGGTGGGGTTGGCGGGGGTGGGGGTAAAATTTTAAATACAACTCGAGCGCGTCAGATTTTCAGAGGGGATGTTAAGTGAACCTAAACTAAGCTCCCATTTAAAATTCAGATGATTCGGATGTAACGCAAGCTCGTGGCAGCCTTTTGAAATTGCAAAAAATATTTTTGACGAGTCCAATAGGTCCCCACGACGCTCCAATGTATATAAAATAATGTCTTAAGTGACTATATTTTGTTAAAAAAAAAAACATTGTAAGGGCTGCCGAAAGTAGTAAACGGTTTTGAGCCCAATACAAAGCGGAAGTGGACTGTATGTGCGGGGGATACACCTATTCTACTCACTTACCTCAGCAATTCGCGGATTCTTCTTTCTTCTCTGCTTCCAAGGCCTTGGATCTTCTTGCACTCACGACGCGAACCACTTTGGCACAGTTCGCAAAAATAGGTGTCTAATGCGGTTGGATATTAGCGGGTTGTGAATTAGCGGAATTAATGAATTAGCGGGTAACACACAGATAATTGAACACATTCAAGCGGAGAAAGCGGATTTTACTAGTCTCAACGCTTCACGATACATTCGAGCTTGATCGAGGCTGAGAGCTAACGACTAACTGTCTAATAAGATGGCGGCCGGCTTGCGGGTGTCTGATTGGTCCAAACAACTGATACGACCAATCAGAATCGTTTATCTATGAAACAATAACAAAGCGGCAAAATGGCGCGAACATGCCCCCGGCCTAAAAACCATCGGTTTTTAAAAACTAATAAAAGAAAGCGTGAAATAACATACAAAGGATAAATAAAGCGGTATATACAGCGGTTAAAACTATAGATATTAATACTAAACATAAAGCGGATAAATATGCGGTCCTACTGTGTAGGCAGCGGACATAAACGGACAACAGGTCTCTTACAAATGCATGTGGCCGTCCTAACAGAAGCTACTCTAGTGATCCCATCTTTGCCGGGATAGGTAGCAGTGATAATGCCTAATGGCCAGTATAATGGCGGAAGATTATCAGTCAGTATGACAACCACCGTACCTACTTCAATGGGGTTTGAGGGTGTATTCCATTTTCCTCTCGTCTGCAATAAATGAAGATACTCTGTCTTCCAGCGTTTAGCGAATGACTGCACCATTTGATCTAATAACGCGTAACGACGCAACACATTTGGTTGCTCATCGCTGACGCGGCAAGCAGGCAAATTCTTCAGCGGGGTGGTCATCAAAAAGTGCGAAGGAGTCAGCGCGCTCGGCTCAGATGGATCCTCACCGAGTAAAGTAAGCGGGCGCGAATTAATCACACACTCTATTTGCGTGATAACTGTTAGCAATTCCTCGTAGGTAAGTAGTTGAGTACCGATAACCCTATATAAATGCGATTTAAAGTTTTTGACGAAAATCTCGTAATGACCGCCGAAATGCGGACTACGCGGAGGATTGAATTTCCATTCTATTCGCGAATCTGCCAGTTCCTGTGCAAACGAGTCTCTAAATTCTTCGGAATTTACCAGGCCATAAATTTCGGATAATGCGTTTTTTGCGCCTATAAATGCAGTACCATTGTCAGAGTACATACACGAGACCGCGCCTCGGCGAGCTAGAAAACGTTTAAAAGCGGATAGAAATGTGTTAGTGCTCAAGTCTGTTGTCAGCTCGACGTGGACGGCCCGAGTCACCAAACACACAAAGATGCATAAATATGACTTAATAGCATGAACACCTCGTTTTCTATATGGTATGATTTTTATTGGACCAGCGTAGTCCACTGCAGTATGCGTGAAGGCTTTAGCTTCGTTTACCCTACAAGCGGGTAAATCAGCCATAAATGGATAAACATGTTTAGGTTTAACGCGGAAGCAAAAATTACATTTGTGTATGACCTGTCTTACTATATTTCTGCATGACAATATCCAGTATTTTTGACGTAATATTGACATTACAGCTAGCGGGCCTGTGTGGCAGTTTTTCCTATGACAATCATCAATAATCAATTCGACAATTCGATGTTTACGCGGCAAAAGCAAAGGATGCTGTTGATCATACAACAGATCAGCGTTACGAAGGCGGCCACCAACTCTCAACAATCCTTCGTTGTCAAGAAAAGGGGCGAGTCGACCTAGTGTAGTTCGACAATTTTTATTAGCGGTCAAGCGATTTATTTCTTCAGCGAAGCAACAGGATTGCAATTCTTTAATAACAGCGGTTTCTGCGAAGTTCATTTCATGAGCGGTAAATATATTAGAGCGTGGTAATTTCCGTATGAAACGGTAAATATAAACAATAGCGTGAAGAAGTTTCTTCCAAGACGAAAGGCGGTGTGATAATGAAATAAACAAATGCGGAGGCTCATCTTCTTGAGCGACGGCGGTAAGCGTTATGACCTTTGTTTCAGGCAAATTATTTTCAATTGATGCGGTATTTATTGCGGTAATTGGCCATTCTTGTACGTCTTTATAAAGCCAAGATGGACCAGTGAACCAACATGGATGGTTCCGTAGCTGAGCAGGAGACAAGCCACGAGACAAACAGTCGCTCGGGTTGTCTTTTCCTTTCACGTGATAAAAGTAATGAGCGGGTAAAGCGGTTAGTACTTTCGTAACACGTGTGGCCACGAAAGTTTTAAATCTATTAGGCGCGGAATGAATCCAATGTAATGCTACCATTGAATCCGAAAAACAATAAATATTTTGAATAGAGTGACGCGGTTCATATGTGTCTAGAACGCGACGCATCAGCTTCGACATAAGTAAAATAGCACAGAGCTCAAGTCTGGCCACTGATACTGTGTTAAGCGGAGCGACTTTAGATTTTGCGCAAACTAAATTAATGTTAGGCGTTTTTTGCGAGCGAGTTTCCGTCTTAATATAAATGACGGCGCCGTAAGCGCGTTCGCTTGCATCGGCGAAAGCAATTAAAGAAATAATGGAATTTTTCAAAATACCTAAGTGGCACGGGATGCGTAATTCCTGTAAAGATGGCAGTTCCTTTAAGTAACTTGCCCATGTGTTATAAATATGCGGAGGGAGTTCATCATCCCAATCTAATTTTAATAGCCAAATTTGTTGTAATATTAATTTTGCGTATAAAATAGTAGGTGCAATTAAACCCATTATATCAAACTGTCGCGCAATCACAGACAATATATTGCGTTTTGTATATTGGCGGGGCTCGAGCGAGATATCAAATAAAAAACAATCACAAGCGGGATCCCATTTAAGACCCAAGACCTTAAGACTTTGGTTGGTCTCATTAAATTTTACAGTAGACGAATAGCGATGGGATTCAGGAAGAGTACTAAGCAACTCTGTGGAGTTACTAGACCATTTTACTAATTCAAAGCCCCCGGCCATAAACATCTCTAACAACTCATTTTTGAGTTGACAAGATTCCTGGTAGGTAGCCACTGAGTAACATAAATCGTCCATATAACAATTGTCTTTTACAACCTCGGCTGCAAGCGGGTAAGACGATGCTTCATCTTGACACAATTGTTTCACTACTCTGAGTGCCAAGAACGGACTACTTCTCAATCCAAAGCAAACGCGGTTGAACTGAAAGACTTCAAGCGGGGATGACTCATCGAATCTAAATAGAAACTTTTGAAATTTTCTATCTTCTGGTCTAACAACAATTTGTAAGTACATTTGCTTTATATCTGCCATTAATGCGATTTTATAAAAACGAAAATTTAATAATATTGTAAATAAATCATTCCGCAAATTTTCTCCAATATGCAATATGTCATTTAATGATATGCTAGTGCTAGTTTTCGCACTGGCATCCATAACTATGCGGACCTTAGTTGTTGATTTGTCGTTGCGTACGACAGCGTGATGCGGAATGTAATAAGCGGGCGACTGCGGGGTATCATTACTAAGTAAAGATATATATCCTTTATCTAAGTATTCCTTAATAATGGCATTATACTCTAAACGCAAGCGAGGCGACGAAATAAATTTACGTTCGAGCGATATATAGCGTTTTTTAGCTACTTGGTATGAGTCGCCAAGTACAGCGGGGTCACGTGAGAATGGCAAGGCGACCGTATAACGACCAGTTGTATTACGACTAACGGTCTTCACAAATCCTTGCTCACACTCATTATCAGCACTACTCAAGGAAGGTTTTACTGATACCTCCTCAAGTTTCCAGAAGTTTTGAAGAAGTTCTTCAATGCGCGGTTTATCATATTCAAAAGCGGAAAATAAAGACATAAAACAATTTGTAGTTTTTTCAGCGGGAGCCGTACCCATTACGGTATAGCCAAATATAGTTTCGAAAGCGGTGGGAGTTCCCGGCAATCCGGAGATACGTCCCTGGCGGAATATTCTTGAGAATAGCGGTGCCCCTATGAGTATTTCTATCTCATCGGGCAAATAAAAATTAGGATCAGCGAGCGGTATATTATTTAAATGCGAAAACGTTGAGATATCTATTTTAATTGCGGGCAATTTATCTGTAATAGTATCAAGAACATATGCATCAAGCGGTATACAAACATTATCATTGTATTGAGAAAATAAATTAAACGAAGTAGCTCCCTTAATAGATTTAGTTGAAGAGCCAATTCCTCTAACGGTGGCGTTAAATTTTCTATCATAACTTAAGCCTAACTTTGCACAACAAGATTCAGTAATAAAGTTATTAGTTGACCCTTGGTCAATAAGTGCCCTTACACTTTTTAAATTACCTAAATTATCGTATGCGTTGACGCACACACTTGCTAGCAAACAAGTTTCAAAGCGCGCTGTATTAGTGTGCGTGTTATATAAAGAAATATTTTTATTGTGCGAATCAATAAGCGGTTGCGCGTGAGATACCTTTTCCCTATCAATTTCACTTTCATTTGTCCTTTGACGCAATGAATGATCGGACGTATTCAGCGGGTGCGTTTTTGCGGGGGAGCGGGGAGGCGCTGCGTGCGGCCTAGTACCTAAAGCGTTATATTTACATAAAAGCGAGTTGTGTTTATAGTTGCAATGCTTACACAAATTCAATGATTTACATTTTCCGATGTAATGAGAAAAGCTCAGACAATTAAAACAACCATTATTCTGTTTAATAAATGCAAACCTTTTTTCTAGCGGTAAATTTTTAAATTCAAAACATTTATATAATTGTACATGATTTGTTTGTTTGCAAAATAAACAATGTTTCAACGGCGCGGCAACGAATGAATGCATAACTCGTTTACTATTGTTTCGAGCGCCATAGTGCGGCGATGCGGGCGTATGGTTGCGCGTTCGGTTCTCTGTCGAGCGTTCCATGATTTTTGACTGTTCACGTATAAATTTTACTAGATCATCATAAGATGGTATTTTCGTATCTCTCTTAAGCATTTCAAAAGCGCGGGCGGTTTCTACGTCTATTTTCTTTAAAGCGGTGTGCAATAAAATGAAATCACATAAATTCTCAATATTTAAAGCCCTTAAACTTGACACAGCGGGACAGAATTGTTCTAAAAATGCATCCATATTATGCAACGTAGCCCTTTGAAAGGGTTTAAATTCAAACATGCGATCTAAATATGCGGAGGCTAGGCGCCTTTTATCTTCGTATTTTTCTACCAGCGTGTTCCATATTAAATTGTAATTAGCTTGATTAGGCGTAATACCAGAGCATACAGCAAGGGCGCTTCCTGTCAACTTACCCATCAAGTACTGGACTCGTTCATTATCTGTGAGGTCAGAATTCTCATGTATGGTACTCTTGAAGGTCTCGTAAAAGGTAGGCCACTTTAACGGCTCACCATCAAAGCTAACCAAATCAAGTCTAGGCAAATTAACGATTGGTTTATTAGAAATTTGCGTGGTGCATGTCTGAACAATAGGATTCTGAGATGCTTTCAATTTGTTTGCGGCATATTTACAACGTGAATATAGATCATCAAAGGCTAATATACTTTGATAATTTGTTTCTTGCGAGGGCTTTATACGTAATTGAGTGTCGTTAATTTCGTCTATAATTGCCTTAAACTCAGAGCGATAATCATCCAACAAAACGGTACTGGACAAAAACATGTCTGCAGACACTTCATCCTGAAGATCACCCTTAGAATTTTTGTAAATAGTCTGCAATCGAGCGAAGATTGCATCGCGTCTGCCTGTGAGCTTCTTTAATGTTAAACTCATCTCGTCTGTACCTTCCATAGTACTTTCTTTCGACATTAGGTATGTTGTATAACGATAAGTATAATATTTCGAAGCAAATTAATTGCGAAGAAATTCTAGATATGCGGTAACTTAATTTATAAGGCGTTGACTGATTGTAAATAGTCAAATATGTGCGGTCAATCTATAATTTTATTTAAATAAATTGATTTATTTTCTATAAGCGGTTTAAATTACATTATGTACGTAGTAATTGCAGACAATCGGAAAGCGGAATAAAAATGTTAATAATGCAATAATTGAAATCGTAAATAAATAACCAAAGCGAAATCAACAGACAATAAATTAAGCGATTTTACTATTCTGAGATAGGTAGGTAGGTGTACGACAATAACCAATACCTAGCGGTTGCTTCTTTTTAACTACGAATATTACTTTTTTGTATAAGTAGGTAAGCGTAAATCTACAATTAAACAAAGAACTTCAATTTTTATTCGAGTAGGTACCTATGGATTTCGAAATGACGAAATGTAAATACGTCGGTATGCGTGAATATATTAATGACTAAATGATACAAAATATATGAGCGGGCGGGTTTGCAAGAAATATAAAGCGGGCTAATTTCAATCTAAAATTAATGCGAAAATATGTGTTCAATAATCCATGCTCAAAAAAACAAAAGATTATTCGATATATGGTTGGAAAGGACCAAAAGGACGTTCATTAGTCAGACTCGAAAAGGGCCAAAAAGAATGTTCAATTAATCCGGCTCGAAAAGGGCCAAAAAGAATGTAAGGGCTGCCGAAAGTAGTAAACGGTTTTGAGCCCAATACAAAGCGGAAGTGGACTGTATGTGCGGGGGATACACCTATTCTACTCACTTACCTCAGCAATTCGCGGATTCTTCTTTCTTCTCTGCTTCCAAGGCCTTGGATCTTCTTGCACTCACGACGCGAACCACTTTGGCACAGTTCGCAAAAATAGGTGTCTAATGCGGTTGGATATTAGCGGGTTGTGAATTAGCGGAATTAATGAATTAGCGGGTAACACACAGATAATTGAACACATTCAAGCGGAGAAAGCGGATTTTACTAGTCTCAACGCTTCACGATACATTCGAGCTTGATCGAGGCTGAGAGCTAACGACTAACTGTCTAATAAGATGGCGGCCGGCTTGCGGGTGTCTGATTGGTCCAAACAACTGATACGACCAATCAGAATCGTTTATCTATGAAACAATAACAAAGCGGCAAAATGGCGCGAACAAACATTTTAGACTTCATTTACATTCCGCCTATAGATACTATAGTATTATGTCTAATTATACCTATAGCTTTTTGTTTAACGAAATCTTTTACTGTTTAACAAGTTTTTGTGTCATGTTTGGCAATTTCTTGTAGAAATGAACCCTGAAATGAGTTGTTTATTTCGAGTTTGAGTCTAGGGCATAAAAACTAAGATTTAAGATGGCGATTATATTGGAAAACTCTTACCGGCTCCAAACAATATCGCAACAGATATTTCGCTTAATTTTGTTATCTCTCATAATGCGTAACCATTTTGTACAGTAGAGTGGCGTTTCGGATCGACACAAAAGAGCTGTCATTCATTTGTATCAGACAAGTCTGTTCAGAGGTAAGTGCTTGAAGATCAGTATTACTTGACTCAGCATAACACCACAGACGAGACGGATTTTCAATTAGCATGTTTAACCAAGTGGATATTTTGCCACAAATTATAATAATAATTCTATAGATATTAATTTAATGAAAGTATTTACAGAATTGTATAGATTATATTATTTACCTTAAAAAAAAGTGTTCATTAATATGTAACTAACTTACATATAAATAAACGTGCTGGAATAGAAAAACCTGCCAACGCTAACACAATGCGAAACCAGTCAATAGTTCAACTCTACATCAATGCAATAATGGAATTGACATGAAATTTACATCAGTACCATTTTCAAGAAACTTTTGTTTAACAAGTATTCGTCAAAATATTAGATACCAAGTCAAAGCTATAAATGCAAAAAATATGTGAATATTATTGTTCTAATTTACCCTCTGACGTGACGAACGACCAGCTTGTTCCATATTTGATTCGTATTGACATATTTTTGTATATCAGGCATTGTATAATATTTAAAAAAATCATGTATGTTGTTACACACCGAATCTCAATAGAGTGATTTTGCTTATAAAATCTTGTTTCGATTTCCATTCCAAATGTTATTATCAAAGCGGTGTAGACCTCGATTTTCTTCTTATTTTTTCATTTATCATTTATCACATTCATTTATCATATATATTCAAAAGGTGTGGTCCTATACAAATAACCCATCAAAAAATTTTCGCCATATAAAAATGCTCAACACGTCTATAGAAGTTGTCTAAACCCAAAAATAAGTATTAACACAGTAGTAAAATGCGAACATAAAATAGGTTGATAATAGTGTGAGTTTTCCCTTGTTACCGCAGATTAGGTAATAGTTATTTACATCCTGATCTCGGCCATTTATAAAGCCAACAAGTTTGGGTGAATACAAAACACGTTCCGTTATCTTCATTCGGGATATCCTTTTCCGTTCTCTTGTTACTAAGCGCAATGCGAAACGAACTGAATGTGAACAGTTTAGTTAATGCAATGAATATATTGTCCCTATATATCAGGAAATCCTTACTATTTATGGCAATGTGTAAGTAGACAGTATACGAAGATAGCAGTATACGACAAAAAATATGGAAGGATATAAAATGTTATATGTACTATCGCGGTCAATGGAGCAGACCCACTTTTCATACAAATTTGTCTAACGTTGAATTGAGGTTGTCATAGTATAATACGAATGTATAATACGTATTATAAATGTTATAATACGAAATACGAGTAGGTATTTGAAGTAGGAACAAAGTTAAATATAAAATGTGCACACGAAATTGTTCCTCACGGTGGGACTGCTCCCTTGACCGCGATAGTACAGTACAGGTTAGTACTGTACTGTATAAATATATAAAATACTATATAAAATTTTAACATATTTTATATATGTTAAAACGTATATAAAATAAAATAATAATATTTTTTGGAAACCATATCGAAACCTCACCTATGGATATTAAAAACAAAAAAGAAATAGTTTTAAATTTACCCATTTGTCTTTTTAGATAAAAGTGTCATGTGTATATAACGCCCAATTATGTTATGTTCTAATTTACGAGTAGTTTTAAACTATACAAAAAAAACAACTTTAGGTTACATTGATTTGTAACTTAAAAGTAAATATCACGCAAAAATAGAGCGCGCTAAGGACTCACACTTAAGGTTTCATTCCATGTGTCATACTTATACGTGTGTATACAAACATAAATAAAAAATATGGTATCTATCTGCATAACTTATAATCCAATTCTTAGATACAAATCCAATTTGGAAAAATTGTTATAGCGGCAGCAGTAAACGTCTACGGGAATAAGAATATTGGCCTTTTTTGTCATCCGACCCCTGAAAAGAACGAAAAACTACCTCGATTTAATGCAATATAGGCCGATTGTAGGAATTCAGATGAAATAATACTTTGTAGTCAAAGCGATCGGGCGTGTCCCCTGGGCACCGTAAAACTGCTAGATTCTTTCTTAAATTGAGAAACTCTTTTATGTATATAACTTGGATATACAATTTCCCTCGTGCAATATTATTTTTATTAAAAGTGGATACCTTATTATAGTTTTAAGACAGTGATTCCCAATTATTTTTTCCTGCGTATTAAACACGCGTACCTTATGGCAAGAGTGATAAAAAAAAAAAAATATTTTTTTACATTTATGACCGGTAGTAGACCTATAGTACAACAGTTTCTCAACGTGGTAGGTATAGGTAGAGAGCTTTAGTTTACGTGGCGATCACAATATTTCAGCAATGGACGAAGTGATACTGGTTCTCTAGCAGACAGAAATAGCCACTAGCCAATAATAATAATAATAATAATACCTATATAAATATATTTTTTAAGTAAGAAATATTGTAAACGTACACAAGTAGCAGATAGCAATAACTTTTGAATTAAAGTATCAATCAACTTATTTTTTAAATTAGTAATTTAAAAATTCAATCATATAAATAAAAAATTCATAAATGTTACAAGGCTGAAATCTGACTCAACCTCATTTTAAATTCACAGATCCGACTTCTAAATCTCGTTTTACGTTACTTTGTTGTTGTTGAAGATAATATATATTGTAGAGTAAATCCAATGAAATCCGGGATTTGTTTGTAGAAGAAAACACATTTCAAGTCATGCAGTTAGTTACGCTTTAGATCCGGTAAAACCTCAGGAAAATCGCGTCGCCTCCAAATCTCTTGACTCCGATGTGGAGGACTACGGAATGGTTTCATAATTTTGGTTACACCATTTAGAAAATGTTTTTCCTTTTTAGGCAGACTGTAACCGTTATATTACTGACGTAATATTTCATGAATCATGAAGAAATATAATGTAACATTTCGCTGTTACTTTATTTATATTTTCGACCCATTTTCATATAATTACTTTGAAATCAACCGTACTAAGGCAGAAGTAAAACATTCTTCGTTGAGCATTGAAGATTTACTGTGTTCTGTGATTTAAGAGCTTGCGTTGATGCCTTTTACTGTATTAACTATTTTAAAATTACTTATTTAACTATACAGAAACACACATATAAATAAATTCATCTTCGATTTTGCAATCAATCAATCAAAGTTGTTCTCTTCATTGCTGAAGTTCGTGCCTGCTTAAAAATGGCTTGGTGTAATCGACCATGAGTGTTTCCATCCTCTTCTTTCTTCAGTTTTCCTCATTGCTGTCGCTAATAAGGCCTATAAGGCCAGCGATTTAGTCTATCCATGAGCTAGGAGATTGGTAACGAGACCTCTTATTACCATTCACTATTCCAATTTTTTTCACTTTTCGTAATATTCTAAATAAATTATTTGATCTTTTTGATTTGCGAAAATATATTCACGAGAATCGTAGCAACTTATCTAAAGTCTATTTGCAGAATGTATTTGATAACTGAGAAAATAAAACACTGTCTGAGTGGCTGTGCAAACATTATTAAGTATTGATACTAAGTAGGATTACTTATTTGATAATAAGTAATAAAATATAAGAAACAAAATGGAATCAAAGGCCAGACGAGTGGCAATTATTATTTAATTAAAACCATTAACTCACTAATTAGGCCGAAAATGATGACTGTTGAAATTTTCGCGGTATTTATTAAAGATAATGAAACGAAAGATACACAATGTGAAAGACAGAACAAGTATTTAAGGGCTCACTTTCAAACTCGAGCAGCTTAGCAGTTTCATAATATATAATTCCATGATTACTTGTATATTATTTCATTTTATAAATTGTTCATAGCAATTATTTAAAAAAACATGATATTTCTGAGATATATATATAGTAATATGAAGGTTTTGACGGAAACAAAAAACTGAAATTAATTTCATGTCTGGTATTAATTTCTAAAATGTGCAAAACTTGTTACATATTTGCGGATCGAATTCTTGTTATTACTGACTGACTGCGGATTTATTGGGTCTCATTCTGTCTTCGGTTATTCGCTTTATAGTGAGTTGAGACAACAAATTCTCCCAAATACCTATTAGGTACTATACTGGCTCGTGCACCATGTCCTTAAGAGACTGGTGTAATAACATTGACCAAAGAAACATTAATTAAAATGTGCTCATTTAAGTTAGTGCAAGTCGACCAAGGATAACGATCTGCGAGGGAGGT
The DNA here is from genome assembly GCA_945859745.1 of Synanthedon formicaeformis. Lineage (NCBI taxonomy): Eukaryota > Metazoa > Arthropoda > Insecta > Lepidoptera > Sesiidae > Synanthedon > Synanthedon formicaeformis. The sequence continues at coordinate 6,401,897 of OX243959.1, read as the reverse complement.
GGTTACTTTTAATTAAATTTATACGTGCCCACAGTACGCGGGGCTGCGGACCCTAAGCCAACAATAACTTTTCAATTATAACTTGATCGACCGCCAAAACCAAAGTGTGTGTTCCATAATAAACTAATAAAAGTATTGGACGAATTCCTTCCATTTCAAAATTTCCTTAGAAACCAAATTCTGTTTTCCTCTAAGTATAATTTATTTTTTTCTAAATCTTCTTGTATTATACGACGATGTTTCTGTCTATCAAAACAATTATTGAACTATTATATTATTTTCTAAGTAGATAACTATAGAAGATAACGGACTAATTTATGTTATGTTATTTTCTGAAATATATATAAGGCAAAACCAAAATTTTGAAATACTCGTACCAATGAAATGTTCCCATAAATCATTGTTGTATATTTATTATTTTATAATTTCCATTGTTTTTTTCAATGCCCTTATGTCTTTTGCTTAAAAAATAAAATCATCTTAGGCACTCTATTTGATGTCTCAATCTCCCTTAGTATTTACTTTTAAAATATTTATTATTTATGTACGACTTTTTGGAATACCTAATAGAAAACAAAGCTTTAAAAATGGTATGTCATCAATAAATTCGTGCATGATAACTTGACAGGATTTTAGCTTATGTTATAAAGAGATAACTATTCCGAATTCATTCTTAATTAAAATAGTTTCACTCTGAACAAAAAACGTATCACTCTTGTAAATGAAAACAGTGTTGTCCTGATCTAAAAGCGATAAATCGCTTTGAGTACAACCCCAGCGGCCACATGTATTTAATGCTGGAGAAACTCCCCAACAAGCCGAGTGGGGCGGGCTCGGTCACTTTGTGATAATAGAGAAATATGTGAGCAATATACCCAAATAAAAATATTGTTGGATTTACGGTGTTTTGCCACCCGCGTCGTGACAGAAATAGAAAATATCGGGATAGAACCGGCTTGCACATCACGCGATGACACCGACATGACTAAAGCAAACAAATATACTCGTACATAACACCTACACGTTCTCCAAGCGACAGCGCATCGATTATAGGTAAAGTTTTGATAAGCTGTCATTTCAACAACACAGCAACTCAAACAAAACAAGTAATTTGGATTCAACAGTTAAATATGAATGTCATACTTTTTAAAGCCATAATTGTGCCATATCTGACAATTGTCAGATAGAAAACTTAAGATATATTATTTTCGATGGATTTAACAAACAAAATGTGTTCAAAATTAATTAATTATTATCATAGTTAAACTCTGGGAATACGAGTATTTAAGCAATACTATCTGATGATGGAAACATCGCTTATATCTGTCTTAATTTTGAGTAGTTTATATTTCAAAATAATAATTTGAAACTAATAAAGGAAATGTCAAAGTTGTGTCAATTGTTGGCGGTATAAAGTTTGGCAATGTTAGGTTACAGCTTGTCACTGGCCACAGCCGCCCGCCAACCGAACACAGTTAAAGTTTACCAGTTTAATATCGACAACAGCCAGCTGGGGCGTGTTTGTCGCCGCAACATTCTCCTCACTTGTTCCACACAATAGCGTTATTGTCTTAAAAATAATTGCAACATAACCTAACTTTAAAGTAAAGGCAAATCTAATATATAAAACTCTCGTCACAGTGTTAGTTGCCATACTCCTCCGAAACGGCTTAACCGATTTTGATGAAATTTTATATGTACACTTGGTAGACATACCATTAAAATTTACTTTTAAAATATTTATTATTTATTTATGACTTTTTGTAATACCTAGTAGAAAACTAAGCTTTAAAAATGGTATGTCATCAATAAATTCGTGCATGATAACTTGGCAGGATTTTAGCTTATGTTATAAAGAGATAACTATTCCGAATTTATCCTTAATTAAAATAGTTTCACTCTGAACAAAAAACGTATCATTCTTGTAAATGAAAACAGTGTTGTCCTGATCTGAAAGCGATAAATCGCTTTGAGTAGATTAGATTTTGATGAAATTTTATATGTAAACTTGGTATTTCTGAGAATAGGTTTTTATATATTTTTTATACGCGGGCGAAGTCGCGGGCAGCAGCTAGTATTTATATAAATACGATCACAGGCATAAAGATTAGCTGCCACTTTCAATCGTATAATATGTATTAAAAGGTATTTACACGTACAGGATAAGTTTATATTTGCAAACTGCTAAATAGTAATATTAGATTTTTTTTTTATGTTAAACTTGACAGACAGGCTGATGATAGGTGGCTATCGTCGCCTAGCTTTAATAACACAAGCAACGCCACTAGTGCTGAAAGTGCGCTGCCGACCATAGTAGGATTAAGGAAAGTGATAAGGAAGAAATAGGGTAATGGGCTCTAGCATCTTTCACTTACTCACCGAAACATCACAGCACACAAACTGACTTTCATTTCACGGTGTCTTTTATTAGTATTAATATTTAGTAATAATACTAGTTCTGTATCAATACTTTTCTCCTTCAACATAATTATGTCACTTTATAATAATTATTTTCATTGTTTTTGTCTACAGTGGTGAATAATTAAATTTATTCGAGCTGTAAATGTTCTTTAGATTTAGAGAATGATATTTTACTTAGAATGAGTCCTTTAGAGAATTACTAATCTTGTGGATTAGTAATAATTTTAGTATATCTAAATCTAGGTACAGAAAAACGTTGTGATTTTGGTTTTTGATTGATATCTGTCTGCAACACAAGGGAGTTAGCAAACATAAACAGAACAGATCAGCAAATAGTTGCAGCCCAAAAGTTGTCTAGTCATACAGCCAGCTTACTACTATTGTAGTAGCGAACAGGCAAACAATATGTCAAGTTTATTTAAATTTCGACAAGCTATCGATATTACTGTGTGTTCCGATAACAAACTTTATTTGTTGGTGATGGTTGGTGAATAAAATACAGATTCTTGATTTCCTATATAATATATGGCCTTTAGGTCAATGTCTTTAGAAGAGTCACCTTAATAAAAAGCTGACAATCTAATGCCAATCATATTAAGTTTCAAAGCAGAATGTATGTGCACGAAAATTGTATAATACTTATTATAATTTTATTAGTAATAATAAGAAGATTTATTCATGGTCAAAGCAGCAATTTCTATTTGCTTATATATTTTTTTCTCATTTTATAATATGTGCTTGTAGCCCCCAAAGAGAACAAGAAATCTTTTGTTAAAAAATCGTTTACCTTGTTTACCTTGTTTTCCTCGAGTGCAATATAAAGTGTGCAGTATGCTGGAGGCTTTGGACTTTGGAACTCATATAATATATGACGGGCCAGCAGGCGCTGTCTTCGTCGCCTGGAAGACCTAGGACCATTGCCAGTGTTCTACAAGGTAAGTGCTGCATGTCCTGACTACTCTCGTTTCCTCACTCCCTTTGATTGTGCATACCATCAAAGGGAAAACTTTTCTACTACAGTCCACTTTTCTACTTCGAAGATCTCGATAACACATTGGCGTGATCATTTTAATTATTATTTAAATCTCATGTTTTTACTACAGTAACTTCGAAACTTAACACTATATATTCATGCTTATATTGCCACTAATGCCAGGCACATCTGGAAGTGTACAATTAATAATGCATTTTTAACACCGAAACTAGGTTATAAACAAACCGGCTGCAATTAAAAGTTTTATTGTGCTCGTTATTCTAATTTATGTTTTCAGGTAATTACATTTACTCGTTTATAGGTGGTTATTTTACGCAAAACTATGGTTATGTTTATAATAATAGTATACTTTATATAGATATTTTTGACGTGAAAATTTCTTTAAATTTTCTATCATAGTGGGAGGCAAATCAGAAAATTTATTATATAAAAATCTGGAGATACAGTTAGGAATTAAAGATTTTTTTGGTATATATGGTATATATATGATTGGGTATAACATAATATAATACGTTCAAATAAAATATTACTCGTAACGTACACGTATTCACGTAAAACACACGACCGTTTCTACGACACAATTTTTTTTTCTTTAATAAACGTCAAGCAAAACATTTCCAAACAATACAGCTCAAAGTTCCTTGCGGGCTTAAAGTAAGAAATCGAGATTTTTTTTTTAATTTTTTTTTACAACGAACAAAAATTTTGCTTATATTTTTTTTTTATGTTTATCATAAAAATCTTATGTAACCTAATAATTTTCTCAGCGGGCACGATTTATTACCGTTTCTCGAGGTACACTGATCGTATTAATTTCACTTGGCGGCAGGGGACGAGGGGCGAAGTCGAACCGACGAGGAGAGCGATCTCAAAACAAACCTAATTATCTACACCGCTATCAGGCGAGTTTTCCCCACTCTCCCGTTGGCTATACGTCTTTCCACTATCACTAGTTGCCGCTCTCCATGCCGCTTCGCTTCGTTTTGCTATTCTCTCTCAGCCTCTATTTCGCTTTCCTAGTAAGATTTCTCTAGCTTCGCAATATATCCAGCATTACTACTTTAGCTAGTTTTTGATTAGATTTAGTATTATTCTAGCAACTCTTAGTCATTAACTCTAACATTAGCAACTCTAGCAGAATTAATTCTAATCAGCGTTAATTAAACTCTAGCAGAATTAATAATTAATGTCACCACTTCAACTCACTAATCCGTTGGGTTATATAGGTACCTTTTGTTCGTCTACGAAACTCCTCATTTTTGATCGGATCTCTCAGTTTAACCCCGAGCATGTCCTCTCCATTGAGCAACGTTGAGCTTTCTTACAAAGCTGACATTTACAGACCACGTTTCAGCGCAATATGTTATCACTGGCAACACACATTGGTCAAAAACTTTTGTTTTGAGACACTGTGAACATCCGAAGAGATTATAAGCCTGACTACTTTTAAATTGTATATAACTTCTGAATCTGTATTTCCGGGAAAATCCTTAGTACAACTTTTTGTTTGATTATCAATCATTCAAGCTTTTTCGCACGAAACACAGTCTCCGCAACGCCACCCCTATTTCATTTCTCGTGAGAAGTCTAATAAATGATGTGTTGTTTGGATTCGTTTATAGGTATTTTTTTATTTTAAATATCAAATTTACTCAAATAATAATAATAATAAAATTATTTGTTCAAACAATAGGTAATGAAGTGGTGTGGGTTTTCGAACAAATATGTAGTTTCATTGTTCATAATATTTTGTTTGTTAATAAATATTGTGGCCTTTTTATCACTTTGTTATATTTATCATTCGCAACTTCGTCCATATTATTTTTTTATGATATTTCTTACAAATAAAATTCTCGGCCCATTTCGCGATAAAAAAAATTACATAATATTTCTTCTAAATGTCTTCAGAACTATACAAGGTACAATAAGGCAATAAATGTTGTAGAAAAATAATGTTTTTATTTTACTTAGTAACTAAGTAATAACAGCAGAATGTAAAGGACAAAGCTTGTAGCAATTATAGTTACAACTTAACTTACCTAATATTACCTTAAACATCCATTAAGTTACAGAAAATAAAGTTTTTATTTATGTTCGACAAGACAGGCTGAAGGTCTACTGGATGGTAAGTGGCTACCGTCGTCTATAACATAAGCAACGCCACAAGTGCTGTAAATGCACTTCCGACTTGTTAGGATTAAGGATCAGGGACAAGGAACTGAGAGGGAAATCTCTGGCATCCATTACTCACACACCGAAAAACAACAGCACAAATACTACACGGTGGTCTTCTTTCTGTAAGGGAGTGGTTACTGCCACTAGACCAGAGCCAAGTTTGAAAAGTTCATTTCAAAAGGTGACCCTTTATTTAATAATTGTCTTTACAGACGCTACGTAGACTTCTACCGGCTAAATCCAACGACTTTCTAAGCGCGGCCGTAGGTGGGCAATATGAACATTATGACATACGCCACAAAAAACCACAACCTTGATAGTTATGATCGTGAGGGTAAAACAAACCCGGGACTCCTGACACAGTGTGTTAAGGCAAGCACCCTATATAACCACTCATCCATTGGCCTCATCAGAGATGCTTTCTTTCTCAACTGTCATAATAAACTTAGGTATCCAAGGTAAAGGCGGACACGTGAAACTTACGATTGGACCGAAGCGGTATTTAATGGTGATTCTACTGATCTAAAATCACCATAAAAAAACTAAATACCCAATTAAAACCGAAGGGAAAACAAAGTTTTTTCCCTTTGGTATGATCTAATTTTGTCTCTGTACGAAAGGCGGTAAAACGACGTAATGGGCCTGAACAAAACGCCTCTGATTTATGGAGGGCGCGCCACCCAGCTCGTACTGACATAAATAGAAAGTGGCAGACATCCTGAAAAGGGTTACGTGAATATAATACTCGTTTTGAACATGTTATAACAAATGAAATTACAATGTACATTTATTTTTCTGCATACGATTTAATGAAATCGCTCTTAATTGTCTTAAAGTTCAACCTCTGTTTATTTAATTAAATGAATAATTAGTAAATGTAAAAAGAAGAAGGAAAGAGGAAGATATTCGGCCTGTCTGTCGAGGAAAAAATTATCTTAGATATTTTTGAAATTCCTTTTTGAATTTTGTAAATTTTATCAGTAGGTACTCAAATGAGAAAATAATCGTTACTGAAATGATTATTTTCTCATTCTCGAGTTTTGGAAGCGTACACAAACCAAATTGACATTTTCATATCTGTATAAAGTAGGAAGTAGATAATGAACTACACATCAATAACAAAAGCCAAGTCGATTAACTAAGTAGATAATTAGTTTAAAAGTGGCTTCATCTCATCTGGAACGTACGTAGGTGCGAGTTTTCCCGAAATTAGGTTGAAGTCGTCACCAATTTAGCTACTTTTCCAACTTAGGAAAAACTTCCGTCTTGAAAACGTGACGAAATGCTATTAACCTTAGTCAATTCGCCGTCCGGATAAAGTTTATTACGAAAATTGTTTTTAAAGTCCCTTAATGTGGATTTATGTTTTATTTATGTTGACTCATTAATTAATAACACGAATCATTTAATGGGATTGTATATACAGTTAGACATTCATACTAGATTGTTTAGTCTGTGCTTACCACAAATAAATAACAATATAAGGAAACGTACTCATACTACGTGACCTATTTTTTATAATTTATTCCTTAGCCTGTCTGTCGACCTTTTTTAATTACATAAAAATGACCATTTTTAAAAAGCAATAAAAATTGTAATATTTGTTACATCAAAAATGAAATGAGTCGCAACTAAGGTCTATCTAGGCATGGGGAATTTGACCTTTGGGTATCACATTAACAAACTTCAAACAAACTAACCACTGAACAAATTCAGTGATGTTCGCACTTTGCTAAATTAGCGACTTGACTTAGATCTACAGCGTTTGCGGTTAGTAGGATCACTAAATTTATAGATATATCCACTGCCCTCTAGATGGCTAATCCGTTTGTTACTTTCATAGTACTATAAAACGTATGTGTTTTATTCGTATTTTAAATAAACTGTAAGACGTAGTAGGCGTTAAATTGTTGTTGTTTGTACATTATAAATAATGCAAATGAATGTAGAAGATGATTATGCGGATGAGGCGTCTCGGGTGGCGGGTGGCGCGTGGCTTCACATTATACCCGAACACAGGTGGACGTGGCGTACGCCACTTTTAATATTTGATGTATCGTCTTAACGCTTTCATGTTATCTAATATACTTACCTATACATATGTATATTTAACTGAGCTTGTTTTCTACAGTTTTTGAACCAATCTGATACATCTTAGTGGTTTGTTAATGCTATTTTTTTGAAAAATTATACACACAAACTTTTTCTCGTTTACCGCTTTTCCTATTACTGAAATCAGTATCAAAATTCAATGGGTGGTTTAGAAGATGACAAGAGTGGATTTTTGGCTATTGTGTGTTGCCAGTGATGACTTGGCGGTGAAGCGTGGTCTCTAACTATGAGTCTAGTCGTTCAACGAGCTCTGGAAAAGGCTATGCTCGGGGTTACACTGTGAGATCGAATCAAGAATGAAGAGATCCGTAGACAAACGAAAGCTTTTGACATAAGCCGGCGCGTCAGTAAGTTGAAGTGACAGCGGGCAGGACACAGTACGGAGAGCCGACGACGGCCGCTCTGGGGCCGAAAGATTCTCGAATGGAGGTTGATGGAGGCCATGGACCGCCAAGCGCTGCGTAGGACGTCAATCCACTAGGTGGACAGGCGACCTGATAAGATTACTTCTGACAAGTCCTATAAGAAAATTATAGAAAATTATATTCAGCAGTGGACAAGATGATGATTCTTGTCCACTAGTGGCTTTTACACTTTATAATAATCAACACCATTTTACCCACGTAAACCACGTTAAAAAGTCAAAGTTATAAAATTTTTACATGTGAAGGTTAACACTTTATAAATCAAACTTGTAAGTTTTCAAAACAAAAAATCTCGAACCGTCTCTATCAGAGAATTGTAACCATATTTCATAGGAATAAAAAATATATGGTGACAGTTGTGACTCCAACGCTGCATTCTATTTCCGTATGGCGGCTTGGGTGGCGCGTGTCCCATAAATCAACACAATTTGTTCCAAGATATTTTGACCGCCTTTAATTTATCACTAAACTCGTTTAATGCACTGTTAACGTGTCCTCTTGATAAATAATTTTGTTTGGAAAATTATACACAGGAAATGGAGGATTTGATGATGAGATTTATGTAGTAGCAGGACACGCAGGACACACTGTGTTTCGCAGTTATATTCTGCAGACTGTTTAGCTCCAGTAAACACCACCTCGCAGAAGACCACCATGATATAACATCTCATCATCGATGTACGAGTTTATGTATCTATGCATCTCATGCCGCTTGTGTTTTTTTAATCTTTATTTTCAGGCTTTTCCATTAAGGACATGTCGCCTCATTGGGCAAGGTCTACTTTACTTGGCCCTCTTGGGTTTCGGTGAGAATAGTGGGCAAAGGAATTAGGTTGGTAGCACACTTGAAACCGCCATCTATGCTATATCTTTTCTAGCGGTGCCGTAGATTTCGGGGTCGCGAGAACGTTATGACATGAATCCGCTAGTCCGCTACCCACCACGGCTGTCCAGCGCTACGTGCCATAAAGGAGGGCTACGCTCTGCGTTTTGAAGTCGTAAAATCAACTAAGTATTACTGGATATCTCAAGCGACCTGCCCCGTCTCCCAAAAGAACATAGGGTACTATTCTTAGTGTATCCAGAAGAGTATGTTACCAAGGGATAATATAAAATCGAAAAATCATCTAAAAATATAAAAAATCGACGCCTGCCAGAATTATTGCTCATATGAATTTTTGTCAAGCGTTGATATATGTATTTTTATTTTTCAACACTCAAGAAAAAGGGGCGCGGGCGTAGTTGGGGCCAAAAGCTTCTAGTACTACTATCATATTCAAATTTTATATATTCATAGTTCTATTACTATTTTATATTTGCTCCTATTACTGTCTATTCATGATAAAACTTAGTTTCGAATTGAAATAAAAGTTAACAAACGCTGCGGTCTAGTGCGAGACACGATGCTTTTACAAACGTGTCGGTTTAATTTTCTGACATACTCGTAGTGTAATTTCTGATGAAGTTTTGAAGCGTGAAGTTGATATCCATAACGTAAAGGGATTCGGGGAGAGCTCGCGGTTTGTACGAGCACAAAGTGCTCACACTCTGATGTTATTCTTTGATGTGTTTTACGTGGAATTAATTGTGGCCAATTCTCTAACGTACTTCCTTTGATTGTTAATTATTATTTGCTTACATACAACCAACAAAGCGATGAAATGACGACTTATAATTTAATATTTAATATTATTGAAATACTATAACCACCTGTTCCGGCTTCTTACGGCTGCAATTTTTCCTGCAAATTTATACCAATAACTACTGGAACTACTGGTTCGAATTAAAAATTCTTTTTGTGTTTTATAGTCCATTTATCGAGGAAGGCTATATAGGCTATAGAGAACGCTGACGAAGTCGCGGGCACCAGCTAGTCATATATATAAATAAATAAATTCCACATTTAAAGCTTTTTCTTTTATTGAAATCCGCATTTAAATAAATAAATAAATAAGAAGGCTCATTTACGGAAATATCTTGGTATAGTGATTTTTTAAAACAACTAGCAACGGAACAGGTCAAGGTCTTATCTATGAGAAAATTCGTTTTAGGTAGTTTAGGTAATGGAACGGTTACAAAAGTAATACCGCATGCTCGTTTTATAATATTTTGAATTATTAATTATCAATTCGAGTATTCTTGGACATTTTTTTCTATAATTTCTTACATGTAAAAAACTTGGCCCAAGCGAAGCTCCGTCGCCCAGTCTAGTTAAATAATAAACATCTATCATGTCATAAATTATTTAATAAATTAAATTATTATGAAATAAATAATATCAAATAATGTCCGCCTCTGTATTAAATTTTTTAATTTTGAGTTTTTGAAAAAATATTATTTACATGTGTTGTGTAATATCAGTGAAACAATACCAAGAGCTTTCTATTGATGTTAGTTAACTCCCCTTTATGTAAGTCCTTCCGGAACTATTCGCACAGTCGTTAACGTAATGGACCACAGAGTCAAAGATAAATTGTTCGCCGGCGGATACCGTTAACGAAACGACAAAATCAAACGACAGCCACCGAATAAATCCATCTAAACCTAATTGCGTTCCTTGCTATTTCTAAAAATGTGTGTATTTGAAATCAAATGTTCCCATTTGGCTCGGCGTGCGATTGTTTCCTTGCCAAATGTATGCTGTAACTTCAATACTCGTTGGCGGCGTTAATAATTATGCCCACCCTTTTGTTCTTTCTTCGTTCGATCCTAAAATTTCTATGTGTTTTATTTATGTGATCTATAAAATCGTTCGTCCTAACTGACTATCAATGTACAGCGAAAACTACTAACTCTAGAAAGGTGAAATTTGGAACATAGGTTTATTTGTAAAATAAGCATCCGTAAGAAAGGTTGTTTGAAAATTTCAACTACGAGTACTTGCGAAATTGAGAATAAACATTAATCCAGGTAATAAACCTATCTCTGTGTGCTAAATTTCATCGAAATCCGTTCAATAGATTTTATTTGAAAGTGTACAAACATCCATACATACATCCTAAAGCACTTACAACGTTGTATTTACATAAGTGTTCGAATATCAGTCAGTAGTTTGTTATTGAAATTGTAATAAGATATTTGTGTTGTATAAAATATTGGGTGAAAATTCTGTACACGCTAATATTACGATATCGATCTCAATTTTCTGTGGAACCGTCAGTTATGGTCGATGGGAGAGGTAGAAATATTCATGTTTAGGGGTGTTATCTCCCCGGGGGCCTCCGATAACATCGGAGGATAATTGAATTAGGACGGAGCGATGTACTCATCAGTCAAGCACAGGTGAGCGGTAAATCTCATCATATTCTTAAATCCCTTTCCATTTCTTGTGAACAAATTGGTACCGAACATAAGATTATGTCACAAGCAGCAGCGAGCGATACGTACTACTCGCTGCTACCTCTTTATGGACATCAAGGGACTTTTTATTTTTTTAAATAAGGACTCCGAACTTGCACTTCAATTAAATATTAAATATATTTTTTTTTTATGGTAAGATCGACTGCTTAATGGCTAATGCTTAATCGACTGAACAGGCTGACGGTCCACTTAATAGTAGGTGGCTACCGTCGCCTATAATAGAAGATTAAGGATAAGGATAGGGTAATGATCTCTGGCATGTGCCTTAGATAACACAAAAGCACACATGCTATTATTTCACGGTCTGTATTTATAACAATTTACTTTTTTTATGTTAAGTTCGACAGACAAGCTAACGGTCAACTTGATAGTTGATGGCTACCGTCACTTATAACAGAGGCAATGCCATAGGATTAGGGATAAAGGATAAGGAAGGGATGGGGGTAATGGGCTCTGGCATGCCTTATTCACTCACTGAAACACAACAGCACATTGTGCTGTTATTACTATTATTAATGTTATTATTATTATTGTTATTACTTATATTACTATGTATTTACTAAGTGACCGCCCGGGGTGCAACCTTCTCCATATATCCCTCTTTCCATAAGTTAAAACAGAATTTAAATCGGTTGAACAGTTTAGAAGTAGAAGATAATATAAGATAAGATTTAATATAAAACCTAACAGCATAGCATATAATAAATTCAACAAAAGCAGTATTCATATTAAGAGAAATAAACAAAAGAAACAATAAATGAACACTCGTTTTCAAATAAATAATAAGTAAAAGTAATATAAATATGAAAAATAAATATTTACCGATCTCTTACATATTCAAATTCAAATTCATTTATTTACAGGGAACTAGACCCATATTTTTACATTCGAATATTTTACATATTCGCGTTGCGCTGTGAACTCAAACTCCAAAACTGATTTAAACTTGAGTTTTGTTGAAGACTCGTGGTTCAGACCCACATTAATTTTTCAAGAAATTTACTGAGATATTTCTGATATAGGTACCTATGTCAAATTCCTTATTTACTTAACAAGTATACGAATATAGGATATTAAATAAATCAATATATTATTATCTACTTTTAAGTATCAAGTGCCTTCAATATAAAAATAACTACTTTCTACAAAATTTTTATGAAAGTATATTCGACACTTATAATAAAAAAATTAAAAAAATTGTTTGTCTGTATGTTTATTCCGATTTTTACCGATTCTGACGTTACTTTCGCCGGCAGATCCTTTGCAAATATGATAATTATTTATTATATTTTATTGTCATTGCTAAGTAATTTTATTTTATATGGTATTAAATATATTTCATTTCCTCAAATGTCTAAGAAATATAGAATATAAAACGACCCAATACACAAAAGAAAAAAAATTTGAAAAATAGAATAGAGGCACGACGACGCCTCAACTTAGCAAACCGGTGAAGATTTTAACCCGTTGAAGATTTTAGCGTATTTAAGAACTATTAAATATTAATAATATCATAATTAACCTTTATAAAGAAAATTTTATCCGATAGCGTTATATTTCAGTAGAGATTTAACAAGAACCTAAAATAATTGGACAACGTCAACGGGACTACACGAGTCGTCCATTACCGTGAAATACAAACAGTGGAGTTAATAATGTCCAGCCTCGGGAGGATCGACATTGTCTTATTTTCAATCCTCACATCTTTGTCCGTCATTCAAATAACTGTGCGACCCAATTTCATTGTAATAATATTTTTGGCAGAAAATGTCAACTTTTTATAATATAACTAACTGACCCGGCAAACGTTGCCCTGTGACACGAGATTTTTATATAGGTAAATGTATAGAAGATATGTTATTATTATAACATTTTACTGGTATCACGTTATTATGATAAAAAGATCGTTCATTGTTATTATGTTGCTGTTTCTGTGCTGTTAGGTTTCAGTGAGTGAGTAAGGGATGTCAGAGTCCATTTCCCTATCCCTTACTTACATTAGCAATCCTTAATCCTTAATCCTTAATCCTACTATGTTCTGCAGCGCACTTGCAGCAGCTGTGGCGTTGTTGGTGTTATAGGCGACTTACCATCAAATGGACTGTGCCTATCTATCGACTATAGCATGAAAAGAAATAGTTTTCCCAATATAACATTCGCAGCCCTTTCTACAAAATGGCGGCCACGGGACAAGAGTTACGACCCCACAAACTTTGATTTAACTTTACACTAACACTCTCTTAAAATCCAAAAAATAAAATTGCGAGCTCTGACTTTTGCGTGCTGTTTTTTTTTTTATAATGTAAAGGTGGCAGACAGGCTGGCGGCTCACTTGATGGTAGGTGGTTACCGCCGCCAAGCACAAGCAACACCAAGGGGACTGCTGTGCGCTGCCTACCCTAAAAAAATGTAACATTTCAATGGACTATAAAGAACAGGCTCGAATCAATACACGGTTGGCGAACGAACAAAGATTTTAAGTTTTTAAGAAAAAAACTTTTGGCCATCATGAGCTATTTCAGAATTTTACTAGGCTTTTAGTAACTTTTGTTACAAAATAATGTACCAAAGTTTTTTAGTTAAAAGTTTTTAATCAGACTCCATTTTGTGAATAGATATTTAGCTCACTACGAGTACTTAAATGCGAACAGTTTAGTCCTACGCTTCCACTGTCGTAATCATCATCAATAAGGCCATACCTACTCGACATCCACTTACAAGTTTACATAAAAGGTCCGCCTCACAAGAAGCGGTCACTATTAAATCATTAATTAAACACCCAGACATGGGCAGCGACAGCTCCAAGACCTAACTGTGATCTGGTTCTTACCAACTAAATGATAAAGTTGAAACTGGTGTAATTTACAATGGGCATGAAGTTAATGGCGCGGCATTAGGAGCGAGCGGCGGTGAACCCGGACCTCGCAAACAAATAAACTCAGTCGTTAAATAAATCGCCACAGTCAAACATCACCAGACCTTTACACGGTTCTACGCCCGTAAATAAATATTATGTAATCATGTGTTTAACACGATCTTACTACTAATTATCTCTTCAATATTTGTGTCGTAACTTGGTGTTTTTTCTTAAGAATGGGTATAAAGCAAACAAAATTTGTAATTTCACCCGCGTGGCCCCTTGGACATGACAGTGACACAAAATACGTAGAACTACGCACAACATGCGACGGAAGATAGCGCAACTCGCTCAATAAAAATGTTATAAGTGCCAAAAGTATTAAATATTAATTATTCGTAAACTACAATGTCAAATGAAAAATTGTTACATAAAGCCTTAGATAATATGTGAAGTGAAATTACTGATACACTTTTAGCTTTGTAATGTGTGTCATTTTGAAAACAAAACTAAAATCGATGGAAATGAGAGCTCACTTGGTGATTTTTTTCTATCGAGAAAATTTCATTATATTATGTTTTCTGTTACAGACGTCACTTTCATTTATAATGTATTTATCTATTTAAAAAAAATTAATTAAATTAGACTTTGTTTACTTAAATAAAATTCAAATCTAGGATTGGCTATTTCTCTTTATGCCCGCTCTTAAGGCCCTTGGAGTCGACAATGACCGTTGGCAGTCTGGGCAGGGTGTAACCCGCTACACCCGCACGGGATTTAGTATATCTGGAAGCTATGAATGAAAATGTTGATTGATTTACATACACTATATTGTGTAAGATTGTTTCTTTTTTAACGTGTAAATATTTCCTATCGCCGTACCCACTTAGGACCATTAGGGAATTCAAACCATACATCGTTTGGTTAACATTTTTTTTTTAATAATATATTATAGAAGTTTAAAGTTTATAGTTTTTTTAATAATATATATTGCTGCTACGAAAAAAATATACCAAATGTTGTTGAATATTGTACACTAAACGGATGTTGAAGAAAACTATGTTTTTCCAAAAATTCTGAAAATAAAAGAAAATGCAAATGTAACCAGAATACGAATGAATTTTCGAAATGTTTCTTATACACTTTAAAGTTTTAATGTGAAAAAAATCGTTATACGAGATATATACTCGTAAGCGTCCTATATTTTAGAAGGCAAACTTTCACGGAAGTATACAAAGATACTATCAACTTTCAGTATTAATAATTCTACGTCCATTAGCGCATCAAACATTTGGCAAGACAGTTATATTTTGTTAGTTTCGCAAGCGATTTATTTGTTGAGATATTTTACCCCAGAAACAACTATCAAGGTTAAATTCTTGCGGTCTTCATCATCACCAGCCGTACAGCATCCACTGGCTAGGCATATGTCATAACTTACTTTTCCCATTACTTTTCAACATTACCGGACAGTAGCCGCCTGGATCCAGAGTCGACCCACGGCCCTTATTAGATCGTCAGTCCATTTTGTGGGTGGACGTCCCACGGTGCGTTTGCCGGACCGTGGAATCCACTCGAAAACCTTCCAGCCTCAGCGGAAGCCTACATGTTTTGAAAAAAATCAACAGCTTTTCAATTATAAAAAGAAAACTCTTCATAATACAGCGCAAATCTCAATTACGAAGCCAATAGATTTAGTAGCGGGTGATATTTCCAAGTGAGTTTTCTTAGGAACTCATATCCTGAGTTTCTTTCGGATCGTCATCTAGACTAGAAACCTAATTGATGAATAAAATTGATGAAAAATAAACTTAAATATCCCAATAAAACAGAAGGCGTATAGATTACCTACAAACCTTTTTATCCGTGTGATATCCATCCGATTATTGGTAAACACGTTTTTCTTTGACGTCCAAACGTATCACGCAATAAAATCAATAGCATCCCGAAGCGATTGCTTAACTGACCGTGCATACCGCTAGTTCCCCCTTCTTTCAATGTTTCTCTCTTTGTATTTTTATTTCGCTTAACAGATTTCTCCACAATAAAACTTGCGAATGTTGCGTTATTATTCTTATTTCATGTGTGATTTGCAATAATTTTCGTACGTAGCAGTGTTGCGGGACCTGTCACGGCTTTTCAGGACTGTTCAAGGCTGACGACGACGGGCCGTAGCCTCTGCTACGACTACGAGCCAGTGGTCCCGGTTAAGGAGGAAGATAGCACCTACGCCCTACTCTATTACCGCGTTGACAACTCTGCTGGGATAACGGGTAAGATAGGTGAGATAAGCTTCTAATATTCTTCTAATAGAGAGTGATATTATTGTGATTTTTAAAGAATCCCATCTAGTATCATTTATTTATGCACTAAAACAAAACAGCACGTATGCTACTTCTATTGTTGTGGGATATGATACTGTGAGGAGAAAATTCATTAGATTTCATTGAAAGAATGAATAAAATATGTCATTGAATGTCAATTAGTTCAAGAACAACATAACAATATTTCATCCAATGTAGGTATACCACATTCAATTGGGAACTCTAACAATATATCACAAGTACCTAGAAATGGTTGTCATTAGTTAGAACTACTTTATAGACAAAAATAAATCCCTAATTAATCGCTAAGTCCCTCTAAAATTCAACATTCTCAATATATGTATGAAACTAACTTAGTTTAACATTTCAGAATGAAATCGTAACTCACTAATTTTGTAAAAGGTAGATAGATAGACATTTAAAATGTCTGGATATTTCAAGTAAACTTCATTCCTTTGGACAATAGATTACGTCGAATATCAAAATGTCGGTCACGCTTATAACAAAAAAAGACTGCCGTTCTTAACTGGATTGAAAACTCATAAATGTAATTAATTTAATTTAATTTTCAATGTAGGTATCTACTTTTTAAGTAATGGCTGAGCCCACTGGGTTTCACAGTCATTTAGGCAGCCCGTCTGGCAGCAGTAGCCACCACATATGATCACCGTGAAATAACCTACTTCATATTACCCTAATAATAATATATTAATATATTATATTATATTAAATTAATGTATGTATGTATGTATTTTCCTCCATAACATTTAAACGAATCAATTGATTTTCATGAAACTTCCTAGATAAACATTTACAGGAACATGTACAGGACTCAGGATATGCTACTTTTTTCTTTTACAACGCGGACGAAGTCGCGGGCGCCAACTAGTACAATTAATAATGCTGCTATCAGTATGTGCAACTGAAGATGAAAATAAATTATGCCACTCGCTGGAATTAGCATAACGAGACAATGACTATTGAGTAACAAAAAGTTAAAGTTGCGTTCTGAATCCCAGGAGCGGAAATGAGTTGAGAATAATGAGTGAACGAACACACCAACTTTAGCCGTTCGCTAAGGTCGAATCTGTAGGGATTTGGGAACAGTATCATTGCCCGACCTTATTACCTCGGCCTCGTTTTTTTCTAACAATTCTGGAACAAAAACATTGTTTTTGAATAAAACTTTATATAAAAAACTATGAGTCTGATGAATTTAACATTTTATGTTAATTTTTTTTTTGTATTAACAAGGCATATAAAAAATCTAACTTGTAAAACTTCGTTCGTTCAAAAGGCCAATTAACTATTTCTTAACGTGGTTAGATTCTTTAAAAATCCCTCGAAAATTCGGTTTGATTGAAGTACGAAACAATGTCACAATTTTCAAGACAAAAAGCTGTTTTAATTGATACTAATATTACGAATGCCCTGAAGATAGGCTTAAAATTAATTAGAAGACGTAGTAAACGAGACACCGCAGTTATTGAACAAATGTTACAGACGTAACTGTTGTTTGAAATGTAGGTATATAAAATATCTTCCACGTTTTCTGAGCTCTAGAGCTATAGATCTAGCTCTATAATACATATCATCATCAATTAATACTAATAATAAATCTGTAAGTGTAGGTATTGTATGTATATATGTTCATAACTTTTAAACGAATTAACTGATTTTCATGAAACTTGGTAGGTAAAACTTTAGACGTACAGGACACAGGATAGGCTACTTATTTCTTTTTCAACGCGAACGAAGTCGCAGGCGCCAGCTAGTTACAAAATAAAGTCGCTGTCCGCCTCTGTCCGCTTCTTCTAAACCACCATACGGATTTCGATACGGTTTTCTATATTGGAAAGAGCGATAAACGAGGAAAGAGAGTGCAAAAAAATTACAATCGTGAGTAACTGGGATAATATCATTCGTTAGTTATCTATACTATATTATTAACTAATATTATAAATATTTATTTTTGTATGTTTGTAATGAAAACACTGAAAAACTACTGGGCCGATTTTAAGAATTCGTTCTCCTATAGAAAGCTATATTATCAGCGAGTAACATAAGCTATATTTTATAAAGTTACGCGGACGAATTCGCGTGTAACAGCTAGTAATATAATAAAAAGAATGAAAATTACATTTGCTATTTGAGACTCGTCATTATGGTTTAGTAGTGGTTCCGCACAATTTTGTTTCGTACGACTTGTGCGAAGAAGCAACTTTCGGGTGAGTCAAGAGGTTGAACTCTTTGGTGGGGATCGACTGATTTATTGGAAGATTAATATTTTTCCAATAATGATTTATAATTTGAAGTCTTTTTCCGCGTCTTTCTATATGACCGGTAACTCCTAAATGGAATTTTATATTTATAAGTAAAATAAAACCTAATTAATAAATTTTTTAGCGAAGCTGGGAGGGGATCTATAGTAGTATTGTATAACATGTAGGTAATTGAGAAAAAATATAATTTGAAATCTCATTTACAATGAAGAGAGAATTAAATTAGAATCATTTTTTTCATACATCATATTTTTCGAGCTCATATCGCAGCGTCTGTAGAAAGATCCTCATAAATTGTAACGCTCCCGTGTAATGGATTGGTTCAATATTGTAAATTACGTCATCAAGCGTAAATTAAGGCAGTTCTATTCCAAGAAAAATATTTGACACATACTTTTAGACATTCTTTGGAAGAAATATATGATATTTTATATTATTTTCGCTTAGCAGCACCAGTGATATTATTGTTATTTTAATTTTTGACTAACATTTTACCCTTACGGTGGTTCAGAAGGTAGCCCAGAAGGTTAGATCAGAAGATAGTCTGCTGCCCACCACGATAAATAATCTGCAGGTGAAGATAAGGAAATAGGCACTGAGCACTAAAACACAACAGCATACATGCTGTTATTTCATAGTGTGTTGTCAGTGATGATATATGGCGCTAATGGGGCTCGCTAGATTGCTATTTGATTTTTAACATAACTTTGACAACATGTAAACCTGTGAGTTCAGTATAGATGCAATGATACACATTTCAGATACATTTTTTCAATAGAAATATTTACAGCTAAAAAAATGCGAAATCTATTAAAATCTTGCACAACCAATATCATTAGTTAGTAATGTTTACAATCTTTTATTTTAAGTAGTAGAGCTAATATTGAGAAACTTTTAGTTAAAACTAAAAAGTATCTTGTACAATATTACATTCCTTTCACAGAAAATAAAAGGCAAGAGAGGTGAACGAACAGTGAAACTTAATAAAAACGTCGAAAACGAGAAGATAATGAGAGAAATCTAACAAAATATAATTATAAACGTACAGATCTAATATCAAAAACAAAAGCTGTTGCGAGATATAAATTTTCTGTATTTATACGAGTAAATAAGACTAAGCGCCTGTTTCACAAACGTCAATTAGGCTAAACTGTCATTTAAAGTCACCGGTAACCGGGGATAATGGAGCTGATATAGCTTTGTTTGTACGGTAAAAGTCCCAAACAATCAATAGAAAATAATTCAAAAAATTCGGCTATCGAATGATGCAGTAAACCGAGTGCATAATTCAATAAAACAGAAAATTATTTCTAAAAGTAACTAATCAACACGTTACTTGTAGTTGGAGAAAGAGGCGCTAAGTAATGTAAGTACGAAGTTAATAAATATTTATAACTGGCTATTGCCTGTGACTGCGCTCGGGAAATCTATTGATAAATTCAGACCCATATTCCGTTTATGATCTATTGACGAAGTTGAGGCCATTATCCATCCTATCGATGTCGGCAGCTCACTTAAATCACTTTTGGCGTTACTTGTCTTTATAGACGGTGTAGCTGCCAACTTGATAGCTACCTACTATTAAGTATGGCCCCGTATATGTATTGACTCCGTATTAACTCAGAAATAAATAAATATAATTATAACTGTTCTAGCATGATAGATAAACCTCACCTGCTTACAGAACTGCATTATATTCTCAAGGTAAAAATTAAATAATGTATTAAACCAGGACGCGATCCGGTCTATGGTTTACACGTGTTTCCGAAACAAACTTGGAAAAGTCTTTACAAACTTCCATATCATCAATACTAATAATAAATTTATAAGTGTAGGTATTGTATGTATGTATGTTCCTCCATATCTCTTAGGGCCTCTTTCACAAACTTCAAGTAAAGTGTTGATTAGTTACTTTTAGAAATCATTTTCTGTTATATTAAATTATGTACTCGGTTTACTGCATCATTCAATAGCCGATTTTTTTTATTATTTTCTATTTAATATTTGGGACGTTTACCGTACAAACAAAGGTATATCAGCTCCATTATTCCCGGTTACCGGTGACTTTAAATGACAATTTGGCCTTCTTGGAGTTTGTGAAACAGGCGCTTAAACGAATTAACTGATTTTCATGAAACTTGGTAGATAAACATTTAAACATACAGGACACCGGATAGGCTACTTTTTCTTTTCAACGCGGATGAAGTCGCGGGCACCAGCTAGTTTAAAATATTAGTGGAGATGGAAAGAGGGTAGGTAGCAATTAAATTAAAAAATTTCTTCATCCAAAAAAGCAACAAAGAAAAGAAAAGTCGTCGGAAAAACACAATCAAGACAGTGAAGAGCAAAACTCGCAGAGTTTTAACTTTTAATGAGACGACGTCTTGGCGTAATTCTGTGCACATAATAACGCAATATATCACCGCGAGACGCAGGTGACTGTCACGCTACATTGGCTCCTTTATTTCATGGCCGCCATTTCAACTCGAAATCTCATCGCACTTTGTAATATAGACGTGCTCATTTTTATTTTACAATTTTGCACAGCCATCAGGCCGTGAAACACGACAAGACGTTACGCCGTTACGAATCTTCACAAAAAGATCATACCTATCTACATCAATGGGTACTCTTATTGTTTGATAAAATCCTTAATCGTATTTCTGATACTTTACAAAATAATATTGCATACCTAATTTTTGTTACAAATTTTTACTGCCTATAAGTTTTATTTGTTTATTTGAAGGTACTGTATTGTGTGACTGATGTTGTTTACCTATGTTAAGCATTATAAATTTGGACTTTATTGGAGCACCACCTAAGATACTTTTAGGTTTTTCTTTCCAGACTTGATCTTTTCTAGAATGATAAAGAAAGAAAGAAATAATTTTATTCACTGCACACAACACAAAGACACAAACAGAAATTAATAAAAAAATAGGTAAAAGATATGTGTGATCTTGTCGCGGCAGTGAATCGGATACTGGTTCGGCATTGTGCTGAGATGCTAGACAAGTAGACACCTTTAAATAAGAGAATGTAAAAGAGTATTTATGTACACTAATCCCCCCAAATGCTCCCGGGCAAGCCGGGGCGCGTCAATCCAGTACTGAATAAATGTCAAAGGATCGCGTTTCGAATAGGAAGTCGGAACTCGTATTTGAATTTGGGGCCGTCATTAAAAACCTGAACGCCAAACTAATCGGGTCTAATGAGAGGTCAAACAGGACACACTCATTTATTTAATGTCATAAATGTCATTACTTATTTGGTTGACGTTGAACATTACGTAGTCACAAATTGAAAATCTCTCTGTTGACAAACAGGAAACCACATTAAATTAACAGCACATAATTATGTTTTTTGTTTTCGATGCGGTAATTTTGGTGTGGTTTAGATGCTAGAACCGTGAGCCTAATCGACACATCCCTTATGCCTTATATTATTTATCCTTAGATTCTCCTTTCCTATCGTTTCGACGATAAAGGTCTATGACGCTACAGCGCCCTTCCGCTATTGATTTTCAAAGCTAGAGGCAATATCTTTAAAAAGTATCACAGATAAACACAGTAAGAAACTAAAAGCGAAACATTATTTTATTCATTAAATAGGTTTTATATTGAACTAGCTGGTTTTATATTAACTACATACATACACACATACATACATACACTTACAGATTTATTATTACTATTTATGGTGATTGATGTCAGTATTACCTTACCTGCATTGTTATTAATATATTAATATTATTCAGTATATTCTTGCCTATGTATAAAATTAGGGTTTAGTGTATAAGAATCTCATTATGTTAATTTGTAATTCATTGTGAATGTTATTTTATTTGGAAATAATATTTAATATATAAAATAATTTAATGGGCGGTCATCCAATTCATCACACGTTTAGGTAATTTTTTGTCATTAATGAATGAAAAAAATAACGTTAAGACATAGTTAAGTTGTTGAAAATACAGTCATGCAAACGGATAAGCGAGTAGTGTAATGGTGGCATAGGGATTAGTGGTCAAAGGTCTTGAAGGGTCAAAGGATCGTCAAAATCCAAATTACGGATCGTCCGAAGTTCGATAACGGGATCGGGTATTCACAGCGGGCGCATAACGAACTCATATAAATGCGATATTGGCTGTCGGCCCAACGACGGACCGGCGAACACTCACCTTGCGACCTCGTCGCTACTGATTTATTCAAAATCAAACCTTTGGCTTCGGCTCGCACACATCTACGTCGGATTTATCCCCGAACCACTTTCACTCCCAATGTTTATGTGCGGGGGTAGGCCACCTTAGCTGCCGCTACAAACGTCCACAATTTATTGCTCTCTTACCGGCTACTAACGATAATCTACTAACTTTTATTCAAAAAGCAACCGCGTAGCTTTTCTTTTATTAGGTGAACACAAAGATTTAAATCGATTTAAATCTTTGAGTGAACACATATCGCAATTTACAATGTCATCAAATACAATAATTAACTACTTGTTCTTATTAAAAATAATTGTCGTAATACATTAAAACCAGTGTAATTATATATTTAAAAAACTATCTTAATACCATATTATCTATAGGTACGAATATTACAAACAGAGATTTGTATATTTCAATGTTTGTAATGAATAAACTCAAAAACTAGTGGACCGATATTAAAAATTATTTCACCTACAGAAAGCTACATTATCAGCGAGTTACATATGTTTTACAAAGTTACGCCGATGAAGTCGCGTGTTAAAATAATAAAATAAAATAAGTGAATAAAATAAAGTCGCTGTCCGCCGCTGTTTCTCCGATTAGTTCTTTTGAAGCTTCCAATCATCATCTAACGGATTTCGATGTGGTTTTCACTCACTAATACAAAGAGCAATAAACGATGTGAAGCTTTGTGTATATAATTTTTAGAAAGTGCGAAGCTGGAATCAGATCGCTAGTCTAATAAATAGTCTTATAGTTCATTAACCTACACGTTAATACCTAATAATTCCTCTGAGCAATATAATAGTTTTCTTATACCTAGTAGTTACCCCAAATACATTATTCCTTTATTGTAGTTATTCATAACAAAAATTAGATTTTATCCTCATTAGAAGCTCACGAGTGTGTAGAATGTAGGAAAAGCGTCAGGCGTCTATTGTTCGTTAAGAAACTGAGCGCTCCTTTGTCCAGTCAACAAAAACCACCGTATTCCGCCACTACATTACATGTAATAACTTCCTGACTCGGAGCGATAGTATAATAGAGCGTAACTGTCTCATCTCCCTTTCTCGGTTACCTCCAATTTTTTACAAACACCTCTCTCCCTTTAACTACCCTCCACCCTTCTTTTATAACTGTGTTACTCGTACATGTTATGGGTTACCTATATTTTCTTCCCGCTTCTTATTACTTACGTCGAAAGGCTGACAAGGCCATCTCCATAATGAATCTGAAGTCATATTGTCTATTAACTATAATATTGTACTGTCACTGTAGTATGTTTGTTTTTATATTTTTATTTGCATTAAATTCTATAATTCGTAGATCATCAATACACAATGCAAGAAAGTTATTCCCACCGCCGTACAGGTTTCTTTAGGTTAAAATTTACTTTAACTATGTTTTATGATTTTATGATTTCTAGCAGTAGAGAATTACTTGCCTCTGCTATTATAACAAGAGGTTTTTTACCTCTCAACCTTATTATATTTTTATGTTACATGTACGATCTAGAGTCAGTAATTCGGTTATTAGTCCGGTGACCGTACTAAAGAGACTTTTTGTCTCAGTATTTCGGTAGCAAAAATCAATCAAAATACTCAGACGTTAGACAAACATAAATAGTTCGATAGCACTTCTGCAGCAAAAAGAAGTGGCTTATAAAAAGTAGGTTGTCTAGGTTACGGAACGTTACTTGGATTTTTTATTAGATAAAATGGCAGGCAGGTCGACAATCCACTTGATTGTACAAGACTATTGATTGCAATTGCACTGCCGACCCTGCCAAAGTTTGTTTACAGCACGCTTGAAGAAGCCCATATTGTAGCTAGGTTGAAACTTTCTATTGAAACTTAGCACACAGATATCTATGTCCTGGACTAAACTATTACGGTGACTTTTGGTATTTGAAGTTACTACTGAAATCGATGAATAGATAGCGCCGATGATATAGAAAATAAAAAGAGTTTTATCCTTAATCCTTAATCCTTCTATGGTCGGATGCGCACTTGCAGCACTTATGGCGTTACTTGTCTTATAGGCGACGGTAGCCACCTACCATCAAGTGGACCGTCAGCCTGTCTGTCGACCTTAACATAAAAAAAAAAATAAAAAAAAAAAAAACATTTTTTATTTTCGATTTCATCGGCGCTGTATCTGGTAGGCACGTTTGATAGGTTACAGCGTCGATGTAAAATACCAAACGTCCCCGTACCTATGCTACATGAAAAATAGTATAACTCATCACATACTTTTACCCTGTTAATATATTCTTGTGGGTGAAGCGAGCAAGCGGAGTAGCGGTCAACGACGAATCTTCAATTAGTTATTCGACAATTGTTGGATTGTGCGGTTAAACGTGATGTGTGTGGACAAACGTAGTGTTATACCAGTAATTGACGTTGTCATTTAGTTTAGATATTTATTAGTGTTACGCAAATCAATATCAAAGTGTAAAAATTATAAATTGTTATAATCTATCTATACTTATAAAATCGTTTGTCCTGACTATCCTATTTGATAGTCTAATTGAGAAACCCAATTGATAAATAAATATTTTGATTTGGATTACTACTAAGACAGCCAAATCTAAAAGTCTAAGAAAGCTGGAGACATATGTTTATTTAATAACGGGAAGTCGGGGGCGGGTCGCTAGTAGTGTATATAAAGAGTTACCTACTTATTTTATGGAGTCCGAAAATTACAAACAGCGTATCTTAGAATGTTTTCTTAAAAGCATTGTAAGCTTAGAATTTGTAATATTGATTTCTTTGAATTTATTCCTGAGAGACTTCCCTGGAATACACTTTATACCTATATTAGATAACACGGACAGCTCGTTTCTGCAGCACAAATATTGCATTTATGTCAGCGACACCACGCCACAGTAGTGTATTTTTACCATTATCAATAAAACTTTGGAAATAAACACTTTCATTAAATATGAAAATTAATTGATCTATCTATCTGGGCGAATATTTATTTGTTTTTTATTTTGAAAAAAAAAATGCTAAAGAAAATTATTTTTGGTTTTTTCTTTGGTGTGTTTTTGTTGGTACCCGCGGATCGACGGCAGATCAATAATGTCTACAATCTTCTACAAATATGTCACTTGTATGTTTTATGGTACTCACACTTGTATTATTACAAAGTTGTAACTTTACAATTGTAGAATTGTAATTATAAGTTTTGTGGGATAGGCCACAGGGCTGCTTCTGACCGGTCCTATTTGAAATACTCAAATATTTAGCCTAAATAAATACTTAAGTGTTTAGCCCTCCAAAATTTTTTCAATACAGAACGATACAAGCACTTACGAATCTAAAAATTTATCTGACTTTTCCAAATTAAACGTTATATATGATACATGATGCATAGTCGTAATTGTATGAAATACTTATATTTTATTTACTATTTCCTCGTTCATCCAATTTCCAATTTATTATTGGCTGGCTGTGCGGCTACAAGTGACGGGTCGCGGCACACGCGGCATGCGCGGGGTCAGAAGGGCGGGCGCTGCGGTGGACCCACCGCCATAAGGGGACAGAAAGTAGCTTAGCTTAGCTTTATTGATTTCAATATACTGTAACTCTATCAGCCTATTTATTAAAACATTTTGTCCTAACAGTCAAATAACGGCATATATGTATTTCGGTGAGCGAATAAGGGATGCTGAAACCCATATACTTAGTTAAGGTGAAAGTAAAAACATGAAGGTTTCCTCGCGATGTTTTATTGGGACAATTAGTGATCATTACTTTTAATCTCTAGGGTAATTCCATGGTAACTCGTGTTACATTTTTACTTCCCTATTGAAACTAACAAAGCTAACATACCATATTTATAATTATATCAACTACCCCCTTAATGGAAATTTCGTTGTTATAAAGCATAAAATGTAAGTCTCGTTTTATTTTGAATTTTCTAGGTTTAGTTTTTTTTTAGTGTCAATAAAAATTGTTGGTAACTCACGTTACCTTTGGCGACATTAGCTTTTAGGCTAGTATGTACCCAATAAAAATTCTGTTCCGTTTAAATTAAATAAAAATATTAAAAATCAAGTCCGTTTTGATGATGTCTCATAAGTCTTACATATGAGATCATTAGCAAAAGTAATGGTTTTAGAAACACGCATTTTTTAGAGAATTAAATAATGGTCACTCATGTTACATGGATTTACCCTCTACATTTCAAAATTATATAATAAAATAAATTTAAAAATGAGTTGTTAAGCTTTCAAGCCTTAGGCGCGATTTCACCATACTCTGTTAGTATATAACATCGCTGTTAAGTCACTTAACAAACGTTTACAATATGCGAGTGACAGCGTTAAATGACTTAACAGCGATGTTAAATACTATACAGAAATAGCCATCCAAAACAAAAGTTCTGCCCCTATCATCTAAAAATTCTATGGATGACAGACATATAAGCAATAAAATTTTATAAATTTTTAAACCTAGGAAAAAGGGGCGCGTACGAAGTCGCAGCAAAAGATAGTCTCTATATAAAATCGAATGAAAGACAGATAAAATCGATATATCGATACAATCGATAGGTAAAACTGAATCTAAAATTCAGTTCAACAATCACGCTATTATTTATATTTGTACAAAATCAAAACGATTCCTATTTTATTTTCTAGATCGAAAATATTGCTTTACGCGTTCGTTATAAAAAGCGGAGGATTGTCGAAAGATGATTGGAAAAAATTGATCATATGCAAAATCCTAATTGAATTATAACGTATCATTTTTAATATCTCGAAATGTTTCTGGGTAGAAAATTGTTCTTCTAAATCCTGATCGTTTTCCTGCAATAATTAATTCCCTTACAAAAATAACCTTTTAATATTAAAATAATGTTATAAAAATTTACAATTTTTACAAGAAGGCTAACCTTCTAGACTGAAGAGGCACTGAGAGAGTTTGTTAGTAGAACCAGGCTTACAAGACAAACGATATCTTATTTTGTATTTTTTAATACAATCTCTCGAATTTCATTAGACAAATGTAACCATCGCGACCGACTAATCTTCACATCGCTCTGTAACACTTGTCTAATGACATTCCTGTGATTGTTAAGGTTAGAGAGACATTGTGGCGTGTTTCACACTATCATTATGGTACAGTAATCGAATCAAGTCAGATAAGCCTGACAAAATATTGCGTGACAAGCAATATAAATACATGAATTCTTTATTGCTATTGTACATTTGCCAAGTGTTCATATTTTAAGATGATACCTCGAGGAAGGTACTTTTATTCTGGATGAAACTCTTGGCCTCTTGTTCACACACGTTTTTTCGGCGTAAAAATCTACGGTTAATTTGCCGTGTGTAGGCACGGTTGTCAGTGTTGTATGGATCACTGTAGGAGCTTGTTGACATACACGGCGGCGCAACTTCACGGCGCCCACGCCGTGTTCGCCGTGCCTGCCCCTCGGCGCGACGCGTCTACGCATGGCGCGATTTTGATCAGTGTTGTATCACAAGCGAACGTGTCGATGACGCCGGACGTTTTCACGAATTCGTGACAGATTATATACGCTGATTTTATTTAACGAGCAAAATAAGCATTAATTCAAGAATTACTAATTACATTAGTTCAAGAAAGACCTGTAATAAGACTATCGAAGACTATAAAAATAAGCGGCTTAAGTATGATTGCTGGAAAGAAATCTGTATGCAGATAAATTCCATATTTCAAGATTTAATTAGACGTCTGTAGCTTGGAGCAGAAAAATCTCAACTAAACCACACCTGGCCGTTGTCGCCACCGGTAGCTTTGCCGCATAGCCGTACGGTTAACAATACGTGCCGTGAACAAGAGGCCTATGTCTTTTCCTGAATCCCTGACAGCGTGTACTTACATGCAAAATTTCATGATGATCGGTTGAGTAGTTGAGGCGTGAAAACATCAACAGACAGACATACAGAATTACTTTCACATTTATAACAATTTTATTGTGGATAAGGTAAACTACTGGAAAGTGTGATATGTGTGGTGCACTTCTAGTGCCCGGTGATATTTCTGTGTCACGTTCTATTGTTTCGCCTGTAACAACAACTGGAGCGAACAATTTCGTTATGAAATTATGGGACGTACCTACTCTTTAGTGACGTAAGCCAATAAACTAATACATCGTTTACTTAACGACATTGTCACATCAATGGAGTTACCGAGTTTATTGCGTCTACAAATTCCTTTCGTTAGTTATAAGTCGATCGATAATCTGGGGCCCTAGCCAAGAGCAAACCAATGATAACGGGAGCGTTGCGTATTTACGAAACGATAGAAATAAAGCTCGGTGATTGGTCAAAATTTTATGTGGGCGTTACAACAACCAATCACCGGGCTTTATTTCTATGGTTTCGTAAATACGAACGCTCCCGTTTGCATTGGTTTGCTCTTGGCTAGGCTAGGCCTGAAGATAATTTTGTTTAGAAGTGACAAGTTATATGTGGGTACAATGATTTTCGTAGGTGCTGAAAATGTTATCTTATACTTAGTCCGAGCTTTTGAAGACTTCACCAATCTTAACAAAAATAAATCGCGATTTTGTTGCCTATTAAAAAAATATATTCTCATGGATATACTTCATTTTTTTTAAACTAGCCTGTATGCTGCGTCCTAGCGAGCTGCTGTGCTTATATATTATTGTTTATTTATAAACAAAAATTTAAAATCGAAATACTGGAAAACAATTATTTTTACGAATCCATAATTTTGACATAGCTGTTATAACGTTTAATTATGGGAATTTCTAAAGTCTTATTAAATTTCCGTTTAGTATCCCGAAAAGTATAATTAGTTCTTTTTACATTTACTTATTTCTTATTACCGTATATTTAAACGTTATACCTACTCATATTTTTCATGTTTATTTCATATTTTTGAGACTGAGATTCGGTAATCTATCTGCATAATATTATGAAATTAATCACATAATCCTCTGGAAGCATCGCTTTGAATATGATTTATTATGCTGTCAAATGAACAGAAAAACATCATTTCAGATAATAAATAACATGTCTTCATATTGTGAAAACAAAACAAATTAATATATCTGAAATATAAATGAGATTATATTGTGTAATATTAATGCATATTTATAATTAACTAGCTGGTGCCCCCGCATTTGTCCGCGTTAAAAAAAATATGTAAGCAATATAACGTGACCTCTTAACGTTGACGTTGACCTCTTTAACACTTTGGCCAGGCATTGTTTTTTTTTATTTTATTTTAGATGATCCCTCGGGAACCCCCTATATCCTTTCCAGACAACGTATATGCAAAATTTCATGATGATCGGTTGAGTAGTTAAAAAGGTAACAGACAGACAGACAAAGTTACTTTCACATTTATAATTAATATTATATTTTAATTATAGTTATGTTAGTATTAACTTCGGTACTGCCATATTTCGATGATTCTAACAAATGAAATTTTATAACCTGCACATTAATGGAATAAAAGCTATAACTACTTCTATCATCCCTTATAATTTTCCAACCTATAATTTCCCTATAAGTCCACTGCTAGACATAAGCAGACATATTAGATCGTCAGCTATGCTGCTACTATGCTGATCATAGTAGGATTAAGGATACGAGATTTGGAAGAATATGGTCTCTGACTACGTACTCGCCAAAACACAACAGTACCTCTACCATGAGTTATAATCACCGCACTTGCTAGCGAGAGCGTGAAATTTTATATGAAAAACTGTCAACTGTCAATGCCAAATTGACAATTTTCCATATAAATATTTTACGCTCTCGCTACCGAGTGCGGTCATTGTAAACCTAAAGGTACTCTTTAGGTTTACAATGACCGCACAAGGTGGTCTTTTGTAAGGGGGTGGTTGCTGCCACATGACGGTCACAGGTTCAAATTACTGCGAAACGCACTTTTAAATCATATTCTCGTATTCCAACTTTCAACTTTTGTCATCGGATTCGCCCACTTGTTAATAATTAAAAAAATACTCGTATCATCAAAACTGATCGTACTAATCAAAAGAATAAGTGAATATCAATTAGATCAAAATCTATTCAATGATTTACATTGAATGACACAACGTCATAAACAGACAGACAAAGTCACTTTCAAATTAATAAAGGTATGTTTCTCAATAAAGTATTCAAGTACTCAGTAATAGGTATCTTCATAATATTAGGCGAGGTACGAGTAAATGATTTTTTATTAAATCCAGTCAACAGTGAATATCTGAATTGTCAGATTTGGACAGCTCTTTACAAGTCAACTTACTCATTAAATTCTTTTGAAGAGTCTTTATTATTAGGATAACGTTTCCTTAGCGTTAACTGAAGATACCGCTAATCAAAAGGATAAGTGAGTATCAAAAGGTCTACGGAGGATAAGTATGTGTGTGGGTGGCATTATAATGTTCCTATGAAAGCCATACCTACAGTGCGTGTAACAGAATAATTTCAACTGTCTCCGACTGAAGCGTTTATACTCGTATGTTACTGTAAAAGCCCCTATATCGGTAAATCCTAGTTTACTGGTAAATCTTGGGTAAAAAAGAAACATTACCAATTAGTTAAGCAAATCCTAGGTTTTACTAACAAAGGTTGGTAAATGTTAGTTTCGAAAATAATAAAATACTTACATTATTTCTCATGTTTTTCGTCTTGACGTGAAAGCTAAAATTATCGGACAGCGTCTTTAGGTATGTCATAATATTTATTTATTTTTGTAGTAACAACATTTTTAATTGAAGTAATTATTTTTGCTATATAAATTAAATAACATAATATACTTTTAATTATTTGTGTGATATAGCTATATGTTTAAGTATTTATAAATGAGTCTTAAATGAGAATATAAATCAAACTAATATGTTTACGAGTACACGCAAATATTTTACGTAGTAAAGCGTTATGATTATTATGTTGTTATTAAATCACTAATATATATTTTAAATCATTAATATTATTTTACGTTGTTCGTATTTCGTAGTTCAAGCCCATAATTGGACGTTATTCCTTTGTGTGCTTCAAACCTTACAATCTATCAAAGTAATTATATTAGCGTTCACCATACTTAGCTATGTTATATATCTCACCCATAGAACAATATCGGATTACCACATGACAATACCCGAGGCGGTCATATAACTCTCCTTGATGTAGGTACAGATTCATTGAAGGTGACGTTGATACCGTCTCTGTGCCATACATTGAGCTATCTGCTTTATTACATGCTCAACAACACGGGTATAAATCTTTACTCATATCGTGGCCATAAACAAACCTCTCCTGGCGATTGTCAATCGTGACACTTACACGTGTCGCCATAAATACAGGTACAGCGACGGGCACGTACGAGTATTTTCATAGCAAAGTGCCGTCCGATCGTCACATACATTTATCATATTATGCGTTGACACTTTTTCATGTTTCGAACACAATTTGATGTTGTTACGAATGCGCGAAAATTAAAAAAAAATGTCAATTTCCATATTATGTTTTATAGGCTCTCGCTAGCGAGTGCGGTCAGTATAAACTCATAGTAGAGATAGGTACTGATATATGTATAACTAACTGGTGCCCACGCCACGACTTCGCCTGCGTTGGAAAATGAAAAATATAACACCTGAGAAAGAATAATTATATAAGAGTATTACAACGCCCGACATCTTTACCTCTACGACGTCGGCGGGCCCCCTTTTTTATGTATTTAGACCTCCAACCTTCGGGAACCTAACATTTTTGCAATGTTATATAGGATATCAATGTTAATCCAGATACTAAACTATCTGTGTGCCAAATTTCATACAAATCCGTGGAGTCGTTTTTGCGTGAAAGAGTAACAGACTTACATCCTCGCAAACTTCCGAATTTTTTATATTAATAGGATGTTGTTAGTTAAAGAACGCACTTTAATGTTGCCTTTTAAAGTTGTAATACGTCCGGTATATTTGCGGCTTGTGTTTCGGTATAAATTTGCTTGAATTCGGCTGAAATTGAAGGTCCCGAGGGCCGACAGTCGCCGCTCAGACCGCTCATTAGTCACTTCTCCTCCTCTCGGGGAACACCTGATCGACCCTAAAACTTTCGGTAAATATCACTCCCAGATACCGAAAATACATTAAACGAAATATCATGTTCAAGTTTATTCCTATAGGACTACGTCTTTTTAAAATAGTTCAAAACTATGTTTTATTTATTATTTCCTTGAATAAAATAGAAAATATTGTAAAATCAACCGTCTAATTTTACTTTATTTAAGTATTAGAAATGATTCTTTTATTTTATTTTTAATTATATTTAAAATACAAAGAGGCGTTGTTATATATTAATACAGTAATTATGTTTAAACGGCAAAATACCAAGCTTACGAAAACCGCGTTTGCTGGCACAGCTAGTCTATGCCTACTAATATGTAAAAAAATCTTTCACCTATAGAAAGTTACATTATCAGCGAATAACTTTATATTTAATTTTATAAAGTTACCCGGACGAAGTCGCGTACAACAGCTAGTATAATTTAAAAACAAAAATTGCAGTATCGCAATTCGATAATAACGAGCAATATATCGCGGCTGTTTGGGGCAGCCATAAGTGTTGCCATTTGTAAACGAAGTATGCGAACGTAAGTCTCACCCATTCGAATAAATGAAAAAAAGGAATAGCCATAACATGTTTTTAATTTTCATCATTTAATACGTACTGGCCACACAATTTAATAAGTAAGTAATATGTCATGTACCTAGTTGTTACAAGTATCGCAGGAAATTTTAAAAAGAATTTAGAAGCCATTTCGGGATTTTTATTAATTTCTTCAAATCATATTATCTTCAAAGTTTTCCTTAGGATTTTAGAAGAATAACAATTGTCTAGTATATTATTTTTTATGTATTTCTTCAGTGCGTACATTCCTACTTATGCCATGTAAATTTAATTGTCGGCGATTTGGTTGTAATATATAATACATAAATTATCTAACTCATGGTGAAACAGGGAATAAAATGCGTTGCGTGGTTAAGGAGGAGTTAGCTGTTATTTGGACAGACAAACGCCGAAAGTGACTTCAAATTAACTTATGTAAAGATAAAGATAATACAAATCGCCGTGAGATTTTTTTTATTCTTTCTTTACCAATTTCTTTGAAAGGTGAGTAATTCACGTTGACGAGCGGTACGTATCACGTTGGCAAATTTGTTGAAGATCAGCGAACTTTTTCTTCCATCATGATATAGTGACGTCACAGGCCGCCGGAGACTTTCCCAATTTCCTTTGGAGCGTCCCGGCCGGAAACGGCCGGTGATTTGCCACCTCCGGCTCACCGCGCCAACTGACTGCTATAAACAATTCCCTTTTGTGTTTTTCTTTGAGAGCAAAAAATGATATAAAACTTTCCTTTCGATCGTACGTCCATTTCTTGTACAAATATACCCACCGAGGCATGTCTACTTTAGATTTTTTACTAAACAAAATGCCACTATGTATTACAAAACTAATAATTACTATAGTACGTGTATATTATGTTTTTTTTATTTGATTGCATTATTTCACAATGGTCTTCTGTAGAGCGGTGATGGTTACTTCCACCAGACGGACTGCCCAATTGATGGCTGCGAAACGCAGTACGCTCCTGCCACTACAACAATTAATGACTAATTTGTATTAATTAGTAGTACTAGTTTATTATTAGTAGTGAATTTTGAAAATAGAGGCAAGCAAAGATATACAACAGACAAGTATTATAAGCGTACTGTGCAGAAGTAGGCAGCATAGCAGCTAGTTTTTTTTTATTTTATTTTTTATTATAGTCAAGGCCACACAATCGCTATTTATTTTCTCATAGATAACAATTTATAAAATATATTTTTTGTCTGATAAGCAGATGGGTGAAAAACGACCTGTCTCCGGATCTACCCAAGCATAAAAAATTAAAGAACTTCTTTAAAGCTTGAAAAGTGTATTAACAAAGACTCTCGAAGCTATTTTAAAATGCATCTGTGTGAATGGGACATCCGGTGAGAGAATGCGTGTTGGAGAAAATCCAAATTCAGCAGGACGACATCCGACGTCAGTGGGATTCTTTTGTCCTGACAGTTTATTACGAGAACAAAGGGTGAGGTTGTTTGAGCGCGTCAATTTTAGATTTTACTATGTTGATTACATA
Source organism: Synanthedon formicaeformis (assembly GCA_945859745.1). Taxonomy (NCBI): domain Eukaryota; kingdom Metazoa; phylum Arthropoda; class Insecta; order Lepidoptera; family Sesiidae; genus Synanthedon; species Synanthedon formicaeformis. The sequence continues at coordinate 6,366,582 of OX243959.1, read as the reverse complement.
TTACTCAAGATTCGCTCTATTGTGTCGGAGGTCTGTATTTCTATTCAGTTTCTAAAACGGATTACTTTCGCCTTGATTGTTATTTCGCCGAAGTGAATTGAACAAAATTAAATTTGTTGTTCTATAAATACACATTTATATTGAGGTGAAATTATTCACTGTAAATTTAATGTTGGATTTTTAATGTTGAAGGCTCGACAAGTTTCAGTATTAGAATTTCACAAGAGTGATTTAATTAATATAGTTACTTAATAAGTACTTTATTTTGACATTAACTACGTATTATTTTGTTATTTTAATTAAGTAAATTTAATTGTAAAATACAATTAAAATCTGCTTCAAGCTTTGAAAACTATTCATAATAATTCAACTAAAATAAATTTTCCATATTCGGTCCATAGACCAATTGTAGATCACTACCATGATTTTTGATATGCTGTCGAAATTTAGCGAAATATTTAGTTACTTTATATTCGTAAGAGGCGATGCAGTATGTTTTCTTACATTCTTTTACTACAACTATCTATAGTTTATCAAAACTAACCAAAAAATGAAATATACTCGTACACTCTGATTACACAAGTGCTACTTAAAATATAATATTTATAGAAATATTTTTTAGGTTAAAAACCTCTACACAACTCCAAAGCCTAGCAAGTCAATAATATTGATGAATGAAATTAAAATTATAGCCACAAAGTAGTCCTAATGTTTGGCCATACTACTCTGTTTAGTAGCCATAGAATCATATTGTTGTTTGAAAGGATCAAGAAAATTTCCTACGATTTGCATTCATTTATTTAGATTTGATGTAATAAGTGGAATATGCAAAACTAAGGAGGCATTTCCTGCGGGACAACATTCAGGAAGGATCGAAGTGTCGTGAAGGCGGGTCCCCAATTTCCTTTGTATACGCTCGGAGGTTATTAGGGAAATTGCTCTCGAAAATAAATAGCCATACCTACTAGTACCACACCTTGTTTACAGCGAATAGATCTCGAATGCCAAGACGCTTTATTTTGTATTAAATATTTCATTGTCATATTTATCTGACTTCGTGTTTTTACAGTTAACATATAGCCACTATAGGTTTATTTTTGTGAAAATGTGTGGATGGCCCATTATGTGTCAGTAATGTAGCAGGTACGAATAAATCATCATCAGACTGTGTCTCTCTACTGCTGGATGTAGGCCTCTCCCAAGATTCACCACAAGGCAGTCTTTTGTTCTTCGCATCTTGCCACTTCCTGCGAAGCCTTTTAGGTCGTCGGTCCACCTGGCCGTATGGCGTCTTACTCTACGCTTTCCAATTCGTGGCCTCCATTCGAGACGTGAGAGAGGATCTACTTCGCAATGGACTCAACTTAACTTAATCGATAACTTACCACTTAACTCGCTTTTGCCGTTCAAACAACAATAACGACCAAACTCGCCAATAACGCAAGTTAACTCGCAACTATACTTATTGAAATGTAAACCGGGCGTAGTAAACAGTATGCTTATCTTTCATGCATGTATACCATGCTATTTTATCAAAATTTGTCCCCTTGACGCCAAGTGGATTCTGTCAATAGCCATTCCATATATAGGATGCAAACTATATAGGATAATGGAGAAGGGATAAAGGGTTAAATAACACTTTAGAATCACTAACTCACAATAGCACACGGGTACTTTTATTTCACGGTAGTTTTCTGTAAGGAGGTGGTACTGCCACCATACGGCCCAAATGACTGCCACTATACCCCCCATTTAACGTTGGTAAATCCTCTTGGACTTTCTAGCGCGGCCGTTGATGGGCGGGGTCGCGGGGACGTTGTGACACAACACAGCGGGGACGGCTATCCAGCGCGGGGAGGGTTACGCTTCATGTCAGAACCTCGGCGTACCCGAAAGTGGTGGTACGCCGGCCATCTCGAGAGACCTGCCACTAATTAGAGTCAAACATTACATTAAACTACTTAATGTCAAACATGAACCATTTAGATTTTACTCGACATGAATTCCCATACCCGTTTCAAAACCATACAATGGACCCACGTAACATAATATTCAGACGTAGCAACTACATATTATAATTGCTCATGTGCTCAATTAAGTCGATGTTCGTTAATTATTTATTACAATACATAATATCTAAGTCAACCTTTACAGGCGGTGGGTGAAACCGTTGTAATTGGTAAGTTCACTTCAGCAATCTATCTTGAGCTTAAACTATGTCATCTATGTAAAATATAACAAACCTTAATTAAGGTATTAACTAAAATTATTTATGGCTTCTTTGTATGAACTGTATATTGGTATTGTCTTTGTGTACCTATCCTACTGATGATAAATGCGAAAGTTTGTGAAGTTGGATGTATGTATGGATGTTTGTTACTCTTTCACGCAAAAATGGCTCAACGGATTTGGATGAAATTTGACACACAGATAGTTTATTACCTAGATTTATACCTATAGGATACTTCTTATCTTGGAAAATTTTAGATTCCCGAGGGTTCATCTGAAAATTTGAAACACATATTTACGAATTTAAAGGATTTTTTCTTTGTAAAGACTAAATAAGCATGATTATATATTATAAATATAATACAAAATTAGTTAATGATGTATAATATAATACAATGTTATAAAATGTTTACTTATACAAATGAAAAAAATATTATTTTTAAATTCCTTTCCTTTGAAAAACATATTACCTATAGGTTAAAATTATGTTATAATATTAATATGTTTCTCAATTTATTTTCTTTTATTTTGTTTCTTTTTTATTCGTCGTCTAATGCTCAAAATTTTCGAATTATTTGAACATACTATATGTAAGTTAGTTATAACTAGGTCTGACAAAAATGTATCTGAACATTTCTCTCTGTCTACATTAAAAGGTTATGAAGTCCACAAATATGTGAGGAAGTAATAATGTCGTAAATGAGTGTGTGAAAGGATGTTAATAGACATTGCCGGAGTCATAACAACATAACAAACGGGATAACTAACGAGCGCTGTCATTCCCACACAGCGCCAGAGTGCGGCCCGTTGTGTGTTGCGCTGCCCGCTTTACGATTAATGAGAAAAGCCGTCTGTGCCGTCAGCCAACGCCAACCAGCGTCCACTTTCAACTAAACACTCCACTAGAAACATTACTTCATTAAAACAATTGAGGTTGGGATAATTTATAATGGACTAGCTGAACCCGGCCATGCGCTACGCTGCGGCCTGCGTGTGGGGTGCGCGCGGTATTGGACACTTCTCCATAATATATGCTATATTTTTTTTTCTAAAATAAAGTAGCCTAAGTTACTCCTTATAATATGGGCAGTCTGCCTGTGAAAATCCCGTCAAAATCAGTCAAACCGTTTCGGAGATCAGCCGACCATATAAACTATCGCCAATTGTATGTGCATACCCATTTCACTTATAGCAAATGGAACTGTGGCAAATATTTTCATCAATTCCTTGAAGATTTGCGTATTATACATCTAATAAAAATTGTAATCAATACTGGTAAAAATAGAAAAGTCGTTTCTAATCATTTTGAATTAAACAACACTATACTATTTTTACATAACATTTGGGTATTTGAAGTTACTAACGACGAGATCCGATGAAATGGAATTAAAGTCGCCGTACCCATGTTATTTGAAAAATACTATAACATTTCCACTCATTGAAATAATATATGTAGCATATTTGCAATTAACACTAAGCCTTAAATATTAAAAGAATTTAATAGAACTTAAGATATACGAGTATAAGTATAAAAAACCTCAGAAACATTAAGAAGTAAACCGTAAAAACGGTACTCGAGCTGGGCTCAATTACCTATATAAGAGTCGGGGAGGGTAGTAAAGTTGATGATTTAAAGATACGAAAGCTCCGCGTCAATATTTACTTAGGATGAAATTGAGAAAAACACGCCAAGCCGTTAAGAAAAGTTCAAGCGTATGTATTATAGGGAACGTAATACGTGAACAGCGTACGCGAAAACTGTCTGTTCTGATTATAAAATAATAAACAATATATACATAGGAATATGAATAACACAAAACTTACAAAGGAATAAATTGGAAGTTTCTGTAACAATATCATTCGAGTCTATGGGAGTAGGTAGGTACATTAAGCAAGCTCGAGAATAAGAGATCGCTATTTCTTTTGTGCGAGGCGCCCGGTATACTCGTACCTACTCTCAAACACATCCGTGGGGGCTAGATATCGCTCAAATTGTTTCCAATATCTTTTACGAGCATTTGACAGTTGAGTGAAAAATTACCAAGGAATTCGAACAGATATTTATACTCGTATTTTTACTGTGCTTCATTTTTACGAGTTATCATTCAATTCTTGCACATACAATAATTATAGTCTTGCACAACAAATAATAACTAAGATTATTTGTTTATTGACAAGTTTTAAATTAATTTTAAAACAAAAATCAACAATAAAGATAAGTTTAATAGAAAATTAAATTTCAATCAACTTTTGAAATTAAATACTGCTATATCTCTAAGTATTGCTATCGCGTCTGTCGGTTTCTCGTCTAGACCACCTAACATTCGATATTGTTTTCACCAATCATCATCATCATCACCTAAGCCGCTGCTCCATAATTTTCCAATAGGTTTTCACCAAAGGAGGCCAAGAATTAAAGAAGCAACGTAGGGCGCTCTACGACCAGGTAAACATCCGGAGGAGGATTACAAAAACCATACGGTTACTACTATGCCACCCAGACCACAGCTAACTTGAAAAAATTCATCCCTGAAGTTGGCCCTGTCGGGAATCGTACCCGTGTAAAATATTCTATTATTTATAAATAATAAAAAATACATAGATAAGTACTCCACTTATATTTGTACTATACCAACTAAGATATTTGTACCAAAGATGCCAAATGTTACAACTGCACAGTTGGATCTTGATAGCACCATATTTGCTTGGCAGAAAACCGTTCATCCTTATTTATAGCCAACTTCCATGTGCACACTACTTTTTAGATAGAACCTCCTATCTAATGCATTGCAGACATTTTTCTTTTGCACCTCTACTTTATTGACTCTTCGCTCTAAAATAAATCTAATGTCTGGCCAATATTTTGCTTTAAGCTGTTGTCAACATCTATATATAATTTATATATGTTGCCTATGTCAAACTATGCCACACTCTATGGTGTACTACGAAACACAGTATGCCTGCCACTACTTGAAACTTAGTTATATACTCATCATTGGTTTTTCACGAGAACTGTTCAAAGGGAAGTAGAAAAATGGAACGTAAACAGATAAAATTCTATTTAATTCATAGCAAAATAAACATTTCTTGGTTCAGCGTAGTTGCGGCGATTTCCGCGGGACTTCTTTCTTGCTGTATTCCGTAAAACAATTCTGATTAAATCCCATATTACTTCTAATAGAGTCTACGACAAAAACTGTTTTCATTGCGCCAACTGGGTCTCCTATTTTCATTTTACACCGACATGAATTTCTTTCCGTCCGTAACACAATGTAGTCAATTTGCTACAGAGTCGACTGAAACTTTCCTCGGTTCCGTCACAAACTTGTGATTGCCTTGTTTTCCACTTCGTTCGCAGAAAGATGACAAATAAAACTTTCACAGAAGTAAAATGTATGAAGCGAAGTACCCTGGCCTATACTAATATTAAGTGAACGAGTATATTTTAAAGTAAGTTTTGTACAGGTCTTACGTCACACAAAACCTTTACCTACATATATGAGTAAGTATTGAATTCGCAATGGAATTCCGATTTCGTCACATTCTACCCTTTATAACACACAAAAATGTGGATAAATCGAACAAAAAATCTTTGAGTAAATTTCACGGTGGCGGTGAATTTCTTACAATTTAAAATTATTACAAAAATTTTGTAAAATTACGAAAGTTTAAATCTATAAGATTAAAATTGCGAACCGATCGATGATGATTTTAAAATTGTATGTAATGTTAAAATAAACGTTGAAACAAATAACCAATGGCTATGTTATTGTCAAAGTCTTTTTTTACGTTATACTTAAGAGTTAAAAAATTGCTACGTATTTATTAATATACATAAATCTGGAATAGAGGTTTTATTTGTTCGCAAAACGGGCTGCTGAAGCAAGGTTCCCATACATCGCGAGCTTTCTGTTATGGACCATTACTGGCGCATTACGACATTTATATGAAAATTACCTAGAATACAATTTCAACAGGAAGCATGAAGATGCCTTATACATTTCTTTGCACTTTATAATCTTCAATAGAGAATGGATAAATACAAAATTGTTACAACAAACTGATATTTTTGTTACTTATTTTCAAGTGTTCAGGATTTTTTATATATTTATTTATAGCCAAGACAACACACCCATTGTTTGGCCTCCCAAGTAAAGTTGAGGCCATACAATAGATAACGTAAGTAGGTACAACGTGTACAAATTGTTTTTTTGAAAAAATATTTAATGTACAGACAGATACGGCTCCTTTACGATTGTATTATAGTATGTACCTATAGATAGACTAGGTATTGTATATTGACATTGCAAGGTCACTGGCGTATTAACATTCAAATAAATGGACATATCTAAGACATTTCTAAATAATAAAAAGAAAGCGTCTCCATAAAAAGCTGAATGTAATGTAATAAAATAAAATTGTGCCAAAGAAAAATTAAATTAAATCTCACGACGCGTTCCAAATATTATACCTAATCGGGACACATTTTTCACAAGAAAAACGACCTTTTTAACTAGCTCTTCTTCAGAATTCGTTCTATTTTAAGCTTTAACAAACTCAAATTGATGATTATTAGTTACCTATCATTTTAAAAAACTTAATATTCGTCACAAATTTCTTCTTATTTCGGTTATTATCAAATTAATTTTGAAACTTACGATTATTTTTTAAATCTATTTTTTAGAATTTTTTTGTTTCAAAACTATTTGATAACTAAATTATTGCATAAACCTCCCAATCGTAAAGGATCATATTTGTAACTATCAGTTATACTTAATCATAAAAATAATTTTATGATTAAGTATAACAGATAGTTTGACGATTCTCTTGATAATAAGTGGCTACGGTCGCGTAGAAACACAAGCAACCCCTATTGATCCCCAGGGCATACCCCCGACAAGGTACAGTGGTTTTTTTCGGTGATCTATATTATAAAAATATATGATTTTATAAGAACAAATGATAGTTATAAGTTAAGTTTGTAGAAAAAAACTTACTTTTATAGATTCTATAAACAAACTTCATAGAATAAATTAATCAGATTAAGTGCCTCTTTCACCAACGTCAAGTAGGCTAAACCGTCACTTAAAGTCACCTGTCACCGGGAATAATTTAGCTGATATACCTTTGTTTGTACGGTAAACGTCCCAAACATTAAAAATAGAAAATAATTAAAAAAAATCGGCTATCGAATGATGCAGTAAACTGAGTGCATAATTCAATATAACAGAAAATGATTTTTAAAAGTAACTAATCATCACTTTACATGTAGTTTGTGAAAGAGGCGCTAAGTATCTTAAGAACAATAACGATTAATGATCTCAGCCGTATGACGTCCACTGCAGGACATAATTTTTCAATAGGACCGGTCAGAAGCAGCCTGGATCCAACGTTGATCCTGTAGCCACTCCAACTTACTGTTCCACCGAGATAAATATCAGTAACTTTCATTCGTCTAAGGATCTCCTCATTTCTATTTTATAAAAATATTTGTATTGTAAGCTGTTCTAAGTGAGAATTAAGTGGGACTTTAAGTAATTTGATACAAATATCTCAAGTTTATTAGAAAAATTCCAATGCGACGTTATACAAGACGCCATGATTAAATTCCTAGAGTTTTCTGACATTAGGTATTATTAGAAAACATGATACCGAGAGGCAAACAGTTATCTACATGCCATTTTAGCAAAACACAAAAAAATAGTCACTTTTTACTATTTTCTATAGTAAAAGTTCCTGTACCTATGAGTAAAATTAGAATATGGGTTGTTTTTGTACAATATTTTTTATTATATAAGTTGATCGGCAGTTTGGTATTCATGAAATAATGTATACCAATATATAAAAAAAAAGATATTTTACCTTACTTGCTAGTTTCTCAATCAGCATTATACTTGTCGATGGTAATTTGGTAAACAATTGGTAACAATAGAACATATTTTATTTGTAGGAGAATTCGTACCATGTATAAGTACAATACAATATTAAAACAATAGTGAATATAATTTTCCAAACGATGAAGCATTGACACCGCAAATGCATTGCAGTTTGTAATTGTTAAACATTGTATCTTGCGAAATGTTCGGACGTTTGCCATAAACTATAGACAATATTCTGAAACAATGAGAGCTCAGTGTCGACAAACCATAATCCTATTTGGTGTGCAACGCTTGGGTTAGGTCTCCATACTGCAACCACGTTACAATAACCGACCGTCGGGAAACTTGTGACTTCAGGCAATAATCAACACCGACCTTGCTTTTGCACAATACCCAAAAAACCTTTTTCTGAAGCGAGGAAGTTTGTGTATTATAATTTGCAGAAAAAAAATTTACGAAATCGGGAGTAGATCCCCAGTAAAATTTATTTGCATTAACTGTTACAGTTTTGATTTTGACATTCTAATTTTGAATTTAATAAAAAATGATATTGCTATGCTATATCTCAATTGCATCACAAGTGAATGAGCAAGTCACTAGATTTATTGCACCTTTTTATTATCTATCTACACTCCTTCGCTAAGATTAGATATAAGATTGTAAAGATTTTTATAAGATTATAAAAATAATTATAAGCTTTGTGTATTCGTATTAATCTGCACCTCTTTGGACTTATTTAGATTATCCCTTGGGGACATTACTTTTCTTCTGTATACCCCTTGCATACAATGTGTATTCAAAATTTCACAATGATCGATTGAGTAGTTCGGCGCGAAAACGTAAAAAACAAACAAACTCACTTTTGCATTTATAATATTGATTAAATTGAAAGTACACATGTGATTCCTGAAATTTATTAAGGCGAGGACTTAGTAGAAAAGCATTATTTTCGTCGCCTAGTTTGACTTCTTAGAGTAGAATCACAAGTTAGATAAAAATACGGTGCATAATAGACTATAAATGGAAAATAGTTTGAATCGGGCAGCAGAAAATCCATTTTCTGAAAAAAAAAAATGAGTAAAATACTACTAAAAAAAACTTACTGTTCACAGTACTTAACATTTTCCGCGACAACTACTTTTGTTTTTAGGCTTATTAATTAACTTACGTTCTACACTAAAGTTTGAATCGACTACTTTTATTTCTTTTTTCATATTTTACACAATATTTAAGAAAAACCTTCCAATTTTAACTCTGTTCGGTTATCTCCGAAGAGCTACAAAAATTTGTTGCGCAATATTGCACCTTAATTCATAGGACATTAGGTTGCGGTCATTTAGATAAAAATTGTGTTCGGTCTGAGGTTAGTCCTTGTCTTAAAGTAAAAAATACTAATAATACATATATTCGATGGAGTTCGATCACGGAGTTCGATAAATGAATATAGTGGATTGGAAGCTGTATGCTTCAGGCGTCGCCTCTGTTGTGGCAACGGACAAACAATAACTTGAGCTCGGCACGTCCTCTCAAACAATCGGGTGTAATATGCGTAGGTACATAACTATAGAGGAAATTATTAAATAAACTTCACGTAGCTGCCACATTCTCTAGTCGATTTAGCAATTACACATCAATGTGTAATTGCTAAATAAATTATTGAATTGATAAATAAGTTTAACAATATTTTATCGCAGAGCGAAAAACCGTAGAAGAGTTCTCGAATGGAAGCCACGAATTGGAAGGTCTTCAGGTTGGACTTGAAATGTCTGAAATAAAATAAATAAATAATATAACATAACATATGTAATTTACTATTATGTATGACAATCACTTCAGCATAATGTTTTGGGTAAAAGTAATTCCAACCTCCATCACCAGTATGCTATAATACAATCAGCGAACAATATACCCTTAAACATAAGGATAAAGAAAAACAAAATATATTGTTCCTCATAAAAATACTGTGACTATAGTGACGTTTACATTCTTATTCCTCGTCTAAATGTACTCCACTATTTCAATATATTACAGTTGCTGTCAGCATTTTCTGAGATAGCGCCATCATGAATTTTACTTTCTTCTCGTTTTAAAAGTTCTTAAAATGAGAAAATTCCCACACAAACGTGGTTGCATTGAAATACTTTAAAATAGTAAACCTAACTCGTCTGTTTTATTTTTAGGGTTCCGCACCTCAATGTAAAGAAGCAAGTCATTCCTTTTTTGAAAAAAAAAATCGGTATCTGGTATATTCCGCAATTAGTATTAACACATTTATAGGCGCATGTTGTCCGATTTTTAATAGGCCGTATACTTTCATAAGAAAAGGCATAAGCATAAATCTATATATACTCTTAGGTGCGTTCCACCACTCTAAAATAAATGTAGATAGACAAGATTGAGACAAGATCTGTAATCATTATTTTGTTACGTTTTAATTTCTTAACGACATAGCCAATAGACGATACCTAGCTGATACTTTGTGAATGGTAAAATAAAGGGCACCAAACAACCACAAAAAAGTACTGGCAAAGCCACGGACAGAAGCAAGTGTTCACGATGACATAAAATTAATGTTTCTTTATTCATTTTTAAATGATACCACATATTTAATATAGAATTTCGAACATAGAGAACGCTTGAACGAATTTATATGCCTACGTATTTATTGTATAACATTTTTTCCTAACAAAGAGGCTCTCGGTAACTAAATTTTTTTATATCTAAGGATAAAACATTATTAATTTTCCCTTGGTATTCGTATTGTATAACATATTTTCCTGATGAAACATTTTCAGAAATTGTTTTATATGTGAGTATAAAAACACTGTAGGTAAATTTACAAGCGTAATAATATTTCCAAACTGTTCAAATGTAGAAAAAAAAACTATGAAATATTTATATATTTAATTCCTAGATTTCAATTTCATTGTAAAACTTTTGATGTCTACGCTAAAATTACCGCCAGCTGACTACTACCTACTATTCTATAATAATGCTTCTAACGAAATACAGAAGATCTCCACTGGGAAATAAACTGAATAATGTCACAACTCTAGCTGCAAGACCAGCGATGAATACACACACTATAAATTTTTACCCAAGAAAATAAATCGAGACTATAATAACGAAACGTTTTTTTTTATATATAAATTAGAACATTTATAAAAATTAGAATATAATAATATTACATACTAGCTTATAAAGTTACGCGACTTCGTCCGCGTAACTTTATAAATTATAGTCTATGTTACTCGCTGATAATATAGCTCCCCAACAGTGAAAGAATTTTTCAAATCGGTCCAGTAGTTTCGGGACCTATTCAATTCAAACAAACAAACAAAACTTCCCTCTTTATAATATTAGTATGGAAGTATGGATAATTGTTTTAAAACGGATTTTTTTTTTCGTTTTGTTTAGTTTTGTTTCATGAAATTCAGGATATGAAAAAATTACCAGTAACTATTTTTTCTAAATAATTTGTGTTTTTTTCGGTTCTCTTCTCTAGAGGCGACAGCAGTTTTGTTTTCCATCGAGAAAACTAAATTCCTATTGAATAATAATTTAAAAAAACAGAACGGAAGCCAGTGTACAAAAACCATTTTCAACGATTTTGTCAAATATATAATTATGGGTAAAGTTTATTATTGTAAACCAGACCGATCTAATTTGGAAATTGTAATTATAAAATGTGTCAACGGAACTGTGCGCTCGGAAACAATTAACAAAATTGAATTTACCTTGCCGTGAAATTTAATATTCTAACATATCGGCCCATACATCAATCGAGACATTAATTTTTACAGACCGTAAATATAAATGGGCGTGTTGTGTAATTTAAAAACCTTTTCTCCCTCAACTGGAAAATTGCACGAATTTGTCGCTTTTATAAACGATTTCATTCGTATTTTATTGTACAGCTATTATGAACGCTATACTGTAACCTTTTTATACGTCAATGCTTGATAAATTATGGAAATCTTTCGTTTTTAAACTCATTAATTTGGATAATTCTAACTAAATAAGGAATAATCGCCCAAATAAAAAATACCTTATATACCATGTAATAGGTATATATTAAGATCTACTTCACGGTCCATTTGAAATACGACAAAGGAATGATTAATATGCTAACATAGAATATATCATATTTTAATTAAAAACTAAAACAATAACCCATCAAGCACTAATTTCTCCGTCAATAAATATTTTACTTGAAATATTGACATTTTACGAGCAATATTGTTCAGGAGAGCCTTTGATGAACGTACCTGAAATTTTCATTTGAAATTTTCGTTTATAACTCAGAAAATTAATAAAATTATAAACATCAAACTGATTGTCAACTTGCGTTGTTATTTATTTGGAATTAATTTTGTTTAGAGTATGGGTTAGACATGGCTTAGCTGCACTTAATTTAGCTTAAAAATAATATTTTCTCATTTGCATTTATGTAATTTTATCAAATTAAAAAAAAAATCAATGAAACACATTTGAAATTTATTTAAAACTTAAAACTCTATAATTGAAACTTTAGTATTTGTTTAAAATCCGGAAACATATGATAACTGCACCTCGATTACTTTACTCAGCTTATAAAGTATATCCACCTTTTGGAAATAGAAAAAGATTGTCTCCGCAATTTTCCTTTGTTATTCGAGACGCAATGTGTCACCATTGTATGGAAAACCCATCTCAAATTGTTTTCATGTACTTTGTACATACTTGATATAAAAGAAATTCGTTTATTTTATTTATTTACTTCATAAACTTTTGTGCAAGTATTTATTTACAATACAGATCGTCAAACACAATAAAAGTACCTAAAAAGTTAATAAGGTTTCGTAAATCTGTTTCTACGGGGAACAAGCCGCAAAAAAACTTTCGTAAATTATTTTTTCAAATTAATCTCTCATTAACAAAAATGATTATTATTAATGTGAGAAACTAGCGAGCCGCTCCCGGCTTCACCCGGGATGCAAATTTTTATACCCACAACATTTCTTCGTGTATTCATTCCTTGGTAGGTATCAACATCATCATGATGTCATGATCATGATATCAACTAGTTATGATTATAATAATATTAAATATAATCATTAGTTCTTTTAATCATTGAATCACAAAACCTATTAGTTTTAGTTTGTTTTGTGCTATCGCTGTTTTACCATTCAAAGCTTTATTGGAACAGTCGTGTCCTCGCCTTTGTATAGTTACAAGAATGTCTGTCAGGCTTTGTTTGTCTCACGAGACCGATACGATTTGCATTGAGAGCCTCTGAAAAATAAACCCGGCGGTCTTTTAAAGAATTGCTCTTGTTTCTAACATATTTTCAACATGGCAAGGCATCAGCTTATTATTACGTTTAAAGAATTAATTTAAACTTATCTTACTAGTCACTTAAGGCGCTTGGAGTCGACAATGGCGTTGGCCGTCTCGGCGGGGTGTCTGTAACCCGCTACACCAGCGCCTTATACCGGAATTAATATATCTCCATGTTTTTAATGAAAGGTTGATTGATTTACATAAGCTTAGTTGTGTTTAAAGTTAATTTTTTAACGTATAAAATTTTCCAATCGCCGTACCCGCTTAGGTGCCCGCTAGGTGCGTAGGCAATTCAACCCAAAAAACACGTGTTCACATTTTTTTTAATGTAGAAGTTTTGGTGATTTTCTTTTTTTTTTTTTTCAAGTTTTTTGGTGTAGCTGTAACCGTCTAAGTATAGGCAATAGATAGCTATTTTTGCAATAAGTAACAAATAGCTTTGTGAACAACGTCTTGTCGTACGAATTTAGACAAGGGTCAGAAGAGTTTTGCTTTCATCTTTTTTAACGAGGTAGTTTCAAACTCCTTGAGACAAATACATGAACCGTGCGACAATTTGAACTGTAAGTAGCTACATACACATAAATTTTATCCAACCAGTCTCCTCTACCATTCCATCCAGACCAATGTAGGTACTCGTAAAATTTTGCAAATCCAAATTAATCCGCATAAGCTCATTTCAATGTAACCTCGGATACGAAATATTATGTTTCGCTCAGTTAAATTTTATTAATGTAGGTACCTAGTACTTGTACATTAATAAAATATGTGCGGTATATAAGATATACCTAATAATTACCTATAATCATAGGTAAGACATTGTAATAATCACGAGCATCCAATTAATATATCGATTCGTTTCTAAGTTGAACGCTAAATGGAATTTTTGTGACGACTATGAAGCCTCGATTTGTGCTTTCAATTGCAAAATCGTCAATGTTTATGTATGTAGACGTATGTAGACGAGTTAATGCGACGCGATTTCGTACAAGAATCTTGACGAAGTGTCGTCGTGACGACGAAGAGCCGCCGACCGTGACACATGGCACGGTCATAACATTATTATGACGAGAAATTTCTTCATTTTGCCCCTTTTGCCGCCGGGATAGCAGTTATCTATCATGTCCGGTGTAATCTAGCTCCTGTTATATTATTCTGGGGCTATTATAATGCCACAGCTCGATTATTACATAACTTATTCCGACGGAATATTGAATATATTAAGTGTCTATGTTTCTTTGTTTTAAAAAAACTGGGGATAATAAATACTCAATTTTAGTGAGCATTTCTAAAGAATTTGTAGCTCGTTATTTTCTATTTTTTTAATTGCTAAATCATTTAAATCAGAGAAAGGTATGCGCAAAACGATAAAAAATATTGGATATCTAAATAAGACGATTCTAATAGAATTTGAACAACGTGTCAAATTATTGCATTTACCCATGTCAGCTAAAAAAAAAACAATTCTAATATTTATTTCTTAAAAGTTTCAAATGCAACATGTTCAGTAGAAGGATTTTAAGAACATTTCCTCCACAACCCATGGTCCTAACATTTTTTTTAACGTTGGGAAATCCTCTTGGATACCCGGCAGTGTGGACACTGCGGGGTTATGCCGGATTCGTACCGGCTAAAACCCAACGACTTTCTAGCGCGGCAGTTGATGGGCAGGGTCACGGGAAAGTTATGACACGACTTCGGTGCCCCGCCAAGGCTATCCAGAGCGGGGAGGCCTATGCTCCCTGTCAGAACCTCGGCGTAAAATAATTCATGACTGTATTTGCCAGAAAAGTAAGTAGCAAGAGATAGTTGTAACAAGTTGAATAGGTAAGTATTGGTGGGAGCAGTTGGTGCAAAACTATTATAGGTAAGCAATAAAATGAACCATGCTAAAATTACATCTGGTAAGTGTTCGTTAATTCATATAGGTATAAATTTTAAAAAAATATTTAGGTATAAGAAACTAGAAAGGGACACACGGCCTCTCTCACCTCTCTGCTACGTATCCTGCTCGGCTCGCTTTTTAGCTGCAAGTAATCAATCGGATCAATCCTGCTTGTTATATTATTAGATCTAGATCATATTAGATCCATGGTGAATCTTATTTATTTCGTAGTTACCACAGTACAGAAAAAAAAATATGTGGATTCAAAAGGGCATAGATAACTTGATTTGTATTATTTTTGTGAGCTGTTCTGTGGTCATGACACTGACTGACAGACTGAGTAACTGATGTGATGTCTGATAAACTGACGGAACTGAAATGAAAGCAAAGCAAAGTGCAAATACACAACACAACATGCAATTATATTGCATGCATTGTTCTTAGTTTAATTTGTTGCTGTTGTATTAGAATTGGTTAATTTAATTATATCTAACATAAAAAGTGTTTATAATTATTGAAAATCAAATAATCTTTTCAATTATAAAAGAGGAGTGACATTTTGCAATCATGTCTATGAGACCTGATGATCATCGTCGAAAATGGGACAACGAAGAGTTTGAACGAATTGCTGCAGAGAGATTACAAGCGGAATTAGAAGAAGAAGACGAACAATACAAAAAGAAAGGTTTAGTAACGAGACATGACCGCTCATATCATTAAAATAACTAATTAAAATAGTTCTAAAACTAGCCTTTTGAATTTTAGTAATTCATTATGAGAATAACATCATAATAGTCTTCTGGCCCTACTAAAAGCAGTTGTGTGATTTTATTATTTAATAAAATCTTTGTCGTGTTTTCATAATGCCGAATTTACATTGCTATATTTGTGATAATATAAAATAAAGATGACTATTGTCAGATTGTTGTCATATCTGCTACAAACCATTGAAAAAATCTATTTCTTCATTTGGCCAGTCCATTTGGCCCCTGTTCTAGTATATATTTTAATATAATAATTTACATGTTTCTATTTTCAGCTCCACCGGTCAGGAGGGAGCTTCTAAAGCAGCGTGATTATAAGGTCGACTTAGACTCAAAATTAGGCAAAAGTGTGGTGATAACAAAGAACACACCAACATCCCAGTCCGGTGGATACTATTGCAATGTATGCGACTGTGTGGTAAAAGATTCTATCAATTTCTTAGACCACATCAATGGCAAAAAACATCAAAGAAATCTTGGAATGTCCATGAAAATTGAAAGAAGCACATTGGATCAGGTAATAATTTATTTTAGTCTACAATCAGAAGGAATTTGTCTTGGATAAGGCAGGAATTCTAAATTGAAGCATGATTTATAACTTATTTAATACAGAAATAAAATAGGTCAAATTGTAAAACTTAATTCTAATTAATATTTGTTGAAAATTTGAAAAAAGGCCCTACTGGAAAATTATGAGGGTCACCTATGTCCAGTCCAGCAGTAGATGTCTTATGGCTGAGACCATGAAAGGTTTAAGAGAGCATCAAGAATGCTTACATTTATACTTATACATTTAAATATAGTTGTGAGATCATCACCTTTTTGAAATGAGATCAATCATTTTGTAGATTGTAGTGTTTGAGTGTAGGTATAAATTTGACTAAAAACTTGCAGATTTATTTTAATTTTCTCTGAGGAATTGTATTATCTTGTATTATGTCTGAGTGTATTTTTTAATATTCCAGGTAAAAGCTCGTTTTGCATTAAACAAAAGAAAATTGGAAGAGAAGAAGAGTGAATATGAATTGGACACTCGTCTGAAAGAAGCAGCAGAAGAGGAGGCCAGAATTAAGGAGCTAAGGCGCGAGAGACGTCGCGACAAGAAACGCAAGTTGGAAGAGGCTCAGGAAGAAATTGAGGGACCGGCCACATCAGAACTGGCTCAAATTATGGGATTTTCTGGCTTTGGAGCTGCCAAAAAGTAGCTAAGTGTAACCTTAGTTTAAGTATTTTGACATGTATTTTTTTCATGTATGATAGTGCATCCTAACTGAGTCGTATGTTTCATTTGTGACGAAAACTTCAGTTTTTTTTAATTTTGTAAAAAGATATCTAATATGTTTATAGTAAAACAAAATTGTTTATTTTAAAATAAGATTAAGTTAGGAACTTGTAGATGACAAGTATTTGGAATATTTAAATAAAGTCATTGTGACCAAAATACGCGACTAATTATTACCCTGCAATAGGTTTCAAATATTTAATTTTTAAGTAGAGAGTGAAAAGGAGTTAAAACAATTTAAAAAAAAATAAGATGTAGAAGTAAACTAGTCCATATTTTTCATATTTCTTTTTTTTATACATTCAAATATTTTGTTGTGTATTATAATTTCAGCATTAATGTCACCTAAGTACCTACACAGCAATTGCACTGCAAACTCTTTTTAACAAAAAAAAACCGACTTCAAACCGTCTCATGGATGCCATTGTCAGAACTGGACCAAATTTAAATGGGACCACACGGGAAGCACCAGCTTACAAATAAAAAAAGAATCATCAAAATCGTTTCACCCAGTCGAAAGTTCTTAGGTAACAAACATAAAAATAAAATAAAAAAATACAGTCGAATTGAGAACCTCTTCCTTTTTTGGAAGTCGGTTGAAAAATTGTTTCATCCACTTTATAAAATTTATGACTAGCAATCCGGCTTCGCACATAAGCTATTAAATTTTTTATTACATAGGTATATAAACAAACCTTCTTTGAACAGACAGACAGACGCAAGCAGCATCTTAAATTTATACTATATAAGGATAAAGGATGTAAAACGTGGCTACCGTCGCTTCAGCTACACCGAGAACACGAGCTACTTCAGAAGTACAAGTTCACTGCTGACCAATTACGCAATTTCTAAGAATTTATTAATCAAAACGTAATAACTACACACTTTGGCTTTCGTCTAATTGTGTTCCATAATTCAATAAATTCTAGCGTATTATGTGGAAGCTCCGAGCGAGATATCTTTTAAAATTCCTCAGTGCCGTAAAACAAAGGCTTTCGACCAATGTGTGTTGCCAGTGACGACATATGGCGCTGAAATGTGGTAAGTATGGGCCTTGTAAGAAAACTTAACAGTCTATGGAGAGAAATCTGCTCAGGGTTACCTGATCGAATTAGGAATAAGGAGATTCATAGATAAACGAAAGTTACCGACATAAACCATCGGAACAGTGAATTGAAGTGTCAATGGGCAAGACACAGTACGGAGAGCCTACTACCACTGGGGCAGGAAGATTCTCGAATTGAGGCCAAAGACGTCCGGGCCATAAGGTGAAGAGATAAGAGTCGCGAATTGACAGTGGTCCCAGGTTGATACTATTGGAAAACTTTAAGGGAGGCCTAAGTCCAACAGTGTATGTTCGCTGAGATGATGATGATAGCTAATGTTTATTTCTCTGACTAATAAACATAATAAGTATCTTTTATTTAAAGTGGATGTGTTTTCCAGAAAACCGTTTTATGTACAGGTTTTGAGACATAGTGGCTCATTGTGTTGAAGCTTCCATGCGGAACATGAATAGGTATACACCATATACATGAATGAATTGACAAGGTCATTCATTACCTACTGTAAAAACGCTACACATGAAATGAGTGGGTACAATCGATTATAAATTACTTAACGATCATAAGTTAAAAAAAAGTGTTTTGCAATTACCATTTTAATACTACCTACTTAATTAAATTTTCGGTACTTCGTTTAGCTGGTTAAGTATAAGATACCTACATACTTTACGTAAAGTTTTCAAAATAAAATAGGAACCTTCAAAACGCAAAAAATATTTTGGTGATCCATTTTAGGTATACTTTTTGTACCTCAAAAGGAATTAATTAGACTGTATTGGACCCTAGGTCTTAATGAATCATGTGACAATATGGCTATATCCGCTATACCACAGCAGTGGGCGGGACTCTCAGAGGAACCTAACATCGAAAGTCTACAAAACTGTCGTAGGTCTAGAGACAGCTTCAGGGTCGCTTAGAAATGGACGTATACGATACGTTAAAACTCTACACTTTTTAAATACCTATATCACCTATATAAATGCTAATGAATGGGTAAGTAATATTAAAATACAGGACTGGATAAATGAAAATTGCTGTTTTAAACTTGACGGCGGTTGGTGGCCCAGGTCTGCTGCTATAAGAATCACCAGGGGGATTCAAGTGCTTAGCCTACCCCGATAATTAAAGGATAAAGGACATGGTGTGAATAAACTTCGCAATTCCTTACGAGCAAACCTTAGCAATACACCAGAGCCCATTTCCCCATCCCTTTTCAATCCCTCATCTAACTTATTATGGTCTCTAGCGCACTTGAAATACCTGTGGCATTACTTGTGTTTTAGGCGACGTATGGTCACCTACCATCAAGTAGACTTTGAGATAAAAAAATACAGTGTATATCGCTGAGTTTCTGAGCGTTATTTTATAGCAGAATTCATGTCTTAGACCCGCCACGAAACTTAAGAAGTAGGTATATCATAATAAATGGAAATCATTTTGTCTAACTTTGAGCGAAATATGTGGATGCCTCTAGTTAAAAAAAACACTTGAATGTGTTTGTTGTAAAACATGATTACACAGCGTATTGTCCACTATAATAATATGACGAACCGAAACCACGCCTTCCTATAAAACGCAAGTTCACAGTCATGGGGAGTTAATACGGTAATTGAACGTCGAGACATGCAACCTGTACATCTATTTATTTTGGCGCTCATTGCCTCAATAGCTTTGTTTACTACTACATCAGGATTTCAGGTAATTAAATGTCCATATTTATAAAATTAGTTTTTTTTTAAAGGAAGCATCTAGGTACCACCTTAGTTCTTCTTTTCTGAAGAGATTCGAAACTAAATACGCAGTTCAAAAAAAACTGGTAATTTTAGACCACTATGCTAGTGCACAGCTTTGCTTTAATGTCTCCAAAAGATTACCAGCGTTTTAAATACAGCAGCACTGCAGCATGCCTTAAAAAGGTTTTTTGGCCTTAGGGTAGGTAGTTAAGTGGTCATTATTCCTCATCCACACATTTCAACCAAGCTTCAGGACAAGTTTTCTCCTGACCTCTAAATTTTACTATTTTTATGGAATTTCTACACAACTACCACAAGCAAATTAAAGTACCTAGAGTAATCTTTTACTGTTTATAAAAAGCTTTCTTTTACTGTATATTTCTTCCAACTATGTTTGTCTACATAGGTAAATTTTTATTTTTAACATGAAATTCTGACTACATAAATTAGTCAGAATTTCATGTTCCCATATAAATCGTGAGTTCTTGTTTTTAGATATCCTTGGACGCTTCAAGTGTTACAAGAGCAAGTAAGCATAAATCATTATTGTAATCTTTACAATACAATTTTTATAAAAACAAAGTTCTCCGCCGCGTCTGCCTGTCTGTTCGCGATAAACTCAACTACTGCCATAGAGTAACTTATAACTATGCGTAAGTAGGTACATAATTATTCAATGACTACTGCACCGATTATGCAATGGATAGAGTGGTTCTCGAGGAAGGTTTTTAGTACCTATATAATTTACAAAGTTACGCAGGCGAAGTCGCGGGCAGCAGCTAGTATAATATAATATGTAATAGTCACTTATTTAAATTAAAAAAATATATTAAGTAATTTTACATTAAATTTATTTTTGTTAATTTATGATAATTTTTTTGTGCTGTTGTTTTTAAATAGTATAACATACTAGGTAGGTATATATATATATTGTACAAGCTGGTACCTGCGACTTCATCCGCGTTTAAAAATAACACCTTGAGATAATATCCGACTTCTTTATCGCTGTGACGGTGGGTCTCCCAAAATTTTTTATATTAGACATTTCTCTCTGGAACCTAGCATTTTTCCAGGATAAAAAGAAAAAGAACCCCAATTTCATAAAAAATCCGTGCATATTTTGCGTGAAATAATAACAAACATCCATACCTCCTCACAAACTTTCGCATTTAATATTAGTAGAATTTAAAATTTCTATTTTTTTAACTTTAGATGGTTATTGGTATTTTTTTTCTCTTGTACACTAGTTATAGTAATGTAAAAGTCTGAAGTAGTAAGAATGCAATTTTAATATTTCAACTGTTTATAGATTATCCTCACCATGCTGAGTCTTTGAATCGTGAAAAGAGGCAACTTGAAAGTTTTGACAATGAAAATTTGGATGCCTCTTCGAACCAAGAAGAAGAACCAGGTTTTTGGGACAGAGTTGTAAAAGTTGCTATCAAATTATTCAATAGATTTGTTGAGTGGTTGAATTCGTGATTTTAGTAAATAAAATTTGCATTTTAATTTTTGTGATTTGTTTTTTATTATCTTCAATATTTCTATACCTACTTGCTTACATTGTCCTAACAAATACAAACACAAAAAAATTAGCAAAATGAGTCATTGCCATTCTTTAGTGATGCTCTATCGTACATGTGACAATTTATTTGGACTTATATAGATGTAATACAATTATGGCAGAATATGATTTCACAACATATAAAAAACTTATTAGTGTCCGACCAAAAGGTCAATTTTTAGTCGAAAGCTTTAAAGCTCTAAGAAATTTTGTTCAAGGTTGGCTACAAGCCAAGTAATAATATAAATTATTTTAAAACCTTAATATTGAAGGTTTAATTATATGAATGTATATAATTTGAAACTTTTATATCGACTGTAGGTATAATATAGAAATTTAAATCATCTCTAAGATGATCTAGAGATGATAAAAAATATGATCTTGCAATTCATTTATTGGACATGACATGTAATTTACACTATATATACTTCAATTATATTTTTTATTCTCATTTAGTAGATAAGATTAAATTTAGGTTTAGTACATTGGATGTTGCTTGGAGCTTTTACTGGTGCATTTAACTTAATAAATTTATTAGTCAAAAATAATAACATTTCGAAATAATGTTAATGTTAATTATAACATTTAAGTATTTATTTATTTAGGAATCTTCAGCGAAGGTCGTTTATTTGGCCAAAGCTGAAGCTTTGGTCGGACACTACAAATTTATACAATTCTGCCAATTATTCTACAACTTATTCATTTTTAAGTTTTCTTCAGTAATACCAAATGGATTGTATTTTCTCTGAGATAAGAAATGTCGTAACAGTGCCACCTCTGGCATATCCGATGGATATACGATCGGATTCAATTCTTCATCCTTTATACCATTTACGACCCTAGCTACCGATGTTTTTCTCATAAATGCATTTGCTGTCATTATAGTTTCCACAAGACACTTTGATATAATTTCTACAATTAGACTATCTTTTTGCAAAGGTTTACCCTCAATAGCGTCTCCTATTACTTTATATACCTGGTGAAAATCAACACCCGATGTGCATTTTGCTGGCAAGAATTCTTCCTGTGTCGATATAATTCTAAGCACTTCTACTGTTTCATTACATAGTTCGTCGGATTTTAAATTTTGAGCTAAGTAAGAAGCCCACTGAGTCAGATTTACAGTGTTAAAAGGGTTCTGGGTGCAAGTCTTTTTCTTTTGTGATTTATGCACATCACTTGCAACTCTTTTTCTATAAAATTCTATGGCTGCTTCTACTTCATTTTTCGTTTTAGTTTTCATAACTGAGGCAATGATTTCCGGATCTAGAGTTCCATGCTCTCTGAGCGCTTTTAAGAATACAATCTTATCATTTTTTGTCCATGTATCAATGGCATTATCTTGATCCTGTTTTTGATCATCTCCAATGTCTTCTTCATAACTCGAGGTGCACATTTCTTCTTTATCCATAATTCACGTTTTTATATGTTATTGTGTTATCGCGTTGGGTTCAAATAATCAAGTATTTCTGGTTTCTTAACCACGACCAAAATTTTTTAACAAGTCACCACTATTCGTGTCGAGTTCTGATAAATATCACCGCCGTTGTTATTCTAAGATCACCGCAAGAAGTAAGTTTATAACTATAAACGTGTGTGTTATAATAAACCGTGTCTTTATAGCATTTACAGTGTACACCATGTGTTGCTAGGCTAATTTATTTATTTAATTAGTAAATTAGTAAATAACTAAATAACCACTGTCTGTTATTATCAAACAATATTGTAGATAGTCTGTCTTGTCTTTGCTATCAATCAATCAACTTATAATATAAGTTACTCTATACAATCAACCAACCAAAGTCCAAACAAACCAGCTGCTCCGTTTGGTTTTCGGTTTGACAAATTGACAATTGACATTTATTCACTTTTTTACTGTTTTGAAAACAATTTGAAAAATCACTGATCGTCAATGCAAAGAGAATAATCACTACGTTGTCAATGTTTGAAAATGGTTTTGAAAGTTTTTCTTGTCCATGCGTTCTATAGTTTTCATTGGTTCTGACTTCTGAAGGAAAGTTAATGTGTCCTGTGAGTGTGAGTTAGTTAGTATTTTAGTAGTAGTCTCTAGTGTGAGTTTATAATTTAAATAGAGTTTATATATATTATTATAACGCCAATGCGTGGATAATTTTCGATTTCAAATTAATTTAATTTCGAAAGGCGCATCTATTAGTAATTATGAAATCTGTCTCATTTGACAGCTGGCCAAGATTTGGTCGATTCAAAGGTAGAAAAATTATAGCCTAGCAAATCTTAATTAGCTCTGTGGCTCTAGTCATCTAGTGTAAGTTTATAATGCCTGCACTTGTCCAATCTAATCTATCCATGTCCTAAAAATAAAAAGTAGGATGGTATCACATTTCGTAATATTGGAAACCAAATATTTTTAATAAAAATAAATGAATTATTATGGCAACACCTTCCTCGCACTACTAATAATAACACCAAAGTCACCAAATACTCCAAAAAGTATTATTATAATATGTAATACACTACAATTTAAAAATCGGCTTCACTATGTTGTCCGCAAAATTCTGTCTACCTACGAGTACTATCTATTTGGTCTGAATCTGTAGGAAGAAAATTAAGTAGTGGCAGGTTACACTGGGTTTCAATCATTTGGGCGGCCCGTCTGGCTGCAGTAGCCAACCCCTACGAAACAGAAGACCACCGTGTGATAGCACACTGTGTTTCAGTAGGGTGAGTGAGGGATTCCAAAGCCCATTTCCCTGCCCAATCCCTTATCATCATACTCAGCAGCGCCTATAAGGCGAAGGGATATCGCATGATGTTGTGTCCACCTACTATCAAGTGGACTGTTAGTCAGTAAAAAAATACTGATAATAATTTATCAATTTTAATTGCTAAAATAAAGTATGAAATCAGGGAAAAGAAATTAATCAATCGCGTCATATAAAATACAACTTTATTATTAGAAATTATGTTATTCTAAAAGTAAGTCGGCACTAATAACAAGAACTTTCGTTAACAATGACCAGTAAAGGAACCAGCACAATGGCACGCTAATTATTTAGCTATTGATAAGTGATGCAGTCATACGAATATGATTCTCAAATACAGACTCTGCGCAGTTAAAGTTGATCGAATTTAAACCTTATATTTAGATAGGCTAAGTTCAAACTTATCTCTATTGGCCTGTCTCAAATAGGCGTTATCCAAAATTATAAACAATAACTATCTAGGATATTCTTTACCTGTATAGTAAAAAATATATATCCACATTGACACAATTATTGATGGACATTGGTGGGCCTTGGAAAAACCATTCATAATTCAGCACCGTCATACTATGATTTGGATAGAACAAAAAAAAATGGAATTAATTAGTATTTTATCGTTTTTTATTTTAAGTGTATCGAGTATCAACGAAATTTTTTTTTCTTCGGATAGTGGAATTATCATCTTTGGTTCTGACACTCCTCAAATTCAATAGCAGGAATTCTGATAAATATTAGCTCTTCTTTTACATATTTATATGCTCACACATTAATGAATTATTTAGTATTGAGAATTACAAATGCTTGTACAATTTAAAAATGTCAATGTAGATAGAAAATATTTAAAAAAATTAAACAATAAAAGAACGACTGGAACGGACTTTCAATTATTGTTTTACTAAATTACAATTTTAATTCGACGTATGTTATAATTTTAATTAAATAAAATTAACATACAATATAAAATGAACGGAACTTACTACAAATAAACAGCAAGATTTCTTATAAATGCAGAGAACAAAGCATTATTTTTGTACCTTGAGATGTAGGAACAAGTAGTGGGGTTGTTTTCATTTTGAAGTTACGTATATCTTTCGCAATGAAAATAATAAATTATTAACACAACTAATTAAAACTAATCATAGAAAGTATCTTAAATATAGTAAAGGAAATCGCTAAAGAAGACTTGAAACGAAACTTCATTATCCCACGTTTTTTTAAATAGGCACATACATACTAATGTTTAGGAATACTGCAATATTATAAAAAAAAAGAAAAACATTTTTAACTAACTAAGTAAGCTGTTTTATTTCTATTGACTATTAGTGAGAATCGAATAATCTGCCATTTGCCTTGTAAGCTAACCCGATCGTAGGTAATACTTATAATCATAATAATAAAGTAACAAAACTAACTAACACACAAAACAATAAAAAATGAGAGATGAAATAAATGCAAACCAACAATAAACAAACAAAAAAAATGTCACAAAAAATCTTCTCTATGATAACAATAGGTGGGATTAAAAAAGCTATTTTAGGAATCATCATAAATTGTAATATAGGTTAAAGTCAGTCATTATATTGAGTTTTTCTAACATGTCACTTAATAGTTAACTAATAATGTTTGGTGGCATATACATTTCTGTTGAGGAACATTATCATGTGTATAAAACGTTACATAAGTGTGTAACATATATTTCAATACAATATTATGTAGTTAATTAATTCTTATCAAAACTGTATAATAGAAACGTTAGCACATAATATATCAAACTATAACTACATAAACTATATAAATTTATGATTCATCATTATCATTATTTATACATCGGACCTAACCTATATCATTCAATATAACGATATTTACTTATTACTTACATACAAAAAGTCTCATGAAGATTTCTTCTTGGTTAAGTATAACAAAAGTATTAACAAAAAAAAAATGTTACCAATGTAATCAACCTTAACGATTCTATAAAATATGTCCATTTATTAAACAGATGCCTTTCCTGTTTCAGCTGAGTAGCGGTTGATTACATTTATTCAGCTCAGTTCCGCTTTCGTCCATAGAATTAAAAAAAAAATACAATTTTGTTAGGAGGAGCGTACGCGTCCGTTCAGCTAAAACGGAGCGTCGTGGGAACAAAAGCTGAATTGCGCTGAATAAATGTAATCGCTCCCTTATGATGCTGCGATCTCGTTGCTTTCCTTGGATTCTTATTTAATACTGTGTTTACAATTTGAAATGAACCTTATTACCATGCACTAGTGTGTAAAATAATAAAGCGGATGACATAGCAGAGCCGCTGAGTGACAACGCGTGTTGCGTGACAAGAGAGCGAGACAGAGACGGTGCGTGAATAGTGCTGTCTCGCTAGCGCCGCGCGGTGAGTTGCGTGTTAGTTGCGCGGAGTGGGCGGTGCTTTAGTTTCGGGCAGTTTGTCCGTTTCGTTCGCGGCCGGTTTTTCGGTCGTGGCCTGTGTTTCGGGGGCTGCATGTGTTTCAGACGCAGCCTGGGGTGCGGGCGGGGAGGCGGGCGGGAGAGGTGCGTGTCGAGCGAGCACAGCGGCCGGCTCGCCTAGAAAGCACTCGAAGGTGGCGTCGAAAAACAACTCGTGTAGGAACCGCCTCCCGCACAACATATAAGTGTCTCTAGAGATCAGCCCGCATACGTCCGAGTAAACGCACGGACTGCGGAACAACTCCGGGTGACGTTGTTTGATCGCGAGCAACGCCGTACGAGCCTGAAACATTTAAGGTATTATTAGCAATGGCAGGACACACTGCGTTTCTAGTGGAGACTACCACTCGTAGTGAGGTCCACCGAGATGGCCGGCGTACCTCGAATTTCGGGTACGCCAGCTACCGACAGGGAGTACAGTATTCCCCGCGCTGGACATCCATTACCCAACGCTAAAAAAGGCAACCAGAACCACCTTACAGAAAACCGTAGCATAATAAAAGCATGTGTGCTGTTGTGTTTTGGTCAGTAAGTAAAGAATGCCTGTGAATGCCTAAACCGGCTTACTTACCCACCGTAAACAAAAACTCAAGTGTAATGAGAAACAAAAGATTCGCCGCGGGCTAAATGCCCTCGGCATCATAATATTAGGTCAGCTTAGGGTTTCTTTAACGACGAATTGTCTTGTCGTCTCAAATCACAGTGGATTGAAATTTAAAAAAATCCCTGTATACTGATAATAGAGAAGTTTAATTTAATTACCTGTCGCAGATGTATGGGGTTAGACATGAAGTGCACGTGACGCATGATCTCGGCTCGCGCGTTGCTGCTTTCCGAGTCGACTTCTCCTGCCGAATTCCCACTTCCCTCAGCCATGTCTGTTTGAGCAATACACAAAGGGATTGTTAACTGATTGATCAAAATCCGTTGCGTTTTTTAGGAGTTAGCGGATATACTATGTATGATGTAGATTGTAGATGTTTTAATGCTTACGCGTAACATGTACGATGTTAGGGTTGTACAAAACCCAATTTTTATAACCAAACATAATAACTGGCACTGCGTGACGACACACCGTAAATCATATCCGTAGTCATTTTCTAGTGCTAAAAAAAGAGAGAACAACTCACCAGCGAAGAAAGCTTCGCGCAGTTCGTGTGCGGACGGCGGTCGCGTACGAACACACGCGAGGCAATCGGTGGCGATGTGACTCCACCTGTTTGCCGTGGCAACGTGTACGTTGCTTTCACTGGCCGCCTTATTCGGTGCGGAGCCGGCGATGGACGCCGTCGTGTTGGTCACGCCCGCGATGGAGTTCGCTCGGGTTATACTCCTCGCACCCGCGCTCTTAATATTCGTGACGGTTACGTTTGCGATGTTTGCAGCTTCCGCTGTTGTGGTAGCCGCCGTTGACGACGGATCGTTGAGTGTCACGTTGTTTGAGTTTTGTACGAGATTCGAACCGTTCGCTAAAGTGACGGTCGCGGAGATAGTCGAAGACGTCGCTTCTGTTGACAAAATATGTGCTTCTTTGTTTAAGACTTCTTTGAATCTATTAAATAATAACTAGCTGACAGTAACTTGTTGGAGAGTTGAAAGTTCTCTCTTTCGTTGACAATGGTGAAAACTGATAAATCAAGTGGGTTAAAACGATGCAAACTATGTCTTAACATAAATACATTTATTAAATTATATTATGATAATATTACATTTGTCTTTTAGATTTGCATACCGCTTGTCGGTTGAATATGTGGACATAATGTTCATTGAAATTTACATTTGTGTATACCATGTTCAGCAAATAAATTATTTTATTTAGAAACCAACATCGCAAAGAAACCACCCAACCCTACTTCTGTGTGATTGGTGAATTACCTCTAAGAGAAGTGAGGTGACTGTCGGGCGTGGCCCTAGCGGTGCCGGAATCCGCCAACAGTGACGGCACCCGATGTCTTCTGGAACGCTCCGATTTCTCCTCCGCGTCCCTCTCACCCTCCCGCACATACTCCTCCCTACGTCGAACAAGCAATCATTACAATTTTTACAAACACAACAAATTTATCATTTATTTCAGTGCCAGTCGAAGGTAGAGTAGTAGCCGTGCTGGATAAGGCCTCCTCCATAATTCTCAAATAGGACCGATCAGAAGCAATCCGGATCCATCGTCGACCCGCGGCCTTTATCAGAGCGTCGTGGTCTCCACTCAAGAAATTTCCGGCCCCAGCGGTGATCGGTTCACCGCACTATGCGATCAATCGCACGGCTGGCTGACGAGATAATTGTTGACATATATACCTCGGGAAAAGTTCGGTGATATCCCTGGGCAGAGCGATGCCGATGTAAGAGGGCCCGTTGTGGGAGGCGTGCGCGGGGGGCGGGCGAGGCGCGCGGGGTGGGTCGGGGAAGGTGGGGGGCGGCGCAGGCGCACGCAGCGTCTCGCCAAACTGCAGCGGCTTCCAATCGTACTCCAGGAGGCTGCAATGTAAAAACGAACTTGAGATTATATTCAATGTTGTTAGGCGGGAGTTCAAGTTAAGGGAGTAAACACATTTATTCAACTCAATGTAGCTTCTGTTCACAGAAAAAAGCAGTTTTGTAAGGAGATGCATACGCGTTCATTCAATAAGTTGAATTGAACTAAATAAATGTAATTACTCCCTACGAGCCCACAAGCATGAATCTTTCAGTTAATACAATAACCGTTTAAGGGTTGGATGATTCTTACACACCTCAGCTTGGATATTCTCTCCCTGGTCTGCTTAGCTCGGTCTCTCAGCGAGGAGAAGGGTTTCGTGCGACGGTTGGAGTCGGTAAGCAACCAACTCAAATCGTCGATATCACTGGACCCAGAAGCCGCGCTCTCAGACAAATGGGGCCTATTAAAAATAATCGTTATTTTATAGTTATTTAGTTTAAATATTTAATTGATTCAAGTAACTGAAAAAAAATATTTACCTCCTATTTTTATTGAGTGACTTCCACGTAGTGAATCCAGCCGTGTCTATTTGTGTCGGAGGCGAATGAGACACCTCTGGACCTGTAAAACCTGTACAAAGATTATATATTATATATAAAAATATCGTGAAATAATTATACGTTTATGTATTGGTTAGTATTAATATAATTGTTATTGTAATAGATGTATTTCGTAATTAATTTTAATATGTTGGTATTGAAAATGCAAATATATCTTACTGGAAGTGGAAGTACGCCTCTGCGATTCGGATAATCTAGGCCTTTGTGAACTGCTGCTACTCTTCATACCGTACAAACTCGAAGAACTCGGTATTGGACTGAGCGTTAACACTCGGTCACTGGAAAAATATTCCTTTATTTATACAGACTAACACAGTTTCCAGAAAACACAGTTTTAGGTACAGGTCAGTTTGAGACAAAGTCAGGGTCTTATTAAGCTTCCATGCAGAACATGAAAGAGTTGACAAGGTCATTCACGACTTACTGTAAAAACGCTATAAATGAAATGAGACGAGGAATGATGACATTAAAAACTTACGGTATAGCGTATTTAGCCAGGAACGAATCGCAACTGCTCACGCCGCTGGTGCTAGATTCGCTGGTGTTTCTCACTCTACCCTCGTGGGCGTGTTCGAGAGAATTCATTCTGCCTATTAGCAATCTACTCTCTAAGGGACGATGTGCCGCGGGACGCTCATAGTTGGAGTAATCCCGCAATATATCAACAGTCCTGGATTCGGAGAGTGTTGGACGGTCGTGGCTGGGACAGCCCTGTGTGGGTAGCGTATGGGATTTCCTCTTATCGGATGGCTCTTTAGCGTACGGCGACTTATGATCGACCGTGTCTCTATCTCTGTGCTCGATGCTCGCCGTCACTAGTTTGTTCGAGTGTTTCATATGGTCGGAGAGCACACTGTGTTCCGTGTGGTCTGTGTGGTCGGTGTGATCCGTGTGGTCGGTGTGGTCGGTGTGGTCAGAGAGCTCGCTAGTTTCGATGTCGACCGCGGCGCATCGCTTTTCCGGCGATGTTACGTCGTATGGATCGCACGGCAGATGATAGATCTCATTCTCTATTGCAGGAAACTGTTCGAGCCTCGTGTGTCGTACACAGAGCCAACCTGAAAAATGGTAAACGAAATATTTTATAGGATTGTTAAAAAATAGGACAAATAAACTTTACATAGTATAAATTAAGTCGCTTTCCGCGTCTATCGCTAACTGATGGTCGCAAATTTTGATGTGGTTTTTACAATCAGACTGAATCATGAATTTTTTTAAATATAATAAAACCTAATATTTAGAAACTTCTTTAAAAATTAACAATACTATGTTTCTAAATATTGTGAACTTCAAAAAGTACTCACTTTTAATAAAAACATTTAGTGAAATTGCAGTTAATATAGAAGAAAATGTCAAGAATTCGTACCTAGTTCCGCTAAAGCGTTGGCGCCGTGGTAAGTGCTGCCGATGAGACCCAAGACGTATAGTGCTGTCGCGCGGACCGAGTACACGGCGCTGTGCTTAGCCAGGCGTACTATGCTCGCGCCCACTGACTCCTCTAGCGCCGCGGACTCGAGCAGCTGAAGGCCCTGTGGCGTCACCGCCGTGTGGCCCAGAGCCCACAGTGACGCCTTCAGCTCGCAGATCTCCTGCTCCGTGCTGCACTTTCTCCTTTCAAGGATCTACATGTGGAAATATTACTACATCAGAACGACATCGGTGTAAAGCCAACGATAAGACGTGACCCACAGTGAGCGCTGCTGGACTCTGAGCGACGTATCAGTCGCTAACTCAGGTTAGCATACATCAGTGTTCTGAGAGGTATGGTTGGATGTTCTCGAAGTGATAGCTGTTTTATAGGCTGTTAATAAAGATAAATATGTATACAAAAAAAAACATACGGGTCCACTGGGTCATCCTTTGAACACAACTACGCGCTTCGGTAGTCCCACTCCAGCCAGTTGATTGTGAAACGCAGGTAATGTAAAATTTTGGTATGCAAAACAATTAAATGCTGAAATATAAGTATGAGGAGAAAGTGGATTAGACAATGGAGGACCTTGTAATGGTGTGGCAGCACGTGGTGGAGGAGTACGCGCGGACGCGGGGCGCCGGCGAGGGCGGCGTGCAAGTGCGCGGGAGGTCGAGCGGCGCGCCGAGCCCTCGCTCCCCGCGTCTCTCCTCCCACCGCCAGCGCTTCATGAACGCCCGCTTCCACCAGTCGCACGTATCTGTCGAACATCATCTGTTTACTTACTGAAATACTTGAGCAAGGAATTTTGAGTAAACAAATTTTTAACCTCAAACCGTAAATTTTCAAATTTTCAAAGTACAAAAATTTACAAATATAAACTGTTTATTTGTTAGTACAATATACTTTTGGGTGTAACGTTTATAACAGTAAGTTTAAGGTACACCTTTTCACGTTATATAAAATCTCTTGCTCGAGTGATTAGAGTATACCTACCTACTTACTCACTTGAAATTGGACAAATATTTGACGTTTCTGAGAATGGATATTTGTTACTCTTTCACGCAAAAACGGTTGAATGGATTTGGATTAAATTTAGCATACATATATTATGTAGTTTATTACCTGGATTAACAAACAGGAAACTTTTTACTCACTTAAAATCACGAGGAATCGTCTAAAATATATAAAAAATTGGACGCCACCGTGTTCATAGCGTCAATAATATCGTTATTTTCTCATGTGTTTTATTTTTCATTTTTCAACAGGGACGAAGTCGCGGACACCAGCTAGCTATTACTAATTACCAAATTATATTGATAAGAAAAGAAAGCTCTATTTTACCTGTAGTTGTAGGAGGCTGTCCAGTAGTCGAGGTGGGAGCGGAGGAAGGAGGCGGCGGCCGGGTCGGAGGGCGCGTGGGGCGCGGCGGCGGCGGCCTCTAGTGCCAGCCACAGCAGATAGCCGCGGTCGCCCGCCACCGACATGTCAAGCGCCGACGGCTCCGTGCGCTTGTCCAGTCGGCAGTTGCTGCCCAGCGTCTCGCGCATGACCATCAACTTCTCCATGTACGCCTGTGTGTACAAGGGACCAACCATAAATAACTTAACACGAATTTCATTATTTCTGAACGCCTAACCGGTCCTCGTCACAGTAGTCACATTTATGGTCCATGATTCTGTCTAGTATAATAGAAATCTTTGGTTTGCATATGACTAAAATAACTCACGGGCACACTGTAGGCTTCCTCTAGAGACGCGAGAGCGCTCTTCACCACATCCTTGGACTCGTCCTTCACTTGTCCGACCAACAGCTGCAGAATCCACGTATCCATTTCCAGTCCGGCACCACTAGCGTCGTCCTTGTGCAAGCCGTAGGTCCGTTTCAGTTTGGTCTTCCTTCGCACCAGGTCTCGCGACTTATTTGCAGCCCTCAGCAACACGTTCAGGAATTGCGTCGCGTACAATCGCGACGGTTGGTTGTTGCATGTCAAGGTCTTCGCCAGAATATCCCGCGGATAAGAGTCCAACGTGTAATCCAGACTCGATATTACCAACTTCACGTAGCAGCTGTGATGGGTCTTCGTCGATAACTCCAACAGGCTAGTGTAGAATTTATACATTAATGGTCAGAATCACTTTATAAATTGAATGGGCGGTTTTCCATTAGCCCCGGCACGGCACGCCGGGGCTTCGTTTTTCCACTGAGCCGATGTTGATCGGCCGGTTTACGTCCTTGGTAGGGATGTCACCTACCCGCCCCGCGCACTTACACACGCACACGGCCACAATTCATATACAACACACATGCAGTTATGACGGCGCCGGCGAGAGTCAAAAGCCGGGCCGTGCCGTGCCGTGGCTAATGGAAAAACGAGCCATACATTTTCATACATTTTTGCTTCCCCGGCACCGCCGTGCCGTGCCTAATGGAAAAACGCCCATTCAATCTCGTAATCAAATAAAACTTGTATATAATGTGATCTACACACAACTTTTATACAAGCTATAATTAAAATTATAAACTAACCCCACTAGACTATCTATTGAGCCCAAACACATTATATCTGCTGTAAGTTGCTAAGGATTGGGTATACCGCAGACCACTTGATGCTTCATCATCAGTTCAAGGTTCCGTGTCATGAAAATACGATTGAAGTATACCAAATTTCCCATAAACTGAACATGTGGAAGTTAGTCGAATCCCTTCGTCAATTAAGAAATGGGCTTATGATCTTAAAAACGCTTGACCAGGTCTTCATATATTTGCAGAAAAAATGCATATGTAAATTTTTACATATGAAAATTTTAATACAATTTTTTAATAAGGCAAAAGTTGCAAATAATACGGAAAGTATTTTATATAAATCACTTAAAAATATACTCACTGTTCATACAGCTTGCTTTGTTTGAAGAGTTTGAGACCGGTGTGCGTGTGACACAGTTGGCCCACGAACAGGAAGTACATCTGGCACATGGTGTTGCTCATGTGCTGCGGACTGAATAAGCACTCGTGCGCTTTCCGACCAGTCTCTATCGCTTCGATCTGTCGACTCACATCCAGGAAGAACTCCTCCAACAAGCGTTGGCTATCATACTACAACAAATATAATAATTTATGTTTGTTTACATATTAAAAATTAAAGTAATTTCAGCATAATTAATTTTTTTTATGTTTTAGTTTATTTAAAAGGAAAAGAAATAGTTCATGTTTCATTTGATTGTTTTTTGTGTGTAGGTATTAGAAACGTTACAGAAGCAATAAATTACAATAATTAAATTCATTAGTTGTCAATCCTTAACTATGTAATAATTAAATGAATATTCAGATCATATTTTGACTATGAAAAAAATATTATTAATTTAATTTTAGCATATGGTGTACCAATCACTTCTGATGCTAAATGTCAAGTGCTTTTGCATTACAATAAGTTATTTAAAATTGAGAAATATCATCGTAGTCAAACCAAAATCAATGTGCAAAAACTATACTTTAGAGAATGAAAAAAAATCTTGAATCTTTTTGTTTTCGTTACAACCCGTTACACATAGCGCATTAAATTATATTCGCCCAAAAAATAGTTAAAAAGTTATTAAACATTTTTAAATAATTTAATACGGTTCAATTTATTAGAACAAGTTGACGTATCAAAAATAACAAACATTATTTATTTATTTATTTTATGTTAAGATCGACAGACAGGCTGACGGTCCACTTGATGGTAGGCGGCTACCGTCGCCTATAACACAAGTAACGCCATAAGTGCTACAAGTGCGCTGCCGACCATAGAAGGTTTAAGGATAAGGTATAATAAGGGAGGGATGGGGGTAATTATGAAGAATTTTTAATTAATTTGTGATTTGCAGTAATGTTGCCTTGTTAAAATAAATGTCATTCTTATTCTTAAAAAAAAACTTACATCGTTATGCCGCAACAGATGTCTGATAAGTTGACAGCCAGCTCGAGTGGCGAAATGTCCATGAGAGGTAGTACTCAAGTCGTTGTGCGAGTATTTGTTCGCAGAGGGCTTCAAGTAGTTCACTATTCGCGACACCCACGCTTTGTGACCGCTATCGTTCAGATTCAACAGTGGTGGTGTGCTATCGTTCTCCTGAAAACATTCAATTAAATCCAAGTATTTAAATATTGTTCGTATAAATAAAATAAAAAATAATCTGTACAATGTAAATTTGGCACAATTTTATTGACATAATATATGGAATAAGAATCCATTTAATGATTGTTAAAAAAGCTAATAGAGTTCTGAGGTAGCAAGGCTTACCTTGAGAATGGTCCTTATGATCTCCCAGTCCCACGTGTTGCCATCCTTGTTCTGCATGACGAGCGTGCTGCGGATCAAACTATCGCTGTCCTTCTCGAACAAATTGAAGAACTTCGCCTTCGTCACCTTGCTGACGGCGGCGCTCGTGCGAGAGCTCACGCTCTTGCTCTTCACCAGAGCGCTCACGTTCCTATTTGCCACGTCGGCCCGAGAGCCGACGCTGTGACGCTGCTTCGGCTCGTTCTCGTTGTCCGACTCGTTCAGGAACTCGACGCTGTCCTTGTCGTGCGATTTAAGTATTGTAGCGTTGTCCTTCTCTTTCTTGCTCTTAGTGTGCTCGAGGGTCTCGCGGAACGCGCCGCTGCAGCACAGCACCACATGGTCGAGGAAGAGAGTGTTTGTCGCAGGCCGCGCCTCAAGTACTGCGTGCAGCCGTTTAAGCGCCGCTAGCGCTGCAAGCGCTTCGGGTTCAGCGGCGCTGGCGCGTGACATCAGCGATGGCAGCGCCGGCGCAGCGCTGCACACCTGCGACGGCAGCAGCATGTGCATCAGGTGCAACAGCTGCCCGAGCAGCACTGTCGCGCGGACCGAGATAAACGTGTCGCTGGTCACTATCACCTCCGCTAAACTGTCTAGCAAACCCGCCTGAAATGCACATTTGGCGAAATGAAAGAAGTGACGTAACATACTCTGCATATAAAGTCAACAGCCGTTCTTACATCTATACTACACTACCCTACATACAAAATAAAATAAAACAGCATAACGAGAATTCTTACCTCCAGGAAACATTGTAGTAATAGGGCAAGATGAATTTCAGTAATATCAGGGCCAGTGGCGCTGAGATGGGGTAGTATGGCGATACCTTCCGCCGCTACAAAACCATCGTTCAACCTCCAGGAATCCTGCCATATGTCAATCATTTGTAACGACTAATTTATTTTCTACCATAATTTAAACAATTGTCAATGGTATAACGCGACTTTTTTATGAAATTTAATATTATCAAATTATTAATAAACTAATTTTTCATTCAAATTAATTAATTATAAATTTATTATGATTAAAATTTAATTAGTTTATTATAATTATTAATTATAAACATATAAAAGATTGTAGTTGTTCATTTTTATAAAAAATATTATAATCAACTAATTTTCATAGTAGTAGTAATAATTCTAAAGAATAAATAAGTGCCTCACTTGGAAGTCTGATGGGTCTACTGCATCTAAAGCGACGGAGATTTCGTCTGTCCATTCGGGTTGAGGTAAGCCCACTAGTTCGTACAGCAGGTCCAATATTGCTTTCTGAAAATGAGCAAATAGAATCAAAAGTGGCAAATTAAAAAAAGGCTAAATATCACAAATTGACGTCTGATAAAAACACATCAATCTATTGTCAACTAGCTGTGCCCGCGACATCGTACGCGAGGTATTCGGAATAGCGCGTAGTTTTTTGTTTTCTAAAGCAGTTTCTGAGATTAGCATGCACAAACGCACAGACAAACAACGATTTTATTATATGCGCGCCATAATATCTTACTTTTTGATTGCAATGTCATATTATTCAATAAATTCAATAATAATTGAAGGTTTTTGAATAGTTTACATGTTTCAATAACCAAAGGTGATAGTTGTGTAAAACACTTAAACACTCAAAATGTTTGACAAAAACCTTGTTGAGTATGGTATATGAAAGGCCTGACTCGATGAATCGAATGGAGCGGGAAGTCAACTTGACCTGTGAAAGAGTGAAACTCACCCGAACTTCCAGCCTTGGGAGGTGCAAAGCAGCAACCAGCGAGCGCAGTCCACTAGTGGGCACCGGCCTGCAGAAGTGCAGAAGGCCAGGCCAGCTGCGCAACACGCACAGAAGCGACAGGCGACTGCACGTGAATTTCTGTGTTCGTTTCTCGCGCTCGTCTCTATTGCAGAATGAAAAAAGTCCATCCATGAATAGGTTGTAGCAGTAACAATAAGATGTTACTGCTGCAAACCTTGTCTTTAATAATACAGTTTGATGGGGAAAAAACTGCATCAAAATCCGTCCAAAAAAATCCGACAAATTCAACAATTAAAAGATCATAAAAATCGTTCCATCCCTCTTCGAGTTTTAAATGGTGTAACTAATACGACTTTTTTTTATATGTATATAGAAAAGACTGTAAGAAGTATCAAAACCATTTACAAACCTATGTTATGCAACAATACAATGGCATTCAGGTAAAAATCATTATTGTGTCTCTTATCAATACCAGTATATCATTGACAGGCATACCAGGTAAATATTAACTGGGAACCTTTTTGTCGATGTAGAACAATGACACTGTATTTTTGGGTTTTTGTACGCACTACACTACATGTTCATAAAACCGGCACAAATAATACTGTCCGAACATGCTGTCTCCTAAATATTTAATTGGTCGGAAGTTGAGAGATCTAAAGCTTACTTGTTGCTGTCTGTGCCGAGTGGACGGAAGTGGAAGTCGCAATATGGGGCGCTGAGGCACGTGAGGTCAATGCGCGCGGCATGGCGCGAGATGGGCTCGTTGAGGGTGTGCAGTAGAACGCCGCACAGAGCTTCCGCCATGCGAGGCGTGGCGCACTCGATCAGCTGTCTTGTCACGGCGCTTACGCCTCCGCATGATATAAAAAGCTCCGGGTTTATTACACCTGCAAACGGAACGTCTACTTTCAATCACCCATCGGACATATTTATATTTATTGCTGTGTACTATTTTTTGACATTCAGTCTAATGTCAGAAGAGAGGTTGTCCTTCACCCTCTGTTTATCAGACAAAGCATATTCTATCAATTGTTATCTATGAGAAAATAAATCACGATTGTGTAGTCCATTAAAATATGCTTATAGATATCCTTAATTAAAGGATTAAAGTCGCTCTTGCACATATTTGCTTGCTTCGAATTTTTGTCATTCAAAATATGAATCAAATCATGTTCAAAAAATTATAAAAATACTTTAAAAAAAGCGAGTAAGGGATGCCAGAGACCATTTCCCTTTCGCTTATCCTTAATGGTACTATGATTGGCAGGGCACATGAAGCATAAAGTGGATCGTCAGCCTGTCTATCGACTTTGACTGACAAAAAAATACTATAAGCAATCATTGCTTATCGAAGATAATATAAATTTACTATATAAATTCAATAGTAAATAATATTTTCTCAGTAAAACTATTGTTTTAGTGCTTCATTGAATATCCTGTGCCAGTGGATACTTTTAATTAATAAATGCTGTATGGTAACTTACACAATTCCGCTAAAGTAGCAATAGCGGGCCGTGAGAGTCTATCTCCTGCACCATCGCCGGCTGTATTAGCGCGTGCAACCGCTACCAAACACCGCAATAAACCTTGATCTACAAATGCTGCACGTCTACGTCTCAATGATTGTTCATTTCCCACTATAGCAATAACACGTCGCACCACGCGCAATGCTTGAGCTCGCTCGTCTTCATTACGAAGCATTAAGTCCATAGATCTAAACAAAACAAAATTTCAAAAAACAACATTTATATGACTTGAGTTCAAAAGCTAGATATCGTACAGAAATAACTCCATTCGGTGATGATTTTAAGTTTGTGAGTAGGGATGGATGGATGTTTGCTACTTTCTTTAGTAACCAAAAATTTTTGTTTGCAAGACCATCAAAATACTAAAACTAAGTAGAATATATGTGCAACATCTATTCTATCTATGCTATCTAAATCTATGCCTCTTAACCAGTTCACTAGCTACAAGTAAATATATTTTGGTATCTCAGGTGACGTTCAGAAAATATAGTTGGACTTGCATTTGTTAAGAAAATTAATATTTAAGAAAAAAAATAAGCAATTGCTAGTTATAATAGTATGATACTATAATTTAAAATAACAAATAGATAATAACAATAATAATTAATTAATTCAATATAGTAGTAATTAATTAGTGTATTTTTTGAATTTAAATATTCCTAGAGTAGAATGTAGGAGTTTCGTTTCTTGTAAGACCATTATAACCTTATTCAACAAAATAATTATTATGATTAATATTACTCAAAGGTCATAAGTACTTTAACTAATTTTGAGAAATAAATTAAACTACACCATAGGTATATTAATTTGAAGTGTGAGTGGAAATAATTTAACTTCTGTTCAGTAGTTACAGTTTGGGACTTGTACACCAATTTTACTTGAATACATAATTAATAAAAAAACTGCTGGTATGCTACACTAGGTAACATGAAAGTGGGTAGTATGAAAAGTTTTGAAATGAACAATTAATTTACAAACCTTACTACGAGGTATGGCAACTTCAAAGTATTAAAAGTTGCGACATCACTTTCAGTTTTAATTAAATATCGTAAAACTCTTAGTGCTGCCGCTCGTATGGCCATAGCTTCATCCACTAAGCTAATCCGAATGCTGCAACCAAACAAATTTTACATACATATTTCATATACTCACAATTTACAACTTAATATTGCGACATGAAAAGCGATATGAAGTCTTACCATGTCATCAGCTCATCACTCGTGAATCCCAAATTAGATCTATCTTCTTTACACAATAGTGTAACTAAGGCATTAAAATATGATAATCTGCGATTATCAAAGCTGCTTTTATGTGAAAATCTACTCGAAGAACTCGCTTTGGGTTCAGTAGGTGCGCTCTTGTTCGTCGGAGAAGCAACATTCTGAACTGGATTTTTTATATACAAACCCTGCAGAATATCTACAATGTTCTCTTCGGGAGTCTTATTCTTGAGGTCCAATTTAAAAATATCAGCTGCCAGTTTACCTTTGAAATATTAAAAAGAAACGATCAAGCACCATTCCTTTAGAAATATATGATAAATAAAGCATGTTATTTATTTACAATAACACGCGATATTACCGTCAAGTCAAATGCTTTACCTTTTCTACGGTTTACCCAATTTTCATAAGTAGCCATTACAGCATTTTATTACACCGTAGAAATGAAGAAAACGAGATAATATAGCACATCAATAGAATTACAGGAAACTAAAACAATATTGGTAAAAAATATTACTTTACGTACTACTCAACTGACTGACTGACAATTTTGTAAGGCAACCATAGACTGCGTAAGTAAATAATGAATTACGATAAGTTTTTTGAGACTGTTTGTGTGTACAGACAACAAAGACCACAGACCATAAAAGTGTAAAAAAAAAAGAAAAAAACTTGAGTTCACTAAAGTTTTGGCTTATTTTGCACCAATCTAGTACAGATACTAAAAT
Organism: Synanthedon formicaeformis; assembly: GCA_945859745.1. Taxonomy (NCBI): domain Eukaryota; kingdom Metazoa; phylum Arthropoda; class Insecta; order Lepidoptera; family Sesiidae; genus Synanthedon; species Synanthedon formicaeformis. Next base: position 6,325,668 of record OX243959.1, on the reverse strand, counting down.
GGTGCAAAATAAACCAATGTTTATGACAAATGAATATATCTTTTTTCTACTAAATATAGTATTGAACACTAAGCCCACGTTCGCACGAGAGCTTTTTCGACGCTTTTAACATGTGTTAAAAGCGTTGACGTCTGACGTTTAAATAGACCATATGACTTCTAGGCTGTGTGTTCAAACGTGGGCGCTTTTTTACGTCGGGAGTTTTATTATCCGTCTATGCTCCATTTTAAATTCCGAGCTCCGAATGTTTTATAAAGCTCCCGTACGAACGTGGCCTAATATAGTACGAATGTTGCACGAATGATTAACTACGCGAAGGTTCGAGCTAAATATCTTGAAACCAATATCGACAGTTAATAATAGTGAAGCGAATTTTGAACTATTGTGAATGAAACGAAATAAAAGCTTTCGGTTCACTGATCTCTATATACCTCTGAATCGGCTGCTGTCAAATTATTTTTAATGCTATTTGAAATTCTATATTTTGGCGCTGTAGGCTATGGAGTGTAAGTACATGGAACTAAAACTAGTGATGTCCGCGTGATAGGGACATTTACAGAATACACATTTCTTTATGTTTCAAAACTCAAGAGGACACAAATAAACTTAAACAGTCCCTAAGACATCAACAAATAGAATGAAACGTGAATAAAACAGATATTATTTACTTATCTATGGATTTAAAAATATGCAAACGTCAAAATTATATCCAGTACTTACTTACGGCGGCGCTTCAAAATGGTACACGAAAGAAAGTATCTGTAATTCGTATGAGATAACCAATCCAGAGGTATATAGAGATCAGTGTTTCGGTTTTGTTTTGTTAAGCTGCGCAGCGCAACGTAATTTGTGCTTAAGGAGGGTAAAGATAAGGAGGGCAATCTCTGAGTATTAAAAGTGTTCGTCTTAAGACGATAAATTGATAGCGCTAGTGAGGCTAGTAACAGTAAACAATTCAACCAAAATTCAACTCGGCGCACTTCACTCCGTTAACTACTGCTACATTCATTCCATACTCTCCATACTCTTAAACTCTCTCTGTACACACTAGCGCCATCTCAATTTATCGCTTTTATTGCCACTTTTTCAGTTTAACACACATATAAGATTGCGCTCCTTATCTCTACCCTCCTTATTTGTGCTGTGGTGAGGCGCAGCAGGAAGCAGTCATAGCGAAATATATATTATGCTCTTTGGCAAGCAGTGCAGTGGTATAAGCAATAAGTTTAACCACATTGTTAGGGAAGGGAAAAATAGTAATTCTGGAATCGACAAAGCGTGATCTTCGATATTGGTAAAAGTCCGTCCCTCACTTTATTGTTTTGAAAATAAATTCGTAGCGGTTCGTCAATATGAATTCTTGTCGTATTTGTTTATCTACTACGAGGGCATTATGTCCGCTATTTCGATACAAATTGTCTGGCAATTACGCCGAAATGTTGACAGCTATTGCAGATGTAAAGGTAAAATTTAAATAAAATTGCCTTTCTTAATTTGTCATGTGTGATAAATATTAATAAAATGAATGTAATTTTAGGTGGTATCAAAAGACGGCCTACCCGATAAGATTTGTACAAAATGCTGTACTTCTTTGGAAAAAGCCTATCTTCTCAAAACAATTGCTGAAAGGTAAAAATTAAAAATACTATCGTATATATCCTATCCTATGCTTGTAAAGAGTGTTGAATATTGCTGTGCTTTGAGTAGCTTTGATTTATGATGTACCTAGTATTATTTATTTTTACTATATTCATATCTATACTAATATATTATAAAGCTGAAGAGTTTGTTTGTTTGTTTGTTTGTTTGGTTGTACGCGCTAATCAAGAACTACTGGTTCGAATTGAAAAATTCTTTTTGTTTTGGATAATCCATTTATCGAGGAAGGCTATTGGCTATAGAGAACACAGACGAAGTCGCGGGTACCAGCTAGCTACTTATAAGTATTATTAAATAAAAATGTTATTCCTGTGTTTGTTCCTATGGAGGCCAAGACAGCTCAATAGATCACAATAAAATGTTGCAAGCAAGTTGTCAGGGTTTTAGAAAAGGACATAAGGTACCTTTACATGCCACGGAAGAAGTAGCTGGCAAAAGCTCGTTACTTGCATATTGAGAGATATATACTTAGTATATTTTATCGTAGATATCTCTTGCTACTTGTAAAAAAATTAAAGAAAAAATATATAATTAATCCTTCCTAGACCTTAATCAATCATTGCAATGATGTTATTTAGCATTCTTGTATTAATGATAAAAAGTGATAACTTTTTGTAATAGTATTTCCTTACATAGTTTATATTGAAGTCACTTTCCGCATCTGTCTATATATCAGCTAACCTCTTTTTATGCAGTTTTCACCATCAGTTAGAAAATTTTTCACTGAATGTCTAATGTTATAATAAAACCGAATTAAGTTTTTATGTATAAAAAACAATACTTAGCAACTAAGTCTCTTTTTCCGCTAACTACCTCTAAACCACCCAACGGATTTTGATATGGTTTTCACTAATAGAGAGAGAGATAAACAAGGAAGGTTAAAAATTGCATCCTGATCGAAGCGGGGTATAATAATGTGGTTTTATAAATTAAAGTATGCAAATTGTGCATCCTGTCAAAAATTACATTCAAATTAGTTATTTATGTGCCTCACATTAGTTTAGTTTTTTATGTTTAAAAGATTTATTTTTTTGTCTTGCTGTCATTTTGGTCTTAGAATGACTGTAAAAATATAAGAATTATAAATCCAATTTATAGATAATCGAAAAATCGTAAATGTAAACATATTGTGGTTGTAAATCTTAACTTAGTTTTCTTTTAATTTTCAGATCTGATAGAAAGTTGAGAGAGATACTGTTAAAAAACAATGTTACAACAACGAAAAAGATAGCGTTTGATTCTTTTACCGATGTCAAGAGTGAGATAGGATCCTTGGCAGTGAAAAATGAGCCAAAATGGGATGTGGAGATTGAGTTACTAGATGTAAATAAACCTATAGAAACTGTTGATGGAAAGGATATTGTTATCGCCAATACTGTTATCAGAAAAGTGGATGGAACCAACGAGGATAATAAGCCTGAAATACTAGATAATAAAATTGATTTAACATGGGAGTCCTTGCAGTCAAACACTAATGTTATTTTAACAAAACAGGAGACCAATGAACAAAGCCAGGTATATTAACCACCTTTTAGAATTAGACCATTTATATGTAGTTTATATACTATAATACATTGGTGATGAATGTTTCATACAATTTTCAACACTCAGCAGTGAATTGATAACTCACAAGTCTTACCAAAATGAAGAAAACTTTTAAATGTCAAACACTTCTATAACATAATTTAAATATTATTCAAAACTAACCATGTGATAAACTTCATGTAGTGAACATTTGACTGATGGAAAAAAATACTTGAGATAGGTATTGACAGATAGGTGGCTGTCGATTCTAGAATTCAACATAAAAGTTCTGAAAATGTCAATAAATAATAAAAACAAATAAAGTCTAATCAATTTTCATTTTATAAATTGTTGATATTTTTCAGGATGAACAGGAATATTTCGATGACGATATATATCAAGACGACGACGATGATGACTATGTACCACCGCAAGAAAAGCAAAAGAAAAAGCCATTCAAAAAACCTAAGCTTTCAGACATAAAAGTTTTCAAAGACAGAGTTCCAGCGCTTTCCAATGTGAAGGTTTTGAAAAAAATAAAAAGTCACATATCAAAGGATTATGATAAACCTTTTTACATAAAAGAGAATAATGATGGCAGAAAATCGACAATTGTTACTTGTTGTAAGTATAACTTTATTATAAAATACTAGCCGGTGGCTGTGACTTCATCCACATTGAAAAATATAAAACATATAATAGCACCCAACAAAACTTTTGTAATTATATTGTCAAAAATAAATTTATATATTTTTTTAAAATTTTCAGATCCCATCCTAAAGAATGGATCAAGAGGTCCAGCAATACTTCTGAAAAGACCAAAGGATGCAAACAAAGTCTGTGTGCCAGCAAAGCCTGAAGGTAGGCCGTTGAGGCCTGCAAAGCAAGTGAGGGTTGTTCGAAACATAAAGCCAGCACCAAAGCAGAAGGAAAAACTTGTATGTCCTGTTTGTGGAATACTCACATTCACCCTCGGGAACCATATGGCGACACACCAAGGTATATATTTTATCTTTACTATACTTCTTATTTAGGTCACTTATTTATAAGGAGGAGGTTCTCCATTCGGCTGTATATACATTTTTTTATGTGTGTTTGCGGATAACTTCGTCGTTTATGAAACAATTTGGTTGATTCTTTTTTTGTTGGAAAGGAGATATCCCAAGAGTGGTACCATGATAAGGAAACCAGGATCTGATGGTGGCATCCCAGAGAAATCGAGGGGAACCTTCGAAAATCGTAGGAAGTCGGTTTTTTTTTTGTTAATTTTTTTCTTCTGTCTAACTATCAGCACACAACCAAAACTACTAAGAGCAAAGAGTAAACTCCATCAATACATTAATTGGTGAGTGTTTATTGCCATTTTACAGAAAAGAAAAAGTACACATGCAGTCAATGTCCGAGGTCTTTTGTTCAGAAGAGTAACTTACAAGTGCATATGAAACAACACGCCGGAATAAAGGACCACATATGCGAAGTGTGCGGAGCTGGTTTCTACAGTCAAAAGTCCTTAGTCAGGTATACAAAGCTTTTTATACTTAAAACTAGCTGTCTCAAGTGACTTCGTCCGCGTAACTTTACAAAGTATAGCCTATCTTACTCGCTGATAATAGCCTATTCAATTCAAACAAACAAATCTTTCCTCTTTAGTATCAATCAATACTAATAACAAATCTGTAAGTGTAGGTATTGTATGTATTTATGTTCCTCCATAACTCTTAAATGAATTAACTGATTTCCATGAAACTTGGTAGATAAACATTTAGACGTACGGGACACAGGATAGGCTACTTTTTCTTTTTCAACGCGGACGAAGTCGCGGGCGTCAGTTTTAGATAATAAAAACAATAATCACTTGCAGATAAATATTACATTTTTTGACAATGAAAGAAAAAATCAGTATGGCACTTATATGTCTGAGATGCCTTCTAAGTTAAGCCCCTTCTCACATTACTAATTATATTCGAAATCAATTTCCAGGCACAATTTAATACATAAAGGAGATAGACCATTTGCATGTACCCTGTGCACGAAAAGATTCATTGCAGTAAGTACCATCTAATTCTGCCTAATTTTACGATCTCTAAATGCTGTTTAGATTATGTTGATGATATGATTCATGATACAAATATATTATAATCTAGCGTGCCCAGCAGACGTTGTTATGTCTGAGTCCATAGACCCACTAAATACACATTATTATTTTTTTATTCAAAATGGCTTCAGTGGAGAAGTTCAGTGATATACGCACATGTAGAAGATAATTTCTATTATGTGCGTATATCACAGAACAAACCTAATCTAGATAACAAAAGATATTGTGTCAATAAAAAATACTAACTTCACCGCCATATCTGCTACAAACTCAAGGAACTTCAACTCTTTTTTTTTTTCTATAAAAATCGTTTAATTTGCAATAAAAATAAATTGAGCTCGTCAATTGAAATAATAACCCAACTTTCTTTATTGGACTGACAAAACTGTCTGATAAAAATTAAGTGGCAAGACCCATAGATATTGCTTTAGGTTATTATAAATATTAAAATAATTGTGAATAAAATCAAAACACAATGAATCCAGAAAATAATAAGAAGAAAACAAAATAATTTCCAAGCATATATGTACTTAGATATTTTAAAAATTAAGAGATTAAAGACCCGCGTAGATTGCTTTAGGTTATTATAAATATGAAAATAATTATGAATTAAATCTAAATACAATGAGGTTTGGTTGCAGTGAAAATATTGTAGAAATCCAAAAAAAATATTAATCAATACTAATAATAAATGTGTAAGGGTTGGTGATGGAGTAAGTTATTTTGTTTTCAGAGATATCGTGTTTATAGGCTCGAGATATGTGTAGATAAACATGATACTGAAACTAAATTGACAATTTTTAGAATTTTTTTCTGTATGTATGTATGTTCCTCCATGACTCTTAAACGAATCAACTGATTTTCATGAAACTTGGTAGATAAACATTTAGACGTACGAGACACAAGATAAGCTACTTTTTTTTTCAACGCGGACGAAGTCGCGGGCATAATATTTTTAATATAGGATTTTTCGCTTTGCAGCGCTGCGACTTGAACCGCCACATGCGCATACACTCGGGTTACAAGCCGTTCAAGTGCGGAACTTGCGCAATGTCCTTCAACGCCAAGCACCAGTTGCAAAATCACGAGCGGATGCACACGGGCGAGCGACCTTTCACCTGCCAGGTATTTCACCTATCTATACTTTGTATCAAATATATGTGTATATAAAACATTAACATGAACCCCTCTAGCGTTGTTTATGAAGGCTAACGCTCCTCGTAAGTACTGTCGCTAACTAAACTCGCGAACGTGCGTTCATGGTTCATGGTAGCCAGTTGGCTCACAGAACATTTGCGTTTGTCATGTTACCGTTGCGTTCTTTCGTTCTATTCCGCGTCATATTAATAATAAATCTGTAAGGGTTGGTTATGGAGTAAGTTGCTTTGTTTTCAGAGATATCGTGTTTATAACAGGATACTGGAACTAAATTGAAGATTTTTATATTTTTTTTTTCTGTATGTATGTATGTATGTTCCTCCATAACTCTTAAACGAATTAACTGATTTTCATGAAACTTGGTAGATAAACATTTAAACGTACAGGACACAGGATAGGCTACTTTTTTCTTTTTCAACGAGGACAAAGTCGCGGGCACCAGCTAGTACAAAAATAAACCCATATTATTGACATATAAAACCCATATTATAAACCATAAACGTAGCATGGACAGAATAAAACTCATATTTTACAAAACTTGTACTTTATCTTTTATGAAAATACTATTTTTAACTATGTTTCAGTTTCAGTGTTTAGTCGTAAAAAATTTAATTTTAAAATAAATTGTCTTCTTTTAAAGGTAATGCCAGCGATGTTTCCCGGTGTCCGATATAAACAAATTGAATAATATTTTTTTTTTACAGGTGTGCAGCGTAGCGTTCAGTTATAAGGTGAATCTGAACAATCACGTGTTCAAAGTTCACGGCATCAATCTCAAGTTCAAATCTATCCACACGGTCACCGAGGAAGTGCTGAGGAGGGAGATGGGTATAGCGAACGAAGCGCGAGTTGCTATATCCCAAATACTGCCACAACTAAACGACGTACCAACGCCAGGAGCTCACGAGACAGTTCACAATACTACAGACTATTAAGTGCACAGTTTTGATACGAATTTTTTTTTAAGTTCGTGTCTTGAAAGGTGAGTTAAGAACGAACCTCTTGTTGACATTTCAGAGAATGCAAGAGATTTGAGTGGAAGATCAAGGTAATTGCGATACGTAATCAAACAAAACTTGTTTCTCTCCACGACTTCTATCGGGCACTGAGTACTGTTCCTCTATGGCTAACCATAAATTAAATCACTCTCAATTCTGTGAAACCAAAACAACAATATACACATATAAAAATAACATAAAAATTATGGTATATTATAGTAGTTATGTTCGACTAGATTTTTATACTCGGCTATCGTTGTCATACTATATTAGTAATGTATAAAAGTATTAGTGTTTTATCATCAATTTCAATCAAATACTGTGTAAATTTTTTTTAAATCATTATACATATTGATATTTATCAACGTTTTATCTTATTGCCCATTATTTTAAGCTATGTTTATTTAAATAGCTACACAGATTCTGTTGTTTTTAAAAAGTTCGACGCCATCGTCTATTTACCACATTCGCTATTCGTCAACTTCGCTTTTTATCGCATTCACCATAATTATTTTATGTCATTACTGTCATGAGAAGTAAATTTGTAATTTATTTCGCAGTTTATTTAAACTCGGCAATTATTTTCGATAGTATGAAAATTATTTTATCGAAATCAATGTCTGCTATGGGTTTCTTTTTAATCCTTATTAATATAAAGAAAATTTTAATTTTTCTTGACTCTTGTACAGATTTTTTCTGCAATCTGTTTTAAACATTATTTTAAATTATTTATTTCATCATTATCAGTGTTTTTCTTTTTAAAACAATAAAAATCATAAATGTTAAATGCAAAAATATCGTGACTCAAAAACAAATTTTTGTGTGTATTTTTTGAGCGACGAACCAATAGCGCGTTAAGAGCAACTCATGCGACGCATATTCCCCTCCTCTATACCTCAAACTTGAGTTATTACACTATTTTACGCAAATCGTTTGTTCGGTATAAAGAAAGTTCTTTGGCTTTCCTAACTTTCTTTGGCCTGAATATAGTGAAAAAAAGCAGCCTTTATAAGACTTAAATGGTTGCTTAAGTTTCCCCCTTGTTGGGTAACGTCTTGCCTTCAGTGCTTGTGTAGCTCGTTCACTTGTGACCCAGGGTTGACAAGAGCTTGTAGGACTAGTATCTCCGTTCTCGCTTCAAACTGTGATTACTGCTGTTCCAAGCAGTGCTACTGCTATTGTATTATTATATTTTTATATTTTGTGAAAACATTACACGGCTTCGCACGGTGGACATTTATTTTTTTAACATTTTGGGATAAACATAGAATATGTGTCAGTTGCATACACTGCGTATAGATGTGCACGCCCCTCTCCCGCACTTCGATGCCTCCTCCGCTGTGCTGCGTGGGGCCACACCGGCCACGGCGTTTATTTTGTTTTTGCTTTTGGCAAACACTCAAGTTAAAATGTTAATTATTCATGTTTTTATGACCCTTGTTGCTTATAAATAAAATTAAAATTTCTTCCTTCTAGCTCTAATACTAGCAAACTCCGAAATCACTTCATCAAAATTTATATTTTGAGTCGCTTCATGTTTGTTCTATCGTTAAAATAGCAAGATTGTTTAATCTGGTTTCAGTCATTGTAGCCCGCAAGTAATTTTTGATTAGTTTTAATTTACTGAAACTCCTCTCACATGAAGCAACTGATACGCATATTGTTATAAATAACTTTAGTGCGACCATTAGATTGGGAAGCGATTCTGTAAAATCCCAATCCTCAATAAATTTCAAATAGTCCAGAGTCACCCAATTAGAAACCGTAACATTGGCCGCTTTTAGTGACTAGAAACGTGTGACTAGCTCGGGTACGCCGTATTCGGCGTACTAAAAGTTACCGCATTTTTCAAGTACGGCGGCTGTATCTAGTCGAGCGCAGCGGGACCAATCAAATATCTTTGATTACCTACGAGTACTATTTTATTAGTGGCGGTTATGCAATCTGCCACTATTTTACGAATTTTTAAATGTGGCACTACTAACGTTCACGGTCGGGTGTCACCCCTAAGCGGCTTGGCTCGCTTAGGTTATTTGGCTTTCTTAACTATTGTCTACTTATAGTAAAAAAAGCAGCCTTTAATAGTTGCTGATGTAAAAATGATAGACTCGGTATTCATTATTCCTTACTCAAAATCGCTTTTAAAATGCTCAATATGTAGGTTATTTTTTTTATTTTAAAAATAAAAATAATTTACCATAAGTCCATTGTTTTTTATCTGCCATAAAACAACATATCAAAGGATAACTGCGTTATATTCATTAGTGCTTCCTAAGTTTGCATGTAAAGTGAATGAATATATTTTGGAAGGCACACTTTGAATGTTCCATCATCCAAATAACATTTTATTTCTTTCATAAGATTAATTGTGTTATCATTGCAGAACATTAAGGTTCCATTTTAATTTAAATTGGAATTTAATTTTTAATTTTCTTAGGGCCTCTTTCACCATCTCTGAGTAGTGTCAAGTAGGCTAACCGCCATTTATTAGGTGTACGTATCAAGTGAGCGTTTTTTTTGTGAAAATAAAACACAATTTAAATGGGAAAATAAAAAAACGTAATATTGGTCATTGCTTTCTACACATTTTGACCACCTTTCTGGCAATTTGTGGATACCACGCCAATAGAATTGTACGTCTTTTGAAGCAAACTAATAAGACGCCCAATTTTCGACTTCTCCGTAGAAATCGAAGTGCTGCTCAGCCAATGCGTGTCCCATCGATGAAAACTAATGGTAGCCGGAAGGAGCCAACTCTGGTGAATACAGGTGGGGTAGTAGCTCCCAGCCAAGTGCTTTGATTGTTGCTTTGTGTGCAAGGTGCACTGTCATGGAGCAAAATTTCCTTGTCGTGTCTTCTGGCCCATCCTGATAGTTTTTTGATCATTGCATGGTTCAAATTGATCATTTGTTGTCGGTAGCGACTATTAACAGTTTCACCAGGTTTTAAGAGCTCGTGGTACACCACACCTTTCAGGTCCCACCAGACATTTTTGATTTTGCCATTTGCTTTTGATTCAGTCTCATCTTCAATCCAATATTGCTTGCAATACGGTGTCTTCAATCTTTTTTGGTGGTCTTCGACGTTCTTTATTTCTCACATCAAAAATGTTCGGTCAAATCAAAAATGGTTTGCAATTCGGTCAAAAATGGTTTAATTTTTTGCATGTTGCTTCTTATAGAGAATGATCACCATGTGCCTCGACAAACATTGAAGAAAAAATTAATGCTTTTTTCTCATTTTCTGGTACAAAATTCGACATTTATAACACGATGAAAAAATATGATGTTGTTTGTACAATGACTTAATGTGTACTAAATATGTTTGACAGATATAACAGCCACCAAACAAAAAAAATATGGCTCGTTCAGAACAAATGTTCCCTACGAGACATACTTATGTATCTTGACGCTCACTTCATACCGGTATAGCTAGTAAAGTCACCGGTCACCGGTTGATGGAGCTGATATACCTTAAAGTTTTAAATCCTTCCGTGAATTAAATTATTAATTATTATTAATTATTGTATTAAATGAAAATTGTGTGAAAATAGTACAAATTAGTTATTTTAAAATTATTTCAGTCTATTTTAATGAGTTGTTATAAGTTTTCCATTTTAATCTTTGAATATTAAACACTATGAAAAATACCTACCTACTCTTCGCCAGAATTTCATAATACATAATTTTAGTGATAATAAGTAGATAACATTTTTAAATAAATTGCCCAAGATAATTTTAAAATTTAGCTTTACGATTTTTTTATTTCTATAAACGTTATAACGCAGATCGTTTTTATCTTATAATGTACCATTTTTGTGGCACGACTCAATTTTGTTATGATGAAGTTCATTTCATTGGGCATTGTGAATATAGTATTACAACGGTTAAAGAGTTTAAAATATCGATGTTTTAATTAAACCAAACAGTTCACAGCGAAATTTGAATCTGTTGACTTATTTCTAATATTATGTAAATGAAAAGATGTATTTATTTGCATTCTGAAAGATTAAATCTTCGCTGTAAACTGAGATTTAATGGTTACAAATTGGTCTGCTAACTGCTTGTACAATAGTTGTATATAATATAAAGCACATAATAATAGTTGTGCACTATTTGTTTAATGTTATTCAAATTCAGAAAAAGTATTGTAAATAAAAGTAATGATTTGTAAAACATAAATATTGGTTTTATTTTTCAAAACTATCGCAATTACAATAGAAGTATTTATTTGACAGCTCTCTTTTCGAAATATGCTTCATAAAAGTTATAAGGTTAGAGTAGCGCAAGTTACATAGATAACTTTCAGGTTTTTTTATGTAGGTATATGTTATCTATCATTAATGTGCGCTAGTGCATATTATGGTAATCTGGAGATTATCTGGCTGGAAAAGTAGAAAAAAAAACCACCAATCATAAGCATACAGTAAAGTCCATAAAACAAATTGTTGCTTAAATAAAACATCAGAAATAATTGTAGGTTATTGATTTATATACATAATTTGTGAGATTTATAAACAAAGTTCTTTCTTTTTTTCTTTTTAACAATATTTCTTTTATAATGAAAATTGGAAATTTTTATGCCTTCGTCTGGGAAGTTTTTCTTAAGAGCGTTCATGAATTAGAATCACGCTGGAGTTAAAATTTATGATTTTTAGTAGTTTCAGATGTGTAGTTTGCAGATATGATGTTAACGTCATATTATTTATAGATTTTTAATCTGTAGTACATGGCTGAAAAATATTTTAAAATGAATTATCATTAGAACAGCTTTTAAACAGCCCTTTTTCAAACTAGCGGTCGACGGCCTACGCAGATAAATATACAAAATATAAAACAATGTTTTAGAACATAAATGACTTTACATACTAGGTCGAAGAAAAAACAGAAATATCTCAAATTTGATCTTTAAATAAGACGTTTAATATCACGCAAAATTACTAAAAGTGACACTTTTGATTATACTTTTCTTGAATGAAAATATACAGAAATCGTATATTTTTTCAACTATTATCTAATAAATGATATGAATTTTTGGAAATACAATATTTTTATAAGTTTTTCACATATAATTTTACTAATATCTCACTTCTGCGTAGACCGTCGACCGCTAGTTTTAAAAAAGGGCTGCTTAAAAACTGTTCTAATGAGAAAAATTATCCCAATATTTTAAAATATTTTTCATACATTATCTAGATTATAAAACTATAAATATTATATGACGTTAATATCTTATCTGCAAACTAAACACGTCATGGCATTATGATCCGCCGGGAATCATTTTTCACTCCAACGATTCTGACGCTGTAACGGCCTTATAGCATTAATAGCTTTTTTCCATATCTATGGTAAATTTTAGTAGGTACTTATGTTGAATTTGTGTACCCAATTATATTTTAGTTAATTTTAGATTATTCTTGATTATGATCTGTAGTTTTTCAATCACCCATTAAAGCAAAAGGATGTGATTTGTTTTTCCGATATATCGATATTTATTGTTTCGCAACCTGTTCAATAGTGGGACATTTCGCATTTCAGAACGCAGAATAACTTTCTTTAGAATTATTTCCTTATTGGCTTCTCGATCCTTCTTCAGTGCCGATAATTCATTTTTTGTATCTTCTCTTCGTACTGTTTACTCAGACAGAGACGAAATAGATTTTCTATCTCTAATTGGTATTCTGTATGTTTGCGAATTTGCGACATTAAATCCGCAATTTCAGCCATTTATTTTAAGGATATAGACTTATGATCTGCCGCTATTTCATCTAATAATCTTGGCTAGCTTTCCTATCACAATAGTCTGATTTCTTATAACGTGGAATAGTATTCACGTAACTCTTCTCGATAGCTAGACCTCAGTGAAACTTCTGGATCAGATTGAGATTGATCCAAATTGTAGACGGGATTTAATTTTGATATTGTAGTGAGTGTCCGGTGGGCCTCGTGGATGATCGGGTGCGGTCAGCCGTTTTCACTGGCGCGCGCGACGGTATTCGACGACATGCGGGAGAGGAAGGTGCGTTCCGAAACACGGCGCGTAATAGTATCTTATTCTTAAATATAAAAGTACCATACCCCTCATAAATTTGTAATAAGTTATTTAGTAAAACAAAGCTAAACAGATCGGAGATTAGATTTAATGGATATATCGATAGACTAGCTGGTGCCCGCGGCTTCGTCCGCGTTGAAAAAGAAAAAAGTAGCCTGTCCTGTGTCCTGTACGTCTAAATGTTTTATCTACCAAATTTCATGAAAATCAGTTAATTCGTTTAAGAGTTATGGAGGAACAAATATACATACACAGAATACGGTGGTATTATAGAATACCACCGTGAAATAATAGCATTTACGTGCTGTTGTGTTTCGGTGAGTGAGTAAGGGACGCCAGAGCCCATTACCCCATCCCTCCCTTATCCTTAATCCTATGGTCGGCAGAGCACTTGTAGCACTTATGTGGCGTTGCTTGTGTTATAGGCGACGGTAGCCTGTCTGTCGACCTTAACATAAAAAAAACCTACAATACCTACAGATTTATTATTAGTATTGATAGAAACATTTATTTGCATAAACATATACACATACAAAGAGAATGACAAAAAATACATCTACCTACATCATACATAAATACCTACAAAAAAGAATCACATTCACGTACGAATTTGTACGTCGCTCGCACCGTTCCATTTGGCTTGTTGGCACGGTCGTGAGTGGTCGTACGGATTAGAATATTGGCAAAATTTATAGTAAGTAACTTTTACAAGGGTTAGCCAGAGGCAAGTAACTCAGTAATATGATAAGTGATAATATATGGAAGGTATAATTGACCATTGACTCTCTTATTAAAAGAAATTAAATATAATAACTACCTATACTACAAACGGTAACCGATTTTTTTATGCTCATGTAATGATGACACTTCACAATGGCACTCGTATATGCATATTTTCAAGAATTCGTTATGTAGTATATTTATGCTCATACATAGTTTAGCTCATTATTTCTCTTAATTGTTAATTCGACAAATACAGCAAATATCAAAACCACACGTTTGTCGGTGTCCAATATAATTTTGAAACAGTTTTATTTTCCCTAGTGTCGTGTGTAAAAAAATGCTAATAGTCATGTGAAGTGGCTTCAAATAGGAACATATACTCGTAGACGTGAGGATATTGCAAATTATTTTTAATGAATTTTAAATTAATTAAGACAAATTGTAATGTTAATATAAATTTTTAAATATATGTTTCTGAAGTATTTGTGACTTTTCTTTAAATAACAAATAAGGGGTTGGGACATGGATGGGTCATAAAATCAGTCTTCAAAATATTCAATCATTTAATATAATATTTGATTACAAAATATTACTTAAACAAATATTTATTGTACGTAATCTTTACCGCACGTGCACCCGATAGTGATAGGCCATTTCACAGCTATCCATCGATGTTTCAGCTCATTAGGCATTTCAGCTAGTTGAAGTCCTCTAGATATAGACAAGCCTTTTCTTTTTAAAACTAAAACAGTTATCTAAAAAGAAAAGACGTATTAAAATGAAAAGAATTAGACTTTCATTAGAACACTCAAATTAAGCCGAATATGAGCAATCAGGAGAAATAATTCGTGTTGTTTTGAAAATTGGTACCTTACGGTATCCAGGTGAACGTAGTACATACTACCTTTTTTTCAGGTTATTGCTCATTGTGATTACTTCTGACAAAATTTTCTACATAAAATTTTCTACAAATTTTTATATATATTAATTTTTTTTTTCTTTACTTTACTTTGTACTTTAGTTGGGAATGTGTGGATTTAGTAATTACTATAATGGCTCTATCACACGCAACAAATATTCCTTGTCTAGCCAGTAAAAGTGAAAACCTTACTTTGCACTTACGTTATAAGCATTGCGCTGACAGACGTAAGGAGGAGGGCACAGGTTTTCGTTACAAATTCTATTCTCAATATAGCGTGGATAAACTTCCTCCCCTAATATTTCATGCAAGTCTCGAAGTTCTTTCTGAAAGAAATACGCAAGATTGGCAACTGTTTCAAGTTGTGAATCTGTATAATATTATTTACTTACACCGTCTTCGCAGCTACATGGAGGTTCCGGTATAGCTTGCTAAACAACAAGTTGTTAGATAATTGTTAGATATGATTAAATAATGGTTTAATGATAATTTTGTAATGTCTCTTCCATAGCGCTGAAAAGAGACTATGTAAAAATTTAACACACTTGTATTGTTAACCCTATTAATATTATAAAAGCAAAAGTTTTTGAGTATGGGTTGTTAGTCATTCACACAAAAATAAAGGGATTTGGATGTAATCTAGCACACAGATAGTTCATTACCTGGATGTATGTTAATGTTAATGTAATTTTACCCTTGAAAAATGTTAGGTTTCTGAAGGAACGTCTAAAAATATACAAAATTAGGCTTCACTGTCGTCACAGCGAGAAAGATGTCAGATATTTTCTCAAGTGATCATCATTTTTAAACGCCGACGAAGTTTTGTTGAAAATTATAACACAAAAGTTTTCACCATGCGTTGAGTGCATGCACTCAGTCAGTTCGGCGGACAAAAAGTGCGTGTGATATTTTCACAGTTAAAAAATTTATGCGCAGCGCATAAAATGACACTAATTGAGCCTAAAATCTATTTTATTTCTTTTACTTATTAAAATGCTTTGCGAATATTTAAATGAGTAAACGTATTATATACCTAAACCGTATTTTTATGTCACATTTTATACTCACGTTATGCTTTTCGACTTTAATATTTCCCCTTTTTCTAGTCCTCGTCTCGATAGAATTATCCAACAAGATAATATCATTCCTGATCATGTTAGCATAGTCCACCATAAGATCTGGAAGTTGTGCGGGGCTGGTTTGTTCCAAGTTGTTGTCTGTGAGGTATGGAATTCCCAATGCATTTGTTTTCTCCGATAGCTGATTATCTAGCGCTCTCTGGACAACGTAGTTCTGCCTTCTCTGAGTCCTTCGGTCTTCCATCATATACTCGTTCACATTAGAGCTTTTAGCCGTCGTTTTTGGAATCAATATGTGAATAATAAATACTAAACTCAAACATATAATTAAAACGGTTTTCGTCACCTGTGAACATTTTACACTTATTTTTAATTTAGTCTTGATAAAATGAAATCACGAAACTTTAGTTTTTCTACTTGTCTTACCATTGCGATGATTTGTGTTTGAATTTCATAGAGTTACTGATGTTGAATGGGTCATTTGTCCACTTTTATAGGAGACCTCTGATTGACATCCGTAAGAATAGATACATTAACTTGAAACACAATATCTTAATACATTATTATACCTGATGAAAGGATTTGCGAAGGTGGTAAGTGTAGGTAACTGATATCTGTACGATGAAAGGACATTATTAGGTAAACCTAATATTATAGGCTTGTTAGGGTATTTACCAACACAAATGGATTAGAAATAAAACATCGAACCTTTCTTCTCATTATTCGGGTCTAATTTTAGCGCCTGTCTCTTAGCGCCAGCATATTAGATATCATAAAAAATTGTTCTCGTTAAACTTATAGTCATAACATATTTGTAGCTTTATTCTTTTTCGTAGTAAATATTTAACAATAGTAAGCTAGAATTTTTTTCAGAGAAGTGCTAGCATTTTATCGATTTAAGTTATCATTCTTCGGAGATTGCCTCCTTTTGGTACTTGTACCATCTATTCTGGGCCATAGGCATGATTTCAAGTATCCTGCCTACATGATATCGTTGTATCGCATTGCTAAACTGAAAGATATTGACGAACCCATTGGACCAGTGGTTAAAGTGCTCACCTTAGTCTGATTTTGGGCTGATTATTTTTTTAAAGTTGGGTCTGGTCTGGGAGTTAAAGTGGTGGCAAGGTACACATCGTTTCGCAAACTTAAATCGTACAGCCCGTTTGACGGCAGCATCTACCCCTTTAAAGAAGAGCATCCAAAAATAACAGCATTAGTGTTATGTTTCGGAGAGTTGGTAAGAGATGCCAGAGTTTTCCTATTATCCCTACCAAATTCTTAATCCTATTATGGTCGGCAGTTTACTTAATAAGCTACCTACTATCAAATGGACCTAAAGCTTGTCTGGCTTCTATCACATAAAAGACCAATTCAAATATGCCAAAATAATTTCAGCAACTAGTAGGTACAAATCTGTAGATAGATTTTCCAGGATCTTCTCAAAACAATATATAATTTATGACCTGAAGATGTAAGCATCTTTATTTTCCTTTTATTTTTTAATAAGATATTCCAGTTACGCTTTAATGTGCAACATATGGATCTGAATGAAATTTTACTTAGCAATAAACATTTGGAATGCCCGATGTTTTGTTTGCCACAGAGGCCAATTATTTCGAGCAATATATTTTTAAGAGTTCCTTCGCATAGATCGAGACAGCGCTGCGGGCATCGATCGACTCGCGCGATTCAGCAAGACAATCAAACAAGTTGAGCCTGCCTCTTCAGTGCTCCGAGCGATGTAAGTGCCGAAAGTCGTGTAAAAGTTGTATCCGGCTGCAAATAGCACTGCGGTGGAATTCCGTTTATAAATACGCGACGGCGGACGGCGCCGTGGCGTGCTGACTAGTGTGTGTCTTGGAAGTATCGCGGCGTAGATCTCTTGCGGCCCTTGGTGCGTTAGCGCAGCCGATATGTCCGAGCGATGATATTCACGGGCGGGGGGGCGCGCCGGCATCGCCGCGCCTCGCCCGGCACACCTCGCAGCCGCCCGCCCGCCCAACGTCTCCACGCTGAACATGTGAGTGTGATTGGTAAACAAATACAACTCTTTCACTTCACTAAGGGTCGGTTCACACCGGAAAGCGACGAGGCGCGGACTTTTCAAGATAACAATATAATATACAAGTTATTTACTACACAAAAAGTTACGCAGTTCAGTGAATATGTCGCGTACTCACTGAAATTTATACCTATTTGTGTAAAAAAATAGTTCTATATTATATTGAATAGCTACATTAAAATGTGCGAGAGCTGACGTTAAGGGCCGTCGAAAATTTGAGGCCAAGTATTTCATAGTATTTTGTGCCTTAAATTGCTTCACAAAAACAAACTTTAGTAGTCTTACAGCTGTACTCTTACATCTTTAATTGATAAGGGTGCTATCAATTAAAGATCTTTAATTGATAAGTGATAAGGGTTAACTGCGGTATATAATTGTCAATCCTCTGAGGGGATTTTAATGAATCAAGAACTTAAGGGATCGTGGTGGACTAACCGTGAAAAAAATTAAATACTTTGCCGTGCCGTCCTCAGATTTGCACCGGCCCTTAGATCTACACCTAAAACAACCTAGACCTAGAACTTCTACACCATCTATTTTCTCTTCGACGGTATGTTTTGAATTCTGGTATACCTACTATAAGTGCCTACTGTTTATCTACACTTATTAATAAACTACCCAGCTGTGACAGCGACTTCGTACGCGTGGTACTTGGAACAACGCGTAACTTTTTTGTTTGTTAATAAATGTTACGTTCTAATAGGTACATCAATGTAAACTGAATTTCGGATCACTGAAAACCGTTTCTGAAATTTGCGGAACAAAACGCACAGACTAATAACGCTTTAATTATATGTATACAATATGTTAATTAAACGTTTTTAATACTTACCTATCCATATTTATATATATTTTAATTTATTAAATAATTACTCGTATATAGTATTACGAGTAATATAAACTTCAACAAAATTTTCTATAGGTCAACTGAGTTTTTTTTAGTTCTTAACAGAAGCTTTAAGTAATGAAGTTCCATTCCATATGATACTAGACCTAATTTTAAATAAAAAAAATTTTATCGCTACGACAGACAGGCTGACGGTCCACTTGATGGTCGGTGGCTACCGTCGCCTATAACACAAACAACGCCCATAGGTGGCTAGGTGCTGCTGACTAAGAAGGATAGGGATAAGGAAGGGATGGGGCAAAGGGCTCTGGCATCCCACAAAGGTGTAGGAACATTACCTGAATGACGCACCATTTGAATATGAAGCAAACTGTATCATTCGTTTAGCGCGTTCGGTATTCTCTATTTATATGCGTGCATTTACACGTTTGTAGCTACCGTTTGATTCTCGACGATCAACCTTGATTTTATTCATCCGAGTAATGTTTACGATTCTATCAAGTATAGTTTTTTTAGGTGACGGCAATTCTTGCCTAATAATATCTGATACCAAAGTAGACTTAGAAAAATCATTATTGAAACTGATATTAATCATATCAGAGACGGCAGCATACATAAATACTTTAAACTTGTGTTTAAAGACGACGGTAGGTCACCAGTCGACTATAATATAAGCTAGCCTAACACCCTATATCATAATAAATGTGTTTAGGCTTCATATGACTCGTACTCGAAACTCGTTAGTTTAGATATTATACAGGATGTCCCTGGAAGTATGGATCAAATCGAACACAAGCATCAATTCTATTATATTAGGCTGTGATTTTATGGCAGGAATATTAGGTTTCTATGTATCTTAAGCAAAGTTGTTTCTTGGCACCGTAGCCTAACTAAATCAACAATGTAATTGTTAGCCATAACAATTTAACAGAATAGAATAGAATAGAATAGAATAGAATAGAATAGAATAGAATAGAATAGAATAGAATAGAATAGAATAGAATAGAATAGAATAGAATAGAATAGAATAGAATAGAATAGAATAGAATAGAATAGAATAGAATAGAATAGAATAGAATAGAATAGAATAGAATAGAATAGAATAGAATAGAATAGAATAGAATAGAATAGAATAGAATAGAATAGAATAGAATAATGTTTTATTTGTAGCAAAGGACAAGGTAACATGAGAAGGTAACATGAAAAGGTAACAAAAATAAAAAGACAAGCACAAACGTCCCCCGCCACAAACCGGCTCCAACTCAGCATAATATAAGCATAACTTTTCAGCCACAGAAGGACATGATATTTGTAGCATAATGCCACCTTTGATCAGGATGCTTTTCAGAAGCTATCTCTGTTCTTCTCTATCCCTACTCTCTCAAAGTCGCACATCATAACTATTTTCAACATCTGCTCATCTAATGACCCACTGAAACACGTTTTCTGATTTATTTGTTTTATATTTACTTATATGTTTTTGTTTGTAATTACTGTTTACTTATATGTTTATATAGTGTTTGTACTTGGCGTACTCGTATGTTAGTGTTACATACTCGTATACTATGTATTTGAGGGATAAAAGTTAGGTACTTTCTTTGTTTCTATTTAATGCGGTAGGTATACACATTGAGTCGTTCGGGTCGATAAGATATTTGACGACTACAATAACTGTTCTAATATTTTTATTAAGATTCTCAAAAATAATTATCACATCGGTATTTGCTGCGAGATTAGCGCTTCCCCGTATTGAGTTATGCCAAACAAATTTTAAAATTTGGCCATTTGACATCCGTCTATAACTCTAGCTGTAATCACCCGGTTTCTTGCCAGGGAATTCACAAAAAAGACCTTGAAGCAGCGATGCTTTCTAAATGAACACACTGCATCTAGTAGCGTCCCTTCAGCTGAAAAGGGCACTACATTAGGTACATTCGTTTATATAATACCAACGTTTGTTTTGCTATGACATTATATATATATATATTCCTAGTCTCCGGTGACGTGTGATTTGGCGATGTATCGCGAGGACAGAAGCGTGATATGTCATCGTGGTTTTGGGTATGTTCCTCCCAGTTTTTCTTTACGCTGGCGTTGCGATAATATAATGTTCATTTAAATACCTAAACAAATTTTCAATGTCTACATATCGAGTTGACTACAACGATTGGTTTTAGTATTACATACTAGCATCACTGTTATTTTCTTTAGGGATCGTTGCTCAAACTACCAGATGATCTTAGATATTTTTATGTAAAGGCTGACATACAGGCTGACGGTCCACTTGATGGTAGGTGGCTACCGTCGCCTATAACACAAGCAACGCCACAGTAGCTACAAGTGCGCTGACCATAGGATTAAGAATAAGTAATTAGGAAGAGAAGGAAATGGGCTCCGGCATCTCTTACTCACTCAACGAAACAACAGCACACATGCTATTATTTCACGGTGGTCTTCTGTAAGGTGGTGGTTATACTGTCTTTAAATGACTGCAAAACGCAGTGTGCCCTGCCACTACTAAAATTGTGGCCAAGTTGTGTGAACGAGAAAAAGATTCATTCATTGAAATTAATTGATTAACGAGTTTTGTCTACGATTGAGATGTTAGCGTGTGACGTCAATTTATCGTCTCATAAAATTATATAATTTTTGGAAGCGGATGTTAGTCTCCGACCGACAGTGGCAGAGATCTAACCGCGAACATAAATACTATAAAACTAAGAACGCGTGTACGGAGGCCACGAGATAGGCGGCGATTGTTGAATAAATATAACTAGCGGGCGCCCCCGGCTTTGCACAGAGGAAATTATATATAAAAACCTTTGGTGTCTTTCTAACAGTAAAAACCATATTTAAATCCGTTGCGTAGTTTAAAAGATCTAAGCGTACATATAGTGACAGACGGCGCGGCGTGAAGTGACTTTGTTTTACCTATAAGATGTAAAATTGTGATCTAAATGATTTCAACATTATTTATTTACAATAACATATATATTTTAGTTAATTGGCTATGAAAACACACACTAGGCATGCAAGCCTGTATCGTGTGCTTCATGAATTAATTATAATTTATTTTTTGATATTTAAAATAAATATCAAAAAAAAAAAAATAAAAAAAAAATATTAATTTTAATAATAACAATTTATAAATTACTAAATATATACTAAATTAATAATAAATAGGTACATATAAAAGTAAATGACACAATAAATTTAGAATATAAAATGAGGCTATCGATATATTATGTTTTTAAATTGATTTAAATAGTTTTTCAACATAGTCGTATTTAAGACTGAACAATTTGTAGTTATGAATATATCATAACTACAAATTGCCTTGAATATTTAACAGTGTTGGAGAAGACAATAATAAATATTGGCATAACAATATCGACTGTTTATTTAATGAAACTTTATATAAGCATTGCTAATGAAAGTACCTACGTCACTTGTTTAGACGTTATTGAACGCGATTATACTGTACCTCGAAAGTAACTTTTGTTGTTTTTTATATAGCTTTTTACAGAGCAATATGACAACCTCAACAGCCCCTGAGCTTATGTTAGTTACAATCTAAGTATACTATATTAATATTATAAAGAGCTAACGTTTGTTATACAGGAGGAAGCTTCAAAATTTTTCATCTGATTTAAGTTCTTTCAACAATAAAATTAGAATAGAATCTCAGTATGGACATAGGGTAAATACTCGTATCCCAAGTGGGGACAAGGTCAATTCGTGGCCTCCATTCGAGAACTCTTCTATCCCATAAGTTGTCTGCTGTGGGACAGATGTGACCGGCGTATTACCACTTCAACTTGCTAATTCTTTTGGCTATGTCTAGTGTAAGATCATTATTAAACCATTAAAACATTGAAAGCTTTATTGATGCATAAACTAAAACAATACACTAAATACAAGACAAGGTATTTGCAGCATTATAATGAGGCTGCGTTAACAAAACCTATGTTTTCCTTAATTTCTCCTTTACTACTCATATATTTTTAACTAAATTACTACTCATATATTTTTAAGTACGTTCAGTATCACGTACTGACCCTAAATGCACAAAATCCTTACAAATTAGGTGGGCAGAAGTGCCGCCATTTTGACAAAAACCGTTTCGGCCTATAACTCCGTAACCGTGCACTTGAGGCACTTGAAAAATGATAATAACCTTTATTGTAGATAAATAAATTTTTGTCCAATAATTTTTTCTATCACTTACCGTTTATGATTTATTCGACTATTACGATTTGTTTATTTACAAATATGGCCATATACAAATCGTAATAGTCGAATAAGTCGTAAACGGTAAGTGAGAGAAAAAAAATTATTGGACAAAAAAGATGGGAAATTTATTTATCTACAATAAAGGTTATTACCATTTTTGACCTCAAGTGCACGATTACGGAGATATAGGCCAAAACGGTTTTTGTCAAAATGGCGGCACTTCCGCCCGCCTAATTTGTAAGGATTTTGTGCATTAAGGGTTAGTACGTGATACTGAACCGGAACCCGTCGGCTATGCCGGCCCGACTATGTGTAGCAACCCTTATTGAAAGAACTTGGTACTTGTTTGTACCAAATGGCATGTCTTTTTGCTTTTTTAAGTACAAATTGTAGGAGACATTAATTATTTTAGTAGTGGCAGGGCACACTGCATTTCGCATAAAGAACATTACAATAAAATAACAACATGTGTGCTGTTGTGTTTCAGTGAGTGAGTAAGGGATGCCAGCACTCATTTCCCTATCACTTCATTATAATTTATCCTTGGTCTTACTATAGACTACAGTGCACTTGGAACACCTGTGGCGTTGCTTGTGTTATAGGCGACGGTTGTCATCCACCACCAAGTGGACCGTCACCCTGTCAGTCGACCTTAACATAAAAAATAATTTTGTTCACATAGGTTAGTAACCTAATCTTAGTAAATTGTATTGCAGTGGTTGCCGGGCGGTGGCTGCAGTGAGGGCGAACGCGACGGAGAGGTGCGTCGTTCGAACGGAAAACGTATCACACAACGACGTGGAGCTATTAAACATCACAAGTGAGTATTAAATATATTTTACTTGTAACTTAATAAGAATACTTCTGTATTCGCGTGGGATGCAATTTTTATAAACACAAGCCTACCTCGCTTATGCCTCCTCCTATAAGTGAAAACCAAAATAAAATCCGTTTAGCGGATACAGACATGACGGATTTATAATACTTAGGTACGAGTATGTAGAAATTAAAGTTTTAATTAAAGAAATTTTTACTGTGAGTGAACAGTAACAGATAAAGTCGCGGAGTTTTCTTTAGGATTTTAGAAGAATGATGTACATTTCTTTAGTACATGATTTATTTGTATTTCTTAAGATTTAGCCTACGTAAGCCATGTAAATTTATTTTTCTACTGCCAACACAAAGCTGGGGGGAGTAAATTTGTAAGTATTAGAGGCAACGTAGCCACTTGTGTGCGATTCACTGGAAAGAGCTAAACTAGAAAGGTTTGTGCATTCATTTCCAATATTAATATATATTGGATCCAATAATTCAATAAAAAATATACGAGTATACAAGTTTTCATTACGTAGTTTTTTTATTATTATAACTCGTATAGTGATTTAATTATAGTTATTTCTCGAATAAAATTTTATTATTTATTAAATTAGTAGGTATCTACATAAATTATCTTTGCAATTTATTAAATAGGCTATGAAAATTACATGAGAATTGAGAAAACAACTCAAATAAAACATCTTCCCAAATTTATTAAGAATTAAATCGGTCATTTGTTCATAACAAGAAAATGAATTATCCCGAGAAATTGTTTTCATAAGAAAATGCATGTACGGAGGAGGTGTGATACTCCTTGTGCCGTTATGTTTTTGCGTATTTTCATTTCTAACATTCTTGGCTCAACATCTGATGAGTATCCGTCATGTTCAACCACCTACGGACGAAGTGTCTTATCTGACTGTCCATATTATTTTTATACTATTGTTTCTAAAAATATTTATGTACCTACCTAGTGTTCTAATTCCACTTAGGATAGCACAATCGACTTTTTTTTTTAAATATTATTGAGTTTTATTTCGTGCAACAGCCCTTTCTGCTGCTCGTATATATTGGCATAATTAGGTATTGGCGGTTCGATATTTGAATACAATTGATATGATGTTTCTTTCTTTCAGAGTACATGAAGTATGTGGCCACCGATTTGTTGCAAAATTCTTTCGCCAGCCGACATTTTGCGCTTTCTGCAAGGAATTTTTGTGGGGGTTCGGAAAGCAAGGTTACCGTTGTATAGCCTGTCAAACTGCAGTTCACAAACGCTGTCATAATAAACTCCTAGGAAAATGCACCGGTACTCCGGTGCATTCGGAAGCAACAGTGGTTTGTATTTGTAATATTAAGTCTATTTATTTCCGAAATGCTTAGTTACTAAATGTGATACAAAAAATGTGACTTCTTACAATTTCCTTTTGTTATTAGCATTGGAACAAATCTATAATGTATTTTTCTACCCATATGGTATGGTAAGTAAGGGAAATCTTTTACAATTTAGAATAAACAATTAAAGTTTTATACAAACTTAATCATCTTTTTTACAACTTAACTTTTTATCGAACCACTTAAGCTAAATTTTAGTGTTATAGTGGTCTAATTAAATAAGCTAAAAATTCTGACAACCATTCTTTCGTATAATGGAAATATCCTGATTATATAATGTTATCATTTATCAGTAATCTACTGATGCTGCCCAAAATGCATTCGATTTGACCCATGAAGTCGTTCTTATAAAAGCTCCTAAGGCTTTCTATAGACGAGGAAAACGATAAGGATTAAATCCTCGTCTGATTAATGCAAATTTAATTCGATTATAATGACAGACATGAAATTGATTCTGGACAATTAGCTTTCTCACAATAAGCTAATTGTCCAGAATCAATTATAGATTTTAATGATTTGGCGACTAACAAAAAAATTTATGGCAAAAAATTGTTGCAATTATAGCAGAGCTGTACTTAGTTTTTAATTATCATTCTCAGTAGATCCATTCACCAAATTCATGATTTTTGGTAGGAAGAAACTAATATTATTCAATAAAAAAAATTATACATTACAAGTGACAGTATTTACTAATATATTTTTATTTAAAGGTTGGCAGGCGGCTTATGGTCAACTTAATGGTAGATGGCTACCGTCGTCTATCAATGCAAGCGACACCTTAGGTGCTAGAAGTGCGCTGTCGGCTTTAGTAGGATTAAAAGATTAAAAGAGTAAAAGAGCCGAGGGGATAGAGAAATGAGCTCGAAACACTCTCCAATGGCATTCATGTTGTTATTTCAAGATGAACTTCTGTAAGCATGAAGTTACGAGCTGTTCAATTTAGACCGAGAAACGCATTGCCCCTTAAAACTACAAGATCAAAATATACAAAAAATATAACATCTATATATATAGAAACCTTTCTAAACCGTGGTCACGCCAATTTTTTTAAGTTAAGCTTTGTTTACTCTCACATTTTATGTAGAAAACGATATAAATAATTTTATGTGTAACGAAAGAAGGGCAACAACGCCTTTATTAATATCGCTGGACCAACTCTCGTAAATTATGCTTTGTTCTAACACGCCAATATCTAATGCATAACCCATTTCCAGATTATTGCTTCTTGTCGAAGTAAATTTTCTTTTGAACTCAAATATTTTAAAATATTTTGTTGGAGCGACTCGACTCGATAAAAATCGAGCGTAGGTATACTTAGTTGTTAATTCTTAATTTTATTTGACGAGCCTGTTGCGTAATAGTTAGGATGGTTGCCTTAACGCTGTTTTCAGGAGTCCCGAGTTCGATTCCCGGGTCAACTTTGAAAAACATTTTCAATCTGAATCTGAAAAAAGTGGCAGAACACACTACTTACGTTGGCAGCAATAACCACTATCTTAAAGCACTCATCGCGAACAACAGCACTTGTGCTGTTGTATTTATGTGGTAAGCACTTGTGCTGTTGTATCCCTTATCCTCAAACCCACTATGGTTGGCAGCGCATTTGCAGCACCTGTGGCATTGCTTGTGTTGTAGGGCGACGGTAGCCACCTACCATCAAGTTGCCCATCAGCCTGTCTGTCGCACTTAACATAAAAATAAAATAAAAACTGTTCTAGTATCTACGCGAGCGGTTCAAGGTGGATGTTCCTCACAGATTTCGACCACATCACTTTGTGTCACCAACTTTCTGTGACCACTGTGGAACGCTGTTGCACGGTTTTTTTCATCTGGGACTGAAATGTGAAGGTGCAGTAAAAGTTCGTTTATTTCCTCTTCTTCTTCTCATTCACGTGACCCCAAACTTATTTGTCACTTAAATACGCAATACTGATGGATGGATAAGTTTCTCTTAAACAAACTCTCGGAGGAAACAAATATCTTGTTCGTGCTACAATAATGTGATACATTATTTAATGAATTTAACTAATTGTAATATATCTATAGACCACTGATCTTATGCTTTTGTGGCACAATAATAAACTGGGCTAACTGATTGGTGGCAGTAACCACTTTTTGATAAAGAGACGCCATTCTATTCTTCTAGGTATCTAAAGGATATCTAAAACATATCAAATTACATTTATTGTTTTAAGTCAAAATTAATTAAAAGTTTCCATAACAGATTAATGAACAAAGCCCAGATAAACAATTAAAGCTTTGTGTACTGACTCGCCATAATTGTTTTTTTTTTTTGTTTTCAAGTAAGAAAATTCACTCTTAAGCGATAATTAAGTAATATTTGATTTTAGTGGTCATCTTCGTTACCCCAACAATAAAAGTCTTTAATTTTTACGATAATTTCTTCCAAAATATTTTTTTTTAACATTGCGTTACAAATACTAACAAATACCTTGGTACCTTGGTAATTATAACTTTATTGATTTTTTTGTAAAAGGAGAATAAAAAGGTTAATGCATTACGTAATTAATAACATGTCTTTAGCAAATTATATTTTAAATCACAACATGTTTTGTTTCAGAGATAATTTATATACTCGTAAATTGTAAAAGCTCATTTTAAAAATTTTACCATCATCAAATGTCATCAATTCACAAAATTTTCATACGCTTCCATTTAAAAGGTAACATGGGTATATTTATAATAAACTAGGACCTGCACTCGGCTTCGCCCGGGTGCAATTTTTATATATACAAACCTTCCCCCGTTTATCCTTCTTTCACTAAGGGAAAACCGAATTAAAATCGGTCTAGCTATTCTAGTTTTTGTGAGATTAACGCACGGCGATTTTTTTACGATTAGGTAATCAGCTACAAACTATAAATATATTTATAAGTATGTTGTAATGATATACTTATAATTTATTTCAAAAAACTATCCTCATGATGCCCGAGTCTCCATTTTGTAGTTAATTTTTATGAATACTGTCATCTAAAAACTAAATATCAATTCGTGGTTATTATTTCATGTACAATTTCCATAAACAAACATACTTGAAATTAGAATTCATTATATATTTAATTATATATCGTACTTAATACCTCAATGCGCGACAATACCTCAATTTTTTTTAAATATAATAAATCCAAAGAGAAAATAAGTGAAGTAAAAATTAACTTACATAGTGGAGTCTAAATAACAAAAATTAATGTCTTGCTGATGTGAATTAAATAATCTGTTTCCAAATGTGATTAATTTAGTTTCCAAATATTTTTTATTATTTCCTACTGTTGTTATGGAATAATAGAAACATTT
The DNA here is from genome assembly GCA_945859745.1 of Synanthedon formicaeformis. Lineage (NCBI taxonomy): Eukaryota > Metazoa > Arthropoda > Insecta > Lepidoptera > Sesiidae > Synanthedon > Synanthedon formicaeformis. The sequence goes on along the minus strand of OX243959.1, from coordinate 6,296,790 downwards.
AAAACTGAATATTTATGCTGTATTTATACGCTTAATTTATGCTTTCATTTTGCGATAAAACTCACACAACATTACACCAACACGACAAAATTAACTTTCCACTAATTAGAAAAATTATTAATGTTTTACATTTCTTCCTGTAAGTACCTAATATTAAACATAAATAACTGTCCCCATTTAGTTACAATAGACTAAAGTTATGTATACTTACCGACTTTAGTTTTGACATTAAAACTAGGCTTATTGAACACGCGGTTAACGTAAGTCTATATATAAATTTTTATTAGGAAGAAAGACGACACGTTATTAATGTTATTACTGTCTGCGAATCAATCCATCACCGACCGTTCAGTAGTGGTGATGCGGGCGGGCGGGCGGTCAGCTAACGCAAGGGGTGGGCGGGGCTGACACCTGCGCCTGAGCACGCCGTCACCGCGATCGCCAGTCTACGCTTCGCGAGCGTCCCGTTGGACGATTTATATAACGCGTTCGTGCTTTTTGTATCACGATGCCTTTGTATTCCGATCACATTTCGAATATGTATTACGGTGGATCGTCTTATAGTAGTGCCCCATATAGTTATAGCAGTTCTGTGTCTCCTCTCGGATCATCATATAGTGCTTCTTATCTCAATCCTGGTGGAAATTACAGCAGCCACTCGTCTCTAGGTGGTTACTCGCGTTCACCGCTTTCAACGAGATGGATCACCTCCAGTGGACGAAATTATTCACCAATGCTAAGTACTATTTCAGAAAGGGGGACTTCGAGTCCTGTGCGAATAAACAGTCCCAGAAGAGTTCCAATTTCAAAGAGAACCTACGGAACTCCTTACACACCGCGTCCAATTAATATTAATACAGCTGACATTGATGTATCCAGAGATAAGTATCGCCACAAAAATGAAACTGTACCACCACCAGCACCACCGACACCACCCCGAAGGCAAAGCCCGAACACAGAAAAAGAAAATAGTCCGTTTATGCCCAGAGTAGATGGAAAACCAGAAACTGGTATAGATTCTTCTCCGGGCGATAAAAAGGGAACAATTAAACGTGGACGAACGGTAGTGAGGCTTCATACTTTAAAAAGAAAAGAGCGAGATTCACCTCGCAAACCAATTGATGATATTTCTCCAAAAAATGATACTAACACCGAGAAAAAGGAAGAAGAGCAAAGTGAAAATATAGGATGGAGGGAAAAACTATCTGACGATTTAATTTATAAGGAAAAGAGAGAAAAGAAAACTATCGGCGCTAAACTTGTTGAGAAGTTCAAAGTAAGAGATAAAAGTGACAGCGACGGCGAAACTTCTGTCAAGGAACCGAAAAAAGAAGAAGAGGTGCCAGCTAAGGCTGTCTCTAACAAATCTCCAGATCGACGATGCTCAATGGAACTGTTAGCAGAACAAGCGTGTTTGTTAGATTCATTAATTAGGGGTGAAAATCTCAGCACCGCTACAGTTGACTTAAGTAAAGTTGGTGTGGCTGATAATAATATAAAATCTATATCAACAAATCTAACAAAAAGAAGAAAGTCAAATGATATAGAAAATCCACTAAAAACTACTAAATCTGACCATTCGTTGCATGATCGCATAAATTCACTTAGAGAATCTAAAGATTCCAAGCAATATTTTAAAAGAAGAAGTATAAGAAAATCTAGTTCGAGTAGTAGTATTTGTAGATTGGATTCCATCACAGAATTTCCAAAAGAATCTACAAATATAGATATGCCTGTTATTGAAGAAAGCAGATTATCAATAAAAAAGGACAGTGTAAAATTGAAAACAAAACCTAAGCCTAAAACAAAAATCACTTCATCAGTTGAAGTTACTACACCTACAAGTCCATTAAAATTCAAAGTTGAAGACATAACTGTTGAAGAAAGACCCTGTAAATCTAAAAAAGAAATAATTTATAGCAGTGAAGTAGATGAAGTCCCTAAACAAAATGAAGTTTCCTTAGAAAAGGAAGACATTAAAAGTCCCCAGCGAAAAAGTAAAAAGCGGTACAACACGAGAAAGAAAACAACATTCTTAATTGACGAGGAATCATTGCCCGAGTCAGACGACTTAAACTTTTGGGATAAAATTGGAAAACGAGAAACGGTATACTTAATTAGTAGAAAACAAAATATTGAAGAAGAAAAAGAAAAACATAGACGTGCATATTTCTGGCACCCAGAAGATGAAGAATCTATGAATAATGATGACGAAAATGAAACTACGGAATTGATTTCAAATAGTTTTAAAGATTGTGAAACAACCAACAGCTTAGGAAATAATCAAGCAACCGAATGTGTAGCTATCGAATCTGTTGAACCAAATGTAGACTTGAAAAATTCTGATTTTAATTTAAACCAAGAACTTAAATCCGAAGAGCAAGAAGAAAAATTTGTAGTGAGTTATGATGCAAATTATACTAATGCTGAATTAGATGCAGCAAATATAACTTTAGATGTTCAGACATCTGCTGGTAAAGATTTTGTAAATCCAGAGGAACATAATATGGAAAATTCTATAAATAATTCTTCACAAGATTCTCAAAACGTTCTAACTATACCTGAGACATCTAGTAACTATTCGAATAAGGCAAACATTTTTGATGAAGCATCAAATAAAGAAGAAAGCAAAGTTATACTTCAAAATATGTCAGAATTACCAAAAGTAATTAATGAAGACAAACAAATAAAAAGGGCGGAGGAAATATCAACATCAAGGAGTAAAAATCAAGACAAAGAAGAAGTCAATAAATCTTCAAAAATATCAAAATTAGTGAATAAAATTAAAGAAAACCAAGATTTTAATGGAAACGTATCAACATTAGAGGATTTTGCCAAAGATAAACAAAACAACGAAAGTGCGAAAAAATCAACATTAGAAAATGAAAAACCGAATGTAGTCATGTCAGAAAACATTTCTACCGAAAATATTCCTGCAAATAAGAAACCAACTATAATTGAAGAACTGAAGACTCCAGCTGTTGTTATACTCGATCACATAATCAAAGAAAAGGATTACAGTCAAGATAAAGACGATGAATCACAAGAGAAGCCATTACATTCTGATTTTGAGTCTGTCCCCATTTCTAAAGAATCAACAAAAGAGATTACTGAATCAACAAACATTCCAAGTGAAGACACAGAAATCGAAAATAAACACTCATTACAAAAAGATACCGAAGGAGAGGAAGAAAAGGCTGAAACTCTAACAGTAATTGAAGAAAAATCAGACGAAAAACCAGAGAGCGAACTTACTCAATCACCGGTTAATGACTTTATTAAAGCACCTTCTCCAAGGAAACCTATTAAAGATGAACCAGCTTTAAGACCATTAATAGCAACACCCCGACCGCTTCAAAAAAGAAACCCACAAATCATCCATTCTTCAAGCTCTTCCGACACATCCGAAGAAGAATCTTCTTCGTCAGAAGATGACGATGCAGACGATTCCGAGTCCAGTGAAGATTCAGCCGAATTCTTCGAATGTGAGAACAATCCAGACGGTCGAACTTCTACAGGTTCAAACGATTCTGGTTTTGACTCTTCGGCACCTACATCGCCAGCTGGATTCGTCCACGTGAAAAAAGGTTAGATTAAGTCAAATACACACACAAATTCGACACTGACCGATTAACTTTACACTACTCCTTACAAATGCATTTTGCTTCTGCATGGCTAAAGGCGAGTTAACACGAATGTTGTGAAAACAATAGGTTTAGCTCTGCGATCCATTAATGTTTGTTCTAGACTGTGATGTAAACTGCCATCGAAAATGTGAAAAATTGACTGCGAATTTATGTGGCGTGAACCAGCGGCTTCTAGTAGAAGCGTTAGCATCTCGTACTGCATCAAAGAGAGGTAGGTACAGTGTGGAGGTACGGAAAACAAAAGGGAGAAATTGTTTCTGAAACCGCGTTATCACCTATCAGGCCGAAAAACAGCAACACTGCCGTCATCATCTACGTCAGTAACGCTCGAAATAAAGCTGCGTTTATTGGCTTCTATTTTTTGTTTTTATTATTAGAGGCGCATATGAAAAATTATGAAGATTCATCGGTAAAAAAACAACACAAAAAATAGGTTCTTATGTAGTAAAATACTATGTTTCGTATATCTGCAAATTGCTAAATTCGTATGTACATTAACTTGGTGACATGTGTTGAATTAACTGAGGAAAGACATGATTCAAAAATATGTAGTAGATACTATAGACATAAACCTCGCACGTTTTTTAAAAGTAAAAACTTACCTAATAATGACTTTTTAAATTCTAATAATAAATGTTTTTTTTATTCTGTTGTATGCAACACAGCATCAGGTATTTGTTTTTATGGTCACGAGTATATAAAACGTGGGCGGACGATGTTTCTGTCTGGACACTAGCCAATCATTTGCGGCTCACCTGTACTGAAATTAATAGCATCAATTATTAGTAAAATTAAGATAAATTAGTAGATGATATCGCACATCTGATTAAGTACTCAATTGTTAATTTTGAAAACTTTAGATCTAACTACATAGATACTTACATAGTTTGAAATAAACAGGTATACATAATAGTATATGACATAATTATTTTTTTCATAAATAGAAGTTCCACTTAATTATATCGTTAACAGATAATCTCTATTTTGAAATCAATATATAAATGTATTTTTCATGTTTTAACAAAAATTAAAAACAAAATATTAAAAGCAGACATTTTTTGTTACTATTCTCAGAGCACGTGATATCTTCAATATCTTAGCATTAATAAATGACTAATCAATCAGCGGATGGCTGGTGCGAAGATGGATGCCAGCTCGTATCTGCATACCTGTGACTAACAGATCAATCGATGGTCAACTATGAATATAGAGATTGGCTAATAATTTGGCTAAAAATCAAGCCCTAGTTTTTCCTGTTCCCACCAATTCGTCTTCTATAGTGTGCTGTGAACAATTTTTGAAAAAATAAATAAATATATATTTGACACCTGAACGATACGTATTATAATTTTCTAACCGCACTCTTTGTTACGTTTCGTTTTTTATTCAAATAAACAGCATGTTTTATTATTAAGAAGCACACCGGACATAATTTCGTCAAAACGTGTTTTTTTTTCTTCGTTTGATTTGTAATTGAATAAAAATTTAGCGTTTTTTTTTTCTTTTTTAACTACACAAACATTACATAAACGTAGAGATGTCTAATAACTAGTTAGACCAAGTACAGAAATAAAAGATGTATAGAATATTTTTTATTTTACCGACTAGAATTACTCGCTGGTACCTGCCAGCAGTAGATAAAATGCTTTAGTATTGTTATTTAAAAATTTCGGTGCATCCTATTATTGTTACATTATATGCTGATATTTTATGATAGTTTAAAATAACATTATTCCTTAATTTTCTTAAATAAGAGTCGTCACAAGCTGTCCCCCATAACACAAGGAGTTTTAACTACAAGATTTTAATTATTGTTTTATTTGTTTTTATCAAACCGACGACGTTAGTTTAGTAACATTCATAACGAACCGATAATGTCGTTAATATATGTGTAAGACGCCAATATGACTAATAAATGTGGTAATGGGAATATCTAATATAGAAGTAAAAGTAAAATCACCATTATCTGTAACTAAATGAAGGGGATGCACCGAAGAATTCAATCATGGCAGTGGCATCTACCTTTAATAGAGTCAAATAATACAAATTTTAAAGTAAAATACTATGAAGACATATTTTTTATTTATTATATTAATGTTACTTTATTTTTCAAGAAAAGATTTTTACTTTATCTCGAAACAGGTGGCGATGTACCAGGGACATCAAACTCAGCTTCGGAGCAAACAAACTCCATCATTTTAGATCATGAGCTTGGTGAGAATTTATTTATCTCTTATTACTATTACTATTTGACAAAAAACCAAAAATGCATAATTAAAAATTATTTCACATTCTAAATACTGTTGGTAAGTCCTGGGTCTGCATGTGGCGTTTTTATTTTTTAACTACAGTATTTAATTAAGCTTTGATTGCGCCTACTAATAAAGTATTTAACACATAATATATGTTAATTAGTTTGAATATTAATGGTGTTACATTTCATACACTTTTATCATCGTGATTTTAATGTCTAACAACACAATTAATTCGTCCTAAAAACGGTTATATTTTAAGTACTTCTTTATATTTTTATATAAGAGTAAGTATACACACGTGTTTAGGTACTGCAGGGGAGTGCTTGTCCAGACTCTTCTTAAAGTTTAAACTAAAAAAATAAAGATGTTCGGGGATAGACTATCCCTTGAATGCCATCCGAAACAATGTCCCTTTCGGACGTTAAGACCCTTTTGTTATTTTACTTAAAATAAATATGATATGACTGTGTTCTGACATCACTTCTGCTTCTAAAACTGTATTTGGACTAATACTGACATAAAACTAAATACCATAATCGTTTGAAGGAAAATATATATCGTAAAGTTTTTAACTAAATGAGATGAAAAAGATTTTTTAATCACTATTTCAAAATAGATACCTCTAAATTTCAATCAGTTTATTTGCTTACGAAGTTATTTTCATATAGAAATTATCGTAAACACTCATATATATACTTTCACTGAATTTACGCACGTCCTATTTCTCGGCTAAAAGGTTCCGCATTCCCGCCCGTTACCGTCTGCGGTCTGAATCTCAATTATTTTAGCTTAAAAATATTTTGTTTAGGTAGGTATTTGTTATAAAAAGTACAATATTAACCTATGTTGACGGTCCACTTCATAGTAGGTGAGGTGGCTACCGTCGTCTATAACTCAAGCACCGCCACAGGCGCTGAAGTGCGCTGCCGACCATAGTAATATTAAGGATAAGAATAAGGAATAGGGAAATGGGGTCTGGCATCCCTTGCTCAAAATTCAAAAAGATTATTATAAATTCAAATCTTTTTACGTTTAAGACATATTGCGTTTAGGACATTTTAAAAAACGGATAAACTTTAGAAAGAAGTAGTCCCACCGGGCTTGTGGTCTTACTAGTAATATGCCCTTGCTCGTGGTCACACTATGAAGTCCCACTGATAGAAACAATTACATCTTGGACTTATGGTGTCACAAGGTGATTCTAGTAGGCACTTGATATTAATATATAATATCATTTGGCCTAAGATTTAAGCCCAAGATGCGGATATGTCTTCTAATTCATTCTCCTGTCCACTGTATAAGGAAGTGTATATTAAAAACTTTTAAAAAGTTCCTCGATTTTTATGAAGATCCAAATTTATATTGGTCTCGTCTCGACCTTGATATTGCTCTGTCTTGACTAATATTTTTAGCAACAGCGTCCCGATGTTAACGTGAGGTGAACTAAAATTAATATGTAACATGTGCCGAATAAAATTATGTCATTATTACAACGCTTGTAAACACTATTAAACCTGAATCATACAAATTAGTAAGGAACTATGCGTATTCACCGTGAATGCAATTTAAATGTTAGACTACTAGCGACTCACTACTTTGCATATACCAAAATCTGATGGTTTAGAAAAAGCGAAGAAAAAGACAGAAGCAGTATAGATGTAGATATAGATAAAATATAGATACAATTAAATATATTGAATTGATTAACATAATCCAAATTGTGGGAAATTTTCATTATCTTTTCCATTATTATTATATCTGTTTTCAATGCAGGCTCTGGTCGCAATTTGAACAGCCTATCTGACCGCAACAACCGTTGCCTCATTATTATGAAATAACAGCATCTGTGCTGTTGCGTTTCGCCAACAAGTTAGTAGTGGTTTCCAAAGTTCATTTCCCTATATCTTCCTTTACTCTTCATCCTAATATGCTCGGCAGTGCTTTTGCAACACCCAATGCTTGTATTAGGTAGCGACGGTAACCACATACCATCGAAATACCTACAGCCTGTATGATCTTTACATAAAAAATATATAAACTAAAAAGGAAAGACTTTGTAGGTATTCATTGAAATTAGCAGCATCAACAGACAAACAAAATTTTGATGTCATTATCTCCATAATAATGTTATGTTTGGTCATTATAGGATTATATGGAACTGAGTTTAGGTATAGACAAAAAAGATACTAACTACCTAATTTTAGATACATGATTTTGTTTTCTTTTGACATATGGAGGATTTATAATTATCTCGAGATTAATTATAAGGTTCGAGATAGCAGCCAAGTACCAACTAATACCTACAGTCTGGATAAAAACGAAGTGTTACGTGCCAAATAATATTCAACTATAAAAACATACTTATCAGAAACTGGCATAAATATTTTTTTACTGTGTTTACCTACCTACTGAAAAATATGAAACATTTTTCGTCCCCGCTGTCCTAAAATTACGGATTCGTTTTAAATCTTTTAAACACTTACAAATTCTGTCTTACAAACCATTTTCTAAATACGAGTTCAGTAAGAAATGTCAGAGCACTTGTGCCAATAAATTTAGAACACACCAAGTCAACGTACTAAAAGTAAAACACGTTGATGGCTAATGCGACTAAGTCTTAATTATGATTTATTTCTCTCGTACAATGTTTAACAAAAATTGTTAGGTAGTATATTTTTTGATTCACTTGCTTATTATAAGTAAATAATAAACAAAAATATAGTAAGCATTAAAAATTTTCGAATTCCTTTCATTCTGTTAGATATCATTTGGCGTATATTTTATAATTTTTAGAAAAAATCATTCAACCGTTTCCTGTCAGGAAGAGCCCAAACTGGCTAAAATGTAATGGTGTGGCATATTTTTAAAATCAACTCATTAAGCCCTTTTATTAGATACCCCACTCAGTAGGTATCTGAATATTTTTTACCATAAAAAAATTGTTGACGTCATAAGGAGAAAATGGACCAGGTAATCATTAAAAAATACCACATTTCTATTTATTTTAAAACTTCATCTAAAAACCATATCTTATCAAGTTATTCTTTTTAATTATCTAATTCGCCATGATCGTAACACGAGGTTTATTAACAATAAATTAATTAATTGCATGGAAGCGTTTTGAGATTTCAAATCTTCCTCATTCCTCAAAAAAGGTATATTTTTTTTTTATTTTTTTTTATTTTTTATTATATTAATTAGAGCTTGTCGTTCGGTTTACAGAGCAATCGACGGCGTACGGGCTTTTCCGTAAGACAGGACGCTTCACACCGCCCGCACGATCTATTCCTCGCTTCAGGAAGTACGCAATTGATGATTTTCATTTCATCAAAGTGTTAGGAAAAGGAAGTTTTGGAAAGGTAATATTATATTTTATGTATTTCAATTTCAAAAACAATTTCTCTACAAAAACAATTTCGTTTACTTTTTAAAGGGAATAGCCGTTTTTTTTTTAATTACATCATCATAACAATTTATATACGTCAACATAGTGCATAAAAGAGGCACTCATGTAATACATATTATAAGGTAATATTTGTTGGATACACATACAAAAAGGTCAAAAATATTATTAGGTATCAATGGGTAGGTATATATAAAATTCTATAATTGGCATCTGCCTAATGATGTCGGAAGACTGAGTGTGAGGGTTGACCTTTCAAAGGTGAAGTGAAGTTCGATTGTGCTAGATATTTTACAATAGAAACTATATAGGACTTAATGATGGTAAACAGCCCGAGGCAAAATTATTATTATAAACTATTGTTGTTGCCATTTAAACGCTGATAAGATATTCACGAACAAAGGTCTGTCTGTAACACGTCGGCGTTATTCGCTTACCGTTTCATTGCCGTGACAAAACTCTTTGTAACAATTAAGACAATGTGAGCGTGCCTACTCACCGTCCAAAAATAAACGTACGAGAAATGGAACAAGAAAATTTGCCAAGAAAAAAAAATTGTCTTAACGCATAGGTATTTCAAAGAATGTACGAGTGTTTGGTCGACGATAGACAAGTCTAGATGTCGAATATGTGAAACCTACGCTTGGTTGATTTTCTCGGTTCAAAATTTTCTTCAAAACACCTTATTTCATATACTTATTTGAAATAGAACAGAAGTTCATATCTGTCATTGATTTGTGGTCTTTTGCTTTGATATCTCAAAGCAATACTATAGGACCTATACTATAGGTAATGCCTAATACGTGTCAACAGTTGATTTTTTTTTTAAATAAAAAATTTCTGAAACATCATATTTCATCAAGTTATGTGCATAATTAATGATAAAATATTAAATAAAATATTGTTTTTTGTATGTGCCTATGTTCTTAACGCAAGAAACTAGTTAAGTGCCCACTGACGAAACTGTGTCAAAGCGTTGGGAAATGTAGTAAAAATAGTTAACTACCTGTGCTTCAAATGAGAATAGAAATATTGTTTAGTAAAATAGGTCTTGCAAAATAAATTTGTCTCTTGTAAATATCACAAACAAAATATGTATTTATATCATATTTCAATAGGAAAGTTGTAAAATATCGTAGCACTAAAATTTTTGTTTTGTAGCACAAAATTTTTTTTATTGAAAGCGAAATAAATTTATCTCATTTCGCATATCATATCCATATTTAAGCAATGAATAAAGCCCAAAAATTTATTGAAAAATACATAGCAAGTATATTTTATCTATATACATATATGTATATACAAAACGATTTACGTCATAATGTAGTAAAAATATCATGAAACGTTGTTTTATGTACCGCGTGACGCGTAATAGGTATTATAAACTTCAAAGCCAACCGACCGTCAAATTAATAATCTTTATTACCTACAATCGCTTTAAGATCAACGAACCCCAATACTTTACCAATATTGTGACCACTTTGCAGTAGCTACGATAATGTATACCTACATTACATGTATTTAATTATCCATAATCTTTTTAATTGGGTTTTAAACTGCATTGGGATATTTGTAAATAGTAGTGCCCGCAACTTCGTATACACGGTTATTGTACGCTTGGAATTTCGGTATTCAATCATGCCGTACTCCGGTTTACAATTGATGCTCCGTCATACATGTTACAATTGATTTTTATTTATACAGAAACTACTAGCTAGTGTCTGCGACTTCGTCCGCGTTGAAAAAGAAAAAGTAGCCTATCCTGTCTCCTGTACGTCTAAATGTTTATCTACCAAGTTTCATGAAAATCAGTTAATTCGTTTAAAAGTTATGGAGGAACATAAATACATGCAATACCTACAGTTACAGATTTATTATTAACTAGCTGGCGCCCGCGACTTCGTCTGCGTTGAAAAATAAAAAAGTAGCCTATCCTGTGTCCTGTACGTCTAAATGTTTATCAACCAAGTTTCATGAAAATTAGTTAATTCGTTTAAGCGCCTCTTTCACAAACGTCAAGTAGGCCAAACTGTCATTTAAAGACGCCAGTAACCGGGGATAATGGAGCTGATATACCTTTGTTAGTACGGTAAACGTCCCAAACATTAAATAGAAAATAATTCTAAAAAATGATGCAATAAACCGAGTGCATAATTCAATATAACAGAAAATGATTTCTAAAAGTAACTAATCAACACTTTACATGTAGTTTGTGAAAGAGGCCCTTAGAGTAATAGAGGAACATACATACATACATACATACAATACCTACACTTACAGATTTATTATTAGTATTGATATTGATTTACTCTATTATTGATTTGGTCTCAACCAATTTAAATTTCAGTAAAAAAAATAATTACTATCGCTTCATAGTATTTTCCTTATAAAAATGGGATGTCAAACACCTGTAGCTAATGTGCAGTGGCCGTAACCTCAGCCTCATGGCACATTGCCACCTGCAGCTCCCAATAGTTCACCTGCCATTTTATCCTATTTGTTTTCGTGATAGCTACACGTATAAACGTTCTATTCTCGGTCACTACATCACCGGCCACTATCCAACGTCAAGAGAACACATGTCATCGGCCTCCTATTTGAATTTGTTCGATAATTAAATCAAACATTAAATCCGTTCTGCGCGGACGCAGTTTTCGACTATTTTCAATCTTAGTCCTCTTTTTGCCTTCGGTCCTAGATAGCTTATAAATATTTGTGTTTCTTTTATTATTAAAAAAATTTAAACATCGTCAAAACTTTTATAAAATTCTAAAAAAATTTTGTCTCGGTTACTTATATGAATTTCAGTAATCAAAAAAGCCACAAAAAATTTAAAAAGATAATTTTGACACAAAAAAGTCAAAATTGTAAACAAGTTCACTCTTTTTTAACGTTTTTATGACACCCAAAACAACTTTTAATTGAACCTATTAATTACTTATTATAATAGATTACGCAAGACGAGCTAGGTTTTCCTGGTTCCTTCACGTTGGCCCCATTACCTTTGAGACCGGGCCAAGAATACGGAGAAAGCGATGATATATTCGGGTCATAAAACGAAAACTCCTGTTACACGGATGTCACACGCGTTTCCGGCAATATTTATCAAACTAAGTTGATGTCACCCCGTTTCTCAATTTTACGGATAATATTTTTAACCTATTTTTAAAGCTTATTAATGTGTTCGGCCAGTAAGGGGATATAGCACCGGGAAACAGTGAATCAGTTAAAAAAACACTTTCTTAGCCAAGATAGTGACGATCCTGATCAAGAAAACCCCAAAGAAATTCAGGATAGTTCTTTTTGTCATTTTTAAAATAAAATACGAAACAGTTACAATTATTATACACAAATAACTGTATAATACTTAACTAAACATTGTAGGTATGAGCTCAGAATCGTTTAAACCTACGCTTAAATTAATCAGCGATTTTACATTAACCTTTCAAACAGAGTTTGGTTTTGATTACACTTTTAAATATTTTTGTTTTGTATATACAATATTTAGTATATTTATGTTCGTTATTTATTACTGACTTCACTGCGGGAATCTGGCGAAGTAGCTGTAGAGAATTTATTTATAGAATCTTCACGACTCTTATGTTATGTTTACGTTACTTGTTGTTATCTGTTAAATGTATTTATTATTTTTATTTTTTATTTATTTATTTATTTACAACACACATGATACAATCATGTATCATGCGCTTTATGTTTGAGTTGCATTGTTTCTTCCGAAGGTACTGTTGGCCGAACTACGAGACACTGAGTACTACTACGCAGTGAAGTGTTTGAAGAAAGACGTCGTGTTGGAAGATGACGATGTGGAGTGTACTCTAATAGAGCGAAAAGTTCTGGCTCTCGGCACCAACCATCCGTATTTATGCCACTTATTCGCTACATTTCAAACTGATGTAAGTTTGAATACCTAAGCATTACAAGTTGGCTTCGAGTTTGCCACCACCGATAATTTCAATTTATTTCAAATTCGTTATCAGTACAATTATGTTAATAATTGTGAATTAAAGTATAGTTTAAATGTAAAATAAAAATATTTTCTATTGTATTTTTTTATGTAATTGATAGCCTATTTTATAGTTGGTGGCTACCGTCACTAACACAAGCAACGCCGGTCTATTCCCACTAGTTTAAATGTGTTCCTGTTGAGTCTCTTGAGAGAGTAAAGCTGTAATTGACAGTATTAAATACCTAATAATAATTCATATAAAAAAGTTTATTGTCATATCGCACCTTCGGCAACACAAGGGCATAACTGCACTTTTTATAATTTTACAGGAGTCATTTAAAGTTAATTTTTTTGCATTCAATGTCGTATTCTTCTGCTTATATTGCTTTTTAACAATTCTTTATCAAATAAGCCCTATAATCTTGTAAATATTGTAACTTAATAATGTTTTTAAGACATTTCTGCATATATTTTAAGTTTAACTCATTTAAAAAAAATTGTAAGTTATGCCCTTGTCTTACCCAAGGTGCGATATACTGGGAAAGTGTATAAAAATTGAGTTTTAACAACATGAAATGCTAATAACACCTGAAATTATTCTTTGCCAATTTTTTAACTATAATTTCATACTTTTCAGTCTCATTTATTCTTTGTGATGGAATATCTGAATGGCGGTGACCTGATGTTTCACATACAACAAAGCGGAAGGTTTCCCGAGGCCCGAGCACGATTTTATGCAGCAGAAATTGTTTCGGGACTTAAATTTTTACACAAAAGAGGCATCGTTTACAGGTAATTTCGTAGCTATAGCGTAGGTATCACTATCACAAACTCACTATTTTTTTCTACTTTTTCACGAATCAAAAAAAATCAGCAGCAATAAAACACAGCAATGAGCAAACGTTCTCTTCTTTCACTGTGGTTTTCTTTGAAGTTAGTGCGCCAACCGTAGCACCCATTACTTATACTATTCATTACTTACTTATACTTACTCAAACAAACTAATGCATTGTATTTGTTTCAGGGACTTGAAGCTAGACAACATACTTTTAGATTTCGATGGTCACGTGCGCATCGCAGACTTCGGCATGTGCAAGTTGCAAATATATTTAGAGAAAACCGCGGACACGTTCTGCGGCACGCCGGACTACATGGCTCCGGAGGTCTCTTTTACTATTCAATATTAGAAAATATTCAAATAAATGTGTACATAGATTAGATTAGTTTCCAATATATATGTATGATACTAACCGCTGGGACACAGCTAATGAAATAATTGCGCTTTCTGACTGAATTATAACAGTGTAGGTACAAAATTGTTACCAATTTAGCTGACAGTTTAGTCAATGTTGCGCTTCTACGAGTCATCTACAACGTAGAGGAGCTACGACATTCTCCTTGACGCCAATCGCTACGAGCCTTTTTACAGTGTTACAAAATATCGTATAATAAATTTTGTAATCTTACCACTGACCTAATTTTGATAAAATTTAATATGGAGAAAGCTCAAGGCCTGGGGTATAGTTAGGCTACTTTTTAAATTGATCGGTCGATGCTGCTTGCAAAAAGCTAGTAAAAATTAAGGTCAGGACAAGTAAAATAGGAAACGCGACCGCTTTTTTATAAATCTGTTATTTTTCAGATAATCAAAGGACTAAAGTACAATCAAACTGTGGATTGGTGGTCGTTTGGAGTGCTCCTTTATGAAATGTTGATAGGACAGAGTCCATTTAGTGGCTGCGATGAAGATGAATTGTTCTGGTCAATTTGCAATGAAATGCCCTCATATCCGCGGTTCCTCTCACAAGAATCTCTTTCCATATTAACCAGAGTAAGTCTACTGATTTCTTAAACAAACATTTTTCAAGTGAAACTTTTTTGCGCGCGATGAGAGCACCTAAAATTTCAAGGTAGAAAATTGTGTGACGCTGACGACTGACGTTTCAGTGTAACGATCACGTGACGCCTCTTGTAACGTTTCTGTATGACATCTACCGCTTACTATATATTTGATCGCAAAAGAAGTTTAATTTCTGACACGTGCTCTGACGCGCATGTTTTTTTTTTAATGATAAAGAGTAGAGAGATTTAGTATTACTACCGTTCCGTTAATCTATGGTAGAAAGTAGGGTTATGAGCCACTTACTGGTTCATATCACATAATGAAAGTTTGTTGAACTTGCAATTTAAGGAACAAGAGAAAAGTGTAAGGATATAAGAGAATGAGCTCTGGTATCCTTTGCTCACAAACCATACACTACAGCAAATATGCCATTATTTCATTATAGTCTTCTGTAAGGTTAATAATTCTGGAAGGCCTAAAAAGATAGTTTTAAACATAAAATACACAAAGTTAAGTCAAAGTTTAATTTCAGTTGTTGGATAAAGACGCCCGAACCCGTTTGGGAGGTACAGAGTGTATGCACGGTGACGTGAGAGATCAAGACTTCTTCAGGCCAATACATTGGGACAGACTCGACCGGCGCGAGTTGGAAGCACCTTTCAAACCGCATGTTGTGAGTGACATTCTTTCTCATACTATTACAAAATTATACATGATTTTGTACACGGATTCCTACACCTTAAAAGTAGCTACATTCAAACTACTTCAATTCTACAAACTTTCTATATAGACAGTGTTAATATTTATCTTAAGAAGTCTTCAAAAGAAATTATGTATTTCGCTATGTAGCCATGGTGCTACCAATTATTCTCTTAATATTAGTCAAACACTATTGAAATCGAAATAAATAAAGCCATAATACCGGGTCCTATCCGCATATGAATTGGTGTTCGGTGGTGCGTTCTACCCAGACATAGGTATACTTACCTATAACGTAGTGATTACATACTCTCTGGGTATACCCGCATGAAATTAACCACTATCTAGAAAGAGAGAAAGCGATCGTTCGGCCAATACTTATGTCTTTCCTAGGTCTATAGTAACTTCGAGGGCCAATTAAAATTCTATAAAAAGACTAGTGGCCACACGATACTGACTTCGTCTCTCACACACTTTTCTGTCCGTATTTAATTTACATGTGCATAGGAAACGCTCAGTCCATATCTCTATGTCTATGGTTCTACCCAAAGAGCTATTACTGCTTCACAAACATACTTATATAAATTTTAACAAAAAATTTCAGCGGCATCCCTTGGACACGCAGTACTTCGACAGAGCGTTCACTGGCGAGCGACCACGACTGACAGCAGTTGAACCCCAAGTATTGCGCTCAATGGACCAAGAACAATTCAGGGGCTTCTCATATACCAATCCAAACGCCACTGATCGGTAGAATCGTAATCAATTCAAAATGGTTGAAATTAGCGTAGCAGAGGTCTTTTCGACCTCACATCACATTTGATTCTATCGGTCTAGAAACGAAAATTATCGTTGGTTCTCTATTGACCGCTAGACGAAAATTCTCTCGCGGCAAGAGGAGGTTGTTCAAACAAAAAAAAAACAGATTACCTTGTACATAATTACTTTTATTTAGGGAATGTACGGTAGGTGTATTCGATTGTTGTATAATATTATGTGTATACTACTTATATAATATTGAAATAAGTGAACAAACAAACAAAACATCATATCGAATTTTATATTGACGAAACAAATTGATTAAAAGTACAAATAGTTAAATAGTGCGTCTATTTTATCGTTTTTCATGTAATTCTACTTAATAATATATGTATACTATGTCTGAACTTTTAAATAAGAAGTTCACTAAATCTATTACAATGAATGATCTATTAGTTCTATGCGAGTAATATGAAAAAATGATTTCTTTAAAATCGATATGAAAGATATTATATAAAGCGATGGCTTGCAGCCCTTACATCGATCAAAAGCTAAGCCACTAAATGCTGACGCATACAAATATATTGTTTTATTATTATAAACTATAATTCCTTATAATAAAATACTTAATTTTCTATTACTTTTATGTACAATTTGGTCTCATGAGTCGCGTTCCGTGTACCGTCCATGGCGAAATATTTTACAATATGTCAATGTTTTATTATATAATCGTTAAAATTCTCACATATTGTAAGGAATTTCGCGTCTGGCGCCTGGTACACGCCTAAAATTATTTAAAACTATGTGTTTAACCTATATTTTAAATATAATATTTGCTAAAATTACTCTTTATTACTAATAAAGTTATGATAAACTTTATGACTATATCTACTCAAAATAATATCTATGAAAATACAAATTTTTGGGAAATATTTTAAATTTAATTTTTCGAATATTTCAAAAACATTATCTTTACGCCTGTAATTAAATAAAGGAAACAATGATACATACAACGTGTATATGCTATATGATATTTATTTTGAAAGGATTGTATGAAATAATCTCAACACCGGATAGTTGTAAATATGATTTGTAAAATAAAGGAATTCTTATGGACGAAATACACGATCAGTCCATCGCGTCAAATTGACTGACGTGAAGCCAAAATTTGATCGTGAATGGTAAAAACTGATAGCTTGATGTCAAACACTAGATTTCAAATCGCGCCGTTGCGTCACGTCAGTTTATCGCGCCAACTGATCGTGAGTGTAGAAACCAAGGAGGTTTCTACACTCACATTTTCTATCCTCCTTGGTAGAAACACTAGGCCATGGCATCTTGCCGCGCTTCGGAATCAGAGCTCATGTCAACGTCACTCGTCTCGGTCAAACGCATAAATGACAGAAAATTAGACTGACCGTGTGTGGCGTCGCTCCATTTGATTTAAGTCGTTTGGAGTCACGTCAAGTGATTGATCGTGTATTTCGTCCATTAGATTGATGTAAATTAAAATAAAAATTACTTTACTGTCCATCGTTTTGAAACGAGAAAATCTAATTAGTAATAAACATTATTGTTTCTATTTGAATGTTTAATAGTTAGCGTACATTATCAATTTTATTAAAAATTGTTTTTGGCATTACGATTTTTATTACACAACGGACAAAACTCGGGGAACCTTAACCTTAACAAAGTAGAGTTTTTTTTCTTTTTTCCAAAAAAAAACAACCTACAGAATTTATAGCTAATTTCCTTTTGAAATAACTGGATAAAGGTACTATTTTTTTAAATTATTATTATTTTACATACCTAAGTGATATTAAATAATAGGTAATTATTATTATTACAAATAAACTACAACCTAACACTAATAAACATTAACATGGCTTATCGTTTGCCATAAATGTGTTTTATCAAACGTCCTTACAAAGTTACATTCAAACGTAGATTTTCAAGTAATGAAGGTTCCAACATGGAAATGTTACACATTTCTTTACTTTACAAGCTATTATTAAAATTATAAACTAACCCTTGACTTCCTATTGATACCTATATCTAGGTCTTCGCCAACCAGGAAATGGGCTGATGATCTTTTCAAACTGCTTTACAGATTTATAACTACATAATTTATAACTAAGAACAATCTCGATTAACCAAAAATCGATCGAGCTTTCAAACAAAAAAAAAACGCTTTAAAGTCGGTCCATCCGTTTGGGAGCTACGACGCCATAGACAAACACACAGTCACACACGTCAAACTTTATTTTTGTTTTTGCGTCGCGAGTCGGGGTTAAAGATCGCATTTTATTTCACTAATATCATTAAAAGTTAACAAAATGCCCATTGCCAAATTAAGAACAGATGCTATCATATTACTGTGACATTTTCTAAGAAGTTGGATACGAGTATTACCACCAGATGGCAGGCTAGTCATTTAATAATTGTGGTTAGCCGAGAATGCCAAACTTTATCTACAACTACATATTATACTAATTAGTACACTGTGATTATACATACAGTTAAAAAAGAAAATTCAAACTAAGTGCACCTATTTTAGATGAAATGTTTGATTTCTTTCTAGATACAGTATTTGCTTCTGACAGTCCTTAGTCGCCAAAAGGCATGCCAGATCAAATTCAGGCAGTTATCAGGGCTAGAGGAGGAATTACCCGATATTAAGATGTGTAAACAATAATGAAAAAATAGTAATCCCGAATTTCCTAGTGCTTTAAAGTTGAGCGCTGAAAGTTAAGATTTTCTGTGAAAATGTTTGATTTTATTTAAACTTGTTGTTAGGAAGGTAAACGGTTAATTTTCATTAACCTAAAAGAGACTCTAATTGAACACATTTGATCTATGTTTATGGACGAAAAAGTATTAAAATGCAAACTATCGCAAATTTCTGTATTGGCCAAGTTTCCTTGCCGGTGAGCTCAACATTAACAACCCTTAATTCAGTCTTCCCCCCCAAATCCAACGACCAAGGTAATAATCTCAAAAGCCCACCCCCGAAACAGCGCCGTCGTATTGGCCCTAAATGATATTTTAAAAAAATTAGAGGAGCAACCATTGTCCAGTACTCTCCACAAATCCGGCTCGAAGGACCAATGTTCGGGGATGGGTGTGGTGAATTAAGGCATGTTAATGTTGAGCTATATAAATAAAAATTTTAACTAGATTCTGCGTGCTTCCGCGAATTGCAAGCAGCCCGCGGGAGCGCGGTTGTGTTGGGAAATGTAAACTAGTGTTATGTTAAGTTAGTAAATACTAAATTATTAGGTGAAATTAGGTGCAAAAATACCAAATTAGAAATTCGATTAACAATAACCTACATTGGTGACCCCGACGTGATATTGAACACGACGTGAAAATTGAAAAATAAAACATAAAAAGTGTCAGAAGCAAATGAGGGCGAATCGGCAATCTTTCGCGTCGGTGTGAAAATTCCACCCTTTTGGCGATAAATTTTACAGAAAAGGACTATTTTCGAGACTTGTGTCCAGCCTTTTTTTTTCATCATAGAATACTTTTTTAACTTTTGTGCACAAGTTATTTTCATAACTTTTCTGTACATAAAAGCATCCCCCTTTTAGATTAAAAAAAGTCTAAATTAATAATGAATTCAGCGATAGTAGCAAAATTAAAATCTTATATCATGATATTATTATAAAACTTAAATGTTGTTAAATTTTATGAGTACACCTGATCGATGTGACGAATTGACGATCGATTATGCACTGAATTTGATTGTTAATTAAATAATTACATTTCGTACGGTGACTGACCTACAAAGGGGTCACGCAACGTCATTATAAAGTGTTTGGTAATAATACAAACAATCTTAATATCAATGAATCTCCCACATCTTCCCCATATAAGGAAAGCATACATTAAATGTTAACGAAATTTGATAAAAGATACACTAGATTGTGGGTTGCTTCACTAAAAGTGGCATAGTAGAATATCACCGCACTCACAACTTGGGGTGATATTTCAAATTAGTTGCGCAGTGTTGTCCTTAAAGTGAACACGTGTTACGACTTGAACCAATATTACTCAATGTTAAGGTTCAAAAAGGGTTCAAATCAGTCATGCAACGTTTACATTATTCATCCTTTTATCAGAAATTAACGAGAGAAAGTAATAGCATCTATATTAAAATCCAGTGTACACTTTTTTCGCAGTGATTTTGTTTGAGACCCTGAATCTAGTGTATCTTTTATCAAATCTAACGAATATTAAAAATTTATTAGTGTTTTATTAAAATCTGATAAATATTAGTAGAAGTGGCTACGAATACATGATGTGCATTGAAAACTTCATAGACGTCTACACTTACTATACTAGAATCTGATAAATGCTTGTTGTAATCTGCAATGTTTATTTCCAATTCGGGGATCACTCCATTTACGCCCATTTTGTTTGGCAAGCACACTTCAACCTTAAAAAAAATAATGGTGCTGTAGTTATATGAAACTATACATAGGCTTATATTTCAAGGGTATTCTGGCAGAAACGGATAAGTACACAAAGTTTCAAAATGAGAAAAGAGCATTTAAAAGTTTGAGGGCTCATAGTAAAACGGTGAAGCATAATAGCCAAAATAAGAGCCAATTCAGTTATACTGTTTTAGCTAGATAAAAAGAGCAGTAAAGAATAAGTAGATATGCCTAAGTATCTAACTAATTTTCGTTAAATTTTGCACTTATTCGGTTCTGCCACAATACCCTCGATTTGTTCTTACTTTAAAAAGTATAATATTAGCACATCATAAAATTGGGCAACCCATATGGTGGCAGTAACCACCAGACCATAGTGAAATAACAGCTTATGTGCTCTTGTGTTTTGGTAAGTAAGAGTTTCCGTATCCTATCCAATCCTATCCTATCCTAATCCCTTAACCTTTATCCTACTAAGATCGGCAGCGCACTTGCAGCACCTGTCTCTTTACTCGTGTTAAGAGGGTTTGGTGGCCATCTACTAACATATTTTTTTAATATAAATAAATATAAATATCCTCACACATTCCACACATCACCATCTAGTTTCACAGTAAGCAACTAATGCTTGTATTATGAATATCAGACAGTTGATATACTACATACATGACTTTTTTTTTATATTATATAAATACAAACATCCATGACTCAGGTACAGTCAAGGGCAAAAATATCTGTACGTTTCCAAAGCAGCAAAAATATCTATACAGTTGAGAGGCTAGAAATATCTATTCGATAATTCGGTCAGAAATATGTGAGCATTTAAAGGGTCAATAAGATCTAGACGTTCACGTGGCCATAAATAAATGTACAATGTCAGTCAAATATATGTAGGCAAATAGGAGGGCATAAATATCTATACATGAAAGTATCATATACATGAGAACAAAACGGGTGCCAAAAATATCTATACACGCAACTATTATAATATACATGAGAACAAAGAGCGTGTCAAAAATTTCTATACACGCAATTATCATATACACGAGAACAAAACGCGTGCCAAAATTATCTATACATGTATTTGATAGTCAAAACTTACCACATAGGTATGCAAATATGCATCTTATTCAATTGAGATAAGTAACCCACAAAATTTGAATTAGCATTCGCTTTAAAACTATTTTTAAGAGGCACTTCTGTTTAGATACTGGCCACTTACTCGTACATATTTTAAAAATAATTTAATCGAATGTCAAGTTCGAAAACTCACAACTGAACATATAACAAAATACATGATACTGAAACTAAATTGACCATTTTAAGAATTTTTTTCTGTATGTATGATGTTCCTCCATAACTCTTAAACGAATTAACTGATTTTCATGAAACTTGGTATTTATTATAGATAAACATTTAGACGTACGGGACACAGGATAGGTTACTTTTTTCTTTTTCAACGCGGACGAAGTCGCGGGTCAAATAAACGTCAGTCTCACCACAAAGAGGAATAGAAACTAGAAAATATAGTAAAAACCTAAGTGTTCTTTTTAATGGCAAAGTCACATTCGTAAAATCACATACATTAGCGTAATCGAAAGTTTTTCGTACTAATATAGTAAAATTACTTATCTTCCGAATAAATATCTTCCGTTTCATCGCTACATCTAGTATTAATATAATACTGACATAAATTTAGCATTAAAAAAACGCTTATATAATATTCACGAGAAAAGCCACATGAAAATCGTATATGTAAGCTGTGAACGCTGTGAAGCAGAATCTAAAAAATAGGATGAAAGGTGAAACAAATGTTACGCTAATGACGTCACGACCAAAATGAAAGGGACAAACCGATTATATGACAGAATGGTACTCTTTTCGATGATTGTCATAATTCAAAATTAGAAATTCGTTTTGTTCTCATATGAATGTTAATGATAGTTTCATGTATAGATATTTATGCCCTCCTATTTGGCTACATATATTTGACTGACATTGTACATTTATTTATGGCCACGTGAACGTCTAGATCTTTTGACCCTTTAAATGCTCACATATTTCTGATCGAACTATCGAGCATATATTTCTGGCCTCTCAACTGTACAAATACTTTTGCCGCTTTGGAAACGTACCGATATTTTTGCCCTTGACTGTACAAAGGTAAAATGTTAACACAAACATTTGCGGCTAGCGGGATTCGAACCCGCGACCGTTTGGTTAACAGTTAGGGATCACTAACCACTAGACCAAACGTGTCGTCATGGTAGACCGCAAAAAAAGTTGCGGTATATATTAAATTACTGCTGGGGCCCGCGACTTCGTCCGCGATGAAAAAGAAAATATATGAGTAATAACGCCCGACATCGTCATCGCTGTGACGACGAAGGCGCCACCACGCGACAGTGGCGCCCAATTCTTTATATTTTAGTTTAGACGATCACTCGGGAACAGTACTTTTTTTCTGGATGAAAGGTAGTCCTATGTCCTTTCTTGTATCCCTCACAAAGTGTATGCAAAATTTCATGATGATCGGTTGAGTAGTTAAGGCGTGAAAAGGTACCAGACAGACAGACAGACAGATAGATAGTTAGTTTCACATTTATAATATTGGTATGGGTATGATCTTATTTATGATATGATTACGAGGTGATTTTACTCTGATACCTGTAATTGATAATAAAGTTGATAATTATTATTAAAAAAAAAGATATTCACCTTTCCATTGTTGAATCCCAAAAATATAACATCGCCATGCTCCTTTGCACAAGTTAAGCGTGGACATTCTAAGACCATACAATCTGTGCCTGCATTCTTATTCAACTGAAATTCATAGTAATCCGGTACTGAAACATAAAACATTACAATTAAGATTTCTCATTTATGATCAATCAATACTAACAATAAATCTGTAAGGGTTGGTCATGTAGTAAGTTACTTTGTTTTCAGAGATATCGTGTTTATAGGCTCTATACTTGATACTGAAACTAAATTGACGATTTTTAGAATTTTTTTCTGTACGTAAGTATGTATGTTCCTTCATAACTCTTAAACGAATTAACTGATTTTCATGAAACTTGGTAGATAAACATTTAGACGTACGGGACACAGGCTAGAATAGGCTACTTTTTTCTTTTTCGACGCGGACGTAGTCGCAGGCACCAGCTAGTTAATAAACAAAACTAGCGGTCCACAAACAATATTAACCACATCAAAATTGCAGTGTCATTATAGAAGAATTTAATGAAAAATTTACAAAAAATAGACAACGCAATTGCTTTAAACGAATACTTAAACATATGAGGGCCAAATTGTATTGTTTAGAATTTTCGTTAAATAACTTTTATTGAAAATTATTTTGAAAAGAGCGCGCGTATGAATTAGGCACTGATTAATAAGTTATTGTCAATTTAAAAAAATGTATTGTTTTTTAATTTTTTTGTATACTGTTCTAATGGTAAAAACAAAAATCCTTAATTTCCAGGCCTGCGAGCACAAGCGAGCTGCCAACACTTGTATGAAACATTTCATATAAACTTTGAAGGTCATTTGCCTCAAGTGAATCTCAAACGAATATAAAAAACCCACTAACAGAATAAAAAGCTGAAGTCACATAAGTCCATCTGCAAACTTACCTCCAATTATAACACTGCAACTATGAAAAATCACTGGCTTTAGGTTCGTCTTGTAGTCTGGTATATCTAAACTTGTCTGTTTTATCAACAACAAAGACTCCAAGTCAACTTTGTAGACATCACCCAGCTTAAATATGAGGTATACGTCGTCGCAGTACACGCTAATACCACGAACTCCACCATTGTAACCATAGTATCTAATAAGGAAATCTTTAATCCATTTTCTTTCAATCCAACGGAGTCTCCATAACGTGTTTTTAGAATCTAGTACATAACAGGTGTCCTTGTTTAGTCTGAAATATAGAAAACACTTTTGTTTTAAACTACTCTTAACATACTTATCGTCATTGACCTTAGTTCATCGGCTTATCTGTCGTATAAAGACAACTGCTAAGTGCTTATGAGCATTATTTTTCTAAATACGATCTCTTAGGGCCTCTTTCAACATCTCTGAGTAAAGTGTCAAGTAGGCTAACCGCCATTTAAACTCACCGGTAAGAAAGTATACGAGTTTCACCATCTTCGAGTACCATTATTCGAGGGTAATTTCAACAAAATTTACACAAGAAACTCATAACATTTACTCGCCAATTAGCGTTACTTGAAAAGAAACTACTCAACATTTTACTTGTAGTTGGTGAAAGAGGCCCTTAATAAAATATGCTATATGCAGCAGCTAGTGATAATTGAGTAAATGCAAAATTTACTCAATTATCACAATCGATCAATATAATAAATCTGTAAGTGTAGGTATTGTATGTATGTATGTTTCTCCATAACTCTTGAACCGGAAAGTATCAGGTCAGGCGAGGACATAACGGTATACGTACTAGTAGAGGAGTTGGTGGCGACCACC
The DNA here is from genome assembly GCA_945859745.1 of Synanthedon formicaeformis. Lineage (NCBI taxonomy): Eukaryota > Metazoa > Arthropoda > Insecta > Lepidoptera > Sesiidae > Synanthedon > Synanthedon formicaeformis. Next base: position 6,271,287 of record OX243959.1, on the reverse strand, counting down.
TCGAGTCTCTCGTGGGTCCGTATTATCTATTCGAGCGCGACGTGGGCTACCGCGTCGAAGGTGAGCTGTCGACTGACTCTACCTACTCTACTATAGCGGTGGGCGTTATGTAGCACCAATCGTTTTCACAACGTTGTGGCTGAACGGCAACGAAAACGTTGTCGGAGATTTTGACAACGATCTATTTCTCAAAACGTCAAACTCTCCCGTGCACCAATCCGTCTACCGTTGTAGCAAACGAACTTCGTTTGCGGTTCGGAAAATTTACAACATAACGAACGGAACGCATGAAACAACCATCTCTTTCGCAACCACCGATTAAGTATGATAAAAAGAGACGGTAATATCTAATCAGATACGATGTATTACGACCTTTGACATTGTTCGGTAGATGCGTTTGTACGATAGTTTACCTTATGCATATACTAATAAGATAAATTTCGATTATTTTCGATACTTTTTGTTGTTTTTTACCGAATTTCTTTCATTTTGTTTTGATGACTGTGAATGCAAATTTCAAGTACCTAATTAGTGACATATTTGCCTTGGTCTCGAAGGTTATATATATATATATATATATATATATATATATATAACCTTCGAGACCAAGGCAAATTTTAATTTTAATTTAAATAAAATAAAATTCTTATATTATTTATATAAATAAATAATTATATACTTATATATATATACGCTTCCTCTCTCCTAGTCCCTAGGTTGCATGCCCAACAGGGTCCATAACATTGGTCTTTATTTTTATAACATCTTTGTACATTATGGTTTCGCAATAAATAATTGAATTGAATTGAATATTATCAGTCGTCATATTATGCGCAATAAATCAATTTATATACTTAACAATGCCTAACAACGCGAAATTAACCACAACGAAAAACGGATCCAAAAACGAAAGACTGTTTTAAAACAACATATTTATTTTGACGGTGGTTGCGAAATAGATCGTTGTGAAATAGACGGTTTGCACAACGTTGTGATAGCTCCGGTAACGTTTTGTTGTGTTGTTCAGAAAACGCGTAACGACACATGACTACTCTACTACCGTAACGGCGCACCCGCACGATACCCCTGGGGGGTCGGGAGACGAAGTATGTGACGCCTGTACAACTGTAGCTAAGTAGATGGAACCAATCACCGCGTTGCATAGTAACCACCGTGTTAAGCGGTTATCACACTATTCATTTTGAAAGAAACCAATTTAGGAACCTAAGTCGTGAACTAGTTGATAACACTACCTACACTAAATTGATTTCTAAATCGGAGATATAGAGTTGAAAATAAATAATAGAATCTAAAATCAAAATTGGATCCAATCTCTTCCAATTTCCTAAATTGGTTTCCTTTAAATTTAAATCTTTGCATCAAATTGAATAGTGTGATAGCAGTTTAACAAACTCTTAAATTTTAATGTTTAAAATTTTTAAATAAGTTATTATAATGAGTGACCATCGATTTTAGTTAATGATATCCCCCAAATATAGCTCACTAGACAAATACGGCAGTGTTTTTATTTTTTTTTAATTTTTGACTGAGTTATAATATAAGCATTCAAAGTACACACACACCCAAATTTTTTAATACTACTCGCTAACGTTGACGACGTCACAAATGTCACAAACCCTCATGAATCATTTTTCAGGAAATCATTCCTTTTTTTTTTCAATATCTCAAAAGTAAATACTACTGTCAAAAAGTACAAAAATTCATATCATACAATTTTAACAAGTCAAATTTATATTTAACGTTATAAATAAAAAAAGATTTTATTAATCTATTTAAGTATGTAGTTACCTACCTAATAAGTATGTTCTAATTTAAATGTTACTTTTAAATAACTAACAAACTAAATTCGAAAATAATGAGCTTACTTGTAAGTTACGACATTTTCACTTGTGTGTGAAGCTCCATCTTCATTTATATTAAAATCAGTGGTAGACTGTTTTCCATTTAAAATTAACCTACAAGAATTTTCATCAACATGCGGCAGAACTTGTACTATTATGTGGTCATTTTCATTGAAATCCAAGCCTGAAATTATAAAATATCTCAAATAATAGTGCAAAATACAGTAAAACCTTATTAATCTTGACTCCTAATATGTTGGGCTCTGGTTTAAGGTAATCCTTACATATTATAATTATAAAACCAAGTCCTCCGCCGCATCTGTCTGTTCGCGATAAAATCAAAAACTACTGCACCGATTTTCATGCTGTTTTCAATGATGGATAGAGTGGTTCTCGAGGAAGATTTTAGTATAAAATTTACAAAGTTACGCGGGCGAAGTCGCGGGCAGCAGCTAGTGATACTAAAAGATAGAACCTTGTCTACAATGAAAATAATCCTAATAGGTATCATGTTTGTTACACAATTACGAAAAAATCGTATCGTAATTCTAAACTTGTTAGTTATGTGTTAGTTAGTTAGTTAGCTACGACACGTTTGGTCTAGTGGCTAGTAACCCTAGCTGTTAACCGAACGGTCGCGGGTTCGAATCCCGCTAGGGGCAAATGTTTTATGTGAACATTTTACCTTTGTACCTGAGTCATGGATGTTTTGTATTTATAATATGTATGTATTTACAAAAAAAAAAAAAGTAATCTATGTATTATATCAACTGTCTGGTATCCATAATACAAGCATTACTTGCTTACTTTGGAACTAGATGGTGCTGTGTGGAATGTGTGAAGATATTTATTTATTTATTTATTTATTTATTTATTTATTTATGTGCTCAGTTATGCTATACAATATACAGTAAAAAAATTATAAGGATAAACAATTTAATTCATACTTACAAGATATATTTAAGTTCCTAACAATTTTAAAGTTGTCTGAATTTATGTATTTAACTCTGTCCTTAAGAATAACTATTAAATTATCTGGAAAATATTATAAAATAATTAGAATTATTGTGATTCTCAATACCAAATATACTAATATATAAACCTGAAGAGTTTGTTTGTTTGTACGCGCTAATCTCAGGAACTACTGGTTCAAATTGAAAAAAATCTTTGTGTTGAATAGTCATTTATCGAGGAAGGCTATAGAGAACGCGGATGAAGTCGCGAACATCAGCTAGTATTTTATAAAATTCTAGTGTATTTTATAAACTGTGTGAAGCCCACTCCCGGCTTCACACAGTTGAAATTTTCAAAAATCTTTTTAGTGGATGCTTAAATGCATATGGTCCAAATTTCAGCTTTCCAGACTTACGAAATTATTGTGTCGATAGACTGTCAGGACAAACAATTTTATTAGTATAACAAAATTGTATTAGTTTAACCTGTATAACAAAATTGTTTAAAAAGCTCTCATTTTAAGAAATATTTATGTGCAGGGAAAAAGGGATATTTTTTTATAAAGAGACATGAACATAAAGATTTAATAAACAAACAGAAAAGTAGGACAAAATATGATAATTAAAAAAAACTAGGTACATGAAATGATATTTAATACCTTGATAAACATTTATAGATTTAATTTCATTGAAACTATACATATGGAGAAGTTCTAATCGTGAGTATCGTACATTTAACCATAATTGGGAATTAATATAAAGGTTTCTCCATTTTAGTTTTGATTTTAGTCTATAAGTAATTCCTTTGTTGACCATATTATTCTCTACCAGCTGTTTCCACTGTCCGTGATGCTGTAATGTGCAAAATAGTTTTAATCGACTACAAATTTCATTCACCAGTATACTGTGCAGAGTCCATGTAGTATCTATATCTATAGCTATAGGTTAACTATTTTCAAAAATAGATTCAAAATATTGTTCATGAAAAATTTAAAGAAATTATGTAGGTATGAGTGTCAAAATTATGTAATTTTTTATTGTATACTAGCGCACTGTTCCCGGCTTCGCAGGGATGCAAATTATATACCAAAACATTTCTTGAGAACCACTCTATCCATTGGTGAAAACAGCATGAAAATCGGTGCAGCAGTTTTTGAGTTTATCGCGAACAGACAAACAGACTGACAGACAGACAGAGGCGGCGGAGGTCTTTGTTTTATAATAATTATGTAGTGATTATTTCAATTAAGAATTGTAAAACAGAAACTTTAAAATTAGAATATTATGTAGAAAATAAGAATATATAAAATGGAACTTTCTATACCATGTAATTTAAAAACTCAGATAAAGTGTTCACCATAATTTCTGAGATATTAGATTAGTAGTGACAGGGCAAACTGCGATTCTCAATCAATTGGGCAGCTTGTCTGGCAACAGTACCCCTTATAGAAGACCACTGTGAACTGTGAACAGCATCTGTAGTGTAGTATTTCAGTGAGTGAGTAAGGGATGTTAGATACCATTTCCCTCAGTGGCGTAGCTAAGCGTGTGCGAAGCGGACCCTTGCGATTAAAAATTATTAAAAACTATTTAAGGAATACTATGAAGCAAGAGCAACTGTCTGCTTTAGGAATACTATCAATCGAAGCAGAATTAGCTTCCAAAATTAACTACAAATCCTTAATACAGGACTTTAGTAAAGCAAAGAGCCGAAAGGCATTATTTTTTAAAAGATTATATATCACAGGTTACAAAATAAAAACTTTTTTAAAAATATGCATTTCAATATTACTTATATTTCAGTATTACATTATTTAATAAGTATCTTAGGCTTAATTTCTTTTACTATGTTCACCTGTTGGCATTAACAATCATCCCGTGATTCAAAGGGACTGTGTTTTAGAAAAAAACAAGAACAACTGTGTCACGCGTCTATCGCGGTATTTTGCGCTGGATTTTAGCCGCTGGGTAGACTAGGGTCTTCATGCAAGCACAAGCCAGACACACTAAGGGTTAATGGATAAGGAGAAAGTAGTGACAGGGCACACACTGCATTTGGTAGATATTTAAGCAGTCCATCTAGCGGCAGTAACCACCCTCTTATAGTAGACCACTGTGAAAAAACAGCATGTGTTCTGTTGTATTTCAATGAGCAAGTAAGGGATGCCAGAGCCCATTGCCCTTTCCTTCTCTTATCCTTAATGGTAGTATGGTCGGCACCGCACTTGCAGCACTTATGGTGTTGTTTGTAGCCGCCTACCATCAAGTGGACTGACAGGTCTGACAGCCTGTCTGTCGACCTTAACATAAAAAACCTACTCCAATTCATTGAGAACGTTATTTAAGTATAGCACGTTACCTCGCCTACATGATCAGCGATATCCATCCATCGTTTGCACACTCTCATGCAATTTATCAAGTCTTTTGAATCCAATTCTCTAAAAACAGCTACCAATATTTCTGTAGGGCAGTAGGGCAATGATTCCATCCTACATCCCATTTTTGTAAGTTTTCTGACATGACTGACACGAGAAAGAGACGGTAACGGTGTCGGTAACCTTGGACGGTAAGTCACTCTACGACGGTAAGATATTATTTTAACAGTCAATAACAATAACGGAGAGAGAGTTTAGGGCACTTATTCCATGGAAAATTTTACCACTGCTGTCAAATCAATGTCAAATTGATAATATTCCACACTGATCTCTATATACCTCTGGATCGGCAGCTGTCAAATTATTTTTAATGTATATTTAACCTTGTCGTGGAGCGGGCTTACCCTCGGCAGTCCGGGTGGGTCGGTGATACTCACCGGCCTTTCCTCGTCCCATCGGATTGATGTTGGGGACCAAGAAGGCCCACACCCGTGTGCTCCGGGCGGGCTCCGTTCAGCGGAGCTCGTGGCGGAGCCCGGAGCGCACTTGTAAATGACATTCTCCCTGCCAAAGTCCCTCGTCCCATCCAGATGAAGTCGCTCCTTTTACATGACTTTGGCAGCGATAATGGCCGTTCCCGAAATGAGCCGAAATGCCATTATACGAAAGAAGATAAGATAAATGGCCAGTTTGGCGTTGTAGACTATGGAGTGAAATGGACGAAATACACGGTCAGTCCATCGCGTCAAATTAACCAAAATTTGATCGTGAATGGTAAAAACTGGGGCCCTAGACAAAGCATTCGATTCGCATTCGATTCGATTCGCTAAATAAAAATGTATGGGATTGACATATGCCTTCGCTAAATCACGTGATACTTCCCATACATTTATTCTATCGAACTTCGTTATCGTTTTTAAAATGGCACTTTGTCTAGGGCCCCTGATGGCTTAATGTCAAATACTGTATTGAAAAATCGCGCCGTTGCGTCACGTCAATTTGGCGTCACGCCAAATGATTGATCGTGTATTTCGTCCATAAGTACATGGAACAAACTAGTGATGTCCGCATGATAGGGACATTTACAGAATACATATTTCTTCATGTTTCAAAACTCAAGCGGACACAAATAAATTTTAACAGTCTATATATATTCTCTATCGAGTTAATTTCATTTAATTAATGAATCATTGATTGTTTTTAAATAATAATTATGGAGCAATTTTTTTCAGCTTCGGAGCAGTTTTTTTCGCGTAACCTAGGCAAGGAAATAATATGTATTTCTTAAGATATGTGCGTTGCAATGGTCTACTTTGTTTTTTGCGAATATCATTACTTATAAGCTAGAGCAATTTTCGCAAATTCACAATTAGATGGAGCAATTAATTTTACATCGATTTATACTTTTGCTTTTGCATTATTTGTAACTTTATCCACCCATGGTTACGACGTTAGTATCTATTATTTAGTTTGTGGTTACGGAAGTAGGGCCCTAGACAAAGTGCATTCGATTCGATTCGCTAAATAAAAATGTATGAGATTGACATATGCCTTCGCGTGATTTAGCCAAGGCATATGTCAATCCCATACATATTTATTTAGCGAATCGAATCGAATGCACTTTGTCTAGGGCCCCTGGCCCATACAATTGTCGCGGCAGGCCGAGCCGCGAAAGCCTCCAATCTTTTATGTCGGTATATTTATTATCGAGACTAGTAAAATCACAAACATGCTCTGTGGCATTTCTCTCTTTATGATGACAACATTATAATGATAACCACTAAAAAACTAACAAGCCAATATTGTCTATGGAAGGCTTCCTTTTCAAATTCAACAGCCACGGGACAAAGGTGGAAAGTGTGTAACAATAAAACTAATACAAGAATAAATAAGGAAAGACTCCAGGACGAAAGTTAAGTACTTAGTTAATCACTTTACATATAATTCTTAATACATAACATGTAATTAACTCTGATTTCTTGAATTCACACTTGTCGACCACACGGTCTAATTGAGACGCTTTGATGCTTACATACTTCCATTGAACTGTACCAATTATGTATCAGAACACACGACTCATTATTCACACAAGGCTACTTACTAAACTAGCAACTAGTTTAATTGTTTATATACAGGATTATTTGGGATAAGGCATGATTTCATTAATAACCTGACACTTGGTCACATGGTGTAGAGGATGATCTCATTACACTCATTACTACTAAATCAGCGTTGTACAAACGACTACATGACTTACACACCGCCCACACCTAATCCTTGTGCATTAGTCACAATTTATATCACCCTCAGCTAGGTAGCTGGAGCGGGATCGAAGGAACAAAAGGAGACGCATGTGTGAATGAGTCTCCAGTGTTTCTGCGAGTACACCATGCGCAGCGTACTTATAATTAAGTCGACCTTCAGGGTGACACTTGCTTAAGTCGACCTTCAGGGTGACACTTGCTTAAGTCGACCTTCAGGGTGACACTTGCTTAAGTCGACCTTCAGGGTGACACTTGCTTAAGTCGACCTTCAGGGTGACACTTGCTTAAGTCGACCTTCAGGGTGACACTTGCTTAAGTCGACCTTCAGGGTGACACTTGCTTAAGTCGACCTTCAGGGTGACACTTGCTTAAGTCGACCTTCAGGGTGACACTTGCCATATCCTTATTAATTACTAAGCACGAGCTGGGAGGTACCGGGATACATGTCAAAGCATGGTATGGCCGGTGCCGGTGTGCCCCCTTGTTGCACCAAGGTATGTGTCGGGAATAAGCGTCGTGTCGTGACCCACTGTAAAACCTTGTTAATTATTGGAATCAGTCACGTTGTCGTGACCCACTATAAAGATTGTTTAATGCACGTCGTACCGTGTTGGAGTTAATGTGATTCTGCTGAATGCACATCGTATCGGGGAAGGACTAATCTATATTATGGTAAATTACGGGATAGACTTGTCTCAATCAACATCACTAATCAACTGTGGTTCTCTTCAACGGCGGCATCAGGCTTCAGCAACGGCATCGGGTTCATAGAGACGTTCAACTAATAGCAAGTCGCCAATGTATGCAAAGGCATTGGCGACAATAGACCAACTTACTTTAAGCTCTGCATCTACGGCATCGGGTTCATCTGCACAGGTTCTATTCATCAGCGAGGACACCGGTTGACGACGGGCTTCCAGAGGCAGCACTACATCTTTATCTTATCCTTTCTCTTTCCTCACTAAACACTAGCCCACCATACACTGATACACAACACCGTCATACTACAATTTACATTCAACACAACACCATATGCGGGTATAAAGAAATATAGATTAATTCAGTAACCTTCATGTGTGTTAACTATGTACTTAAGAGGGAAGAGTTGTACCCACTTCCCAGACCGCCATGGCACCGGCAAGGTGTCATGGCTGTAAACTATTTTTATAGGCGTGACAACAAAGGAAGAGAAAGTGACCAACACACAATGTACACTAAAGCGAAGCAGATACACAAACTCAGAGTCGGTATGTGCTGAGGGCAGGTGAACACAGGCACACGAGGAACTTAATCGGGTATGTAATCTCTACATACCTACATTCGGAAAATGACTAGAAGTCTGTTGAGTTACACTATTGCTTAGTTGACAATGCTTATTGTCGTCATTACTTGAATCATTAATTTAACTTAATCTTTGTACATTACACAACTTTAACTTTAATCAACTTAACCCCATAAAGACTTCACGGTAACAGACATTTTCCGATAACAATTTTGACAATGACAGAAAATTTCGTTTACCATTTTGAAACGCTGCCCTCGAAAGTACCCAGAACTAATTTTGATAGATTTATTTAATAGATAATTATGTATAATAGTGTCTGTTTTTATTTTATTTGTTAATGTCTTAGGGAGTATTTCAGTTTATTTGTGTCCGCTTGAGTTTCGAAACATGACGAAATGTGTATTCTGTAAATATCCCATGAACAATTTTAATTATTGCATGACTAATTTTAGTTCCAAGTACTTTCGCTCCATATACTACAGCGCCAAAATGGCGTTTTTCAAATACGCATAAAAATAATTTGACAACAGCCTGTCCAGTGCTATAATATATTACAGGTCAGTGACCTCTACCCTAAAATTTTATGCTAAGCAAAGACAATAAAAACGCCTGTGGCCTTGCCCCACTCATGCATGCAAAGAAAAACAAACTGAACTGGAGGCGCCGGGTATCGATCCCGGTACCTCTCGCATGCTAAGCGAGCGCTCTACCATCTGAGCTACGCCCCCTATGAATCAAGTCGTCGTAATTAAGCATGATATAGTAACGGTCGTAGTATGTACCTAGGTTGCTGCACATTGCTGTAGCTCTCGCTAGAGAGTTCACGTACTATGTTCCTTGCTGTAGGCGTACAAATTTTGCTGTAGGTTGTAGGTACCTATGCAATTTCTTTTGACTTTATTTTTGATAGTATTTGCCGTTATCACACTTGCGGGTGGCGGAGCGAAATCCCGCCAGAAATTCCGCCGTGACCATTGTATTGTATGAAAACAACGTTTCTTATGGCACTTGCGGGCGGCGGGTGAAATGTAGTATGCGGCGGGATTCCGCCTGTCACCCGCTGAACTAGCGGAGCGGATTTCCCCATTACTCATTTTTTCTGCTATATGAAATTGCTTTTTATTTACTGAAGATAAAGTACAGAATACAATAAGCAAATAGGTGTGTCGCGTCCCTGCTCGTCGCTGCTGCTCCAATATGAATTGACCCTAAAAGAAATATTTTCTCAGGAGTTATATTTTTCAACGCGAATTCATGCTAAACCAGCTAGTACATATTCTATAAATGTTTATGGACTTTCCGGTTAAATTTAAATAAAAGGCCATTTACAAAGATATATTTAATCATAATAATAATCAATGTTTACATTTAAGAGGTATTAACAATTAACAAATCACACAATGGAAAATCAATAAGGTATTAATGTGACTCAGTTTCCGTGAGTCTTTATAAAACGAAGGCTTAACAAAAAATAATTATCATTTGTTCCATTAATTATCAGCTGCTTCAGTAGTTGTATTTGAATTTCGTCTGCACCAAGTACTTCACATTCACTTGGGCGATGTCGTATACGATAAATCTAAATTTGTGCGCTAAGGAATAAATATTTTTACAGTATCAAAATTTTTTATATACAAAAAGAAATCTTATACTTCAATATAAAATAACTAGCTGGTGCCCGCGACTTCGCCCGCGTTAAGTACGGGGATGTGTAACGCCTGACTAAATGTGTAAAGCAATATAACGCCTGACATCTTTGCCGTTGTAAATTTTTCAGGGATTATTTTTAGTAGATAGCTGGTGCCCGCGACTTCGCCCGCGTTGAAAACTATATACTAAAACCTTCCTCTTGAATCACTCTATCTATTAAAAAAACCGCATCAAAATCCGATGCGTATTTTTAAAGATCTAGGCATACATAGGGACAGACAGACAGTGGGAAGCGACTTTGTTTTGTATGTAGTGATGTAAAAAATAGAGGCAGAGCAACACTGCTTTCCGAGATTATGAACTGAGCATAAAATATAATCTGGTGGAAGTACCATCAACATATTATAGTTAATAGGGAAATGTGTTTTCGCTACCTTATTCATGCCGCTCGCGTGATGTTAAAAATAGTGTCACACGATGTGATTGTCTATTACAGAGTTGTTGCGGATCGGATTTTTAGAGGATCAAAATTCACATTCACAAATGCGGATGTGGATTTCAAAAAAATAATTATAGATTAAATTTTTCAAGCAGAAATAAATTATTGAGAAATTGACCATTTTAATAATTTATTTTTAAGTAATCGAGCTTTTAGTAGAAAATTGAAAAAATTTAAATTTAAAAAACTGAAACTATTTCATAATTCATCCTGGGGAAACCAGCCAGATTTAGAAATAGCTGCATATCTGCATCCGCAAGATTCGCTATGCTTATTGCGGATGCGGTTGCGGTTGCAGACAGAAAAGTCACTACCCAGTCGATAATTGCAGTGAGCAGTGACATGGTGTGCGAGATATGCAAAGGATACTCGTTGTAGAGCAAGACCGTGTTCTTCTTGCTGACGACGGGCTTGCCCAGTGGGACCAGAGTGCCGCACTCCAACACATGGTCCTGGGCCGGATCGGGCATCGTTCGTCCCACGCCCCAAGTCGAGTGCACTCCCTTCGGCAGCTTCTCTATGTACTCCGAGTTAAGGCACTCCTTCCTGACAAACAAAACAAGTGCCCTCGCATATTAATCGTAGAAAGTATCGAATACACTAATAATTGCAACTCAATATACCGATTCATTAGAAATATTAAAGTCTGTTTTTTAAATCTCAGAGACAAAAATGACACATGCAAATGTCAAGTTTTCATATAATGATACCATGTAATGTATGTAATGCATGTCACATGTAATGTCATTTCTGTCTGAGATTAAAAAACAAACTTTAGTAGAGTTTTATTTAACTTTGCTTGGGTATTAACATTCTTATCTATTGATTTTACAATATTTTTTCACTAAAATTTATCGAAAATAATTAAAATAAAAACTATAAATATAAAATTTATTTAAATTTGTTAATAAAAAAAAAATAAAAATGTTGTGAGCATTTATGTTTTGTTTCATTTCATCTATATAATTTTAAGTTTAATTATCTTGTCAATCTGAGATTTAGTAATTCTGCAACAATAATAAATATAACCTTGGCAAAATTGTGAGAAGTTTCTATTGTAACAGGAGTGAGTTATTGACTTACATGTCTCCCAGTGCGACTTCGCAGAGCAGAAGTAGGCCGACAGGGTCGGAGGTGCTGGTGCAGCAGTAGTTGGCTGACTTGGAGACCATGTCGGCGAAGTAGATGCCCTTGCCGAACATGTAGCCCGTGACGGGCGCCTCTGGGGGCGCTATGCGCAAACCTGAATGCAGGGCAAACGATAAATCAATATCACCACTATACACCTTCGCAAAGCGAAAGGGTTGCTCCTGCTACGATCTCATTGGACGACACGTTTGGTCTAGTGGTTAGTAACCTTAGCTGTTAACCGAACGGTCGCGGGTTCGAATCCCGCTAGACGCAAATGTTTGTGTTAACATTTTACCTTTAGTTTGTACCTGAGTCATGGATGTTTGTATTTATATAATATAACAAAAAAAGTAATGTATGTAGTATATCAACTGTCTGATATTCATAATACACGCATTAGTTGCTTACTGTGAAACTAGATAGTGCTGTGAGGAATGTGTGAAGATATTTATATTTATTTATATTCCTGCGTGATAAAAAATTCTATCCATACTAATATTATAAATGTGAAAGTAACACTGTCTGTCTGTAATAAATAATGCAAGTAAACATCGCTGACCTTGTGACAATATTCCCGCAAAGTTGGATGTGCGAGATCCGTGCCACAACAAGCGTCTGTTGTGAAGCTTTTTGAAGGGCTTGTACCTTTTCTCTTCACCTTCGCGGATGACCTTGAACAGCTAAAAAAAATATTTATTAGAAAACTAACATTTCAAATCATAATTTACGATATGATCCTATGATAAAGAGATTATGGTCTCAAGTAATTTATTTTTAATTTTAATATAATATATTTATATTTTTTAACAAATTTCAATACATTTGTTTCCCGAGTTCTTTTTTTTTTTTGTTGTATCAATACTAATAATAAATCTGTAAGTGTATGTATGTATGTTCCTTCATAAATCTTAAAAGAATTAAATGATTTTCCTGAAACTTGTTTGATAAACATTTAGACGTACGGGACACAGGATAGGCTACTTTTTTCTTTTTCAACGCGGACGTAGTCGCAGGCACCAGCTAGTTTTTATATATATTTTTTATATTTAACTGCTTGGAGTCTGTGTGTTTATATTAAGTACTGGATTTTGAACGCTGCATCTAAATAATAGGCAACATAACACGCGTATATTCGAATGCATTCTTGGAACGAAGGTCCTAGATTTTTGAACAACTGTTCTTTATATTATCATTTATAGAGTCTTGGTGAAAAAGCATCTATGATATGGATCGGCGACTACATATTTTTTAGTATTAATTTATTGGTTTATTGATCGTTCATAAGAAACGAATCAATCGACAAACCTCATTTATTTCAAGTGAATAGTTGGAGTGTGTAGCCGCGTGAGTGTTCTTCATGTATTTCACTATCAATTGATATTCGGGCGATTTCTTGTCGAGCGGTGCAATGTCAGCTTTCAGTTTCAAATAATGTGAATCTATTGGAATTGCATCTTTGTCGTCGTTGTCTGCAAAAAATAATAATTACAATTTTACTGCCGAACAAAAAAAAATGTTTTTTAAAAATCGTACAATTCCAATTCCAATTCGTACAATTTTTTAACCCCAGACGTCCGACGCATAAACGGAGTGTTATAAATTTAACATTTCGATCTCTGACAATAAACACAACAATAGAGTAGTGGCATGGCACACATAATACCACCGTGAAATAACAGCATGTGTGCTGTTGTGTTTCGGTGAGTGAGTAAGGGATGCCAGAGTCTATTTTCCTATCCCCTTATCCTTAGTTTTAACTACGGAGCACCTGTGGCTTATTTGCTTGTGTTATAGGCGACAGTAGCCCCAAGTAGTCAACCATCAAGTAGACCGTCAGCCTGTCTGTCGACCTTAAATTTTAAAAAAAGTCACACCCAATTTGTTAGAAAAAAAAAGTATTAATTACCTGTGTTCAACAAGTTATAAGCAATTTCAATTTCTAAAAGGTTATCCAACATTGAAATTTTAGTTTTAATGAGCTCCACATCATTGAGAATTGGTGGATTTTCTATGCCAAAATTATGAGGAATCAGAGTATAGAATCTGAAAAGAAAAGAATCTGTTAGCGAATTAATAGAAAAACGAGTATATACATTTTATGCTACTTATTCTCAGGGAAATATATTGAGCAACAGATGGCAAATTAAAAAGTTACGCTGAATACCTGTTTGTGGCGTCTATGAGTTTATTTTGATTAGTTTTTCCTTCATCGATCAGTTTGTTTAATTCCGTCAGCACCTTGTAGCCAGCCTTGATTTGTTTCTTTGACAATTTACCCAATGGCATTTTCTCCGTATCGAGCTGAAACAACATTTACATTTATCCTTATATATTATAAAACAAAGTCCTCCGCCGCGTTTGTCTGTCTGTCTGTTCGCGATAAACTCAAAAACTACTGCACCGTTTTTCATGCAGTTTTCATCAATGGATAGAGTGGTTCTCGAGGAAGGTTTGAGGATATAATTTACAAAGTTACGCGGGCGAAGTCGCGGGCAGCAGCTAGTTGTTATCTAACACAAATTTATACATATGAATATAAATACATACATAATGCTTTACATAATAAATACAACGTGAGAAAATAATATCCACGCAAATATTAAGTAGTTAGCAAGACAGTTAGAAGTGTTACCTCAAACTCCAAAAGCGTTTTTTTCATCATCTTGATGTCAAATATTTTGGCAATGATTTTTTGAACCGGCATCGGCAGCTTGGAGCGCGAATCGACTTGCAACTCGGCCTGGGGTTCGCTGTCGCCGTAGTCCACCTCAATTGGGCAGTACCGCCCGGGCACCTACAATTGTACAGTGACTCTTTCTTAGGCCGAATGCAGAATTAGGCCTCGTATTCACTAGGGGACAATTGTCGCTCGATACGTGTCGCTAGATATGTCGGGCGATGTTGAGCGACGTCGCCCGACATCGCACGACAAGTCTAGCAACATTGCATGACTTGTTCCTCGTCGCCGCGTCGCTTCAGTTGAAGGACAAGTCACCGAGTATAGAGAAAACAATGTGGACGAACGATGTAGTGCTACAAATAAATTTAAATGTGGACGAAAAAGGTCACGAGACATGATGTTGGGCGACGTTGGTCGACATCACATAACGTCGCCCGACATGTCGAGCGACACGTGTCGCGGGACATTTGTCCCCTAGTGAATACGAGGCTTTAGTTTAACATAGCTTGATGCTTAAGCTACGGTGAAATAATAACATTCAAACTCATACTATTATTTCACCGTAGTCGCTGTAAGGTAATGGTTACTTATAATAAATCTTTTATTTCACAGTCAGTTTACAGTAGAAAATTTAGTTTTACAAAACTAGATTTTACAAGATAAAATTTGACTATTTCACTGAGGCTAACTTGGACGGTATTTTGTTTGGTTATGGTTAGGATGCAGTAATAAAACTTCCGGCAGGGAATTTTTAGAATTGCTGTATATTTCGGAAAACCGCTCTGTTTAGTTTTCAAGTAAGACACACATATATAATAAGAATAGTATATTTTACCTTCTTAAAATTACTTCGAAATTCCCATGGGTTATCTGTTTTTTCCATGTAAAGGTCTTCGAATTTACGTATCGCGTCATGAAGACCACTACACTGCTCGACCTTATTGCCACCGATTGTCGTACCGATCCTCCCCCAAGAACGGAACAACCAATATCTGTATAGAATAGGAGACAAGTTGAGAATCATCCCCTATTACTTTGCATAGATCTCTGTGAAGATTATACCTGCATAATGTATATGGTTGACGCACAAACAACAACAACAAACAAACAACGTTAGAAACTCTCCCAACATCAATTTTCTCCCCATTTTCAAATAATATTGATTGATGTTGGATATCTCCTTGTTATTTCTTAACCAAGTGACCTGGAATTTAATTTTTTCCAGAGCGGGTATAACCTAGCCTATTGTCTTTTGCAAAGGTACAACGGTCAGCCATATTAGTTGGGTACTACAGTACAAAGTTCAAAAAAATAGTTTTTAGATTTTTTTCGTGAGTTTGTGCATTTCAGAAACGGCTAAACCGATTTGGATGCGATTTTCACTGATGTATTACTCTTTATCCTATTTCGCTATAGGGATAACTTACTCTTTATCCTGAAAAATGTTAAGATTCCTGTGGGATTTTTAAAAAACGAAACTAAAGAGAGCATACGAAGTTACTGACAATAACCACCTTGTGGCAAATAAATAACATTGGGTGACATCGCATATCACCCTTAATAAAAATTAATTTTTGTATAATAAGTAAATATGTCTATTTTAACATAATACGTAACGAGTATTTTAGTTTGTAAATTTTTAAAGCTATGGACATTTGTCTGAAATAAAGTTATTATTATTATTATTATTATTATTAAATAACTGTATTGATTACCTATTGCCCATATCTGCCTCGAGAACTTGCAGTTTGTAGTAGGAGTTCTTCTGGTCGACAATGTCGGTGCGACCGAGCACCACCGTGTACTTATCGTCGCCCTCGCAGTACACGTGCGCCTGATCGTCTAACTCCGACGCGGGATCCACGGCAGTGCCACCTGAATATTAATCGCTACAGCTATACTAAACGAAGAATTCTTGTACGCCACGACGTTCTCGCAAACGGCTCTAACGATTTTGTAGAAAATCTAGGGTTAGGGGTTTTTTAGGTATAAAAATCGATCTGTCAGGGTCTTATCTGCGAGAAAATTCGTTTTGGATAGTTTTTTTAATAGAACGGTTACAAAAGTAATACCGCTTGCCCATTTTATAATATTTTGAAATATTAATTATTAATTCAAGTATTCTTGAATTTTTTTCTACATGTAAAAAACTTTAAGCCTTTCATTGGCCCGAGCGAAGCTCGGTCACCTGAGTACAACTATATTATGAAGCGAGCTTTGCTCGGATTACTTCCCTATCCCTCCCTATCCTTAATCCTATTGTGGATGTAACGTGTGATCAATGCTTCACCTTATCTCTTGTTTAATTCCTATTGGGCAATGTAATATTGTTAGCCCTAAGGTTAATTTGAAAAAAAAAAATAATAATAATAAGAAATAAAAGCACCTTTAACTTTGAGTTGCGTCACTCCAGATTTTGCATGATAAATACTTTTGGACTTTGGCATTGACTTCCCATCGATAACATCTTGAGGCACACGGTTTGATGGCTGTAAAAATATTATAAAAAACAATATTAAAAAAAAGTTATTAACATGTATGATTGCAGCTGAACCGAAATGATAAAACTTACGCCATTCCCCCAATCGGCAATATTACTCTTAGTTATAAGTTCCAATGATTCCGCAACCGTTCCGGTATTGCTTATCAAGTCTAAATACGACTCTTGCACAACCTATGGAGTAAAAAAACAAACAAACAACCATTTAAATGCAATTAAAATGCAAAGCAAATGCAAATAATGTCAATTTTTATAGTAATATAAAGTATGCATGCACAAGTAGTAGAAATAGTCAGGTTCACGGTACGAAATAAACAAACTCACTTTCGAATTTATAATAAGTTTAATTAAAACACACTCATACCTCAATATTATCGGCTTTTATCTGCTCCATTTTGTTCGACATCTTCTCAACCTCTTCCGGGGTTGAGATGACGGCGGCGAGTGTGTCCGTCAGTTTGCTGACCACTTTGCCACCCAACTTGAGAATTCTATGCTTTATGTTCTCCTTGTTTCCCTTAAGGCGTCCATATAGAAAGAACTCAAGATTTTTCAACGGTGGCACGGGCTTTTCTTTCTTAACTCTGTTAAAAAATTAAAATATTAAGTGTTTAAACATGTGAGCATATGACTTCCTTCAAGACGGTTGTGAGATTTTTATTATTTTATTACTTTTTAAGTTTTTAGGCCACTCTATATGTATCACATCTATTAATAGTGTTTATTTTATAGGTGCCATAGTGGTTGTCTTTTCAAAAGTAGCATTTCTTTCATTGTAAAATGTAGTCACTGGGCGACTTTATCAACACGTTCGTTGCTACGCGAATAGCTTGGCGTCTAACTGGACGCGCGATAGTATGCAATACTAAGTAGTTTATTATTGTACTAGCTGGTGCCCGCGTCTTCGTCCTCGTTGAAAAAGAAAAAAGTAGCCTATCCTGTGTCCTGTACGTCTAAATGTTTATCTACAAAGTTTCATACAAATCAGTTAATTCGTTTAAGACTCATGAAGTACATACAGAAAAAATTCTAAAAATCGTCAATTTAGTTTCAGTATCATGTATAGAGCCTATAAACACAATATCTCTGAAAACAAAGTACCTTACTCCATGACCAACCCTTACAGATTTATTATTAGTATTGAATGATGTTACATACATGACATCCGTTTCTTTCTTGACGATAACAGTGGAGGGTGGCGGTGCAGCTCGGAACAGTCGCGCATCTACTTTAGGCTTGTAACCAGTGAACGCTGAGCTTTTCTTAAACTCCTTCGGCACCTTCATCGCGACTCGTTTCGGCTCTTGAGTAACTTTCATGCACTTTGTCCATTCACTTACATCACCTGTTCAATGATCCCTCATTAAAGAAATCTACCATTAAATAAACAAAGTATGTGCTAAATGCTTTGAAATAACAGAAGTACAGAGAGTATGAGCGAAAACACCGGATCTTACCTGTACATTTATAGCCAAAGTTATCTAATACAAACTGTCCATGCTTGCATTCTGGACAAGGTTTTAGAGCACCGAATGCCATCATGTCAGCAACACGGTCAAGAATCTGTAACATTTATAACTATATCGTTAGTAAAGTGAATATATTAGAATTATTAAATAGTTTATAAAATTAACAGAACACTTTAATCTGAAAGAATATAAAGAAAGTATTGCGAATTGCATAAGAATATACTTAAGGGTGAATAGATATAAGAATTAATTTGTTTTCTTCTTTACAAAATAGTATCAATTGAAAGTATTTGGAAAATAATTATAATAATATAACAGCATGAGTGAGCTTAGGTCTTTCTGTGAGTGTGTAAGGGATTCCAGAATAAATTCTCCTTCTTATACCTTATTCTTTATACTATTGGAAATCAGCAGCATATTAACGATCCCTATGGTGTTACTTGTTTGTACAAATAGGGGTTGCTAGCTGTCAAAAATAGATTAGAGTGAATAAGAGTTTGAGTTCGACAACAGTTTCATTATTAAGTGTGTTTCAAATGTAGTCACAGCAATTACCTCATCCATACCACTGGGCACTTGTTGTTTATTAGCTTCAAGTAATTCGCTGAGTTCACTTTTACTGTACCCGGCTAAAGCGTCTCTGTGTTTGAAGAACAACTTATTTTGTTTCTCGTAACTTTTCTCCTTATCTTTTTCTTCCTTTAATTCGACCTCATCTTTCGGCTCGCTTTTTAATTTTTTCACAGGTACTTCACTGAGGCTCATTGATCTAAAAGTGTTTCCAAGTAGCAAAGAAGTATAATAGACACTATTTATAAGGTCTACCTAATTAAAACTTAAGCAAAGCAAAATAGAAATAGGCAAAACTTACCAACAGTTTTACAAAACATTGTGGATCTATTTAAACTGGTTTTGTAAACTAAATAATATTTTTTTGGTATACTGAATGGTCGTAATACAATTTATTTCGCATAATTTACAATCCATATGAAAAAATAAACTTAATTTAGAACTATTAACATAAACAAATTATTTACAATCTTAATTTAGTAAGATTGTCACTTGAGTTGATAGGCATGTAATAAGCTTAGCTAAACTTTATAAGCAAGAATGAAACAAAGACAATTTTTCTGTATAAAACAAAAGCCTAAAAAAATAACAAGAAGTAATCAGTAATAAAATCTTACTTTATCTCATCTTTGACCATTTTCTGGTCTTCTTTTTTGAGTTGCTTGAATCCAGGCAAGTCTTCGCCGCCTGCCATATACAATAGGTCGTTTCGAGCCTCTGCAAAGCATTTCACGTGGTGCCAAAGTGGCTGACCACCATATTTCATACCAATCTCTGTATCATAAACAGTTTTCGAAATACGAACTTCACCCTGAAAAATGTAATATTCACTCTTGAATTTTTTATCACATTTTCTTGTAGGATGTAAAATATTTCTTGTTACTTATAAAGTAAGCGACCAAATACGTCCTTTCTATAAAGTTCAAGACACATTTGAACAAACACTCAAGTTTAAATATAATATTGAATTCTATATTCTTGCTTAAATATTTTAGAGGTTTACTCTAAAATATCTATATTTAACTAAATAAAAATAAATGTGCAGAAGCGCCATTTCTTTTATACAATTTTAATTCAAATAATGTGAACATTATATTAGACTAAGTTTTGCTCGCTACTACGCCCAAATCCCTTGAGAAAAGTAATTTTCTATGTCATTTTCTGTAATACTGACAAAATTTCATGATGATTGTTTGATTGAGTAGTTAAGGCGTAAGCATTTATAATGCTAGAAAAATTGTATTAAATGTATAATGAAACACTTACTTTGCATATCTTAATTTCACATACTTTGCAAGTAGCTCTACTTGATTTAGAATACTCAACATTGAAATCTTTGATTGCAGCTGAGAGGTTAGATTCAGCATTGCCTCTCTTACCTTTCTTGCCCTTTTTACCTTTCTCGACCGGCAGTACTAGTCCCGTTAGACTTTCTTAAAAATAAAAAAATAAAACAATAAAAATATTATCACTTTTTGTTGGGACCAGCGTTAAAATTTTAGGCTTACATTTAAAACAGCAAAACTTAATACTTACCTATTGATTCTTTAATGCTATTTTGGTCATCTAGTCGAAGTTTGTTAAAATTGGCAATATCATTAACACTCGTTGGTCTTTGCTTCTTGAAGAAACAGTCTTTGTGAAACCAATTTGGCTGCTTCCCATCATGAAATGCTGACTGGAAATAATAAGTTTTTTTTTTTTATTAAATCCAGATAGGTATATTTCTAACCACCTTTCGTAAAGGCATTAATGATTTACTAATGCAAAGAGAAACATTAAAATAAAATTGCACTTAGTGTTTTATTCTATGGATTTAATTTAGTGTTGTGAAATCTTAGTTTTTAATTTTCTTTTTTTTTTTAAATTTAGTCAACATATTGGCAGCACATGTAGCAAGGTTCATAGCATAAATATAATTAATAATAAAATAAAAATTGATATTTTAATATGTGTGAAAAAAAAAACCAGCTAATTATAATAATAATAATCTATATCTATACTAATATATAAAGCTGAATAGTTTATTTGTTTGTTTGGTTGTATGTGTTTAATCTCAGGAACTACTGGTTCGTATTGAAAAATTATTTTTGTGTTGGATAGTCCATTTATTGAGGACGACTATAGGCTATAGAGAACGCGGACGAAGTCGCGGGCACCAGCTAGTGTTATATAAAATAGGAAATGGTACAAATGATTTGAAAATGTCTGAGAAATACACAATACATATAGTAATAGAAAAAAAGTTTTAAGTTTTAATTATTTTATCATGCTAAGCACCTGTTTCACAAACGTCAAGTAGGCCAAACTGTCATTTAAAGTCACCGGTAACCCGGGATAATGGAGCTGATATACCTTTGTTTGTACGTTAAACTTCCCAAACATTAAATAGAAAAGATTAATAAAAAATCGCCTATCGAATGATGCAGTAAACCGAGTGCATAATTCAATAAAACAGAAAATGATTTCTAAAAGTAACTAATCAACACTTTACATCTAGTTTGTGAAAGAGGCCCTAAGCATATTGGCAACCCAAAAAGAACCTAGCTAGCTAATCTTCTAATCTGAATAAGGATTGTGTGCTTAACAAACCTTAACAATCAATAATACTACAAGTAATAGAATTTATCATTAACAATAGAAAAATTAAACAAACATTTTTTAAGCTTCCTTTTAAACTTCCTCTAGTGAAAGGTTCATTTAGAGGCCCTGTGTAGGTGTGCATATTTTTTTTCGATAGGGTAGATGTCAGGTTTAGAATCCACTTTAAAGCGAATGGAACTATAGAACATATAGATTACTTATAACAAGTCTAGTCTGCCATCTTAAATTATACTTATTCACTTTGTTACTTACCTGAACCATAACAGCAATTCTTAAAGTGCCTTGATCAATTTTCTCTTTACAACCCTTACATGCCGCTCTACCAGATTTTGCATACTCGCTTTGATAAGGTAAATCAGTCATTTTGTTAAAATGTTTTGTAAACGAAGATTTTATGGAAAAGTGAATCAAATTTCAAAAATCCACAAAACATAAAGAACCGGCAGACCGGCAACACAACACTATCACTTTTGTTTGTTTGTATTGTGGTGGTTGCGGTGACATCAGACAGACCCCGTGCTGCCAAAAGTTGCCAACTGCCAACATAATTATATCGGACCCCGAAAAAAAATGGCTCGAATACCCGAAATTACCCGTTTGTTATTGACCATTTATTGACTCCGCACAAAAATTAAAGGAGCAAAAAAAAATTCAAATTAATTCTCAATTACTCAATTCTCCTTGGTCCGTTGGTTAAGGAGGGTAGAGACAAGGAGGACAATCTGAGTATTTAAAGTGTCCGTCGAAAGACGATAAATTGGTGGCGCTGGTGAGGCTAGTGTTCAACCAAAATTCAACTCGGCGCACTTCACTCCGTCAACTACTGCTACATTCATTCCATACTCTCAAACTCTCTCTGTTCACACTAGCGCCATCTATATTAATCGGATTTTATTGCCCCTTTTAAAGTTTAACACCCATGTAAGATGGCGCTTCTTATCTCTATCTCTCCTCACCTCTCCTAAGGGGCCCTAGACAAAGTGCCATAACGATAACGATAACGAAGTTCGATAGTTATATATATATGGGAAGTATCACGTGATTTAGCGAAGGCATATGTCAATCCCATACATTTTATTTTTAGCGATTCGCTATTGAGTTCGTCAATCGTTTCCGAGATAACGAAAACAATTTCCTAGCCAAAGTGACACTACGATCGTTATCGTTGTGACGAATGGGTTCATTCGCTAATAAAGGAAAATTGGCTATGATTGCGAAGTAAATATCACAATTAAGCCGTCAATATTGTTGGAAGTATTTATTGGAATAATACTAACTAATTTTAGAAAATAAAAAGTTTAAAAAATAGATTGGGAGATGATGTTATGTTTTAAAGATTATGTTTACTATTGATTTATAAGTTATGTAAAATGAATGTGAAGAGTATTGTAATTGAATTATGAAAATATAGAGATATGTGCGCACTGAAGATCGAGTTTTTCTAATAGTTAATGGATCCCATATAGTGTATAGTGATGAGTAATAAGCAGAGAATGAAATACTAGACCAAAACAAAACACTGAGAACTCCAATAACAAGTGTCAAATGTGCTCACAAGTGAACTCGTTTTTAAAAGAACAAAACAAACAAAGAAAACTTTCACATCATTTGAAATGACTCAAAATTCAAAAACATCTACCAGCTAAGCCAAATATTCATGGAAAAAACTCCTGTTTTTTATTTGGCAGCCTTGTGTAAGTTTTTCAAGTTTTGCACAATATTTATCAGATAAAATACCCCAAAGGTATTATCGACTGAGATTTATTTCAATGATAGTTATTTAGGGTTATGTTTAGTAAAACTTATCTACTTAATACTTCCTAACTTAATATCTTCAATATTAAAATTGAGAGGTGATTTTTACTATTCAAATTTTATGTTTGCTTAATAAAAAGTTGTCTGTGTCATAATTTTATTTACCCTGACTCTTATAATTACTTACATTACCTCTATATATAGTTTTGTTTTAAATTGTACACAAAAACAAAACAATTTTTAAATATTTTTATTATAATACAAAGTAAATGTAAAAATATGTAACAATAAAATAAAATTGTGAACTTCACGTTTCATTACACATGACTCACATATTATGGGTCAAGTCATAATATTTCCAAGTTTGCTAATGAATTCTTCTTGATTTGGGATCTCTTGTGGTGTTTGTGGAAACACTATCCATCTGCTACCCATACAATTATGGTTTAGGGCGTTAACAACCTCTCTGATGTAGATACTTGTTGTCCTTTGCGTAAGATATTGGCCCTGAAAAATACAAAAGGCAATTTAATAGGCACTAAAACCAAATTTATAATTTGTTGCAGTCATCAATGGTTGCAGTTTATAATTTTAGGTGACACCATCATAATAATACGTAGGTACCTATCATTACAATAAAATTAACATTTTTATAAGAAGTTAAAAAGACGATTAGGTTTTATATAAGCTGGCACTGCTTTGGTTATGACTAGCTAACTGTATGTAGGTAATCAAATAGGTAGGTTTATTAATGTGAAATTCCTTACCTTTGTTTCAAGGGGGAATTTCTTCAGACCCTTTTAAACCGCTGAGCTTTTAGGTCGTCACATAATTTTCTAAAAGTTATTTTATTTAACCGAAAATGCTATGTAAACAATAGTTCCGGCATATCGTGTATTTTTTCCATTTGTCGTCGCAACTTAAACCTCCTTTGGCGCCTCAACCAGTTTTGTTTTGTGCAGCCCACAATAAACGTAGAGAATGCATTTTTAAATATGTACATGCATTTAATTGATTTTTAACAACTTTACCACGAAAAATAACACTCGGCGAATGAGTTGTGTCGATATCTACAGCATCTTGGGCTTCGTTACATTATCGAAGACGAAAACGAAAACGAAATCGAAAACGAACGTCAAAAGTGCCACTTGGCTAAGCATATGTATGGGAATAGCACTAGAACCCATTCGCTAATAAATCATTTCGATTCGAAAAGCAACATTTGTCTACCAACTTGGTTATCGAATTCGACGTACCACGTGACATATGTCAATCCCATACACTTTTTATTTAGCGAACTTCGTTATCGTTTTTAAAATGGCACTTTGTCTAGGGCCCCTGGGGCCCTAGACAAAGTGCATTCGATTCGCTTTCGATTCGATTCGCTAAATAAAAATGTATGGGATTGACATATGCCTTCGCGTGATTTAGCGAAGGCATAAGTCAATCCCATACATTTTATTTTTAGCGAATCGAATCGCTACGGAGCGAATGCACTTCGTCTAGGGCCCCCGTGTTTGGTTGGTGTCCACATTTCATCGATTCTAAACGTCAAAGTATAACTTACTCTATGGTCTTTAGTGTTACCAGCACATAAAGTAGAATAGAATTTAAATTATTTTGTGTTTTGCGTGAAATTCAAAGAGTATAGTAATATATAGGGAGATTATTAGGTATAGGTTAAGGAGGGTAGAGATAAGGAGCGCAATCTTACATGGGTGTTAAACTGAAAAAGTGACAACTAAAAGCGATAAATTGAGATGGCGCTAGTGTGTACAAAGAAAGTTTGAGAGTATGGAGAGTATGGAATGAATGAATGAATGAGTGAGCTGCAAATAAAACATTATTCTATTCTATTCTATTCTATTCTATTCTATTCTATTCTATTCTATTCTATTCTATTCTATTCTATTCTATTCTATTCTATTCTATGTAGCAGTTGACGGAGTGAGTGAAGTCCGAGTTGAATTTTGGTTGAATTGTTTACTGTCACTAGCCTCACTAGCGCCATCAATTTATCGTTCTTCGACGGACACTTTTAATACGCAGAGATTGCCCTCCTTATCTCTATCCTCCTTGGTATAGGTGTTTCTCCGTTCCGATTCCGAATTTCCGACCGACCGTATCTATCTATTGTTAAAATTGTTATTTCGTCGTGGCTGGTCAGCGAAATTTTCGCTGGTCATGGTGTCTTTCAATTCCAAAGAGAATATAATCACTACTTTTTAGTGTCTTCTAAATAATATATTAACTTTATGTACTAATTTCATTTTTTAATTCGTATTTCACCGCACTATTAGTACTATATTATGTCAACAAGCTTTTTGTTTTTAGTCAAATTAATTTATTTTTGCAACTGCCTGAAACTAAACTAGTTAGAACGAAGAATGGAAAGCATGCATGAAGAAAGCATCAGGAAATACTTGAGGAAATGTCTAGCAATGCAATGCGACTGGACTTCAGGTAAGTTAAATAAAATTACCTAGCTAACATAATTATATTATTTAAAAATAATTTATTCAAACAATAACTTATTGGTATCAAAATTTAAGGTTATGTAGGTAGAACAGACTGGCATCTTTTTCTCTTACTTGCATACCAAAGCACAACTGTACACTGCACCAAACTTGATGTTAATTTATGGTAGCCTGCTTTATAGAAGTTGTAACCGACATACCACCAGTTTCTTTCTTTTGAGGAAGTATTGTATGAGATCTGCTTATACTATGTTTCAGGGATACCGTTCGGGGATATGTTTAAAATAGGTATACCATATACTTAGTGTAGTGTAGTATCACTTTTATGTATTTGCATCATAGAAACACAAAATTGTTCGTCTAGTTAAACAGTAGACAAACAACTACTGATACTGATACTATACGAAATTGTTGAATCATCGAAACTCATTTACAGTGAAAATCGGTTATAGCATAATGGTACATTACCTCAAACATTAATGAAAGGATAGTGGTTATAAGCAATATTATTTAGTTATTATAGGATTTCACAGAGACCTTGACATGTGGTCCTTGTAACTTATTTGTCGGGCCTCCCTTCACTTTGCTCTCACGTCTAGGATCTCATGGGTTCCTATTCGTAGGATTTTTTTTTTGTAGGGAAGGCTTTGTAGGTTTAAAATCGTTTTATCCGGTTTCTTACCAAAATGAGGTCAAAGTTTTTTTACTCTAAAACTACATAAATTTTAGTATTGTTTAAATGTACCTCTTTAATGTATATAGATAGGTACAATATAATAATATATGCACAGTGACTTGATTAAGGTAACTTCAGGAGTGCGAAGTTCAGGAGAATTAATTTCATGTAATTAAACTTAAAAAAAAAATTAAATTTCATAATAATGTATAATACATTGTGTTGTAACATGAGGTTGTAATTTATGTATCTAATATATCACTAATTCATGACCGGACACACTTTGTATAAGTAATTATATATTATGACTAGCTGGCGCCCGCGACTTCGTCCGCGTTGAAAAAGAAAAGTAGCCTATCCTGTGTCCCATATGTCTAAATGTTTATCTACGAAGTTTCATGAAAATCAGTTGATTCGTTTAAGAGTTATGGAGGAACATACATACTTACATACATACATACATACAGAAAAAAATTCTAAAAATAGTCAAATTAGTTTCAGTATCATGTATAGAGCCTATAAACACGATGTCTCTGAAAACAAAGTAACTTACTCAATGACCAATCCTTACAGATTTATTATTAGTATTGATGATAAGCAATGAGTTAATTGTTATAGGTGACGAGGATTGCGAAAATGTACAAGGTGAAAATTTATATCAAAGATCTCCAAGGCTTGCCTCTGAACTACAATCAACACCAGGGCCTAGTAGAATCGGACGTGGTAAGTTTTATCTTCTTTACATATTACATTAATATTCTTTACATGTAATATTGTGCCATGATGTTCTATATTTATGTTCCCCTATCCCTATATCTTTTTGATTGTTTTGTTTATGTATATTATAGTGTATTTATTAAGTAAACGGAACTGTAAATTAGTATGTAAGTAATGTAAATAAAACGGCATCCGTGGAATATCGCACGGGGGCAATTTCTTATTCAATCCAGCCGATAAATTACCTTACACCGCCATCTGTTAAATTGTCATGGAACTCACAGATATTTACAACAAATAATTGCAGGATTGAGTAAGTATCCATGATGGCGGCGCTATGTTAATAATCCTTAAATATTATAAAACAACTGTCTGTTCGCGATAAACTCAAAAACTACTGCATCGATTTTCATGCTGTTTTCACCAGTGGATAGAGTGGTTCTCGAGGAAGGTTTTAGTATATAATTTACAAAGTTACGTGGACGAAGTCGCGGGCAGCAGCTAGTATTTAATAATTTGAAAAAAAAAATGGAGATATCCTAAGGTCGACAGACAGGCTGACGGTCCACTTGATGGTAGGTGGCTACCGTCGCCTATAACATATGCATATGCAGCCATAGGTGCTGCATATGCGCTGCCGACCATGGAAGGACTAAGGATAACGGAGTGATGGGGTAATGGGCTCTGGCATCCCTTACTCACTCACCGAAACACAACAGCACGTATATGCGCTGTTATTTCACTGTGGTATTCTGTAAGGTGGTGGTTACTGCCGTCAGACGGGCTGCCCAAATGACTGCGAAACGCAGTGTTGCCCTACCACTACTTTTCAGTTGTGTTTTATTTAAGTAGAGAAAAACTATATTTTGCAGCCAGAACGTCTTATTGTTTCCGAAACGGTAGTAGTTTTTATTTTTAACTTCAAAGCGGCAGTAGTTTTTATTTTATCCTATTTTTGAGAAATAAAATAAATGATTTGATTTGATGCTACAGCATCAAGTAGTCTGCTGGACACCCAACTCCACAGCAAATCAACAGAGGGCCTTAGTGCGAGTTTTACTCTATCAAACTCGTCGAACGCGTAAATGTCAAATTGTATGGGATACAGCCTGGTGTATAGTGCGAGTTTTACTTGAACAAACGCATCGTTTGTGCTCAATAAAAAGTTGAGGGGTTAGTTTATAATTTTAATTAATGCTCGTTCTTCAACAGATACTCGTAGCGCTGACTCACATATCGCGAACCCTTTTCTTAGTAAGAGGCCGAGGAGATATTATCCTTATAAATACCAACCAATAGAGTCGACATTTAGACGTAAGTATTTGAATTTTCTAGTTGCAGTCCTAAAATTCTATTCAGCAGTAACAGTTTCTAATTCTATGTACTCGACGGTGGTGAAACTCGTACGTTAGGTTACCGGCGACTTTAAATGGCGGTTAGTCTATTTGGCACTTCACTCGTAGGTGGTGAAAGAGGCCCTGAACCTTAAACATTTCAGGAAAACTTTTTTTTGTCAATAAATATCTCAAAAGTATACTTTTTGTAGAGATTTTGATTTGACGGTATGTTCTTGATATACAAAATTGTCTTCTCCACAAAAACGGGTATTTATTGTGTCGCGATAAAATGCACATTATTTTAATAATAATAATGCACATTAAATCAGATAATAAATTTCAAAATTTAAGGACAAGTAACTAGGTTGGAGAGAAATCAGCTTATGTTTAATTTTCTTTTAGTTTATTAACCTTTAGTTAAATACATTTAAATAATAAATTTTCCAAAGCTAACAGTGAGAGTAAAGTCCTTTGTAAATATGATACATTTCTTTTTATTTGTTCTGCTTATAAATAAAATGGCAGATAATAAAATGAATGAAATGAATGTCAGTTTATTTGCGCAACATAAATATTATTTCTTTCTTGAAACTACCCTCAATAAGTATATAGTTCTCATAACTTTTCCAATATTCCTCGTAATTTAAAATCTAAAAGTCGTGCTACAAAAATTTTAATTTGTTGATAGTTTTGAGCATCATTTTTCGTGCCACTGCTAGGAGTTTTGAGTCGCCGATCACTTTAAGACCTAATCCAGGAAATTTAAACCATCATCCAGTGTCACGTGACCCTGGCAGAGGCAGGCCTGCGGGTCTCGTCTGGCGGGGGGACAAAGTAGCGTGTCCTAACCCCCGCTCATAGACGGCGCGAAGAAACACCGTCGGGTTTTAGTGGGTAGAAGTCTCACATACCCTACCGATCTCCCCATGGTCGGTGGGGAACTGATTCGCAGATTTCCTCTCGTTATAAAAAAAAATGGCAGAGGTAATTTGCAATTGCTGATTTTTCTCTCGTGGTTATCAACATAAAAGTCTAACATTCATTTCAAAAATTTAAATTTAACAAACAACACCTAAGAGTTTTATTCTTTATTTAACAGAATCTACGCGATCACTATTAGCGTCCTTTGTGGCAGGAGAGTGTAGTTATCGAAAAAATAATTAAATACCATCTTATGTGATAATTTCATTAGTGGCATGCAGTGTACAGTCGGCCGCATAAGTCGATTAACACATTAAAAAGTGCAAAACAACTGAACACTCAACTTACTTCTTACTTACATACTTATTTAGCTTTTTACGATCGTTTGTACGTGAAGTTTATTTTGTACTCTAGTCGTGATAACAACTTGTGGCGCGTTGAGTGTTCAGTTGTTTTTCACTTTTGAAGCTGTTAATCGACTTATGCGGCCGACTGTACCTCTTGCCACGTTTTCTGATTTATTCTTTCCAAAGGTCGAGAGGTTTCTATTAGTTACATAGATACTTCCACAGTTATTATTCTTCGTTGTCGTTGTCCTTGTATGTGCAAGTTTATTAAAGTTTCCAAGTCATAGACATGATAACAACTAGTTGTTCAGTAATAATAAGATTTAGTGTAGCGGATTTGACATCTAATGTGACTTGATAAAATTTAAAAGTCTGTGCCCACATATAGACAGTTAGGAAATATTAACAATAATAATTTACATTATACGTCATTAGACGAAATTTAAAAAGTAATTGGAAAACAAATATTTATTTAACATAAATATCTAAGATGGATGAAACACTGATAACATTTTTTTTTAAATAACAACAGTAATTGAATAATTGTAGAACAATAATTAATTATTACATATTTAAAACTTCCATAAAGTTACTGTAGCAGATATTATAATCGTTACATTTGTTTGGGGATTTTGAGGCAATACTAGTCATCCTACCACATAATCGGAGATCGCATTTTTATTATAGAAATAGAAGAAAGCGATGATGTTATCCTAATAGATGAGGTACAGCACGAGGAAGCTAGAACAGCCACATCGAGGCCCAACGCCGAAGAACTACCTGGCGACAGTGTGTCAAGAAAGAAGAGTGTCAAGTTGCCCTGCGTAAGTTGTTTTTATATAATTCACTAGCCGGCACCCGCGACTTCGTCCGAGTTGAAAAATAGAATATCTGAGAAAATATCGGACAAAAAAATGGGGGAGGCTTTTACCCAAATAAGGGATCCACAAGCCCACAACTAGCTTATTTATTAAATTGATGTCATTTTTATTTTTGTTAATTGTTTGTGGAAATAAATAAAGCTTTATTATTATTATATCTGGTGATAAGTTAAACATAAGCCTTTCATAATATTAAAGGTAATATTTAAAAAAAAAAAACATTGTCTATCTATATAAAGCTGAAAAGTTTGTTTGTTTGGTTGAACGCGCTAATCTCAGGAACTACAGTTACTGGTTCGAATTGAAAAATTCTTTTTGTGTTGGATAGTCCATTTATCGAGAATGGCTTTAGGCTATATAACATTTTTAACGCAGACGAAGTCGCAGGCAACAGCTAGTTCATAATATGTATAAATTAAAATATTGTTCATTTATTTATTTTACATAGGTAATAAATCCATAATGTTTTATTTATTTTCATTACAGAAACATGGTAATTCACAAGATCATGGAAGCTCTACTGAAAGAATAACTAATAGGGACAATGGAACCTATTCTGGAAGAATCACTAATGGGGACAATGGAACCTTTTCTGGAAGAATCACTAATGGGGACAATGCAACCTTTACTGAAAGAATCACTAATGGGGACAATGGAACCTATTCTGGAAGAATCACTAATGGGGACAATGGAACCTCTTCTGGAAGAATCACTAATGGGGACAATGCAACCTTTATTGAAAGAATCACTAATGGGGACAATGCAACCTTTACTGAAAGAATCACTAATGGGGACAATGCAACCTTTGCTGAAAGAATCACTAATGGGGACATTGGAACATCTACTGAAAGAATCACTAATGGGGACATTGGAACCTCTACTGAAAGAATCACTAATGGGGACAATGCAACCTTTACTGAAAGAATCACTAATGGGGACAATGGAACCTCTACTGAAAGAATCACTAATGGGGACAATGAAACCTCTACTGATAGAATCACCAATGGGGACAATGGAAACTCTACTGATAGAATCACCAATGGGGACAATGGAAACTGTACTGATAGAATCACCAATGGGGACAATGGAAACTCTACTGGTAAAATTGTTACTTATTATTTTATTTTTTTGAAGTTACTTGAAATCTAAATAAATGTGATTTTAATTATTTTTAGAAAACGATGACAAGGAACCGACTGAGAAAGAACTGAACCAAGTGAGTTTTGCTAAGTTAGTTTTTCTATGTGGTTAGCCAGCGATAGTGTTTTCAACTAAATTGTTAGTAATTTATAAGATTATATTTAATTTAAAGATTATTTTTTTCTTTTTAGGGCACTTAATTAAAAAGCTTGTTTTTAATAAGTTTTTTTTTTACCATTAATTTATTGTTTATAATTTTTTCAGCCATTCCTTAAAAGAAGGTTATCGACTATATTATCCTTATAAAAGGTAGGATTTAGGATTAGGGATAGGGAATTGCGCTCTTACCACTCTCTCATACATCTCTTACTTACCGGAACACATCAAACATGCTGTTATGTTATGTCACTGCCCTGCCACTAGTATTGCCCGAGGGAAAGAGGATAGAACGTTGTCGAAATGTTTCAGGATCTGTTGCATTTACTGGAGTGCCCGGTGTGTTTGGAATGTATGGAGCCGCCATTGGCTCAGTGCCGGCGAGGGCATTTGGTGTGCCACTCCTGTCGCCTCCAAATCAACGTCTGCCCCATCTGTCGCACCACCTTCTCCGCCAACAGGAACCGCGCCATGGAAAGGGTACGCAGAAAATTACTCACTTTTATCCTCATAATAGTAGAACGTATTGCTACTATTATGACATAAAAAATAATAGTACATGCCTTTAAAAATAATAGTAAAAATAGGATGCCAGAGGCCTTTCCCTATCGTTTTCTAATTCCTTGTCCTTTATTATACCCCTTCATCCATATTGGTAACTGAAGTTACATAACCACAGGGGGCCTAGTGCGACTTTTACTCTATCAAATGCGTCGAAAGTGTAAAAGTCAGTTTGTATGGGAATGAAGTAGTGCTACACGTTAGCCACCAGGTAGCGCTGCTTCTCGCACTAGGCCCTCAGTTGCAAGAGAAGAAGTAACTAGTTGTGAGAGAGGAATTATTGTTCCACTTTTGTAGATCAAATTATTTCAATTTTTGTCACCCGAGACATTAATTTATATAAAAAGAGAAGAACGTCGAAATAATCAATAAAGTCCGTACTAATATTATAAATGCGAAAGTTGGATGTTTGTTACTCTTTCACGCAAAAACTACTGAGCCGATTACTAAGAACGACAAGTTGTGGCCTTCGTTAGGCGTCAATAGCTTCCACGCTAGACAATTTGTTTGACATTAAAATAATAATATAACAGCCTTTTAATAATATATCCGGTGTAGGCTCAGTATTTTTAAGAAGCTTTACCACCAGTATTTTTAAGATCTCAGTAGACCTGGGCCTATGTTTTGACACCATTTTCACAAAAGTATGGCCCAATCACTCTTACTAATCCCCCTTGTTCCCCGTACATAACCAACTTAATCCACTGAAGTCGGGTAATGTCATGATTCCTTTAGTTCACACATGACTTGTCTTTAGTAGATAGACATTTTTACACTTGCGGTGCTTCAGGTAGCGGAGCTGGTGCTGTACCCTTGTCGGCACGAGTGCGGTAAACGCATGCGACTGCGCAGACGATTGTCGCACGAGGACAACTGCGTGGCCCGCCGTTACTCGTGCCCCATGAACCGATGCTCCGTCCTGCAGCCGCCGGTGCCACACGAGGAACTGGTGCAGCACATCAAGGTACCTTCAACTCTTTTCGTTGGCGCCACTCGGGGTCTATTCTGAACGTCATTCGCTCGAAACATCGGCATTGACATTGACGTTCAACAGCCATTTCCTAGTTGACGTAGGGATTTCACTAACTTCCACATGTTACATGTCCACACTTAAATTTTAGCTTGTTCAGTTGTAAGTAAAATGTAAATGGTTGTTTGATTGAATGCCCATCGCAGAGTATACATAACGAAAGCATTAAGATTGGAGAGGAACAAAGACTGTTGATAACGACGGCCTGCCGCAAGAACGAGTGGATGTTGTTAGCGCATCATGAGCTGTTCCAAGTGCGCACGCGCATCGAACAAGGCCACTTCGACCTCTACGTCGCCTACATAGGGCCCAAGTGCAACACGACTCGCTATATATACGAGGTGAGCCTCATATCAATACTAATAATAAATCTGTAAGGGTTGGTCATGGAGTAAGTTACTTTTTGTTTTCAGAGATATCGTGCTTATAGGCTCTATATATGATACTTTTCAGTATCATTTTCACTATACGTGGAATTGGTTTCCCAAATTGACGATTTTTAGAATTTTTTTCTGTATGTAAACTCGCGAGCAAAATAACTGCATCACTTTTCATTTTTCGGTGTTCATTTTTTATTAATCTTTGACCAAATCTGAAAATTGTGGTACCAAATGAAACCTGATAATGTAACGCATTAGAAAATGTGTAATTCGGAATCATTTTAAAGTCCAAGGACTGAAAAAACTCTGAATCCTGAAAACAATCGCAAAATGCATAATAACGAATGTAGGAAAACTGAGAATGAAAGGACAATTTTTCGGAACCAAATTTTTTACAAGCGGAATCCATCATGGATATTCTCATAAAAGAACAAGAGTAATACAAAGAAAACTTATATGTGATCAAATGTCAAATATTGTCTAGCCTATGAAAGGGTATTTGCGAACAGGTGACGGTGCAGTGCAAGAGTAAGGCGCGCCGGGTAAAGTACTCGCGGTACACGCACAGCGACCAGGAGAGTTGCCAGCAAACGCTGGCTCGGCAGGATTGCTTCCACCTGTCGGTGGAGCAGGTGGTGAACATGCAGCGCGACCGAGACGGCCAAGGCTCCGCCCCGGGCATGCTCGACCTGCGCCTGCGCTTAATAGGTAAGGCCCCTCGCACAATACCATACTCATGATACTATTAGGATGATATTAGTAGGATACAAGTATGATATTTTCAATTAGTTATGTCAAGTGATGAAGAAGCACATTGAAAAACATTTGAAAAGAAAAAAAAAAGAAAATTATGGATATCTTTTCTCGTGTAGTCTGGAAGTTTCTAATCTATCTATACCAATATATATATTATAAAGCTGAAGAGTGTGTTTGTTTGTTTGGTTGAACGCGCTAATCTGAGTAACTATTGGTTCAAATTGAAAAATTCTTTTTGTGTTGGATACCATTTTTCGAGGAAGGCTATAGGCTATAGAGAACACGGACGGAGTCGCGGGCACCAGCTAGTTGTGTATAATAAAGAAAAATTTATTTCATTCTTCATACATCAAAAGTTTATTCATCACTGACTCTTAAAATAAAAATTTCAGCCCTCATTTCACCCTCTTAGTAGACAGATTTTCAAAAACACGGAAATACGTATTTGTTTATTTCTATCTAGAAGCTTGTATGTGAAATACCATACATCTAACTTTGAACAAAAAGCCAAGATTTAGTTGGCTATTTGGCCACTAAATTGAAATTGTTGTAATCGAATCGACAACCTGATCGATTTTATTAAAAAAACTTGTACAACTCAACAAAATGAACGCACAATTTCATTCTTGTATTCTTTTTTGCAGATACCCACATTCACGAATGTGAGACCTCGTGTGTTAGGTCATGAGGAGCCCGCCTCATTTCATTTTAAGTGTTACACAAATTAGATATTATTGCAGAGTAAAATGATATTATAAAGAGATGTTTGCTATTACATTATTATATTAGTATATAAACAACGGAGTCAGCTAAAACTAGAATAATGAACAATGTGATTTGATATTTATAGGAAGTAATACATGTTAGAATAATAAATAACGTATATCTTAAAAAGTTGATAATTTGCTTGAAACTTTGGTAGAGTTAACTAGTGTCTTTATTTTAAACACCGTAGAATTGAAAAGCGCATTTTGGTAATATTTCAGTTTTTGTCATTGTATGTATTGTCAGCCCGGGTAACATTTTTTTAATATTCTTATGCTTACAGAAATAATATTATTAATATGTGCATAATATTAAATATTATATGTGCATACTTCGATTTATTAAATGTGTATGTGTTCTACTGATGTATTTTATAATTAAAGTAAAAATTTCGTTAAATTAGCGATTAAAATTTCACAGTCAAAGTTGCACAGAATTTGGGTAACTTTGAACCACGCATATTAATTTTATTACGCATATTAAATTTAAGTATTATTCTCCAAAAACTTAAATAACTCTTCTTGCAAGTAAATGAAAAATGACATCAACAGGAGCAGTTTTTTTAATCAAGGTGGTTTATCCATTCTTGCGTTTCATATCAAACAAAGTAAAACTAAAAAAAATAACTGCTCGGAGTTTTATTCACTTTGAATTTAAATTTCAGTTATAAAGTTAAACTGAAGTACATAATTTTACTACATACATGTAATATAACTATTTTTAGGGCCTCGTTCACAAACTACATGTAAAGTTTTGATTAGTTACTTTTAGAAATCATTTTCTGTTATATTGAATTATGCACTCGGTTTACTGCATCATTCGATAGCCGATTTTTTTTTATTTTTTTCTATTTAATGTTTGGGACGTTTACTGTACAAACAAAGGTATATCAGCTCCATTATCCCCGGTTACCGGTGACTTTAAATGACAGTTTGGCCCACTTGACGTTTGTGAAAGAGGCGCTTAGATAGTTAATGCTTAATCCTCGAATAAGAACATAACCAAAAATGGGTACAGTGAATGTGTAATACGCAAGCACTGATTACTTAATGAATGTTATTTTTTTTTGTGATTTGTATATTGTTATTTCCCGTTACTGAAAATATATTTATTAGAATTAAGTGGACTGTAGAAAGTAAATTTATAGTTTTTCTTTTGTCCCTTGTTGGCGGATAGTGTGTAAATATACATTATAATCCTTTTTATCGGTACTACATTATAATTCCTTTTGAAATACCATACTTAAAGATGGGAAGATGCCGAGATGGGAATAAACCAATAGATTAGTGATTGGGAAAAAACAATTTGCAGGCGTTTTAATATTACAGTGATGAATTGCGTAAAAGAAAAGTCACATGTCAAGCAATTTATTACATTTTAGTTTTTTTTTTTGAAAAATAATAACATTGAAATAATAAAAATTCAAAGTTATAATTGTTATAATATGTAAACTTATTTTTCTTTTAAACATGAAAATTTAATAGTTTATTATTTTGATAACACTAATTTTGCACATAACACACATTCTAGCTGTTGCGCATAGCATATTTTATTAAGGAACCTCGACAAATAGCAGTTTTTTTTATAGGATAATTAAGGCATCAAAATGTTGGAACCTCAAAAAGACTATGAGCATACTGACCATGGTTTCAGTATGGTTTTTTTTTTCAATTATTTCCTTGTTTTTTTTCCAATAATTTTAATAAACTTTACCAAATCGTTTTGTAACAAGTTCCTAATGATTACTTCTTCGTGTTCACGGGTGAGATGTTTGTATGTCGGTACTGAATTCAAACATTTCAATTTGAATAATCAAGATCTTTTTGATTTGCCCTTAAATACTGTCGTACTGGTGAGGATATAATTGTACTATTCAAATATCTACCGATGCGAAAGTACAAGTCTGAATAGAAATTTAAAAATATTTAAATGTATAAGAAAATAAATTACTTTTCCAAAGAACATAATGCGTTTTTATTATAGGACTAGCGACCTCCCTGATTATCCCTCTATCCATGAGGGAAGACAGAATTAAAATCGGTCCAGCCGTTCTCGATTTTTGCGCTTAGCAACACATTAAGGAATTCATTTTTATTTATAAAGATGGACATAACTACATCATTATATATTTACACTAGCGAATCCACTCCGCCTTTGCACGCATGCAATTTTCTACTATTCATTTTCCCCGAACGCCAGAAGCAAGTGTTTTTAAGTTTGTGCCTATCATAGATCTTAAAAGGAACGGTAGTATCATAGTCTATGGTGTCTATGGAATCGCAGCTCCCAAACGGATGGAACGATTTTGATACAGTTTCTTTTATTTGAAAGGTGACGAGATGGTTCTTTTCTTAGCTAAAGTTTGTGGATCTGTTCAGGCGTTGGAAGATAATCACCCCATTTCTTAGTTAACGAAGGAGTCTCACTAACTTATAGTGAGTTATAGTTCGATTGATGTGGAATTTAGTATACTGTTACTAACGTGGCATTTCCAAGACATGGTAAACTTGATCCTCAAAAACTTGTCACAAAAGCGTGCTTGGGCTCAATAAGTCCGGGGTTATTTTATAATTTTAATTTAACTTGTACAAATGTCACATTAATTATGTGCACCATTGTCTGGGATCTCCCTGGCGAACACTTTCGCAGTCAGAAGATTTAAAAAATTAAACGAGGGCGTAAATTCTATACATTATTTTAATTTTATTATAACATAACAATTCTTACATACAAATATAATTATATGTACAACGTACACGGCAAGTCAACTTACAAGTCCTATTTTGTAATTATCACAAACTATTTCTAAAACAGATATTCCAACAACTTTTACAAGAGGAGATCTTAAGAGAGAAAGTACTAATACAAGTCTGAAACCTCATCTATAGAATTTTTATCGCTTTAAGTAACTTAAAAAGCCTTCAGGTCCGCAATCGTAAATCGAATATTTACAATATTGAATTCACAAAATGGAGAATTGAATTTACTCAAAATGTGTGTGGGGGGGTCTAGACGCTATATAGAGGAATTATTATTCCCTTGTAAAGGTTATTTTAAATACAAAAAAGTATCAATTGCACAAAACTAGAAATTTTAAAGTACACAAATTTTTTTTATCTCAATCACATTTTTGGTTATCGACATTTTAAGTTGTAGTTGTGAGTGAAGCAAAGTAAGCCGGAAATAATCAACAATGCATTGTGTGAATTCATCTTTAATGTGAATCTGAAGGCGTTGAGACTGTTTTTATAGAATAAAGTTGGTTTATTATAATATGTAAGTATTATGTGACCAAAGAAGTTACTGTTATCTATAAACACGATCATCGAGAGAGAAACCCCATTTATTCACCCTTTGTCCATAGAAAAAAAACAGGTTTGTATGGCGTTTTGTGTGAATAAGTTTCGAACTGTTTTCTTTTTCCTATTGACAAAAGCTGGTATTTTCTATGCTTATTGCGCGGTTTTTACCCTGTCACTATTAAGCGCCTCTTTCACGAACGTCAAGTAGGCTAAACCGTCACTTAAAGACACCTGTCACCGGGAATAATTTAGCTGATATACCTTTGTTTGTACGGTAAACGTCCAAAACATTAAATAGAAAATAATTTAAAAAAAATCACCTATCGAATGATGCAGTAAACCGAGTGCATAATTCAATAATAGAGAAAATGATTTCTAAAAGTAACTAATGAACACTTGTAGTCGGTGAAAGAGGCGCTAAATCTCTTTAGCACAAATAATAGATTTGAAGTTTAGGTAACCACTTGTCCACTTGATGGAACACGAGTGTACAAATAAGTTTAAAAGTAGATATAAATAAATATGTTCTATGCGACCATTTGCTTGGAGGCGATCGTCTGTCGGGCGTATTCGGTGCCGATGAGGCCGCGACACGCCAGCGAGAACTCCTGCACCGTCTCTAGCAAGCGACGCTTGCTGCTCTTCTCTCTGAAGCAACATTTTAATACTAATTAGTCTCCGCAACTATATAGAGACGGAACCCAATTATTATCAATCCATACTAATTTTATAACTCTCTCTGTCTGTCTGTTACCCTTTCACACCTTTACTACTCATATAATCATCATGATTCATGAGATTTTTGCATACTTAATAAAGAAGAGCAACTACTTAATTGTGGAACTACATTTATATAATCGTTTGCCCTGAGTGATTCATCAATAGAGCTTAAATCACGTGTTGGTTAACTTGCAATTTTCGCAGTTGACAGTACCTGAAGCTCCATTACTTGAGCCATAACAATTTTTCGAAGTTAGTTACTGTCGTCAGACGGTTTTCGGTTCGCTGTGTTGTCCTACAATTGCATACAATTTTCGTATTAAATAGGTACCACAAACTTCGAACAGTCTTTGAACGTGTAAACATTCACTGAGGAAACACTTGGAAATTACAAAGGGGTGGAAACATTAGTATTATCAATACTAATAATAAATCTGTAATCTGTATAGTATAGTACTGGTATAGTATGTATGTATGTATATTCCTCCATAACTCTTAAACGAATTAACTGATTTTCATGAAACTTGGTAGATAAACATTTAGACGTACAGGACACAGGATAGGCTACTTTTTTCTATTTCAACGCGCACGAAGTCGCGGGCGCCAGCTAGTACGAGCATAAGTAGTGACCAGTACTGCGCTACTGTGCGCGCCCCAAACTCACGCCGTAGCGAAGGGTGGTCGACTGGTTGGGTTAAGCTAGTGATTTATAAGCCACATCGCATTGAGTACTCTTGTATGGATGTTGCTTGTAGGTGCTTGTAGTGTGAAGGATATGTCTCACTTGATGACTGCGGTAATGAACTTGTGCTTGTGCGTGTCGGTGGCGTGGACGGTGGGGAAGCCCGGAGGGTGGAGCGCCTGCCGCAGCCAAGCCGCCAAGTCGCCTCCGTCCGAGAACGAGGCGCGGTTCAGCGACAGCAACAGCTCCGCCACCGGGTCGATCTGGTGTCGCGGGCTAGCGCCACCTGTCACCACAACCATCACATTTTATATCGGAACTCTATGACAACAGCGGGACAACGTACTGGGACTGTGTAGTGTGTATGCTTACCGATGCACTCGATGGCGGTGGCGGTGAGCGCGGGCGCGTGCGGTTGCAGTGCGAGCGGGCGCAGCTCTGCCAACACGGCCAGCCAAGCGCACGCCGCGCGCGCTGCTCGCATCTCCCACAGCCGCACACACTTGCACGCTGCAAATTATTTCTTTTTAACCTTTGTCGCCGTACACTTTTTGGATAACCTCCCCGGATATCCACGATTCGACTGATTCTACATAAATATATGCATTAACATTTATTTTAACTAAGAAAAGGATATCGTTCAGAACCAGGCCATTGCTTTTTTTTAATTTATATTTTGGAAAATTTGGTAATAAAAGTGTTTCTTAATCAATACTAATAATAAATCTGTATGTGTTGGTCATGGAGTAAGTTACTTTGTTTTCAGAGATATCGTGTTTATAGGCTCTATACATGTTACTGAAACTAAATTTACCATCTTTAGAATTTTTTTCTGTATGTATGTATGTATGTATGTATGTATGTTCCTCAATAACTCTTAAACGAATCAACTGATTTTCATGAAACTTGGTAGATAAACATTTAGACATACGGGACACAGGATAAGCTACTTTTTTTTCAACGCGTACGAAGTCGCGGGCACCAGCTAGTAAACAAATAATAATAATTTTCAATTGACAATGATAGACGTGTGAAAGTACTTACCGAGATGTACGAGGTCCGGGAGCACGCTGTCGAGGGCTTCGAGGTATTGCGGCTTCTTCTTGGTGAGCACGTGCAGCAGTGAGAACAACGCCTCGGTGAGGTCGGCCGACGCGGACGGATCGGGCGCCACCGCGCGAGCGGCCGCCTCCGCGCAACTTCGCACCACGCCCCCCGTGCCCGCCCACGACGTGCCCACGGCCAATATCAGCTGCAAATTACTACCATTGTTAAATAGGACTAATGTCTATTTACTCTGTTATCAAAATTATAAAGAAACTTACATTTTTCACATTTAAAATACGAATAAGTTTACGTCTAACAACCTTAGGTTTCAAATGAAATACTTTTTTCTTAAATAAAACTTCACGCAAAAAAACAGATTTCCGTTTGACCAACGACTATAACCACTATTGGTGCATCAATAATAGATATTAGACTTACCAATCTAACAAAATCTAATCCTGTGGCCGAGGGATTAGTGTTGAACGAAGTGACGCAGAGTTGAGCAATATCAGCTATCATTGGAAGACTCTCTTCTAACAACACCACCTGCTTCAATATACTAAATAGAGACTGAAACAACAAAAAAATGTGTTTAATAAAGAGCGTGTTTGATGAATTTAATACTTGTTTTAATGAGTAGTAGGTACCTCTGTGTGAGCTTGGTGGAGTGCTAATGGCGGTAGAGCGGGCATAAGCGCGTTGAATACCTTCGCCGCGCGCGCAGCACCCGCCCCCTCCCCACCTCCCAGCGCCGCCAACAGCGCCACCACGCATTCGGCCGCGTTACATGCCCCGTCGCCACCACCAGTCGTCGGTTCCGCACCCTGCTTTACAAACACCACACACAGTTAGTTACATACTTACTAGAGATGTGCCCGATATCCGTATCCGTATCCGCGGATATCCGATGGAGAAAAAAGATCCGTATCCGTTACTATTTGGTGGATCTTTTACCTTATTAATTTTTAATTCATAGCTGAAATTCTACTTATAGGTGATTAGGTAGCAATGAAAGTCTATTCCATTCAAATATTTTTTTATTTCTTAAAATTTCAAACATTTTAGCACCTTTATAATGAAAGCGTCAAGTGGCGGGCGCCAACTATCGTTTTAAGGTCACGCGCACCGACACCGATTGAATAAAAAAGTTAAGATCCGTATCCGCGCGGACCTTGACACCAAATACCCGCATCTCCGGATCTAAATTTTTAACGATCCGGCACATCACTAATACACAGTGCGCTTGGATCACTTCAAATCGTTCTCGTAGACAGCGACAAAACGGGGTTTGATTAAAATCAATATTATCATCATCTAAGCCGCAGGACGTCCACTGCTGGACATAGGTTTCTCCCATAAATTTACGTAGAACTAAAGCGCGTATGAAGTCGCAGGCGCAGCTAGTTAAAAAGTAATAACACAAGTTTGCATAATGACCTGCTTGGTGAGTTCCTGCATCAGGTCTTGTATGAGATCGGCCAGCAGAGGGTCAGCGGTGTCATCTGACGCCGCGTCCAGAGCCGCACCCGCGGCAGTCAGCAGTTGCCGCCGTACCCACGGATCCGCGCGCGCCGGACCACTCTGACGACACACAATCATAATTATTACGAGTATAAATCTCGTCACCTCACACCTCACTGTCAACTGCATCGTTAACTTCGTCCGCGTTCTCTATAGCCTATTGCCCTCCTCAATAAATGGACTATCCAACACAAAAAGAATTTTTCAATTCGAACCAGTAGTTCCTGCGATTAGCGCGTACAACCAAACAAACTCTTCAGCTTTATATATTAGTAAGTATAGATTATACCAAGTTGTTTTTATAAATTTTATCGCTTGACTAACTTCTTCAGAAAGTTACGCTGTACACAAAATGAACAATAATAAAAACGTTCAGTTTGTTAGAAAAAGTTAAACAATTCATTTGTATTTGCACCACAAATAATTATTACTAACAGAATATTGCTAATGGCAGTCTTCTTCTTCTTCTTATATATAAAAGGAGATGTGTGGCTTCCAAAACCGCTGAACCAATTTTGATGAAACTTTCAGACAACCTATAGATTAGTCCAGCGGGTAATCCTATGAAGTTTGGTAGCGGTCGGACGCGAGCGAAGCCGATAGCGGGTCAGTGCGGCTAGTA
Source organism: Synanthedon formicaeformis (assembly GCA_945859745.1). Taxonomy (NCBI): domain Eukaryota; kingdom Metazoa; phylum Arthropoda; class Insecta; order Lepidoptera; family Sesiidae; genus Synanthedon; species Synanthedon formicaeformis. The sequence goes on along the minus strand of OX243959.1, from coordinate 6,227,652 downwards.
TTGTATATTTATTAAAGAAACAAACAATAACCTGTGCGGCGCGACAGATGTCTACGGCGAGAGGCGTGGCGGCAGCGCGGCAGTTAATGCAGATGCGACGCAGCGCCCGCGCAGCCGCCACCGTGCAGCGAGGCAGCGCCGCGCCCGCCGCCACTATGCACTCGCGGCACAGCTCATCACCTCGTGGCGCCTCGACGTTCGACAACCAAACCGAATACCCGCCTGACAAAGTTACATTACATTACAATTATATGCGGCGTAGGCGGCTATTAAATCCCAATGTAGGCACTGTACCTATACAGTCGAGCGCCGTGGCGACGACGTGCCGCTCGGTCTCGGTGTGCACGAGTTGCACGACGCGTTGCAGCATGGCGAGCAGCGCCGGAGGGAGAGGTCCGGCGGGCACCGCGTCCGCCAGCGCGAGCAGCGCGTGCAGCGCCGCCTCGCGACGAACCGCCGTCTCCGCTTCCACGAACACTTGCCCCACGAGCGCGTAGCACTGCGCGCCCAACACCGAGTAGCAGTACATCTGCACACATCACCTTTATTCACTTTTCTACTTCAACATTAAACAATTTCAATGTGACAATATACCATACCATTTTTAAAAGTTTATTATTCCTAATAAAAATATAGAAATAGAAAACACAATGGAGTAAAATAGACAATGAACTTTTTAAAGTTGACTCCGGTCTGGATCTGGAAAGTAGTGACATTCCAGATCCAGATCATTTTGACAGCCCATCTGGATGCAGTATCCACCCCCTTACAGAAAAGCACTGTGATATAAAGTATGTTTACTATTTTGTTTCGGTGAGGAGCAAGGCACTTGTGTTGGGCGACGGTAGCCACCTACCATCAAGTGGACAGTAAGATTCTCTGCCAACATTAATATTAAAACACGAAGGGTTCATATACCACAGCATCAGCGATGTCTTGTCTATAGCATCTCAAAAGCTCCTTGTCGTCCCTTGTAAAGGACGGGTCAGCTGGCCTCTCGGATTTAGTAATCAAAGTGGTCAACAAACGAGAAAACACCTCTTGCCATATCGGATTCAATTTTTCAGACCTCGCCCTTACATTTGTTATTTCATCCTGAAAATAAGTGACTTTATCAACAAATACTAATCGCCATAATTATACGAATAAAAAAAAACTCGTTGCCAACCATTATCACTATGACAAAATGTACAGACAGTTTTCTAAATCAGTTGCTAGTTAATAATTAATATCAATGAATGTGGTTTTCACACAGTTATTATTTGCTCAATATTAATCTTGATTATTGATGCCTAAGAGCTAATTATTAAAAACATTTAATAAGAAAGAGTTAGCTGACACGAGCCTTGCAGAGTTAGCGCTTCTGTGGAATAAACATCGAAATACTACAATGGAATTTGCGTCACAAGTGCCAAAGGGGCACATAAAAAGAACGCCTTTGACAGAATCATGGTCAATAGTAGTCAATCAATAATACGTCAATAGTAAAAGGTAGTAACGATCAACTTCTACTATTTCATTTTAAACTCTAATGGCTTGACGTAGTCACATTTTCTTTAAATTACGTACTTATTATTATGTTTGTATTGTTATAAATGACAGTTCATGCTCTACGCATATGTCACTTTTAAATGTTCCATAAAATTCGTTGTGTTTTGTATGGCACGCGTGTTCCATGTTGTAGTAGTTTGATGGGAATAAATTAAAAATTTATGCTTTTATAACATTGTTGCTCGTACTTCTTGAAAAAATTCAAGATATTCTTATGCTCAGATTATTTTGAGTGATATAACCTGTACGCAGTCAGGCTAATAAATTACCTGAAGAGAGTACCAAAAGCCGAACACTAGGTTGGAGCGAGTCTCTTGCAATGGGTAGCGTCCGGGTGAAGCTTGAGCCTCCAACAGCACCTCGATGAATCGCATGATGCCCGCGTCCGACTGACCTCTCTCTACTGCGCGCACGATCAACTTGGCGTGGTTGTCGCCCAGCGCCACCAAGCACGTTATAATCGCCGACAGTATCTCCTGATGAACCACACAACACATTTTAGGACCATTTTCACTGTATGTGTATAATACTATGTGGTGATAAAGCAAAAGGTACCTCGTTGATAGAATTGGGCACGTTGTCCTTGCGCAACATGTGACGGGCTAAGAAGGACAAGTTGGAGACGAGCTCTAGCGCGGCGTTCTGGTGGCGATGGGCGTTGTATGTGGCGCCAGCCGCGCGAATCGCCGCCAGGCACGCTTCGCACGCGTCCAGCGCGCTGTCGCTCACCGCTTCGGTGCACCTGTCGTACAAACACCACATGAGACAGTTACTACATTTTGTTTATTATGGTTTCAGTACAAAAAGTAATCATAATATTTATTCAGCTTCGTCAATAGCAATAATATGTGTAGCAGCTAGAATCTGTCATGTGCAAAATTTACTCTAATATCGAAATAAGCAAATATTCGAATAAATTTTTGAAGGGTGGATTACTCGATTTGGATGTCCAGTTAGGATTACAACCGCAGGGCAGACAAGTTGAGTAATCTCTTCAGTCAACTCATGAAGTAGGTACGAGTACTTAGGCATCGAAAAAATTCGAACCACAACCTTTCACACCATGAGCAATGGCGCGATGGAACCCTAGATAGGTAACCCTAGATGTCTTGGGTAGCGACTTGCCAGGTGATCACGGTGACAAACCTAGTCCTAAGGTAAAGGATGTTGCGAAGTCACAACCGCATGTTATGCCGTCAGACGCCGCTTAGCAACACGTGTAACCCAAAGGTGACACGTAGCGGCCAGGTCATTAATCGACCGGTTAGATTTTGCATAATAAAATTTTCACGCCATATTAAGTAAATTGCACAATCGTAACACTATATTTCAGTGAGATTGCATGCAGTGCAATTTATTTTACCAATACTCGAAACGATTTCGCAACATTCCACATACCTACGTTAAGTCAGCTAATTATTATAATATTAAAGTGTACAAGCAATTCTTTTATTGCATTTTGTTAAATGTTAAATTCTAAAGTTTACCTTTTTAAATAATATATTTTATATACATGTCTAGTTTACAAAAATTCATTTACATTTTTATATACAACATCAAATATAAATATTTTTTACAATTTGTTCCAATTCTTATACAATGTGCATGCTAATTTTAATAACTTTTTAAACGTATAAAATCAATCATGTTTAAAGTTTTGAACAATGTAATTAGTGTAATTAGACCTACTTATTGCGTCATGCATTCTGCAACGTATTTCAGTTAAAGCTCGCCGTAACATTCCGCTATTGTTAACGCAATATGCGTCATAACATAACAAGTCGATCGAATTACATGGCGCGACTCGATGGCACAGCGACTTGCTGACATTGCATTGTAACGAACAAACATACAGGTTGATTTAACTTGAAAGTTACAGGTGTATCGACTATTTCATTTTTATAATTTTATAATTGTCTTAAATATATCATTCTCTCAAAAGGGGGGAATGATGTAACGGACGCGCCCGAGCTGACTCAGCGGTTCATGCACCGCCTTAAAAGACCGCTTGCACCATGCCCACATTGTTTAACTCTGTACTAGTCCATATATAAATTACAGTAATTCGATCTTCATCACATCTTTTATTTTAGCAACCTGGAGTCGTAATAAGCTCAACCAACAAGCTTATTACAATATAAACCATTAAATTTTCATGTTTATAAGACAAATAAGTTTATGTATGACAATACAAACATTTCCAGGGAAACTATTATTGTCAATATGTCAAAAGTGCACATAGCTGATTTTGATTTGACAACAACGATATTTATAGTTGCTCCCTTAACAAAACATGTCCAAGAGCGCTGTAATGCCTAGGCCACGAAACCAACGCTTGAAGCGAATTCGATGCAATTTGCAGCACCGTGTTGTGGGCTCTTACATAAACTACATTCATTTGACGCTCGACGCTGACGCTTGCAGCGCAAAGCGAATTCGCTTCGAACGTTGGTTTCGTGGCCCAGGGGTAAGGGTGGTGACACTTACTCGTATATGACCTGCACAACCGCCTGCATCGAGCGACATAGTGGCATGCAATCGGTGAGCGATGAGCTGCCGGTATCGTGCGAGCCTTCGCCGCCCAAGCTCATCCAGCTGCATGCACAGATGGCCGCTGCGTGCCACGATTGAATCACTTCTTCGGAAGGCGGCTGCTCAGTGGTGAAATTACTGTTAATCACGTCAAATTATTAATTCACTACCTTCAACATATCTATATCTATCTATACTATTATTATAGAGAAAAGATTTTTGTGATTTTTTTGTTTGTAATGAATAAACTCAAAAATTACTGGACCGCAAGCTATATTTTTGATTTATTTATTTATTTACACACAAAAAACAATAGATGGTACACAGTTAAGGTCTACTATAAACTCAGTTGAGTTTCTAGTGTACACCTGAGTTGTCCACAATAACAGAAATATACACAATAACAAACATAACAACGGAAATATAAACAAAAGAAAGAAGTACATAATTCGTAGTCAGCTACACTTTAATACATCTAACGATCCCGCTTGTCCCACTCTAATATGCAGCCAGCTCGCATAAGTGCATCGTTGTTGACAACAAGAATGCACACTTATTCTACAGGTGATTCAAATTTTATCAATACTTCAGCAAATTCATAAATGATGTAAACTCGACAAATAAAGTGCTTTATCACCCTAAGATTGAACATTCTTTGTATGTTGTAGAATGGTAAGGTCTGTTTTCCTTTGAAAATTCAAAGTGACAATTATTTCAATCAGTAATCAATACCTATGTCGAATCTAAGCCTTAGCGAATTTTGAAATGAATGGAATTTGTTATCGAAACTGATAAAGCACTTTTCTGGTCGGCTATACAAAATAGGTATTATATTTTTAAATTCTTAATATTTATTATTATTAGTTATATACCTACATAATTATTATCATCAGCAAATAAAATATGCTATATTTTATAAAGATACGTGGACGAATTCGAATGCAACAGCAATTTTAACTAAATTATTGCTTTGTGAGCAATAATTTATTCAGTCTTTATTGCTGTTATAGTTTTGTCAGGTGTTGGGAGTTTTATTTTGCCTCAGAACAGTGCTTTTTTCTGGATGAAAAGTATCCTAAGTCCTTTCCTTTATACCTGACAATGTGTATGCAAAAATTTATGATGATCGGTTGAGTAGATAAGGGGTGAAAAGGTAACAGACAAAGTTACTTTTTACATTCTAGTATTAGTATAGATTTACCACAGTTACACAAACGTTAAACAAGTTTCTGGAATCCACGGTGAACATCGAATTTTATTCATAAAAGATTTAAATTAGTAATATCTTACTAGTAAGCGGTGTGAAAATATCTCAACATGTCATCTAAAACAGCAGGACACGTCTTTTGAAGTGCCATACGATTTTGATTTCGTAAAGGCGATCCCATGGTCATGCTGTTGTACTAAAAATAAATTTAAAATTTAATTAATCTAGACATTAATATAAAACAAAATTATTTAATTTCATGGAATGTATTAACCTTGTAATTTGTAAATATTCATGTTGGAATAATTTTAAATGACTTACCTCTTCTGGTATCACAGTAAGAACTTCTAGTAATAATGCTGAATGTTCTGAAGTCGATAACGGCCTCAATATTGATGGCAGGTCAGCTGCTCCTTGTTGTAAAATGAATGCTGCTAGCTGATACAAAAATTAAAGGTTAAAATATGTATATGTATATTAAAAGAAAAAGTCACTAGCCTCTTCTGTTTCTTCGCTTATTTCTAAACCACCTAGTGAATTTGTTGTGGTTTGATTTAAATCATTAAAGAAGAGGGTGACAAAAGTGGGGTCGCGGTTAAGGTAAGGATCATAATTAATTTTAAAGAGAATAGTTATCATGCAAATCAGGCAAACTAATATTTCAAGAACTTAGTTGACATACCAGTGGCTAAAAAACTTGGAAAAGCAAATAGCAGAACTATCCTAAAACTTTTAATCACAATGTTTTAATTTAAATGATTGTAAATTAAATAAATATATAACAAGAGTATTTTGATTGTCTTGAAGTTTTTGCATGAAAAAGTAACAAACATCCATCCATGACAAATTTTTGCATAATACTACAAGGATGAGTCCCCATAAAGTGTGTTAAAATTGATAAAAGTTAGCAATGAAACTTACACTAATGCATAATCTATTAGTGACAATTTTTGGTCCGTTTGAGTAAGTAAGCACCACTTCTAAGAGCTTATTTTTTAATTCCTCATAGCTTTCTATGGGTACATCATTCCAAGATCGAAGGATCTTCATATGTAAGGTTGTAGCTGCATAAAACTGTACTTCCGTTCTCTGAAACAATACAAAAATCATACCCTTTATAAACAATTTTATAAGTATGTATGAACTTATATAGGTATACATGCATTTTATATACTAAAACATAACCTCAGTATCTAACTTTTATTCTTTAAAAAATTACAAATATTCATAAAACAAATTGTGTGAAGTATAAGGGGTACCGTTTGGCTCTGTTATAAAAACGGTGGTTTAGTTAATTTTTTTAAATTCGTAAGGAAACTAATAGCTAAACTAATAGCTAGAGAGGATTTTCATAAAGGTAACGAATGGCCACATGCATAATTTTACCTTATCAGGTTTGAGAAGTTCCCAAACAAATTGCCAAGCATCAGGTGCACGTTGAGCATCAGTAAGCCACGCATGGGCTTTGCTGCGTTCAGCTTGTTCACCATTATAAAACACTGACACTGCATATTCCAAATTTTCTGTAGTATACTCCATAATTATTAATTCAATGTTTTGAAAGGAATCATATAAAAATCTTTATATTTTCTTAGTTCTAAATACACTCAATTAGATTACTCTTGTAAGTCACAACACATAAAATAATAGTTAAATTTATAATTATCTATTCCTTTTGCATTTGTTTTCTTAAAATTTGTTTTTGAATCACCATTTTACCACAGACGGTCATACATAACTAAACTAAAATAAACATACATACATCACAAAGTGACAGCGTCAAACTTCAAACTCAGCTATAATTAACTTCAAAAATAAACCACAGACAATTACAAATTGAAAGCTCACTAAAAGCATACCACAGAAAACTTTTATAACACACAAAACTATAAAGTACTTTTCGACAGCCAGCCTGTATGTATTGGATGGTCAATATGTATAAAAATAATTCAATATATTGAAAATTTGCTCAATACAAAACTGTTATATAAAAAAAAACTGTAATAAAAAAAAACGAGAATAGTTGTACTATAAGTGCATTCCTCAGAACACTCAAATCGAGCGCGTACTGCGTAGAGCTAGGACAAGGACTAGCAAGTAGCAAGACTTTTGTCTTTGTTCTTACTAATGCAATGATTAAAAATTATTTATAAATTTAATTAATGAATTATAATTAATCAACTAATCAACTTCACATACACAAACAATCCACAATCCATCACAACCATAGACTTTTTTTACGCTTTTTTTATATGATCAAATTCATTCCATATTCATTCACTCACTCAGTTGACTCAGTCACTCAGTTAGTTACTTACTCACACTCAAAGAGGCCGGAGGCCGGTATATCGGTAAAATAATTAGCCATAAATAATTTCGTATTTGCTTTCTTTTCTGAAATACCTTGGAATTTGAACAATCATGAAAATAGAAGAAGTTAAAAGTACTGCAAAGACTCAAAGGATATCGGCTCATAGCCATATCAAAGGTTTGGGATTAGATGAAAATGGAGTTCCTATTCAAATGGCAGCTGGATTGGTAGGACAGGAAGCAGCACGAGAGGTGAAGATTATTGTGATACTCAAATTATTCAAAAAACATCTGTTCCTGACTGTGAATTACTTGTTATATACGGTTTACCTAAAATATTTTTTAACTGTTATTGACAAAACATATAGGTTATGTTTGGTTGCTATGATGCATGTTATTAAGGTAATCCTATCTGTATGTTTAAATAAAAAGAGTTGAAATGAGGCCGTGAATGATAACCACTGCATGAAACGAAACACAAGAATGCATACACCTTCTTTATTTAACCTGCACCTAACAATATTATTTTTCATTTACTTGTTTCATTATTGTAATGTGTTTGTAACAAAAATGTGTTCGTGTTTCAATTCAAATTTATTCAACGATAACGTTATCTGCTGGAATTGTGTTATCCCTAGATGTTATGGCAAAATTGTAGTACACTAATTGTTATCTATGTATAAAGAAAATTATGTTTATTACCTGAAATCTGCAGTTGATCCATTTATTTAAATTTTATTCTCCAAAAAATATACAAGGTTCAGTTACCCAAATTACTGTCATTGTGAATTTATTCATCATTTTAATTTATTGAAGTTTTAAGCTTTATAATAATAATAGTCTCAGCTCATTAATACATAAAATACATTAGTATAACAGATATCGTGTGTAAACGCGACAAAGTCGGGGCCACAGGCTAGTAATACATTAATTAATAAATGTAACAAACATGTTCACATGATTCATATCTGCAGCATTTTAGAAGCTTATTTTATTGCAACTAATTGCTGTTTTAGGCCGCTGGAATAGCAGTGGATATGATAAGAAGTAAGAAAATGGCTGGTCGTGCTTTGTTATTGGCTGGACCTCCTGGCACTGGAAAAACAGCTATCGCTCTTGCTATAGCTCAAGAATTGGGTAATAAAGTAAGTTGTTAATTTTTTTTGTTTTATTTTATAGGGCTTGTAGACTGACAGTATAATTAATATTAGGTGTCTATGTATAGTAAATAAAAAATAGCCTTTATTGCTGAAGTAAGTTAACAAGAAAAAATGCATAATAATTATGTTATTTATCATTATCACCAACAACTCCAACTTGTCTTGTGACATTGGTGTCTTCCAAAGTTTTCCATTCAGTCCATCCTTCGCCTTTTTATGCCAAACTCCGTTTGTGGTCTTCTCTAAGTCATCTGTCCATCTGAGATAAGGTCTTCCACTTTTTCGTAATGTATAGTAGTGACCTTTAATAGTATACAGTCATATCTCTTCCTCACTCACAAAAACACAACAGCACACATGCTTTTGCCAGATGTCTGGCCTTTACCATATATTTGTTATGAATGTAGAATTTTGATTAATGTATGTTTCTGGAAATAATTACTAATGCGTTTGTAGGTGCCGTTTTGTCCAATGGTGGGTAGTGAAGTATACAGTACTGAAATAAAGAAAACTGAAGTGTTGATGGAAAATTTCCGTCGAGCTATAGGTCTTCGAGTCCGTGAAACTAAAGAAGTATATGAGGGAGAGGTCACAGAACTTACACCGGTTGAGAGTGAGAGCCCAGAAGGTGGTAAGTTAATAAACTTGGAAGATAAATGCTTCCAACACATACATTATTCAAGGAATTGCATATTTAAATTTTGTGAAGTTTAATTATTCAATCATAAAGTGCACAAATATATTACAAGTAAGTGGTTACTGTGTCACTGGATACTGTATCCCCATTTTGTCTTTAATTAAAAAAGTAATATATAACCTGTTTAATTAAAAAAGGGGCATGAAAGGGGGGACGGCACTTCTATTTGCCACTTGCACACAAAATGTATATGGGTAAAAAAACGTACATATATTATTGACTTGCAAGGTTTTTTTACTATGCTGTACATTGTGAATATCTTACAGGTTACGGAAAACAGGTTTCACATGTAATTATCAGTTTAAAGACTGCAAAAGGTACAAAGCAACTGAAATTGGACCCTACCATTTACGAGTCATTGCAAAAGGAAAAAGTTGATGTGGGGGATGTTATTTACATAGAAGCTAACTCCGGAGCGGTGAAGCGCCAAGGCAGAAGTGACACTTTCGCTACTGAGTTTGACCTGGAGGTACTGTGTCTTCGCTTTTATGAGATTTTACTCATGCTATTTTTTCTTCTGGCAGTAAGATTCAACAAGTAGACAAATAAAATAATTGATGTATTGAAAGAAAAGAACAAATCTTTTAATAAATTTTTTTTTGAAAGCTGATTTCATTGAGATGGTTCTTAGCTATAATTTATAAAGATCTGTTCAGGCGTTTGAAGATCATAAATTGTTTTTAAACAAGTCATTCAAATTAATTTTTTATACATTTGTTCTGTTAAGTTACACAAATCTCTGTTCAAAGTAATGCAATAGGATTTGTACCGCCTCAGAATATAAACCCATTCCATACAAAATGTATGAAAAAAATGAGAAAATTAATTTTATGATCATTTTGTTAGTTACATTTAACTTAGTCTATGTTAGTACAAATATTTTAAGTTGACTTACTGCTGTTTTCATTAGTCTTAGGATGCAGACAATCTATTTTCTATTTTGAAAATTAATTCTTTCATTATTAAGAAACGTGGGTTATTACGTTATTATAGGCCGAAGAATATGTTCCATTGCCTAAAGGGGACGTTCATAAGAAGAAGGAGGTGGTTCAAGATGTAACCCTACACGACTTGGATTGTGCAAACGCTCGACCTCAAGGCGGGCATGATATTATGTCTATGATGGGACAACTTATGAAACCCAAGAAAACTGAAATTACAGGTGAGAGGTCTCATTCAGTTACTGCTATAGGTAAACTCGTAACATCTTATACTCAATCATCGTAATATAACAACAACACATAATATGTGGTTATTTGTTAGGGCCTATTATATTTAAATTGATTATATACAAAATCAAAGTATATGCAATACTAAATTGTCTGTAAAAGCAAGCAATTTTCCATGTGTATTGGAAAAAGCACAGGTAATTTTCAAGTCAAGGTAATTTTCAGGCCTTGAAAACTGTGATGTGTTTTTGCATCTCAAATAATTTCGTTTTGTATTTCAGATAAACTTAGAAAGGAAATCAATAAGGTGGTGAACAAATATATTGACCAAGGGATCGCAGAATTGGTACCAGGCGTATTGTTCATAGATGAGGTACTTGCAATACACATAATATTATTTTAATTTATGGTTGAAATTTATATACAATATATTAAGACTGTTGAATATTCAACACATTGCTTATTATTTTACAGGTGCACATGTTAGACATAGAAACCTTCACATACCTCCACCGCGCTCTCGAGTCCGCCATTGCTCCAATTGTTATTTTTGCCACCAACAGAGGGCGCTGTGTAATAAGGTACAATAATAATCTATCTTGCTGATGTTGCCTAAGATTAATAATTATTAATATTTTTATATTTTACGCAATTACAGAGGAACAGAAGACATTTCCTCGCCTCACGGCATACCATTGGACCTATTGGACAGGTTGCTAATCATCCGAACATTGCCATACAATAGAAGCGAACTTTTGCAGGTAAATATGAATCAAAACATTTCTTTGTTGATTGTATTGACCAAAAAAATATTAATTTTGTACTATTTAATAATGATATTTTATCGTCAGTGTCAAACGAATACCAGATTCAACTGTAGAATGCCTTAACAAAAAAATAAACGGTTTTTGAGATTTATTAAATTGGGCAGTTTAACTGTTTGTAAACATATCCCAGACTGTTTTCATAGTTTATTTTTAAATATGTCTTTTGTTTGTTTTTATAAAAAAAAATATTCAATATTTTTGAATAAATATCCCTTGTGCTTAGTTGTTTGGTTATACAACTAAGCAATCTGTGAAATTTCATGCCTTTCACTGAACCGACGTTATAATTTTTCCAGATATTGAAACTGCGCGCTGCCACCGAAGGTATAGCCATCGAAGATTCTGCGCTCGAATCTCTCTCTGAAATTGGTGCAAAGAGTACTCTGAGGTGATTTTTTTTTACTTTCATTCCATCAGCTATAATTATGCCAGTGAAAGTTTATTAATTTAAAATTTAATAAGTTAATTTAAAGTTTATTTAAATTAATTTTTGTTTTTGTCATAAGAAAGTACATACCGTTAAAAATTTGATATTAAGGATGTAACGAATAGTACTTTAGCGAATAACTTTGATATTCATGAATTCATGTAGAAATAGTTATTACATCTGTACGAATCCCTATTTGTCCCTATTTAATGCATATCACTACATATTATAAAACAAAGTCCTTCACCGTGTCTGTCTGTCTGTCTGTCTGTTCGCGATAAACTCTAAAGCTACTGCACCGATTTTCATGCTGTTTTCACCAATGGAAACAGTGGTTCTCGAGGTTTTAGTATATAATTTACAAAGTTACGCGGGTTTATGGATAAACCAAGTATAATCGGCGCAAAACCTAATGGGCTCTGGCGATATCACGTGTCAAATATGCGCAGTAACCGATTTTGGGACTGTTTGTGAGGTATTGCTACGCGGGGATGGGGTAGCCATGGAATGAGCGAGACGCAATGATAACATTTGTACGAGAGAAAGCAGGTCCGCCGTATTGTTCGCAATTCTACATGCACAAACGAAAGATACCCGCTCAAGGTCAGAGCCCATTTGGAGCTGGTACACACTAGGCGTTTTGAAGCGCGCGTATTGAGAACTATGAAGTTCTAACGTACCGCTAAGCGCTCAATATGTATAATGACCGGCACATAACATGGTAAGATTTTAACGTAGTGGGAGAAAGTTTGCGCGAGATAAAACTTACGCAAGTGTACGAAGGAGTGAGGGGGACATGTGCGAGAGGCACGGGGCGAGGGGCGAACAAATCGCGCGGTCGGATCTATGTTATCTTGCCCTTTTGCTCCGCTTGATACCCGATCTGATCCAAAAAACGAATTCTGCGCATCTCGCCATTCTTGCCAACTTAGGTGCCGAGAATTATACTCGCTCTAAAAACTTCATAGTTCTCAAAGCGCGCGTTAGCAAAGCGCCCGCTTCAAAACGCCTAGTGTGTACCAGCTCTAAGTTTTGCGATGTTAATATTAATTGATTTGTGTTTATGTGCAGATACGCCGTTCAGTTGCTGACGCCTAGTTCGCTGTGCGCACGCGCTGACGGAGCGAGTCGAATCACCTGCGAGCACATAACCGCCACGCAGACTCTGTTCCTCGACGCCAAGTCTTCGGCTCGCATCCTCACCTTGAACTCCGACAAGTTCATGCAGTAATGTCGTCATCACTTATTCTTATTATTATTTACCAAATGGAAGGAGTTTTAGTTATTTTATTCAACGGGCCGCCACGGCATTGTGGCCAATGTGTGCCGAAACTATTAAGCGAGTCACACACTGTGTGCAGATACGGTAAGATATATTATGTATCTGACTGAGCGCATATCTTTCGTATTGAAATATATCTCGCTCTCTATGTAATTCAATGACAGCGCAGATAATTTATATTAAAAGTGAAGTATCATCTGTAGACACCAAAACATATCGAAAAATGGTGACAATTTTATCCGCATACAAATATATCTGCAGATCTGTCGCTTTATCCAATTTGTTGCCTTTTAATAAATTCTGATGCACTTCTGAGGAACTGTCTAGCAAATATATGCCAACTCATGCTAACACTCTGTATAAACAATCCGCACGAACCAACAGGTCAAGTAAGTTTGAAAGATTTCGAGGGAAAGTATTATTATTATCTATAAATTTTGATTTTGAAGAAATAAACGGCAAAAATAAACTCAACGCGCACGTCGGATTCAGTTAGTTTCGTATTTACCGTATCTGTGTAGTGTGATAATTTCAGAAAATTAATTTTTTTTTATATGCAGATAGAATATTATTGTATCTGTGTGACTCGCTTGTTTACATTTTATTCACCGAATGTACCTCCTAGGAGTAGAGGAGAGTAAAGACAATGCAATTAATAAATAAGATTTATTTGTAAAAAAATGTATTCTTATTTTACACGTTAATCCTAGTTTTATATACAACGAAATATTACCCTTCAGTGCAGTTGAATATTTCTCGCATTGTAAATTTTTCATTAGAGACCACTTGGAATTAAGTACGCAGTATAATAACTAAATTTTTAATATTTTTATAACAAGTGCCAATAACAATTAAGTAAGTGTTTCGATTATTAGTTAGAGTCGTCCTGAGAACTTTTGGAAAACGGTAAAGAGAAAAATCTAGATTCTTGGGAATGCGGACGGGATGTGGTGGTACTGGGCAGTGTCGTGGTGGTCGGAGGTGAAAAAGTGGGCAAGTCTACTCTAACTGGAGAAGGTGCAGCGCTCGTATGCCTGTACAACGCTTCGAACTGAAGCTCCTCGGGATATGAATGTGATCTAATTTTCCTTTCGTCTCTTGCGTTACTAGGGTAAACGATCACTATTTTCTCGCTCTCGCTTCGTAACGCTACAGGCGGTAACGCTGTGCTCGTCGAAACTGATGGTCCCGAAACAACTTTCAACATTTCAGTAGGTGCAGCTCGAAGTTTCACACTTGCGGGCGTTGTCGTGGTCGTCGTTGAAGAAGTTGTGGTTGTTGTCGTTGATACTGGTATTTTAGGTTCTTCGGGTGACTCCATTGTTCGTTTTTCTCCCGGTGGTCCCACAGATCTTAATGTCTCGATCTTCATTTCTAGTGTAGGTGTTGGAAAAGGTGCTGAACTCGTTTCATTCATGTCTTCGGTCGGTATGTATCTGGCAGTGGGCTTGGGAAGTTCTCTAGATCCGAATATGGGCAAACGCGGCGCATACGCCGAGACCAGAGGCAGGAGTGTGTCTCTTGCGTAGCGTTCGGCTCTCGAAATGAACGAAGCCAGACGCGAAGGCAAGAACTGAACGGCGAAACTGGACTCTTCCTTTTCCGCTCGCTCACCCCATGTAACAGTGTCGTAAGTGGGCGTAGTAGAAATATCGTAATTCTTAGCTTTACGCGAAGGTGGTTGCACAGTCGACAAAGGTGGTCGAGTAGCTCTGAGCAGAGGTTCTGATATTTCAATGTTGTCCGATGAATCTGCTCGTTGTCTAGCGCTCTTGTGTTGACGCGGTCTTAAAACGGGTTCGGCGATTTCAATGGCTCCACTAGGAGCTCGCTTGGTGTTCGTCATACCGAAAGCTCGTCCAGTATCGCCGTCGGTCCATTCAGAGTTATCGGCGAGGAGAAACGGTCGAGGCGCGTCTTCAGGTAACTCATTGTCAAGAGGATCTATGTTTATGCGATCGGTCATGTTTTCTTTTTCAATGTAGATTCGTACTTCATTCGTATTATTCATAAATTCTTCTTCCTGTAAATTGAAAGAAAGGTTTAGTATCAATCAAATTGCTTCAGTCACATGGTTTCCGTAACGTTAAACAATTATATTTGATAGCTTTTGCCCATTTCTACATCCGCGTCCCTATTTCTTTGGTGTTAAAACATTTATTCAGTATTTTTGCTAGGCGTTAAAATTTTTATTTTGTCAAAATCCCATTTTCTCCAAATTTAATTACCTATATAATAAATATTTGTTTTACCTCCATTATTTGACAGTCACCAGGGTATAGAGGTAACTCAACGGCTTCCTCCGATAAGAGTTTCAAACCCTTTTTACAGAACGATGATCTGAAAGATGATAATCGAGTAAAATTTATTGTCTGCAATCACGTCTAAACTGTATATCATTATATAGTAGTTTGTACCCACGTTTTTCCAAAGCTATCCGCAATGAGTAGTTTGTGAACGTATATGGCTCGCGCGCCTGCACTCAGCCACCCTGAGTACGCGGCGTAATGTACCGTCGCTCTGAGGGGTACGCCTAATGCGGGATGAGGCACTATCATGTGCGTGAATCTAGCACTTCCGTTCACGGTGTCCTCTCGCCTAGAATGATTTTGTATTTTTATTTGATAAAAAAACTCAAAAACTATTGGTCACTAGCCTCTTCTATCGATTTCATCGCTTGCTTCTAAACAATCTAGTGGATTTTGTTGTGGTTTGATTTTAATCGTTAAAAAAGAGAGCGATAAAATTGGGGTGGGGTTGCCAGTAACGCAAGAATCATATTAATTAATTTTAAAGAGAATAAAATTATCATAGACAGGCAAATTAATATTTCAGGAACTTATTTCAATACATATATGGCTTAACAGCTTGGAAAAACAAATAGCAAAATTTGTATAAAATTTAAGTAATGGAAATAAATAACTTTTCTTCTATTACAATATGTAGATACATATCTATACTATTTTTGTTTGAAATGAATAAATTCAAAAACTGCTGGATCGATCTTAAAAAATCTTTCGCCTATAGAAAGCTACATAAGTATATGTTATAAAGTTACGCGGACAAAGTCGCGTGCAATAACTAGAATAACTAATGAAATTGTTTTCTGAAGGATAGCAACTTACTTTGTCATAGGGAATGATTCGTTAAGACCGGAGTCGCCCTGTAAGGTGAGCGTCACCCGTCCGTAATTCGCCTTTTCGCCTGCTACGTTGCCTCCCCACACTGACACCTGATACTGATGAGCTGGAATTAATTAAGGGGTCAATAAATAAATCCCTACTCATATTATAAATGCGCAAGTTTGTATGGATGTTTGTTACTCTTTCACGCAAAAACTACTGAACCGATCACTACGAAATTTTGCATACACGTTGTCTGGGATACCAGAAAGGACATAGGGTACCTTTCATCCAGAAAGCGGACTAAGTCGCGGGTACCAGCTAGTATATCATAAGTTTTAGAATGTCGTATTTTCAAAAGAGCGTTTGAGTTTTAAAGATTTTATTAATTTTATATTTAAGTTTATTGTCATCATAGATAGCTACCATTTGTTACAGCATCATGTTTCAGTGCGTGAGTAAGGGATGCTAGAGCCCATTTCCCTATGTCTTTATAATTTTACTATAGTCGGCAGTGCACTTGCAGCACCTGTGGCTTTGCTTGTGTTATAGGCGATACCATCACGATACCACGTCAGTCAGACTGTCTGTCGACCTTAACATAAAAAAAAGAAATCCTTACCACAAAACGGTTCTTCTTCTCTTGTGAGTAAGTAAAGCTGACCTCGACCAAGCGAGCGGTCTGCATAGTAGCCCATATTACCGCATCGGCGATCTCCACCACAGGGAAAACATCGGCCCTGAACACAATTAAATGCATTATGGTACTGCGACGAATACGTCCACAATTGAAGATAATTTTTGTGATAAACGAACCAGTATGTATACGGTAAAGATTGTTTTAAAACAAGGATATTTAAATAGATTAATTTTAAAAAGTCACAATTGATATTTTTTAGCAAGCGAGGCATAAAACGATAAATCTCTTGCGAATATGGGTATGTATATTATTGTACATTTCATTACCTCAAGGAACGAATCGTAATCCGCGCAAGGAAAGGCTGGGAAATGACACTTGGGTGAGACTGAATCCGTGAAGAACTTGTATGCACGACGGTGATTGCACAACGAACGGCCTTCTGGTGATGGCGCAGACCACGGCAGCACTAGATCAGAGACAGCACCAACGAATCTGCGAAAAAATGTACCAGAAATAATAACTAGCAATACGACGACCAATACGATTATGTCGAATTATTTGACCATTCGGTTTAAAAACATACAAATTGGAGCATCCATGCTGAACTCTGCCCCCGTTGGGATAGAAGTCCACATGTCCAAGCGGTTGCGCCGCACCAAGTCCACCGAATATTAATGTTTCTCCATTCGAGTGTATCACATCGACGAATTTAGCATCGGTACGGTCTAGACGAGCGCGTGGATCTTGAAATTCAAACAGAGGGCCAGCGGGGTCTAATCCTGCACCAGTTTAAATGGTTAGACACGACAAAGGCTACATTCTGCGAAAAATATTTGTGATATTGTCTTTTTAAATGACATTTACCTGTTATACGACTGATATTCTTCAACTCTGATCCTGCAAATCCAGCGACGTGAGCTCCCAAACTGAATCCAATCAGATGGATGTCTTCAAACTTTAAGTCTATGTGATCAGCCAAACCTTAAATATATTTACGGTTTGAGTATTTATTTTCATTGCTAATAGTTTCAAAATTATAAAATACTAGCCGTTGCACGCGACTTCGCCCGCATAAGTTTATAAAATATGTTACGCGCTGATAATGCAGCTTTCTATGGGTAATTTTTTTTTTAAATTCGGTTAAGTAGTTTTTGAGTTTATCCATTACATACTTTCCTCTTTATATTAGTGTAGAAAAGTACCTTGTAACAGCATAGCCAGCTGTTTCCCAACCAGCCTTGTGTTAGCTGCTGCTCGGATGTAGTTAGGCATTGTTGCTCCGCCTTCCCAGTCAACGCAAAGCACATTACATTCCTCCTACAATTTACACATTAGTATAAATATTTGTACATTATCCTCTTATTTATCTATGTATTAAAAGAAAGAAAGTCGCGTTAGTTACACCATTTATAACTCGAAACGGGTGGATCGATTTTACATGATATTTGATTACTTGAATTTGTCGCCGCCCCGAACAACGGTAGTTCCGTTGTTAAAAACAAATTATGATAAAAATTCAGTTTCTCATACATTTTGTATTAAACGATTACAATTATTATTGTATTTAAATTTCCTAGTGTCAAAATTGCCTAAGGGCTAAACAATCAATCAAAATATTCTTTCAAATTGGTAATTCTCCTTATTGAGTGCTTGTAGTACTTTTGGCCATTGATTACGTAACAGCTATTATCACTTGATTGACTTACAACGGCCATCAGGGCAGACCGCATTTCATACACCCATACGTTGTCGCAGTTGGAACCGAAGCCGTGGACTATGACTCGTGTCGGTCTTGCTGAGTCAAACGCTCTCGATGCCCATCCCCATACAGCCGACATGTTACTAGCCGACACTGCCAACAGAGGTTGATCACCCCTGGAAATATAAAATAAAATTGTTCTTATAGGCTGTTAGGTTTATTTTCACACGTCTAGCATTTATATTATTTAGATATAGTACTAATATGAAGAGGTAAAGTTTGTTTGATTTAAAAAAATGTTTGACCAATAGTTATTATTCTAGATATTTACGCGGGCGCGCCCGTGTTCCAGCTAGTATTTACTTAGGGATATCTCGTGCGCATATAATTCAAAAATTAACTATAATTAATTTTGGAAATGATTTTTTCAAAATTCGCTCTGGTCTCTGGCGAGTAGTGGCAGGGCGCACTGTGTTTTGCAGATATTTAGTATGGTTTATTTTTCATTCTGAGTTAGGCCCTTCAAATTACCTACCTACTCAGTGTTGAGTAAAGCAGAAAATGTGTATTGACTTCCTGCGGTGGACTTGGCAGTGTGTCCAAATAGGCGAACGGTCCCGTATCCTCGAAGCATCCGAATTCCCCATAACACACGCTTCCTTGAGATCTCTTACTCCTGAAAATGTTTTAAATGGCTATAATTTTAATTATAAAACACGGTTCCATAATATCACTAACTGGAAGCAGAACTAACCAAATGTTGCGAAATTAATAAATTAATGAATGCATTTGCACGAATGAAAGTAAGAAGGTATCTCAGAGAAACTGTTTGCTGTGCCGGTGAAAGTTTATTTTTATATGTGCAAAATGCACTTTACTTTAAATACCAATGGCATTTATTGTAATACTTACATAGAAAATTATGTTTTTAACTCGGTACATTTAAATTTTAAGAATACAGCATAAAAAAAGTGGTATTTAATTCTTAAAGCGGGCGTTTCTCCGTTTCGTAGGAAAGTATAATCATGTATAACGTTGTAGAGAAAGTTGATGCAAACATTGATTTGCTAGATTTCTTAACTAAGCTTCCGTACCGTGGCGTCGTACCTAGTGCGTGTTCTCTTGGATTCCCATTGCTGCATAGAAGCTCTGACCGCGGCGAGCAATTCAGCGTCATGACGTTCGTCCTCCGCTTCCTGGGCGGCTGTCGCCGGCGGCCCAGCGCCTTTCCATGGTTCTAATTCCGCATCTGTATGTATTTTTTTTATTAACGTAAGTGAACCGTCAGGTCGGTGACGCTAAACGCTAAAGACATCAAGCGCAGTGGTGATTCCATTTTTTTTTTACACAAAACTTACAGAATTAACTATTAAATTTAGGAGTACATTTAATAGCGCGGTTTTTAGGATTACACGAAAACATTTAAAGCGCAAAATTTCTGATCACAGTACCCAAAAATGTCGTCGAGGGTGCGGATTTTCCTCTCATTCAAATGTGATTATTTTTTTCTTAATTTTTGCAGAGCTGGTATTAGTCTTGACACCCCATGATTTCTGGGATACCTTTATATGCATTTTTTATTTGTAAGTATTTGTAAGGCGTTTTTAATATTTTTAGACTATCCTTCGGAACAGCACTTTTTTTCTGGAGAACGACACCCTGTATCTTTTTCTGTATCCCTTGCAACGTTTAATTTGCAACGTAAAAATTTATGTCGATAAATAATCAGTAAACATTTGCATTTGAAATAAGTATGAAAAGTCAATATTACTTTTCGAAATACATTGAAATAACTTTTTAAAATAATTGTTGACGTTTTTGCAGTAATATTATAAATTTGCGAGCCAACGGCAAAGTCTTAAGCTTCTATAGAATCCGAATCCCATTCTACGTGCTCACGTACTGTACTGTACACAATGCACATTACAATTAGTTAGTGTATTGAACTTACGAGTATTTCGACTCTTTACACAGTGGGTAACCTAAATCCAGAGAGCAACTTGTCTCCGGGTGAATGACTGCTACAACTTTTTGCACTTTTAAATGGCCTTGATCCACGTCTTGTAGGGCACAGTATGCGACTTGAATATACTGGCCTACTGTGGACGAAAGCAGGCCACTCCCAGGTGACAAGAATAGTGAGAAACTTCTGTCTTGTAGTTTACGATTTACGATGCACATTTCTATTCCATTTAGGTCCATTAGATCTAATCGGTTACTGCGAATGAGAAATTTCTATGTAGCGGATTTTATAAACATTGGTTTTTAAGTTTTCCTAGATGAACTTTTGATAGCCAAACTGGGGTTGAATTATTCATAAGGTACAGCCGAAGTAAGTAACTTACACTTAGCTAGCGCGATGGAGACAATGGTTAGGAGTAAGGCGAGAGAACGCCAGGTGTGCGTCGCCATCCATGCGGCCCGGCATTCACGACCGCCTGCAAAAACATCACAAGTTAGCCTTGTAATACATTTTCTATGTAACATAAAATTGTATAATAGGTAACGGGAAGGAAATTGCGGATCACAACTAATGTTATATCGGTATGTATCTGATACGATTTGTTTAAATTATCCACTTCCTCTTAATTGACAACTTCCTGGTACAAACAATGAGGTTTTGTCCTCGATTCATAATAATGTCGTCTGTTGTGCTACTTATACTGTACATAACAGTAAAATCCGTTGTGAAGCTCTAAGCTTGGTATCAATTAAAATTCAAACTAAAGATAATATAAAGCTTAGCAATTATCAACTTATAACGCTCAGTAGGATAATTTAGGTAACCCTTGTTCGCTATAGTTAAGAAAACAACTTGCAGCTTGCAAATTTGTTCTTATTTATTTTTTGATAGAAAACATAGTTTTAGTATTATTTTCAAGTTTTAATATTTTACATACACAAACAGTATATCCACTAAATAAGGCATTATTAAACTTTCCTGACAAAGAAACAATTTACATATTTTTTTGCTGACGGTGCATAATAATTATTCGTGTCCGGAGACCTTCTGTATGCATTTTAATAAAGGCTTACTAATAATTATTTAATAGCAATGCAGCAGCAAGTTAGCGAAAGGCGCTTGCTAGCCATGGACTAATGATATAACGCTATCGGGGCCGGCTTTACCAGAAATCGCTGAACCGTGGTACGTGCTCGCTGCTGGCCATTTTCATCTACCGTTCACTTACTTGTATTTACGGGTTTTGCAATATGCATGTTAATTAAAGCGGAAGACGTAAAGACTCCCAAGTTCTGCATATTTTTAATAATAGTGTTATTATCGCATTTACACTTGCATTTTAATGCGTTGTATTTATAATAATTCTTAGTGATTTCCAGATATAGAATTTTAGTATATTATCTACTGTTTTTTTTTCAGACGGTGCTGCGAAATTCGTCTTCATTTAAGATTTAAGGTATTTTTTTATTAATTGGGTTTACTCTTAGCCAGCATCTTAGTGTAGCGAAGAGAAGCCTATGATGGAGCGAGCTCACCGATAAGATGCCTTTTCACTCGAACGTTGAAAAGATTTGGGTTATATGAGCTCGGAAACATATGGCAGGGAGTTCCAAACCTTGGCAGTGCGTATTATAAAGGATGTTTCAAAACGCTTGGTCTGAAAAAGAGGGATTTCGACAAGATGAGTCGCCCTTTCCATATAAAAAGCAATTTTAGACTTTAGCTACTTTTTAAAATGGTCTAGACAACTATATTTTATGGAATGTAATATTAATTTAATATGCTATAAAATTTCCAAAAACTTACTTTCTTGTTTTATTTTTATATACTCTCAAATACCTATACGATTTACTTTAATAATATGCAAATAAGCGCAAAACAGCCGTATAATTTGACCTGAAACTTAATAGAGTCTATAAGTATTCAGTCAGGCTTTAATTTCACGTTCTATTAGGCAAAATTTAATTATAGTAGGTCTAGAAATTGTTATTCATAGACGTAAAAAAAACTATAAAAATTCAGAATTTAGGTCATTCATTTTTTTATTATAAATACGAGTATTTCTAATTTAAATAATATAAATATTTGCATTACTAAGTTTCGAATTCGCTCATTCCAATCCGATTTTGATTAAAATAATCTAAAGAACTTTACATTCTTTAAAACATTCACATCAATTATTGATAGTAGTACCTACCTATTCGTGAATTACTAGCTGGTGCCGTCCTCGTTTAAAAATAAAAGATATAAAATATAAAAGTAGTTTCGAAGATTACCTCCTACATAGGTACAAATAAAAAACGTACAAACTTTACCTCTATTAGTATAGATTGGCCAAAGGAAACAACAGATAAGCTCTGGATAAACTAGAAGTTTGTACTCGAATTGGTTATGGGACCAAACTGACGTTATGGGACCCCATAACGTCAGTTTTAGAATCTTACTTCAAACAAAATTTTCTTTAAAAATGTAAAGCATAACAAGAGAAAATGTAAAGCTTCGCCTGGTTATTAGTGAATTCTTACGCCAGCCTACACGATGAAGCCTTCGTATCATGCCGACTGGACGATAGGCTAAACCGTGTATGGCTGGCACAACGTACATATTCTGATTGCATACCAAAATTACGAGTTGTAATAGGTGCGTAAGCACATGTGTGGAAGGGTACAACGATTTCCTATTGCAACACTTTGAATAACTGACTATTGTCAGCCAATGCTTCCGTCAATTTTGTCTAATAACTTACTAATTTACTCAATTCCTTTTTTACTAAGCGCCTCTTTCACGAACTACAAGTAAAGTGTTGTTTAGTTACTTTTAGAAATCATTTTCTGTTTTATTGAATTATGCACTCGGTTTACTGCATCATTCGATAGGCGAATTTTTATTATTATTTTCTATTAAATGTTTGGGACGTTTACCGTAAAAACAAAGGTATATCAGCTAAATTATTCCCGGTGACAGGTGACTTTAAGTGACGGTTTAGCCTACTTGACGTTGGTGAAAGAGGCTCTTAGTCTTTAAAATGCAACAGGTACCTACTCTGATTGTCGACTTGAAAAACCACCATATTTGTAAATTTTATGAAGTCAACTTTTGATAAAATTCATTTGCTTTTGGGTACTAGCTTTTATGATTTACTAGCTAGCTTTTTAAGAGAACTTCAAAGCCTTAATTTAATTTTTCCCGCAATATATATATATTTGGTGCTGCAAGCGCCCTGCCGACCTTAGTAGAACAATGAATAAGAAATTAAGAGGAAACTTTCACTTGAAATGGGTTCTAGCGTCCTTAAAAAATATAAAAATTATTTTTAATCTATCGTATGTTTTTTAGGTCACCTTTATTTAATCATGACTTGTGTTTGTTCGATAAATAATTAGAATTTTAAGTGTGACAAAGCGGTGTTCGTATAATTGTTACGCGTTTCGATCCATGCACTTTCACTTGGAGTCATCTTGACATGACCTCGAGAATAGTTTGGTTGGAATGACCGGCGACCGCGACGAGATGGCCTCCGTCTGAGAGCGATCCGATTGAGCGCTTACTCGTACCGAAGGAAGTGAAAGCTGTGGCTTTTAGACCTTTAATTATTTCATTCACTGCCCTCTAATACAAATTATGAGCTGTACAGTACAGAAATTTATTTACATAAGCAGGGTTTCACGATAACCATACTAAACAGATAATACCAACCGCACCACTTTAATTAAATTAATTACAACACAAGGTTTGTGATTTTTAAACTAAAGTCTGATTTCGATGCCTAAGTATATTAAGCAATGAAAAATTGTTAAAGTTTAATAGAATCGAATAGAACACTTAAGGGAGAGGTCTAATATCATACCTAGCCAGTAGACTGACTAATGTTATCTTTACGGAAATCTTATACTTTGTATAGCTGGATAGAATATTTTATTACTAGTGAAATAGCGACCTGTGTGCCAAGTTTCGTCCAAATTCGATCCTCACAAACTTCCGCATTTATGATATTATAAAGAATATGTATAGAATAATAGAAGTAATATATTGTATACTGTGGGCTCCATATAATTGCAAACCACTAAACCTTTATGTGAATAGACTGGAACATTGATGTGAAACCTTCTATCGTCTATAACGGCTAATTTATTATTAAACTACAATACAGTTCTACAACACATTGACCACATGCCTGAGTGTTGTGGTCTTATATAGTTCTTTATGAATTCAACATAAATTACTTACTATACTTCATTATTATATTATGCTGTATATTAGGTATTACGTAAGTCTTAAATGACACGTTCAATTATTGACATTGTTTAGTATTCATATTTTTAGTTTTATAAGGAAGCAAAACTATTAGTAGGTACTATGTGACTTACAAACCTATAATGAGTAGGTAATGGATATGAAGAAAGTAAGGCCAATAAAGTCTTACATGTGCCCTAAATAATGTTATCTATACTCTATACTAAAAATAAATCTGTAAGTGTAGGTTTAGTATGTATGTATGTATATTCTTCCATAACTCTTAAACGAATTAACTGATTTTCATGAAACTTGGTAGATAAACATTTAGACGTACAGGAGACAGGATAGGCAACTTCTTTCTTTTTCAACGCGGACGAAGTCGCGGGCGCCAGCTAGTACCTACATAAATACCTACTCCTTGCTGTGTCCTCAATTAATATCAACTTTATGTTCTCATGGGAATTAGATATAAAATATTAAAAAATGTCAACCCTTCTTAATATTATTATTTATCACTAATTTTGTACAATTTTTTAATGAAACAAAATAGTTGTTATAAATTTTATAACTCTTTTACAGTTTAAGTTTTTTATCTGAAGAAAAAACTATAAATTCTTTACGAACATACAATTAGACATAACCAAAATAAAACTGAAGTTGTATTGTATGTATTGTATGAGTTTTGTTTTTCTTTGTTATCACGTTAAGAAAAAAATGTCCTTAGAAAAGACTTCAACGCGTTGCGTTTAGTACAACTTTAACTTGACCCGATGCGACCTTCGCTTTTAGTAATTAAACATAGTCACGTAACATTTTGTTTATTCGTACGTTTTAAGTAAATACATAAAGTGAGCACATATACTTACTTACAAAGCTAAATACGCTGGCTAAAATTGGCAAATATGGCTAAAGCCGTATTCTATATATGTTCCTGTAATTATATACTTAGTTGAAGTAATAACAATATCCTATGTATGTATGTATATGTATTTTGTGTTTGTATTTATATAACGTATAATAGGTAATACTTCTACATAATGTGTGGATTAAAATTAACGATAAAAATATATATTATACGTTTATGTAATTAAATGAGTTATTACAATTATTGATTCTCGAACTAATAATTTTAAAACAATTAATGTTAAAAAACATATTTATGTTTAACAATAAATATAAATAGGAAATAACATGATTTAAATTGCGCAGTTATTTGCAATACAAAATCATAAGGACAAGATAAGGTATAAATTATATGCAATAACAAGGAAAAAAAGGCTCAGAATTGTTTGATTGATATCAATTTATTACGTGGAGGACTATTAGAATCTCTTTTAACAATGAGTGCAGGACACGAAGAACTATTTATCGAAGAAAATAATTAGTTTCATGTATAATAATTAATATTAAGAAAACGGTAGTGTATATATACCTACTCGTAATAGGTAAATCTATTTAGATTACATTAAACGCCTACAAACAGCACATTTGTTATAACTTAACCTTAAGTAAATACATATGTAGAGATTTGAACAGATTTTATATAATTGCACCATTTCGTAATTACATAGACCGACGGCACAAACTAAAATATGAATTAAATATGAACTAGCTTTTGCTCACGACTTCGTCCGCACCTTTTATTCAATCTTAAATACTTATCCCGAACCGCCCTGGAAAACGGCTTGGAACCAATAGAAAACGGCTTGCTCACATATACTCTAGTATATATATCTTTTATCGAGTTATATCAAGGCAATGTATATATGGACTCCAATACCGCTAAACTGATTTTGATGAAACTTTCAGACAATCTTCAGATTAGTCCAGCGCGTAATCCTGTGAAGTTTAGTAGCGGTCGGACGCGGGCGAAGCCGGGAGCGGGTCGCTAGTAATTAATAAAATTATTGCATTCTTCTCATATATTAAGAAATACTTATAATGAAAATTAAAGAATTTATAACATATAACTAGCTGACTTTTCATCCTGTAAAGTTTGGTAGCGATCCGATGCGGATGAAGTCGTGGGCAAAATCTAGTATTATATATGGAGTAAAAATCGAGAATGTAAAATAAAATCTTTTATTTAACATTGTTATACAAATTATTGCCATTTATTTTTGTTGTTATTCTTATAAGAACTTTTTTGGTGTTTTGTTTAACAAATAAATAAATTATGGTAGGTACATGTCGTTTTTTTAATGTTTTGTTATGTGCTATATCCTAGGTAAATATACAATACAGCTGTTACATTGCGGTGTTTAATTTTTATTTAATAGGTAACAATACCAACAACATTGAGCCCAACAACAGACAGACAGTTACTTTTAAAAGAATCGTTAGATTCTTACTACACTTTCGTTCGAGTTAGCCCTAATTGATAAGTGTATCACGTACTTACATGGTTTCATCATTATTGGCATTCAGTGAGCGGTGCTTGCAATTGTTTCGCCCGTTATACGAATGCGCAACCCTTTTTTTGGTTGTAGTGTGAAGTTGCATGCGATTACTTCACATCGTCTGTATTTAATAGTAAAAGAAAAGTCACGAAATACACATTATTTGACCGTGGGAGTTAGTTTTTTGTTATCAAGTTTAATGGGAAATTAGTGTCGTGTTCTGATTAAATGTACCCATTAAATATATACTTGCAATACTAACTGGTGCCCGCAACTTCGTACGCGTTGAAAAATTATAAATATTATGAGTTATACTATACTTAACCCCTGACATCTATATCGCTATGACTACGGCACCACCGTTCGTCATAGTGATCATAAGTTGTAGACGATCCCTTGAGAACCGAACATAAATGTTCAGGATAAAATATATCCAATATGTTAATCCAGGCAATAAACTATTTGTGTGCTTAATTTCATCTAAATCTGCTTAGCTGTTTTTGCGTTATCTTAATGTGTGTTTGTGTGTGGTGTCTGCGTGATCGGACGCAGACGAAGATTTTTATTTAAAAAAAAATATATTATAAAACAAAGTACTCCGCCGCGTCTGTCTGTTCGCGAAAACTCAAAAACTAAAAACTCAAAAACTAATGCAAACTGTTTTCACCAATGGATAGAGTGGTTCTAGAGGAAGGTTTTAGTATATAATTTACAAAGTTACGCGGGCGAAGTCGCGGGCAGCAGCTAGTTTAATATATAAAATGCGATATGTATGTGTATGTTTCCTATGGACTCCAAACCCGCTAAACTGATTTTGATGAAACTTTCAGACAATCTTCAGATTAGTCCAGCGCGTAATCGGCGAAGCCGGGAGCGTGTCGCTAGTAATTAATAAAATTATTGCACTCTTCTCATATATTAAGAAATACTTATAATGAAAATTAAAGAATTTATAACATATAACTAGCTGACTTCATACATAAGTGATTATCAATCCTAATCAACCTCCTAATTATTCTAACTGAAAATTGAAAACAGTTGTGCATGGCGCATCTGTCAAATGATAGGTCCGCCACCAACGCCATCTACTGAAATTAATTCGAATTCAGTTACTAAAACACCAGTTGGGATTTTTCCGATTTTTCAGCTGTCCCTTTAGGTTTTCTCTAATTCTATTTTTCCTGTATTGTGGGAAAATAACACAAAAAGTTATCGACCCAGCCATTTCTTAATATTTGCGAGACTAACGCAAATGTTTGGGGACACTAAACTCAGAAATGGCTAACAGATTTGAATGCGATTTTCACTGATGTGAATTTTAGGATCCTGTGGGATATTCAAAAAACGAACTACATCAGCGCGTACAAATTTGCGGACATCAGCTAGTTAGGTAATATTTATAATAACGTGACACATTTTAATGCAAATTAATTATAAATTAATATATTGTTGTTAAAGTACAGACCTTACAGTTATTCTAGCGCAGTAGATGCACTTAAAAGATAGGAAGATATAGAATGCTTTTATATAACTCTGTAACTGTTCAAACTTTCTCTTCAACTGTATTTTACACAGACACACATAAATTGTCACTTAATTTTAACAAAATTGAACGTATTATCACTTTGCGATGTAACCAATTGTTTCACGGTAAATTGGAAGGCGGTAAATCGACGCGTGCGCCTTTTCCTGCGCCGTCAAGTCGACTGTTCACGCGCGGTGATCCGCCGTATGGTGAAACTTAAGAGAAAAGTGCCGTCCCCTGCCTCCGGAGCCGATTACATCAATGTTCTTGTTGGCGTATTGTTTGAAAGCAAACTTATTTCGGACAAAACAACTACCTATACAATATACACTTCCGTTTAACGCTTCACGAAGATTGGTACCTATCGTAACGAGCAAAAGTCGTAATCAGGTTACGTTGTTAAAGAAACATTAATATTTACCTGCTTACTTATACAAAAACTAGTTGGTGCCCGCGACTTCTTCCGCGTTAATAAAGATGTAACTCCTGGCAATATAACGCCTCTGACATTATAGTTAGGTATCCAAAACGTTGGGTTTTTGTTTTTAGCTAGCGTCCGCTGCTTCGCCCACGTGGAATATTTAGCATGCGTGGGTGGAATTCTGAAATTCTTATCAAACTATTGGTGAAAGAATTTTTAAAATCATATGAGTATTTGTGCTTAGATAAAAACAAACAAAGAAATATACAAACTTTACCTCTTTATAATATTAGTGCAGAATAAACAAAATTGCTTGCGTAAGTATACTACATACTATATGCATCCGCCTCTGAATCATCTTATTGTGGATTTGTGGATCCTTCCACTTGGATACACAGCTTGGCTCCACATTGGATGTAACTTCTCCGAATGGATGCCGTATGAATGTCCAGTGTCCAGAAAATTTGCTGCCCCCAGCACTTACATGCAGGTCTTAACATCTTTCCAGGATAATAAGTACCTATCCTATATGTTCATCCACGTAATAAACTTTATGTGTGCCAATTATCCAAATCTAATAAGCCATTTCTGAGATTAGCATGCACAAATGTACCTACATACAGACAAAAATTATAAAAACTATTTTTTTGACCTCGCTAAGTGTACAATTTTTTATTTTTTTTATATTTAATGTAAAGTCACGGCTCGTTTACGATTTTATTACGTAGTATAGATATAATCAAATTAAAATTAACGTGGAACGCGGGTAATGAACAATTTGTTGAAGTCCTTGCCGCGACTTACAGATTTTATTTCATTCTGTGATCTCCTTGAGATTGCTTCTATTGTTTTCGTATAAAACAATAAAACAATGGAATTTATGCTCCTTTTTTTTGTCATGTCCGCAAAGGAGATTGTGTTATTTGGAGTTGCAACTGCAAGCGAGCTCTGCTTGCATCATTGCGCAATGACTTTCACCGCACGGACGGGCGTTAACAGGCTCGCAAACACGGTTGCTGTGTGACGCGTATTATTACGTATTTGCTATTGACTAACTAAACAGTTAATAAGGACATGCGTCGAGAAAACTTTCCTCAGATCCGCTTTTATTCAATCCCCTAAATGGAAGCACGAACAAAAACAAGCATCTAAGTATGTATGTTTTTTTTTAAATTGAAACTTGACCGTCAACAAGTGTAAACATGAAATAAATGAAATTTACGTGCTGTAATTTCTAAATGAGGTTTTGCATTTTTCATACAAATTGCAAATTTTGGTGACAATATATAATCTTCCTATATAATAGGCATTACCTACCTATTATTTTTTAATGATTAAACAGGTTTTAAAACTTTAATAAATAAAACAAAAAAGATTTCCTCGTTATTCCCAAAGATTGGAATCGTTTATTTCTCTTTCCTTAGTGAAAACCAAAATAAAATCGTTTAAGCAGTTTTGGAGTCCATAAAGGACAAAAACTGACTTTATGGACTTCACAGGATTACCCGCTGGACTAGTTTGAAGGTTGTCTGAAAGTTTCATCAAAATCGGTTCAGCGGTTTCGGAGTCTATAGAGAACATACACAATTACACACACATATCGCCTTTTATATATTAAACTAGCTGCTGCCCGCGACTTCGCCCGCGTAACTTTGTAAATTATATACTGAAACCTTCCTCGAGAACCACTCTATCCATTGGTGAAAACAGCATGAAAATACACTTTCTATCTACATGTAAAAAACTTTAACCTAGCGAAGCTCGGTCACACAGTCTAGTTTTTTTAAATTCTCATTTAGGAGATAAGTACATTGGATGTTGTTTGGAGCTTTTACTGGTGCATGTTGAGCTTCCTATAATTGCGGCGGCATCCGCCAAGTGCTAATTATTTTTAACATTGCGCCAAGTGCTAATTATTTTTAACATTGCCATATAGTTTGATGCCTGCCTCGTTGAAAGCCTTGTATAATAAAATTAAAAAAAAAAAATTTATTTATATAAATTTATACTAGCTGGTGCCCGCGACTTCGTACGCGTTGAACGATGAAAAGTACCCTATGTCCTTTCTGGTGTCCCAGACAACGTGTATGCAAAATTTCATGATCGGTTTAGTAGTTTTTGCGTGAAAGCGTAACAAACAAACAAACAAACAAACTCATATTCACATTTATAATATTAGTAAGGATAATAGATTATTCACGCATATTATTTAATACTTACTTTACTTTTCAGTAACAACGTAGACTTGACGCTTGGTTTCGTTCTTGGTTAGTTATTGTTCCGAAATCTTGGTAAAATTTAAATTTACAATGACTATAGAAAGAGTTTCTTGGAGAAACCTACTTGATGAATAAATAATTTGATTTGATTTGATATGTTCTAATATTAAACATCCTTTGTAATTTATTACATATAAAAAGGAGTTTCGGGATACAAAGGCTATATTATAATATTAAACATCAATAGCGCAAATTTCTCCAGATCCAGGGTTTCAATTGGTTACAAAAGTGATTAATCTAGCAAGGTTAAGTAACTAGAAATACGAAGTTATAAAAAAATTGGCCTTGGTATGTATGGGTCACCGCAAAGGTGAGCACTGTTAGAGCACTGTTAGATGTATCTATGTATGCTGTAAGTAAGGTTTACATCATAACGATCCCTATCTGTTGTAAACACTAAATAATTCAAGTTCCACGTCTATAACTTATCATTTTTCTCAATTACTTAAAAAAAATTATAATTATATCAAAAATATTTATTATTATCATGGCATTTAGAGAATACTATACACTCAAAATAATCGAAAAAATTCGATAAAACCAGATTATAATAAGGATCATATATGGCTAGATGTTATTGAGTCATGCTGAAAAGACCATCCTGCTTGGAACGTGTTGTAATTAAGAGGATTTATCACCTACTTAAGGATTGTGTCTTGGTCACAATAACAACGCCTGGTTCAAAGTTTAAATTTCACAAAATATGGTTGAGTAATTCTTCATACTCGTAGCTAACATAATACCCCACTAAAGCATGATTGTAGCAGGATAACGCCTACAATACATCCTACTAACTTGTTGAGAATCTTTTCTTGAGCTTTAAGACATACTTACCTACTTAAACTAATTATTCTGCTTATTAATACAGTGATGCTCGATTACGATCATAATGCTATTCGTTCAGATATTCGCGATATGACCAAAAACCTGAAAAAAGGCGTACCTTCAACCCCACCCTACACCCTAAGCACAACTCCCACCCTTGAAGACTTTTAGTATTTTCATCTGGATACCACAAGGTATAACTATCAATTTCCAAAACTACACGAGTTATTTCCCTTGATTTTATCAATTTGACTGGGCTAAACAAAGATTTAAGTCACAGATGCGCCCTTGCCATACTTCAGGCGGCCGAAAATGTGTCATCGTTGGTAAGAGTGACTCTTCCTCCCGCCTTAGTCGCTTGTAGAAAGCACTGAGCGGTTCACGTTGCATACAGACATATTACGTGGACAGTTTTCAGAAACACAGGGCGAATCTTGTGATTTAAATCTTTGGGGCTAAATTTGGACTAAATAAATATTAAATCAAAACAAAGCGCCGATTGTCTAAAATGTGATATTTTAGGTAATTTTAGTATGCGTGGCGCCATCTGGTGATTAAGACTTAGTGTAAGATTTTAATAACAGATGTCGCTACTAATACTTGAAAAAGTTCATCGTATTTTCTAAAAATAACACCAGAGTTCGTACGAAGCGCTATATTTAGATTTTTAGACATTTGATTTGACTGCATTTGACAAAAAAGATGGCAGCGATTGCCGACTGCTGCCCGTCGGTTTTTTTGCGAAAATGGCGCATTATGTGATATTTTCACGTATTTTATTAATTATAAGTGAAAATTTGTGTAGTGCAGCTTTGTGATGTTGTGTTGTTTTTCATAAATGACAGTGTTACTTTAGTGTAAATAGGACTACGACTTACATCTGCATATTGGATTACACCTAAAATCAAGGTATTTACGCCTCTCATATGTTAATTATTTAATTTTTCTTACTTTTTTACTTCAAATCTGTGAAGTAGTACATTTTCCTTCGTCGAGAATAGAGAAAACTTCACGAATATTACATAAGAATGTTAACTTTATACCTAAATTCGTGTATAGGAAGTAGCGTAGACGGCCTATTTTTTATATTAGTACTATTGTTGATATTTAGCGGACAAATTAGTTTACGTTTGTATATGTAAAACGGGAAGGATTTCTAAAAAAGGTTTTTACATTTGCATGACATCAGCGAACTGTACCTACTACCTACTGCCTACTGCTGTAAACTTTGAGGTATGATTCATCACTTCATCAGGTTATAGGTATTAAAATTCAACTTGAGATTTAATAATCAGAATGAATAAAAAAAGAGAAATGAAGTAGGTCAAACATCTA
This sequence comes from Synanthedon formicaeformis, assembly GCA_945859745.1. NCBI lineage: Eukaryota > Metazoa > Arthropoda > Insecta > Lepidoptera > Sesiidae > Synanthedon > Synanthedon formicaeformis. The sequence continues at coordinate 6,194,046 of OX243959.1, read as the reverse complement.
GGTGCTTAAGTTGTGATGAATCACTTTTTTAAAGTACCATATTGGATGTTTTAGATATTTACATTAGGTATTAAGTCTTAGAATTTAGTTATAGTACTATAAAGTTAATTATTTTATTATTACTGGACTGGGTGAGCGAGCTTCTCTCGGGCCAATAAAAGGTTTAAAGTTTTTACATGTAAGAAAGAAAGTCTATGAAACATTATAGAAAAAAATTCAAGAGTACTTGAATTAATAATTATTCATTCAAAATGTTATAAAACGAGCGAGCGGTATTATTTTGTAACCATTCCATTAAAAAACCACCTAAAACGAATTTTCTCAAAGATAAGACCCCGACAGATCGATTTATAAACCTAAAAAACCCCTAACCCTATATTTTCGTCAAAATCGTTAGAGCCGTTTGCAAGATCGTCGTGGCATACAAGAATTCCTCGTTTAGTATTATAAGATAAATATTAAGTATGTTTTATCATTATAAATGGTTCTTATCAAGCAACACATTGGTAATATCATTTGAAGCCTGAACACCTTTCAACTTTAAAACTAAATTAAATTATAATTAATTACTATCTAGTAAGATTTAATAGTTTATACTCTATTATATCTTACTAGCCGAGCCGGCACTCGTTTCCTTGTCAATTTCATATAAAAATACCATCCAAATTTCAGATATTTCCCTGGGTTTCCCAAAAAAAATTTTTTCTTACAGGCTGTCCTGACAGTTGTTACGAACAACAAAAAAAATTTGTAAAATTGGTCATTATGTTTTCAAGTGATGCTCTGTCAATACATATGGCAAATTTATGTTTTTTTTTTTTAATAATTGGGTAAAATAAATTATAATATCAATCTGTGTGTCCAATATCTCAACTAAATGTTTAATGAAACTATTGAACATGATTTAATTAAACCGTCTTCATGCACAACACCAATTTAACAAATACTAACTTCAATTTTCATATATTCTATATTTATTTCTATCTAGATTGACATCTTTTTTAGAAATCTTAGTAAATAATAGTAGTAATAGTAGTAAATAACTATACTTACAATTTTATACAACTCTATTTGAACTGTGTTTGTATAATATTTTTTTCCAAATTGCTTTTACAAAATCACTGTTAGAGTCTCCGCAGACTACACACTTTTTATCGGCCGATAGTTTGGCCGTTTTTTAGAATCAGTATGAGTAAGTGATGTCAGCCCATTGCTGTCACATGTCATTCCACATACTTATTAAAGACCAATTTAGTAATTTACTAGCCGCTGCACGCGACTTCGCCCGCGTAACTTTATAAAATATACCCTATGTCTTTTCTGGTGTCCTAGACAATGTGTATGTAAAATTTCATGGTGCATTCATTGCTGTGTCTCTACCACCTATAAATACTTATCAACTGCAAACAAATTTATAGTAAAAAGAATTTATGTTATTGTTTAAATTCTAATACAGATTGTTGAAAATAATAATTATTACAATCCCACTTTATTTTATTCTTACTTCCTGGTTAAATTCTAAAATTATCACAATACAATCTATAAACGTTTTAAAGTTACATATAATTTTTTTTTTTTATAATAAATTAAGAAGATGCCACCAATAATATTTTACGAACTGGAAAATAATGATTTTGCATAATGGATTTCTGGAATAAGTCTTTTTAGTGCCAGTTTTTGTAAACACCCAGTGGTTACAACCTATTGTATATAAAATTAATAAATTAATTAATAACTCCAATTCAACCTTTACAGAAGACAAATTATATTTTTTGTCTTTGTTACAAAACATCAACTAAGTACCTACAAAACTAAGTACGAGTAACTATTCCAGCGTATTTTGAAATGTTATTCTCATTGTTAAAATTAATTTCATAGTTTAGAAGAACTAATGAACATTTATTATCTAGTTACTTTGTTTTATTAAATTTTAATGCTAATAATAAAAGTTTTAAAAGGTTTTAGTTTAGACGCTTACCTAACATGAGATTGAATCTAATGTAAAAAATAAACAAATTTTAACATAGATAAACTGTTGGTATAAAAATGATGTGCAGTCATATTAATTTTATTAATTTGAATCGCGTGTCATTTTAAATTGATTTCATGAAACAAATGCAATATTTTAAACATTGGCTCCATACCACTTGTAGAACTGGCTAACTTCCAATATAAAGTGTTCTGTCATTGGATTGATATCATTTACGTTAGTTTAAACATTTTGTAATATTTATAATAACCATATTTTTTTATAATTTTTCATAACTACTTTGGCCAGAATTTTTCAGTATTTTATAATATACTTATTAAAGTAAGAAATGCTCATAACTATGTGATGATTAGCTCTGTAGTTGACACTCTGATAATAATGTGCACATACTTTAAAAGTCTCCATTTTCAAAAAACCCTCTTTATGTAATTTTTCAATGACAAAAACGAAAAAACAAAAAATAATCTAAATATGTCTAAGGTTTTAAAAGAAATTGTTGATTGAATCTGATCAACTTTATTTTTTCTTAAATGTAAAAAAGCCATGATGAGGGAATATTTGTCCTACATCTATTTTTGTTACATTCTTTGGCTCCAAGTGTCACTTCTATTTAGAAAAATTTATGCCAAAAATATGCATATAAAACTGTTGACACTGAAAACCACATATTGCTTACAAACATAATTTAATTTTATATCAATAACATTCCGCACACAAAGATTTTTGATGTTCTTTCAAAGAATTATGACTTTGAATCTATAATGGATAATTTATGGTTGTAACTAGTTATTTGGATAATTTGCAAGTTTTACTACAAGGACGAGTCTAGTCTAGTTGAACAGACATGTCGCTGATATGCCTACTTATTCTCATAGAAATAAACAACTAAACGACATTTGGCACGTTGCATCGTTTCCTTTCCAATACACTAGCATGAGCGTCTTATTTAAACGAGGTTTGTTTACGTTCGTTTGGAACTGAAATTATTGTGTCACACAATATTCCGTAATTTATTTCTTGGAAAAAAACGATGAAATCATCGGGAGAAATTCGCGTCCGGTAGAGTATAGCAAGTTGTTGGCGAACAACTCGCTACTTCGCTACATTCATTTGCTTTTTAAAGCCCTCAAACAGCCAAGTAAAGCGAAACGCGATGCGGCGTGCACGTTTTACTACATAAAAAGCCTACACAGTTCAGTGAGTACGCGAAAGTAGTGTCGGCGGTTTCAGGCTCCGTCGCGATGATGTATCTAGCGACGTCTCGCTGCAGCATCCCACGTAGCAGCACGGGGTAGCAGCGTCCCAAGAGGTAGTGCGCAAAGCTTCATATTGCGCCTCGCTGCGTTTCGATGCGTTTTATGGCGTCGCGATGTGCAGTGTGAAACAACTGACCTCTTCAAGCATCTTCGTGTCTCGTCGCGTTTCGGTGTGAACGAACCTTTATATGACTCGACCAAATAGCCACCCTTGCCAACAAGGCGTCTCAGTTCGCCTACGTTTCACATTATCACAGCACTTAAGAGGCTTAAGGGAATAATTACACTTATTCAGCTCAATGCAGCTTTCCGAGTCTATTCAGCTTTCGCGCCAAACAGGCAGGAATTGGGGACAGAGTGTGTTTTATTACGTTCATGCTAACGACACAGAACAGCGCTGTTTCGCCGCATTCTGCCATAAATCATTAGACATGGTCGAACTGCGATACAGTGAAAAATACTTAAAAAATGTGTTTCGTCTGAGATTGTTTGGCCGTACTTACTTTACTATATTACTATATATCTATAGTAGGTACCTTCAGTTGCGACCATCGATACTGCGGCGGCACGTCTCATATGTCATTGGTAACTACACCTCTTGAGATGATCACTTAATACGTTACGACCGTGGGAATTCAGTAATAGGTATTTGGGAGAATTTGTTTCTCAACTTCTATAATGCGGATAAACGAAAACAGAAAAACAGTTAAAGCAGTCTATGGTATGCGAAGCATCTTTCTCCAACACCACACCTGGAGAGCATCAATGGAGATGATCAATGTCCAGATTAGTCACATCTTGGTCAGTGAAATGAACTGCAACATAGTTATACAAAAAACCGAATTCTTAAACTTCACCTTGATCGATACCTACGAATTTCGTTGCCCGCCGCCGGTGCGACGTGTTCGCCATCTTACGTCACAAAACCCTCGAATGAGTTCAATCCCGACATCTATCCGTGGCTCAATTTCAATCCAATATTTCGGCGAACGGACGTCACGTGTGAACTCCTAGTTCGACCTCGTCGACACGGACATGTCATTGAGTGAACCCGCTTTCAATTTTTTATGTTTGAATATAAAGTAGGTACATGTGTATTATTTTTAGTGTTTCAGGTCTATGACCGAATCACTTTAATTTAATTTATTATTCCATAGTCACGTGTTTTATTCGTCACCTAAAGTCACTCATTGAAACCATATCAAACTCATATTTTTTATTTTGTAATTTTAAGATACCCTTTAAGGACGTTACGCAAATAGATAATTTTTTTATCCGAAATAAACGAGACTTGAGTATTAGTTAGACCTACTAGGAAACTAGACTTTGATACTAGTTACTAGACCTAAGGTGATTCTAGGAAGTATTAAATCAATGTTTTAAAGAGAAATTGGAACATTCCATAATCATCTTTTGTTGGTTCCACCTAAACAACAAGTTCCACCTAAAGACCTTTGTAATGGACTTGTCTAAATGCATCTGAAGGCTTCAGAAACCTCAGATCTTTTTTTGTGAAAACTTTAGCCATACATAGTCCATTTAATGATTACTGAAGTAGCAAGTTAATATTTTATGGTAAAGGTTAGTGATATTTAAATATCGTAAGATAAGAATAGTTACTTTTTCATTATTAAAAGTCTTATTCCTTATTTCTCTAACAGTCTTTGCAATTAGTTAGGCATTAAATATGTAGTTGGTGTAGATGGTTTCTATTATTGGTAGCTTGATGTGTAGGATTAGTAGGCAAGTGCGAATGCCTACTTGATTGGAGGTTATTCAACTGGTGTGTGGACAGAAATAGCCCATTTGCTGCCGCTTCTCTGATGCTCTCCGCTCGGAGTACGATTGTCGAGCATCCGCCTGACGGATGACGCCGCAACTCATTGCTTCGGAGCGAAGTGTGCTTCCGGGATACACTTGGGGATTCAGCACGTCGTTCGGTTAGAATTAGAGCGCTATCTTGTTTATTATGGTCCCGGTACAAAAAGTAGGCGGTGAGGACATACACCTGCGTCATTGGCTGCTTAAACATAAGAGTGAGAACATAAATTCAGCTCAGTGCCGCTTTTGTCCATAGAAAAAACTAGTTTTGTATGGAGATGCCGTAAGCGCGTCCGTTCAGCTTTCAAAGCTGAATGAATGTATTTTCTTCCTGAACCTGGTTACTCTTCTGATATTATTAGCTTAGCTGAACGGACGTGTAAGACTCTCGATACTAAACTGTTTTTTTCTAAGGACAAAAGCTGAATTGAGCTGAATAAATGTAGTCACTCCCTAAGCCCCAGGATACCTCTTCTGTATCACATTGAATAGTTAAGACAGTATTTTTTCGACACCATATTAGTTGTTAATGTTGAAAATGCCTTAGAATCTTTAGAACATGGATATTTTGCTGACGATGTCGCTGCGGTTTTCCTCGTGATAGAGATGGCGGGGGCAGGGCTGCGTCGACGAGACGCAGGCCTGTGGTCTGACTGAGGCGGAGGGTCGGGATCGCGGGGCGGACGCACATCGCGATATTTATAGAGGCGCCGAGATGCCGGCCTCACACCATCCCACATGTTAATTGGCTGCTCGTGCCGCATTTTTCTGGACGTGATCGTTCGCACGAGACGCGAGTGTCATTGGAGTGGCCCTCGTACTTCCGACTTGTTATAAACATTGACATATTGTCTTGCTTGACCGTTTCTTACGCCTACATCTATCAGTACAACAGAAGTATTATGTATGTATATGAAATGTTTAGGTATATTTGGAAACTAGCTGTCGTGCGCGTTTGTATCTATACCTACTTATAAAATCGTTTGTCCTGACTGAGTGACTAAGTCTAGAAAGTCTAATCTTGCACAACTAAAACTACTAAGTCTAGAAAGCTGAAATTTAGAACAAAGTTTCATTTTAATAACAAAAGCATCCATTAAGAAAGCATTTTTAAAATGTCATCTCCGTGCGAAGCCGGGGCGGGTCGCTATAGTAAGATATATAAGACCTATCTAATTTAAAAATAGTTAATGTCTCCATTGTCACGTCGACATTTAACTAAAAATGTTACAGAAAATAGCAACAGAATTTAGAATTTAATGCAGACATTTAGAGATTTTATAATGTCGTTGACTTGAGTTTTTTCTCGATAGATACAGTGCCAGACGAGTAAAATACTTTTGTAGGTAAAGCCGATAAGATTTTTGATGAATGTTTGATGAAAATAATGAGATAAATATATACTTGACATTGTTCGATAATGGGCTATGGCAACCCTTACTCCACTCACCGAAACACAACAGCACATGTGTTGTTATTTCACTGTGGTCTCCCTAAGAGGGTGGTTACTACTGCCACACGGGCTGCCCAAATTACTGCGAAGCGCAGTGTGCCCTACCACTACTTTTCGATTCCAGACCAGAGCCAACTTTGAAAAGGTTATCCTAAGATGGAGAGTCTTAAACACTCATCCAAAGGGATCGTCAAAGCAAAAATATATTGTTTCACACTTACGGTTTTTAATTTACAGTAAGCTCGCGAAATTCTTTTACAACTTGACTACATACATATTTTAGTAAATTTAATTTAAATTATAAGGGTTAAATTAAAAGTTGATACTTAATGTATCAAGTAACATACACCTACATTTTTTTTAATATGAGTAGTAAGTAGGTATAGGTGCAACAATACAATTCTTAAGAAACTTTTAAAATAGCAACTGTTCAACATTTGACGATGAGTCAATGTCGAATGAACGGTTTTATTCTCTTTTTGAGCTCCGTTCGAAATACAGCGGAATTATTATTTTTTCACTTCAACATGAATGAGGTTAAAATTTGAATTAATTATAACGCTAATGACAATACGCGTATTAGCGTCGGACGTTAACAACTGTGTCAAAAATGATTTAACTTGTTAATGATGTTTCTGAAAAGTGAAAATGTCAAAATGTAAGTCTTTTTTATTATCACACGAATCATATTTTTATTGAAAAAGGGTCACTTTATGCGACAAAGAACAATAGATAATTCACGTACAATATTTTGTTGTAATCCGTAATTGTACCAAGTTGTAATCCCAACTAATATTATAAATGCTAAAGTAAGATTATTTGTTTGTTTGTTATTCTTTCACGCCTTAAAGACTCAATCGCTAATCACGAAATTTTGCAAACAAGGTACAGAAAAGGACATTTCATTAATCAAAATCTAAATCAAATCAAAATGTTCGCAATGACTAATCGCAAATGTTCGCATAAAAATATAGTCAGTCCAGTAATCATTATAATTCAATTCTACTTTTTACTTTTTGGAGGTTATGTTTTATCAATTTTATTTAAATCAACTAAGAAAATGATTTAATGATGTCTCCCTTTATTTATTTTCTGACCAGTTGTTTTCATACTTAAATACTTGATATAGTTATTGTTAAGTTAGTTAATCGAAATAATATGCAACCCTATAATTACATTTATTTGGTCCATATTATGTGTAGTTAAGCCAATAATTACTATTTCTATTTTATCTATGTATTAGGTACATAATATAATTAATTACTAGCGGAAGTTACCTTTCTCTTTCCTACAGATTATTAGTAACTATAGTAGGTCAATGCTAAATAAAATGACATCATTTGACTGATCCTTAAATATCCTTACATATTATAAAACAAAGTCCTCCGCCGCGTCTGTCTGTCTGTTCGCGATAAACTCAAAAACTACTGCACCGATTTTCATGCTGTTTTCACCAATGGTTCTCGAGGAAGGTTTTAGTATGTATACAATTTACAAAGTTACACGTGCGAAGTCGGGGGCAGCAGCTAGTCACTACATTTAAAATCTTTGGTCACTACATAGTATAAAACAAAGTCGCTTCCCGCTGTCTGTCTGTCCCTATGTAATGCTTAGATCTTTAAAACTACGCAGCGGATTTTGATGCTGTTTTTTTAATAGATAGAGTTGATTCAAGAGGAAAGTTTTTTAGTATGTAATTTACAAAGTCACGCGGGCGAAGTCGCGGGTACCAGCTAGTTTATAATAAAATGTTTATGTCCAGTGTTTAGGTAGTTACCTTACGTCTCAATATTATTATTTTTCTAAAGTAATTTCTTCATTATTACCATCACATTTCGACAAATTTGTAAATTTTTTAGCTTAGCTAGCTTTATTAGACAGTTACCGTATGCGTTGCAAAACTCGAGTTTTAATTAACTTTAAATTTAGGTTAATAAGTTAGTAGGTTAGGTATACTTTAATTTTACGGGATAGACAAGTGACCAGAAAGGACTCCGAAAAGACCCCACCGAAAGCCTCAGGCACTTAAATCGAAATAAACAAAATGCTAATTTTATTTTTATTATAACTAAAAAACGTTATTCTTTTCATCTGTAACTAAAATCAGCCCATAGAAAGATCCCTTTTCCGTATTACTTATGTATTTCTAAAAAATTAAATACAACCGGCAAACAATGCCGTAAATGCCAATAAGTTAACTAAGAGACAATGATAATTAAAAGTACGAAGTAATATAGTAAGTCAATGCTAAGAGAATACGTAATAACTAACTAAGTTGTGGCAAAATACATAGTTATATGTTGTAACTAAAACTGATAAGGAAGCTCAATTAGTTACACTGATTTGGTGGTAGATGACTAGGATGGCTAGGACAATTATTAAGCCTCTCTATACCACCTATTATTATTATTATAGTAGCTTAAATGTCCTAGGATGATGGGTACTAAAAGCACAAGTGTCGCTTTGTAAGGGTCCGGTCAGACTTAAGCGTGTCAGACTTAAAATAGTCCAACACTAAATAATATTTCTGTACAGTTTCGACGTAGTTATAGTCGCGTAAAAGAGAGTAGGTGATGTGTGTTTCCTTCTAAATTTAGTTTTAGAACAAATCCATTGCACATTGGAGCCCGTTCATGATACATTTACTCTAAATATGCCCATGGAGTCGACAAGACGTTGTTCTACCCTTTTACCTGCCAGAAAATTTGTTAACAATCGCACAAGTTTCCAGTTTGCACTTGATATAATGATTTTGATATGAAGAGGGTAGGCAATTACGTTGAAATTATTTGTGGAACGGGGAATCCCACTGTATAATTGGCACTGGTGATTAAGGGCGAGCCTAATAAATCAATAAACAAAATAACATAAGGTATAAATTCAATTTTTTTATAGATTGCCACCAAATCCTCGACAAGATTTTGTATCGTTTCTAAGAAATTTTAGAAACGATACAAAATCTTGTATGGTTTTCAAGAAAACTAAGTATAAAACTAAACTGTTTTATTAGTTTAGTCCAGACTGTGGTGTGGTTCTTTTTTCAAGCCATATTCAAGCTTTACTACTATACAAATTTAATTAAACAACTGTAACACAAAATTTCCACATAGGAAAAGGTTAAGGGAAAAGTTATTAACTTTTATTTATTTAATTAAAAATTTTGGGAACATTTGTTAACTTTATAACGATTATTGTATTTCTTTTTTGCCGGCAGATATAAAACAATTTTGACAGAAATATTGGACTATGTGGTGTATGGTGCATGCATATATAGCACAGGATCATATTAATTAATATAGTGGCACTCATAAAATGGATAGTCTGTCTGGCGGTAGAGACCATCCTCAGAGAGTCCTCTGTCATAGTGAAATAACACCTACCATAAAGTGGACCGTCATGCCGTACGTCCATAAATGTTTATGCGGAAGAGCGTCATGCCGGTTACGTGTGGACCCCGTTGCTTATTCTTTTATTAGTGTATTAGCATAATGAATGCTGTGGGCACTTTCTCGTTTGTTGGTCCATTGGAAAAGAAAGCTGAAACATTGTTCGACGTGCGTGGAGTACGCAAGCGGTCGCCGACCGTCTAGGCTAGTTGAATATTGTTGCGAGCGTTCTTATTAACATCGGCTGCCATTTGGTGGGAAATAACTGTTCTTTCTTGCCAGATTAGTGAGATATCCTATCAAATACAATTCTCCCGCTATGGTTTTCTTATAAAGCTATAGGCAATGGTAGCCAACAACACAAGCAACGCCGCATGTGCTGCAGGTGCGCTGCCGACCATTGCAGGATTAGTAAGGCATGCATAGTACGCTTCTATAGCAAGGTCTTGCCAATTTATATAAATTTTAAACGGCGGTCAAACGAAAAAATATGTCGAAATGATTAGTATAATTCATGCAATGATCTTATCCAACTGATTCTGCTACGTGGAATTTATGCATCTAACAAGATTTCTTGCCGGATTCTTCCTCACAGAATCTGCATCCCAGTCTAGTAATTTTTTTTACTTACATTATATGTGTATATACGATAAATTCGTTTTGTTAACCCTTTACGGTAAACAATAAATATTAAGTGTTTAGTTTTTTTTATTATTAGATATTATAGAAGTATTCCTATCATACGTCAATGAAATTATTTAAAAAAGCGTAAATGTGGCAATGGATATTAGGCATAGTACATATCCATGCACAACTTGTATGCTGGTTTAAGTGACCTTCGTACAAGTAGTGCTTTTATTGCTATCATAAAATATGGTAAGTAACTCTGTCGAATTAATAACGGTGTATGTAAACGTAACTATTCATTGGTTGCAGTTGCAGTCAAAATGGTGGTCGGCGAGAGCAAACGTACCGCCAACATAATGGATGGCATCGAGAACACCGGCGATGTCAGATTACACGACCATCGGTTGAGGCTCAAACAAAGGTAATTTAAAGTTTTTTCATATGTCCAAAACTTTGCATCATAGGTAATTGAAAGCCACATTGTGTGAGACTCTCACTTAGCAGAGACCTCCACAATAAAAGTCAAGCTGCACTAGAACAAGGTGAAGGCCGTTCCGTTCAAAAAATTGTGGTCTGATATAATACTATAATCTAATATTGTAGACTTAATTTTATGACCTGTTAACGATGATAAAAATCATCGGGAGGACTATAAATATTCGAAAATCTCTTCGAATGAGAGCTACTCATAATGCGAAAAGGCCTAAGTAACTATGCCCAGCATTCAGACATAATTACCTAACAAATTATAATGATCATGAGTTAACTGGAAAATTGATGCAGATTTCAGATTGAAAATCTGATTCAAGTTTTTGACAAAATTTTGACATAAGAATTTACTTTGTTAAATACTTAAAAATGGTATAATTATGTTACGTTGAGTCATGAGCTTGGTCTCCCTTTGACTCCCTTTACGTCGAGCCTAAAATATCTTCGTCATTTACTTGGACGTCTACGTGAAAACGATTTGGGTTGCCTTAAGATTGTCCTACTTGTAGACATTAGAGTATCCGTATTTCGAGGGCCACGTTCTTATAATATAAATGAAGTGATAAATTTGCTGCAGAAACTGTAATCGTCGTGCAAAATAACTGTGATTATAATAATTTTGTCAGCAGTAACTATAAATTTTCCTAGTATTATATAAAATTAAATGTTGGAACAGTATAGTTGGTAGGTATGTTATATGTTTATATAAACTAATAAACTGAAATAGTAACGCGAAGATTGAAACTAGTATTTTCCTTGAATTTGTTTTATACATTTTTTTATATTAGGTCGAGAAAAAAGATTATAAGTTGTATTATGGTTGTATTAACGTATTAACATCGTATTGAACATACGAAATGTCAACCGGCTCGCGATCTTGATATAAAAGCATTTCAATCCAAACTGATTTTCAAATAGGAGCTAATTTAGAATACTGATATTCTGGTGTAAAAAATTCTGTGACACCCACACGTTATGTATTATTTTTCTGGCATTAATATAAAAAGTAAATGACTAAGACACAGTACATGTAAATCCAGAGTATATCTAGAAAAAAATGTTTACGTTCTCCGTGACGTCAAAACACACGTTGTTCTATTTTTGAAACAACACATATGACAGTAATTTGACATACATTTGTTTGGTGACGTCACTACGCAGCCATCGGTATAGGTGTCGAATCATTCACCTACACAGCAATTATCAAGTATGCGTTGGTGTACAGGTTGATAACATTTTATTGGGTAGGTTAGGTACAGTCGAGTTCATTAAATCTTGATTGTTTTCTTTATAAATCATAATTGTGATTTTTTGACCATTTTTGTCACTTTGGTATTAACTTGTGAGCAATTAATGTATTCGACTGCACCTACATAGGTATTGGCGTGTAATCCACGCTACACAACAAGCAAGACTTGAGGGTGTGTTAGCAGTTATTAAAATGCAAAATATTCTATAGTTTTCTCCGTAACATGAAAAGCCACTTCAAAAGTAAACTGTTTTTCTACATAAACAATATTTGCATTCAAATGTTGAACGCTTGGTGAATGCCTTCACGACCCGAGGTCATTTTATTCAAATAATTCAACGCTATACTCTCTTGTAAACTTGAATGCAAGGCATAAAACGACGTGGGTTGACGTTGCGCGATCATTGGCTTCGCTTTGGTACATTTTAAAGGCGACGTTACACTAACAAAGAAACTTTCAACTCCTTGTTTTCTATATATTTTATTATGATTTTAATTAATTGATAGTAAAATGTTAGTTGTAAATCCAATTTGTATGAGCGACTTAATACTTTGTTGGCATCTTTGATTTAATCCCTACAGAAATACTTTCCACTTTAGATATCTAATATACAACTAAAATGAAAATGGAAATCAACTAATGTCCTATAAGGATGCCACACAAAAAACGCTGTTTTAAAAATTACTATTTTCTTAAGTAATTTTCCAATTTTATTTGAAAATTAATTAAGAACAGTAATAGTATAGCTGCTTTTTAATCCCTTTCTTTAATTGGCCGTTACACAAAAATTCAGCAAGTCGCCTTATATGTCAGTTATCGTCTCGGTCGTTAAAACGCTACAGCTTGTAACTTGTTTCTGTTGTATTACAGAAAAATCTTGAATGCTACGAACATACCGTGACGCATCGATTTACTTTAGCAATTTCATGTTAGACGCTGATCAATTGTATGAATTAAGACGATGTTCCACTCATTATTAAACGCGTCAAAATGCAACTCAATTTATATTGTTGTTTTCTATTTTTAGGTTCGACATAGTTAGAAAATTAGGTCAAGGAACGTACGGGAAGGTTCAACTCGGAATCAACAAAAAGACTGGACAGGAGGTCGCCATCAAGACAATCAAGAAATGTAAAATCGAATCTGAAGCAGATCTTATACGTATCAGACGCGAAGTACAAATCATGTCTTCAGTCAGACATCCAAATATTGTACATATATATGAAGGTAAAGAAATTCAAATAATATTAATAATAATTGAAGTAGTCTTTTACTTGGAACATCAAGTTAAATAATAATTGTACAATATTTGATACAATAATTGACAACTTATATATAAAACAAACAAAATCTTAATAATTAGCAACAATTTTTTAAATATTTCTTATTGCACACTTGATATCTCGTTAATAATACACTTGCTGTACTTTCCAATATCCGACTTTAATGTAGTGTAATTTACTTCGCTCCGACAATGTAATATAAACAATATTATTTTCTTTTTAGTATTTGAAAATAGTGAAAAAATGATTCTTGTCATGGAGTACTGCTCTGGGGGTGAATTATATGACTACCTCAGCCAGAAGAAAGTGTTGCAAGAAGAGGAGGCTAGACGGTGAGAAACCAGCTTTTGTCAAAGGAACAGCATTACATATTTTTACTTATAGAGACTTTATTGGGTCTAATTAAGTAATATAATATGTCACACACTGCAAGTGCGCTGACGACCTAATAGGGTAAGGGTTGTTAGGAAGGGAGAGATAGGGAAATTGGCTCTGACATCCCTTACCCACATACCGAATCACATCAGCACATATGCTTTTAATTCGAGGCGGTCGCATATGTGTGCATTTAGAATAAAATAATAATTTTAATTTTATTTTTTTATAATTTCAGGTTATTTCGCCAAATTGCAACCGCTGTGTATTATTGCCATATACATAAGATTTGCCATAGAGATTTGAAATTGGAAAATGTTTTATTAGACGATACTGGTAGTGCTAAGGTGAGTAAGTTTGTTATAGGTTAATAATAATAATAATGCGAAGGGAACTTTGCTCTAATGTTTTGTTCATCATTTACAGATTGCTGATTTCGGACTCTCAAATGTGTTCAAAGAAACTTCATTATTATCTACATTTTGTGGATCACCGCTTTACGCGTCTCCAGAAATTGTTAAGGGAACACCGTACATAGGGCCAGAAGTAAGTTTATTATTGTTTCACTTTTAAAAATACACTGTTATCTTCTCTCTTCAAGGGATTCCTTTATTTACAGATTTTCTCTAGTTTTACTATAGTTTTTTTTAAAATTTATTTGTAGAATATTTATTCTACACATTATTAATATTTATTTAAGTGGCATTTTCGAATCGTCGCTCTTATAAAATAAGGATTAAAGTATTATATTGATTTTTTAAACGATTTTTAAATATCTTATCTTATGAATTCATATTAGCTCATTTCACAGGAAATTTGTCATATTTAGTAAAAAGCGTTTGTTTGTAATTTTTTTTTAAATTTGCTTATTTCATTGGAAGTGTTGTTATTCTGGTTTCAGGTGGATTGTTGGTCTTTGGGAGTGCTATTATATACACTTGTTTATGGTGCCATGCCTTTCGACGGCTCAAATTTCAAGCGTTTGGTTCGGCAGATCAGCAATGGAGATTACTACGAGCCAAAAACGCCGTCAAGTAAGAATAGTTGTTGAGGCTTCTTTATATGTTATAAACTCGTGCATCCCTTCAGTAACATACAAGTGCATTTAATGCTTTACAATATTTATTTTTATTTATTTATCTACTAACTGACCCGGCAGTCTTTGCTATGTCAATTTCATATAAAAGTTTCGACATTTCTTGTGGTTTTTCCAAAAATTTTCTATCATACAAACCTTGTCATGACTTGACAATTATGAACACAAAAAAAATCACCAATATCGGTAGTGCCGTTCTCAAGTTATGCTCCGCAAGATAGTGGCAGGGTTATTGATGTTCTGCAGTGTAAACTAGGTAAACTGAACCTACCCGAGTAGGTAAGCCTACTGGCGGTAACCCATTTACATACCTCCAGAATCCAGTATTATTTGGCTTATACTGGAGTGGTAGGTGGCTATTGGGTTATACTGGACAATAGCCACCTACCGTCATAGCGACCGTCAGTCTTCCTGCCCTGCAGGTCGTAATTTATCATAAAAAATGGTTTTAATCTTTATTTTTTAAACATTACCCATCTAATAAAAAAAATGCTTGCTTATTTTCAACATATGTATATCACTAACTACTTTGAATAGATACTAAATTGAGGCTATAAATTTCTTATACAAACATTTTATAGTAGGTAACACCACTCCGTGGGAACTATAAATAATTATAAATAGGGGTGGGCTGTTAATTATATAGGGTGTGAACTCATTTGTAATACGTGTAAATGTTTCCGTGACTCTTTGTTTACGACACATAATGACACGTTAATTAATTAAAGAGAAGTATTCATTAATATGATATTAAGGTATTTACTTTATGTTGGGGATGACGGAATCTAAGCGGAATGTTTTTTCTTTTTCATAATACACTTGAACTAAATTAAAAACAATTAAATTGGAAGTGAAACGAACGCTCGTTTACAACGGAAACGGAAAACTTAGCTTTGAATCCTTGAAATCCGAGTTTGTTCTAGAAAAATAACAGTCATTTTGACTAAATTAAATTCCAACAGCAATGGACTAGTATAGTGGTCTATGTAACCCCAATATGTGATAATAGTGATAATGTAACAGACTTACACCATCACGAAGGTAAAAAAAAAATGCTAAAAAGACGGAAAAAAATTACTTGAATATCTCTGAAGGTAGTAATTAAATAGTGACTTGAATTTTAACATGTCTCTATGAAGTGACATGTTAAAATGCTCCTAGAACTTGGCATATGAAAATGACATTCTGTTGTTTGAAGAAACATTCCCTACAGTACTTACAATAAGGAGTTAATATTTGTGTATAATTTATAGGTTTGTGTTTGTTAATAAGAAATTTCTATTAATATTTCAGCCGCGTCGCCACTAATCCGCGACATGTTAACCGTGGAACCGTTAAAACGAGCCGACATCGTCTACATTTGTGATCATCCGTAAGTACTACATTCTTACTTATGTTAAACATAGATGTTTAAATTGGTCTGAAATTGGTTCCTAACATTCTTAACAGTCGATAGGGTCGATACATACATACAATATCTACACTTACAGATTTATTATTAGGATTGATACGTTTCGAGACGATTTATTAGATTTTTATTTATTTATTGTTCGGTGAGCTTTTGGATGGATGGTAATTTAATTTGTAATACTACGTCATTTCATTTTGTCGACTAATATGTCTGTATAGGTGGGTAATTAGATATTTTTGACTGTATTAGTTGGGTGAACACTGGTTGCGAGACTGGATGCCTGGAGATGGCAGAGGCGTTGGCGGCCGAGACACCGGTTAGGTTGGACTTGCTTCTCTCTCTGGCGCCGGCGGCTCCTTCCAACTCTAACTCCGTCGTTGTACCGCCAGGGGTTTGTAATACAATTATATTAATTAGCATTTATTGACACATATGTAAATTAAAAAAAATGGAAGGTCGAGATTTCAGGCTGCCTTGTAAGCCTGCCATTTTATTCCTGCCATTGGACTATTACTAATCAATATTTTTTCATCCATTTATAACTTTTTTTTATTTCTTACAAACTGTTTAAATTTGGATTAAACACGTTTTGAAATGTACCTCCTCAAATGTCAGTTGAAAAACTGCCCAGCAGTGTATGAATTTATTTAAAAAAAATTGGTGCACTGTTTGATGGCTCATTAGACGCTTATGTCTACTTAAGCCCAATGTAACACAAGAGGTATCGCATTAGCTCCATAGATTGTTTAAAAATAGTGGTAGAAGGAAAAGAATGAAAAATAAATCATACCTTTCTCACGCTCCGAAATAACAACGCTCCGAAATAACACAAAAGTATGCTTTTGTGTTCGGACGTCTTGATCACTATACCAAAAATTATTGTCAAGATCTAAGAGAGGTCCACCTCTTTTAGATCATTACAATACAATACAATGATTCTGTTACGAAGTTGGTAAAAATAATTATACCTCCAAAAACAAATGCAAATAGTTACTTACACACATTTATGGGGAATTAAAAGTTAAAATGTATTCTTGAATTCCAGACCGACCTCGGACCAGAGGAAAGTAATACGGATCTCACAAGCTCAACGTCAATGGCTGTTGAACCCAGCAACTCGGCTGAGAAGAGGATTCTAGAATTAGTCGCTGGTAAATTAATGTTATGATATGATATTATCTTTATCCGTAAACTTCCTTTGCGTTTTTAAAGAAAAATTTTTTTCCATGAATTGGTTGTAGCGCCTAGCTAGATGAGTGGGCTGATTCGTGTGGTTAATATTTTTTTATTAAGGATATAAATCAAAGCACATTTTTTGATAACAGTATTTACTGAAAATATATTATTATCTTGTTCAAATAGTTATAATATAACAATGTTTCATGATCTCAACGGCGTTGTAGATCATCTGCTATCGTTTACAAAATTTATAGTTTTAATTAACGTTTCTTCAAATGTGAAATATGTTTTACTAGCTGGTGCCCGCGACTTCGTCTGCGTTTTATGTCTTATATTATAGCCCATGTCTTATTCTGATGTATAAGCTATATTATTGTAAAGTTTCATTGAAATCCATGCAGTAGTTTTTGCGTGAAAGAGTAACAAACATCCATACATCTGTCCATACAAACTTTTGTATTTATAATAATAGTAAGGATTTGGTCATAACAGAGGGTGGTGAGGACGCCATTAAGCCTTCGCCGACTCGAACCATCGTGTCGGCCGGCGACAATAAGCGGAAGCTCGAACTCGCCATGTCAGCTAGCGGACTCCATCGGAAGAAGGACAGGATAGGCAGGTAATTCATACAAACAAAACTATACTGCATTTATATTGCACCTACTGGTAACTTTGCAACGACATTCTAGTCTCTTGCTGCTAACAAACAGTAAAACTCTGCTTCAGATGAAGCAGAGACGCAGCTTAGAGACCCGATCTCTTATTTATTTCATAAACAGATTAAATAATTATGGTAACTAGATCTAGGTAACGATGAAAGAAAATCATGAGGAACCAAGGGTGTTTTAGCAACCTTGCAAGACATCCATAGTTCTATCAACAAGATTCAACCTTAGGGAAGACAATGAAGGAGTAGCCATTTCGGTTAATTCAGTGTAATATAAACGGTAGATGTATGATACTTGAATGATTTCCTTCTTACGATAGGTATGCGATTGATGAAAATGTTGAATGAAATTGTTTAAATGTACGCAGTTGTGCAAGCATCGCGCCGCCGGCTCCGCTCCCAGAGGAAGCGCCGCTCGAGATGCCAAAACTCGAACAAAATGTCGTCACAGAAGCGGTTAGTTTTCACTTTATCTCTATTTTTTGTGTATGTACACATTTTATCTATATTTGTTGTGTATTTTAATTACAGCTTTTTTTAATTGTAAATTTTCCATGCACTTTATACTAAAAATATCTTGACAGCCATGTGCTCCTGGTACTTTTTTTAAATTATTCCCCAAATAAAACAAATTGTTCTTAAAAATAATTTGATTATTTTTGCTAACTGGATTTTGCTGTCGTGAAAATTATTGTAATGAACTATTGAGATTATTCGTCCTCAAAAAAATCCCAATAATTGTCATTACATCCCAATAATTACATAGTACATAATTTTCTAAATAATGAAACTAATGGGAATAAAATGTAACTTCAGTATAACTACTGCGAATAGACTACTTTCTTATGCATCGAAAGACGAAAGTTATATACATACATGATATTGTTATTCCACAACGGTGTTCTTTATTTTGTCTTCGTGGTAGCAACAAACGTATTGTAATTTTATTAACTTAACCAAAACGAAAGGCTTCAATGTGGTTTAAGATATTATTGTTTGCTTCTGGTGTTTGAATTGACATTAAAAAGGTTCACTGAATATCCGTTTCAAAATTAGTATTAATTAATTAAAGAAGTAATTAAAATCAACACTCACCGTTTTATTATAAGTATGTACATTAACTCATTCATATTGCAGACAATACAGCCATCACTGAAGTCGTCGGCTACGATCACGATCGCCCCCGCACCCGCGGAACTAGTCAAGGATCTGACCAGAGAGATCGTAAAGGAACCGCCCAAGGACGAGAGCAAAGACAAGCCGAAGCCGCGACTGATCATCAAGAAAAAGCCCTCACCGCCGAAGACAACCGATGAGAAAGCATCGCCGGAGAAACAGGAGGAACCCAAGGTACAGGAGATAAATTAGTTTTGTGTGAAGACAGTTTATTTTCGTTTTAACGGTTTAAACATTAGGTAACAACATATAGAAATTATTAGAAAAATATTGTGTAATTTTGGTAATGAATGGGTTTAAAAAAAATAAAAAAAAAAAAACAGTTTGAAAATCTGAAATATTCATAAGAAATTACTGAAATAAAATTAAGAAAGACTTTCATTGCCAAATTCTTCACAGTGTATGTTAAAAAAATAACAATGGCCTGGATTTGAAGAATTTCCTTTAAATATTTTAATGTAGGGAAGGAAGTAAATAACTATAAAAAAAGAAATAATATTTATTTTCAATTAATTGCAACCATGACGTCACAGTTTATCAACTGTGTGATAAATGTGTGAAAAATATTAATAAAAAAATATGTGAAATTATACCGTGCGTTTCCTAAATATAAGTAATCATTTTCATATTTATTTATGAAATATGTAAAATTTATAGTTTGAATTTTATAAATCTACAATATTAACTTTTTAACCTGACTATAATTGTTCAATGCCTTAATTCTGGAGGAAGTCATTAGATTGGAATATCTAGATTTCCATAAATAGATAGTCTATTTAGGGACAACGGCAATTTGATCTGACTCAACATGAATAAGTGAGTACGTAACTAATGAATCAACAAGCACAGTCACTTGGCAATAACATTATTGCCAAAACGCCTTAGGGATCGTTAAACATTCGTTGAGAAGTTTGAGAATTAGTTGAGAAAGTGTTGTCTTAGTGTATTGACGTGGAAAGGACTTACTGCGTGTTCTCTTGGGTGTGTCCTTGACTAATAAGGACTTATCCTGTTTAACCTTTACATTTATTTTGTGAGAGTGTTTAAGTTCAATGAGTGTCTCTGTCCATTAAAATATAAATTTTACCAAAGTGTTCATGTTCCAATAGGAGGAAGCGAAACCCAGTTCAGTGGCGAGCGCTGCGGACAAACTCACATCGCTGAATCTAGCACAACAAGCGGCCACCAACCAGACCCTCACAAAACCGAAGAAACTATCTATACCAGGTACAATTTTATGCACATTTTAATGTTTAATTAATTTACCCATTAGATAATAAATTTGACCATGTTAGTAAATCATGTATGAATCAACAATTATAACTTCGATAAATGTGGATCAAGACAGTTTGTGGAGTGAAGTTTTATTTACATAGGTAAACACAGTTTACCATTCATTTATTTGCTCTAAAGAGAGCAATGTGTTTTTAAAACGGTCAAGGAAAATATTAACATCATGGATTGGAAATATTCAAAAAATTTTTTTAAGTGTCATCTAATAATATTTTTAATTTATCAACAACTCATCATTAATTTTGTAGTGAAATGTTGCTTTTGTATTTTACCTTTAAGAACCACGATAATAATGCGACATTCCATTCGCTCCGTTTGTTTGTACAGGTGGTAACGTTGGCAATTTCAAGGAGCAATTCGAAAGGAGAGCGTCACTGACGAGCGCCCCAGAAGTGAAACGTACACTTTCTAAGCCGGGTGAGTTTAGAAACTGTAATATGTGTGAACAATATAAAAGTAAATAATGTTACGAATGCGAACTCATATGTTGTTGTGTTTATTTTAGTTGTGTCAAAGATAGCGAAGCCGAAAGCGCAGAGTGAAGACCGCGAATTGCCAGCCAAGTCGCCGGACAACGGCACGGTTCGACTGCAGCAAATCGGCATCGAACCAACGCAGGTATGTTTCTACTATATATCTAATTTTATAAAGAGAGAAGATTTGTATTGTATAGTTGTTTTGTAATTAATAAACTCAAAAACTAGTAGACGGATTTTAAAAATTCTTTCACCTATAGAAAGCTACTTTATCAGCGAGTAACATTGGCTATATTTTATAAAATCACGCGGACCGAGTCGCGTGAAACAGCAAGTTTTTTAAAAAGTTATGTAGGTGGTTGAAGTCTACAGTCACTCTTAAAACATAAACAACATTAGTCAAAGACTCAAGTCAAGTCAAAGAAAATCTTACTCGTAATGAACACGTATTAACGTAAAACAAACGGCCGTGTCCACGACATAGCCACGCCCCATTTTTTCCTTCTCTGTTAGCCTACGGTTCTACTCTATAGGCATTCACTATGTTATATAATTGTATTTAACTTACAGAGCCCTACGGAAGACTCTCTGAGTCGCGGCGGAGTCAAGAAAACTGAGAGCGAGCCGACACACAGCACAACTTCCGTCGACCCCTCAGTGCTACTACAAGATGCTAGAAGGTAAAACTAATTTAATTCTATATTATAGAGTCATGTGGGTCAAGTGTGCGCACTTAAGCTTTGAAACCTCTCTGAAATGAAAATTACAATCTAAATAAAACAAAACAGTATTTATTAGTTAGACTAATTATATCCCCACGTCGTGTGGGGTACTGAAGAGAGGGGATGCCGTCTCTTAATTATAAACGGTTGTTGAGATACTTAGCGTGCGTACACTTACCCACTGCGCACACTTGACCCACATGACCATCTGGTCGACTTTACTCCATAGCTGTATGTGAAGGAATCATCTTAGCAAATTTCTATTATTAATTAATCTTTTTGAAAATGTAATCCAAAACTCTATTTTAACAAGCAATAAATGTAGACACACATAGTCTAGTCTCCGAGTGTGTCATTATGAAGTTTTATTAAATTTCGCAGAAGCCTCCAGAATTCTATGGCCAAATTAGTAGAAGAGAAAGCTGGTGAAGAGGGTCGCAGGAGAGCCGCGCGTGACATTATTTCCTCTGCTATACGTACAGGTACCTTGGAGCATTTGAAATTTGTACAGTTTTAATCATTTTCATCTGATTAGTAAATCGGGAAAGAATAAAATTGATAAAAAGATTGAATACACTAATCGTAAAATATTGAATTTTGTTAAAAGATTAGTTTTCCGTTTATAATTTGTTTTTTTTTCTAAAACAGTTAATATTTAGAGCTGTCTTTATCTATTAAAGTAGCTATTTAAGGTAGCTACAAATAAATGTTGACAACAAAGTCCATCATACACAAAATTTTATATTTAGACCTTATATGGGTTAAAGTTGTCACTAATATTGAAATCTAGTACTATGTAAGTACGAGCAAGTTGCAAGTGTGTATTTGGGGCACAGGCAAACCACCGATGCCATACGGGCGGTCATCGTCTGCGGGCGTGACGTCACTGAGCTCGCCTCCGGGCACGCCGCCCGCCCCGCCCTCCGCGCCCGTCGTCGCCCCTTCCTCACCCGCCCGCCTATTCCGCACCGAGGCGCAGCATCGTGTCGAGGACCACAGAAACAGGTCGGTCTTATGTATCTTATCACATTATCTTATGTATATAATCACAATCGACTCAGCTATAGGACGTCGATTGGTAGATACAATAGACAAAGGTCTCCCCCCATAATTTTCCAATAAGATCGGAAACGCGATTAATTATCTTTTTGTTGTCACATAACTGACTCGTCTACATTCGGATTACTTATTACTTAACTGATTGATTCGACCATAACTTATGGAAGACTGTACCTCGTATGAGGTCGTTTTCAAGACAAGGTTTGTAACGTACATAAGTGTTGCAGTTAGTTTACGCGCGGAGAAAATAAAGTGTCCTATTCCCTTTTAGGGGTGTGTCGGTGGAACGCATAATTCCGATTCACGTGGCGGAGGAATCGCCCGTACAAAGCAAGCCTTCGCCGCCGGCTTCGGCCGCGTCGGTCTCGCCCGGCACACCGGTTACGCCTGGCACACCTGGCACGCCCACTGCCGCCAGGGCTAACGTCGCTCCTGTCAGGTAACGCCATGGATTATAATGAAACTCTAATCTTATAAAATATTTTTGTTCTCCGTGTTTATTCAGGAGCCTCGGCGATAAGTCCGTTGACACTGTTGACCAAACGCTTGCTATGAAATCCGGATATTTTTGTCAAAATTCCAAGTCCCGTATGTACCTATTCTACGAAAGTTGATGTCTGTTGCGCAGACGTATGGTGTCGTCGGAGTCGTCCAGCGGCGCAGGAGCAGAGGGGAGTCCCGGCGAGCCGATCAAGAAGTCCGCTCGCGAATTCATCATCCCCATTGCGGTGGAGGGGAAGGGCTACGTGACGCCTCGACAGCGCAGTCTCGAGCCCGAGGCCAGCGCGAGACTCGCGCGCTCCACCATCACAGCCGCCGGCTCCCACGCGAAGCCCAGGCGCATCAGGTCTTTACTGCTCCTTCTAGAATCTAGACGATTATTCTCTCCTTTGGTTGCGTTAGCCAAGAGACGAATATTCGGGCAAAAGGGAATTTCGGAACTTGCTCTTTCTATTTGAATATGTGGTTAGATTCACAAGATATATTCCTTTGTCGTTAGAACAAATAAACTATCATTGCCTTGTTAATGTTTTCGACAATTTTTTTATGTATTTCTACTACAAACATTGAACGATGAACTTTCTCTTTTGCTTCACTGAAATATTCTCACAAAAAATTCGCTCTTCCTATTTGCAGCAGTCTTGTGAGCGGCGGCGAGTCGGAAGAGGAAGACGACACGCACATGCACAGGCTCAGGTGAGCGTTTCTCTCGTTGGAGGCGCATCCTATTGTGGCCTTTGTAGCGCATGGTCGTAAGGGTAAATATTGTGTGGCAGATCGAGTCGGGCCGCGCGCGCCGAGTCAGTGAGTTCGGGCGAGGAGGACGAGGAGGACGAAGGCTTCCACCTGCTCACCGCTGAGAATCTCTTCTCCACGCTACTGCACAGGGTAAACACAAACACTCATTATTTGTAATGGCTTACTTATATTAAAGCGATGTACAGCAGTCGGAGTAACAAAAGTTTCATCACCTTAAAGTCGACATTTGCTAGCACCAGGGCAATGATAATTGATGTGATGCCAAAATTTTATTAAAAACGTGTGTCAGTTGTCTGCTTAGTGCTTTAGTTTCAAAAGAACTAAAGCTTTATTAGAATGAATTTGAAAAGTAACTGTGCTTTTAAAAGTTTTTATATGTTTATTTATTTAAATCATATAGCTATCGCTTAAAATGAAGGTCCAGTGTGGAAGCCATTGCTTAAAATAATATAATTGTGTTTAGGTTCGCGCACTGACGAATCGTCTGAACGGCGAGGAGGGTCCAGGATTCCCTCAACACTCACTCTTCAACAATCTACAATCGCCATTCTTTAACAGGTAAAAGATTATTTAGTTCACAATTAACGCGTGGCTTTTATTTACAAATTTTGTACCATAAACAAGTGTTTTCGCAGTTTATTTGCTCTCGTCAAAATTAAACATATAAATTAAGAAGGTTACTTGACCGACCATACATCGTAACACCTATAATGCATATGTTTTCCTTTACTATTGTATCACAACTTGCCACACAATTCGACGGAATTATTTGATTTTAACAAATAAGTCAAAATCGTAACTAACGCAGTTCTCAATTTGTTCGATATATGGGACATAAGGGCGTTACTTACGTGTCTAAAATGTTCGAGAAAGTTTGGAGCTTTTTGAACATCAAATCACTTCGTCGAATTAAAAGTTGTGTACAATACATTCATTTCTACATGATATTACTCTTTCTTACATTAAAAATGTACTCTATAAATACTCGTAATACGTCAAAATTTGATTTCGTTAAAGAATTTAGAGATTTTTTTAAATTAAATTAAACATCATTTTTCCAAAATAACTTGAAATTAACGAGTTGGGTTCATCAATTTATAAAACTCCCAGATTGTAATAAGTTATGATGAAAAAAAATATGAATTTGCAAAATGTTTGTTCCATTTTGGGACGGAATTTATGTTGTTGCATTTAATTCTAATATTCGAATACCAACAAATATTAATATCAAAATTACATGTTTTATTTGAATAAATCGCCTTGGACGTTTTGCAAATTCGACCTTTTGTCCACTTTGTCATAAAATTACAATCTGGACATTTTCTCTACCAAGACGTTTTACAATCTAAACATTAAGAACTCATCTCAAATTAACTCTCCAAAATGATTTTTGGGTTGGTTGGAAAAGCGATACTTATCGTTATATTTATTTGTAATTCGTTGCTTTGGTTTATAACTAATAATAACAAATTATGTTTACGCATGCAGCCCGCACTTACCGAGGAGACACCTGTTGTGAGTATTTCATTTATTCTTAATTAATTTTACTTTACACTTGTACAAATAATTTTAAATTTTGCATACTTTTGCACTTTTTTACATGCAGCACACATAGATATGTGGAAAGTAAGAGAAGTGTGTCAGAAACGTAAGTTTCATTTTGATGTAAATGTAACAAATGGCACATTTTGATGTAATGTGTTCTCATTATTTTTTAGAATAATTGGAATCTAGCGTGGTATCATTAAAAAAGTAGGTATGGTGTAATCTTCTGTTGGAGGTAGTCTCCATAACCACTCATTCCATTCGAAGATTTTTTTTGACAAATTATACAAATGGGTCGTCAGGGTATATCACAGAACACTCATAATGTGGAATTATCATTCATTAGCATGTAAATCAGTGCAACCAAATTCACATGCAATAAAAACAATTATTCGTTTCATTCAATGATACTTTAATGTTATCTTTATTCAGATTCTTTCTTAGATGTACTTCAAAAGCGACAGTATAGCTACTCTTGCGAGTGGTATCGCCGCTTGTATAGTGTTTTATATTTGTAGCTACCATACAACAGTGAGACCGGTTTTGAGCAACACTTTTGCTTGTTCTTGCGCGCGCGCACACCCTTAAGTATGGGCCGCGTAGGTATACTTGCATTTCGTCTAGTCGATAAGCCAATCAAAAGAGACACAATGTTCAAAAGTTGACTGTGACGGCTGCAGCTAGCTCCTCCAAACCATGACAATAGACTCAGTACTATTCAGATCGGTCGGTTATTGATTGTCTACATTTATTTCTTAGGCTCACTATGTATGGTACCTAAAGTCTGTTTCTTAATCTCAGACAAAAATGACACATGCAAATGTCAAGTTTGCATAATTATAATGATACCATGTAATGTATGTAATGCATGTCACATGTAATGTCATTTTTGTCTCTTGAGATTAAAAAACAAACTTTACATGTGTAAACAATTTAAAAATATAAAATTAAAATGCCATATTTGGAATGTGTATTGATGAAAGGCGTCATGTTTCACAGACGCGAGGGATGGGGCTCGCGCGACCTTCACGCCGATCTCGACTCGATGTTCAAGCCTCGCACTTCGCTGCCTCGAGGTGAGTGCGCCCCGCCCCAGCACTAGCACCGCACGCGGAAAACGTTGCCGATATCACTCCACCGACACCGCTGCACGGCCCCCACACACATTTTTTTTATACATGTACAACTACCGGCGATCCTAAGCGTCAGTTCACACTGAATAGCGGCGCGGCTTGATTTAAGGTAGCAATGCAATATAGAGCTTGTTTGCTGCGCAGAAAGGTATGCAGTTTAGTGATAAGTGACTGCGCGTCGACACACAGCGCGACGTCGCGAGATGAATCGAGTACTCACTGAACGTTATACTGTTTTTGTCTAGTGGATTAGTTCTATATTGAATTGCTTGCCGGCGTCGCGTCTCGGTGTGAACTGACTCTTAGAATCAGCTCACACTTAGAAGCGGTGTGGCGCGCTCATTTTCAAGTAGCTTTGCAATATAGAACTTATTTACTACACAAAAAGGTACGCAGTATAATGAGTAGGTGCCGCCGCGATACACAACGCGAGGTCGCCACACGCATCGCGTACTCATTGAACTGTATACCTTTTGTGTAGTGGATTGGTTCTATATTAAATTGCTTGCCTTGAAATGCGCGTGCGGCGTCACATCTCGGTGTGAGCTGACCCTTACAGTATTTTGTTCTATTAAACAGCCAATAACAAGCCAATCGGCTGTTATTTTATATAGTGGAAATTTCAATGGCTTATCGTATCACGCATGTACGAGTACAATTACACAAACACATGTACAGTAGCCGCATTGGTCTATCACCGGCTTCCACTAAACCGAACCCATTAACCGGCAGTTGCGAACCCGCGACCGTTTTCATGTTATTGTAGCGAAATATTAGTGACGTTTTCCGTGGTCGATGCGTATGTCTCGATGTGTTCATTTAACAACATCATATACATAATAGAAATCGATATTTGTTCGAAGTCTATTGTGTAATTTGCAGTAACTAGTTGTTTGCGATGTTTAGAGTTCATTAACACTCTATTAATACGTTAACATTTTGCACTGTAGTGTTTTTTTTTTATAATTTCTTATTTATAATGCATTCTTTGTGCAGGTGTTGAATTTCTCCTACCCGCTAACAATAGCAGGAAAATGTTGCGTTGCTCTTAAATTTGTGCATTCAGCTCATCGAGTAGAGTCAGAGTTGCATGTAGTATACGGGAGAGGCGTTTCACATGTCGCACATAGCCTGTTATTATTTTGTGGTGCTGTTTACGTTTTCGAGGCGGTGCCCGAAGGGGACAGTCGGGAGCTAAGGGGAGCTAGGCGGAGCTCGAAGGGGGCAGTGGGGTGCTAAGGGGGGCTAGGCGGGGCTAGGGCTGGGGCTAGCGGACAGCGGTAGTGAGGTTGTGTTGGTGTGGTTGCAGTTGGGTTGCGCGTTACACTGCATGCTCCGACCAAATCTTCACTTCACAGCGGCACCAGCTCCAACCACAAACCTGCCACAAACGCCACACAACAATAGGTACTAAACAAACATTTATTTATTATTTTATGTGTTTTTGTGTTCGCACCATTCGCCGCGGCTGTTTATCAGATTTATATTGTAAAAATTACATTGCTCCAAAATCATCAAGTATGTAGTTCGCATTCTGGTTTATATTTTTTTTATCAATTCGAAGCAACATTTTAATGCATACCTTTGTGACTTTGTTTTTGCATTCCCGACGCTTGCGTTTGATCTATTTCGTATAGTCAGTGTTTAGAGTTCATACATTAACTTTTTAACCGACTGCATCGATGTTTGTATTAATATTATCAAAGTGTACGATTTGATTTCTCATTATAAATGAAGTAAAAAAAATGAAAATTACCATTCTGTGTCCACCACTGAGCTATCATTTTAAAGTATAATTATATAATAGAATAAAATTTACAATTGACGAAGTGTCGACACTGTAAATACACCATTCCACAACCAGCATTCTGCATGATCGAAAAGTGTGTTTTTCAATTACGTTTCAGGTAATAGTAAGAAATCCGGTAAGCATCAAACAAAGCCTCAACCTAATGCGGAACCGAACGTTGAAAGCGGCTTAGACTTGTCAGATTTGGATTTAAGTTCGATACAGTTTTCGGAGAAAGAGTTGCGCGCTTTGTCCGGCTTGACTCCGGCGCTGTCGAGGCGTTTGCAGCGACAACTGCTAGCCCATTTGCCGCCGGCCGCCGCGAGGTCATTGCGACGCACGCTCTCACTGCACAGCACTCTTGGGCCCTCTAGCGTCGCCAGCGCCAATCAGACAGCACACACAGCGCCCGGCACACCCGCAGCGACCGATACTGACACCGCTCCCCCAACTCTTCAAGCAGAAACCGTAGAAACACAACAAGCAGCTCAACAAAAGCAACCCGAACTCCAGACATCCACCAATCAAATCCAACAAAACATTAACGAATCGTCGAAGGAGGACTTTGACGTGTCAATCCCGCATTTCTCAACTTTGCCACGCTTTCGAAGACATTCAACCGTCTCAAGAGAGTCCACCCCGCCCACATTAGCTCAGGCGGATACCGGTTACGAGACACCAAAGATCGGTTCGCTCGCAAAGGAACTGAATCATTCAAGAGGAAGCAGTATTCGCAGTACGCCAGATCGTCCATTGCTCAGTAAATATTTGACTCCAGACAGGAATATTTCAGTGGACGAATCGTATTCCTCGGACAGTGGTAGTATCCTCTCGGAACCGAGTTACATTGCCGCATACGGAACACCCGCCATGAGTTCGCTGTCTGGCCTCGGCTTTAGGCGTCACTCGATGAGACTTGCTGGGGAGCAACCGAAAAAACGCATTTCAAGATTTCTTCGACCAGATTTTTATGATACGCCAGTAGAAGAGAGTCTTTACGCCAAACACAAAAAGGAGAAGGAATTAGAAACGCAAAAAATATTGAAAGAGATTAGAGATAAAAGAAATAGATCCTTAGATTCCTCACTCAAAAGTCCTACGGAGTCTGGTGATGCCCAACAAGTATTTAAAGATGATGCTTTACAGTCTCGAAAGTGTTTATCTCCAATTGCAATATTGACAGCAAAAGAACGCAGCAGATCTAATACTCCATTTTTCCCGATTCTAGACAATATAAAGGAAACTATAATGGACACATCGTTTAAAAAATCTGATGCAAATCCTAACAACGAAAATAACACCTGCATGGAAGATATTTCATCAAATAGAGAATCGAAATTAAGTCGACCAAAAAGCTATCCCATTAAAAACACAGATTCCTTAAAGTCACCCAATCTAAATACGGCTACTGCTTTGGAAAAAGAAAGTGAAAGTAAAGTTGCTCAAAAGGAATCGAAACTGGTGAGACCAAAAAGTTATCCAAGCAGTAGTCCATCTCCCGAAAAGTTATACTTGAATCGTACTGTAAAAAATGATGAAATTAAATGTGTTTTGCAAGATGAAGCTAAAGTCCCAATGACTCAAGTCAATAATGACATAGCAGTGAGTTTTCACGTAAGCTTGCCTAGGAAGAAAACTGATACTTTAAATAAAAACGAATCGATTGATAAAAATACAAATGAATTGACAAACAAAAACGAATCTTCAGATAATGTTCCCACTGTAAATAAATGTTCAACAATAAAAACCAATACAAATGACCAGTCTGACCTATCAAAAGAGCCAAAACTAGAAAACGGTTCAGCTACGTGTAATAGTGCTACAATTGATGATTCTAATAAAACTGTTGGCGATGAAAGTGTCAAAAATGTTACAAATCACGCGTCTGAAAAGGAAGATTTAAAACAAAAATCATCCGAAAAAGAAGTAGCTGAGAAAAAAGGCACTATAAAAAAGAAAATTATAAAGAAAGTTTCTTCAAAATCAAAGACTGACGTAGGAAGTAATTCAGAAACCAGTGAAAGTAAACCGCCCGGTGAAAAGAAAAAGGTCACGAAAAAATTGAATAAAAAAGTCTCGGATGATGCTTCGAAAACAACGACCACAGTAAAAAAGAAATCGGTTTTGCAATCAATTGGTCATAAGTTAGAAAAATTTGCTTCTACAAAATCAAGTTCACCGGAGAAAGTGACCGAAAGTAATGCCACATCAGCTGACAATAAGAAAGAGTGTTGTAAGTTAAATGTAACGCATCGAGAACTGTCCGTGCCTCCTAATGTTGAACCTCCGACTGAATCGAATCTCATCAAAAGAGCTGTGACTTTAACCGATGTTGCCGCTCTAGAAGAAAATTCTACAGTTCCTAACAAGACAACAGTTTCAAAAGTATTAGGTCTTTTTAAAAAATTTGATACAAAAGAAAAAAAATCTTCAACCGAAAAAACCCAAAATGAAAATATCGAAACCGTCAACGAACCAATTTCGGAAAGTTTAGAAAAAAGTAAACCAAAACGACCGACGTCATTACTTTTAAATGGGCTGGGTCGTAAACAAAAATACGGAAGAACGGCAAGCGATAGCGCCTCAATAGCATCGAACGATAACGACGATCACAACTCAACAAAGAAGGACGGTGAAGCTAAAAATCTGAGAAACAGTTTAAAATTAGATTTTTCTCGTTTGCCAAGAGTTAAAAAAATAGTTCCTACAAATCCTGTGATAGAACCACAAGTTATGGGCATTTTAGCCGATAAAGAAACTGAAACTAAATACGCAGAGAGAGATAGCCAATTCGCTGAAGGAAATATTGATGTTGTAGACCCGGCGAGCCGAAGTCGTTCAAGAAGTAGGTCTAGTTTTTCAAATTCAGATTTAAAATCAGATCTCAGCGATGTTAAGGAGAGACGTGCTTTATCGCCTGAAAGCACTGTACATCATCCGGTGCGAAATCACGAACCGACCACTCCAGAAAGAGAGGATGTCGTTGACAGAATACGAAGAAAAAGTTTTTATACAAGATTCAACGAGAAAAAGCTGCGCCGTAAGAGTAGTTTAGTTGGACCTGGAGCGACCGAGTACGATCCTGTAGCGAGGATCCATTCTCAATCGGCCAGTACGAAATGCGAAGTATCGCCGACTTCACCTGGCACTTACGACTTGTCGCCAGGATACTCCGTCGCATCAGATCTATCACCGTCCACAGAAAGATATTGTTCACTCTTAGCCGATTCGCCTGTCACCAATAGGACTAGCACGAGATTTGATAATTATGGCTTGAATGACAAAATTGACACGTACCGATCTCTCGATCGTAGTGAATTTAAAAAATATCCGGGAAGCAGAAGTTATTTAGATTATTACGACCAACCCTTGTACGGAACTCACAGATACTCGAGAACAAAATCGCTGCTGGACAGCTCCGATGTTACGGACGTTCATTCCCTCGGGAATTTTAGAGATCCTCACAAATATAATAGAACCATTTCTATGTATTCGCCGGGCAATTACGCCACGTATCGGCCGAAGAGAACTCGAAACTCCGCCATAATTTTGAAAGAGAGCGAGAAGGAACCGAGCCCGGAAAATATACTAGACAAAATTAGACAAAGGAAAAAACTGTCTGTCGGTGTAAACCGAAAACCGGAATTCGAAAAGGATTCACTTTTAAGGTGTGTATATTTTATTTACATTTTACGTAAATAATAATAATTACAATAACTTTCCCGAATACAAAATAATACGATTTGATTCTGTGCACGCTTCATGCTTTCAAATTAAATTTTTGAGCACTAATGCTTTAAAGGTTTTGATATCCCATAGATTTAGAGAATTTGAAAACCTCTGTGACGTTTATATACCTGTGTTAAAATTTGTAGATATTTTGAAAGTATTCTTTATATACTTAGCTTTTTTTTTTCAAACCATAAACATTATAAAAAATACATTGATATAAATAATTCTCAACTTTTTGAAAACATTTCATTTTTAAAATGTATATATGTATACACATTTATAATATCATATTCTCAATAAATCCGAATATACATTACAATACATACATTTAAACATGCGTTACGAGATTTCACATAATCGTATTATATATATACTTTTAATTTCAGACCCAATGTCCCATCTAAAAGCAAAGGCGACGGTGCAGAATGCTCTGAAAAAACTGACTGAGAGGAACTACTGAAGAACGCGTTACGTCCACGAAAGTTACTTGTGATTTAAGCATTTCTTGTCAAAAACATTGCTAGGTTTAAAACATTTCCGTTCAACTCTCGAATGTCCTATGTACAGTCGGGCGCATAATTCGATTAACACATTAAAAAAATGCAAAACAACTGAACCACTCTATTTACTTACTTACTTACTGAAGCTTTTTACGATCGTTTGTACGTGAAGTTTATTTTGTTCTCTAGTCGTGACAACGACTTATGGCGCGTTGAGTGTTCAGTTGTTTTGCACTTTTGAATTGTTTCAATCGACTTTTGCGGCCGACTGTACGTGAAATTTTTAAACGAATTAATCTTGCCAATCACTCCACTGACAAAAAAAACATTGTTCGTTATCGCAAAACTAAATTCAATTGAATGCCTTCATCCATTTTTTTGAATAGATTATCGATATGTTATCCCCATTTTAGAATAGCACGAAGCCTTTCGCTCGGCTGCGTCGAAATGTCTTATGTAGTGTTAGGAGTTTTCGCTATATATTGGAAACGTGATAGATGAGCATAACAAGACTTAACAGTTAGAGATCTGCTAGCAATAAATATTACAATTAGTTAGCAATCTTGCTTCATTTTCATTTCATTGCGATTGTCTGGTGTGGTATATGTAGTAAGGTCACGTGTTGACTTTCATTTTTTGGAACGTACACTTTTGTAGCAAATAATAAAACTGCAATCTTTGTTGTAAATTGATTCTTATGTGCCTTTATACAAACATAAAAATATTGACGATTGGATTTTAACGGTCCATTTTTTTATTAATACACGATTTTTGCTTGCACAAATGTTTTACTCATTACCGTTTAATTATTATTATTATATTATACTATGTGACTAAGTCAATGTTAATTTTAAATGTTTATTTTATTCATACACAATGTGTATGTACACAGATTGAGCGCTAAGTCACATCGTAACACGCAATCGAATAGAATGGTGCTTAGAAGACAGATTTCTTTAGAGTCGTATTTATCGTGTATTTATTGAAGTTTTTTATAGTGTCTTATGATAAAAAAAGCATGTATATTTAGCAATAGGTTTGAGTTTTGTTTAGCTTAAGTGCAAAAGTTGAAGTTGTGCCGTAAATTCCTTTACATTTTTAACAAATAAAATTTGCGCTATTTAATTACATACATAACATTACACGAATGCCAATTGTATACCGATATATAAGTTTCCGATGAGTGTTCTAGGTGCAATAATTTATTTATATTATGTAAAAAAAAATCATTCATTTAATTATTTTCATCCCGATTTTGTTAGAGTTGAATTTATTTATTAGTGTGTGGTAACTTTTAATATTCTAAAGTCGATTGTAGTTGAAGTGAATAATGTGTATTTATGCTAATATTTGATATTTAATTATTAAAATTGTTATCACACACACATTTTGTATTGAATGTGAATAAATTATATAGTTGAAAAGTGTGTTTTATTTATCAAATTTTTTTTGACAGCCTGTTTAAAGGATAATGTTCTTGTTCCTCTATTACTTAATTAGGGTAACACAGAGAAGGCAACAATATAAAGAAATACAACATATTGTATTTCGGATGAAACAAAAACTTTAACGATATCTGTGAAGGTATTTCCACACATTTTGTCAAATCAAGACCAAAACAGGATCTCTTTGAAATCAGTGAAAAATCTGCGTAATTTTGGTTCTGACGAAAATTGAATTTGACAAATGTGTTACTTAGGGCCTCTTTCACCAACTACAAGTGTTCATTAGTTACTTTTAGAAATAATTTTATGTTTTATTAAATTATGCACCCGGTTTAGTGCATCCTTCCAAAGGCATTTTTTTTAAATTATTTTCTATTTAATGTTTGGGACTTAATGTACAAACAAAGGTATATCAGCTCCATTATCCCCGGTGACTTTAAATGACGGTTAGCCTACTTGACAGATGGTGAAAGAGGCGCTTAATCGAATCGAACAGTTATTTATATAAGACAATGAAAAACCAAATTAATAAGTAAGTAAAAAGTGTTTATTTATGTCGAGATGAAATGTTACACAGGTATTAGTGGTTATGCGTAGAGCGGCTGCAACTCTTCGTAGTATTTGCGATCCGCGTCCGCAATCTGTTCGAGGATGTCGTCGACCTTTGAGTTCGGGAATCGCTCCACCCACGACGAGATCATTCCTTCGCCTGTCGCCGGGTAGCGCTTCAGCTCCACTCCGTCACCTACACAATGAACAACACCTTACTCACCTACGTTATGATGCGAGGAGGCCCTACTTTTATCAAAGACGATAGCAGAAGATGCCTTGAACTTTAAAAAGATTTGTGTTATATTAGCTCGGAAAGAGACGCCGGCAGAGTTCCAATTCCAATCCTTAGCAGTGTGTATTATAAAATATTTTTTTAAAGTGTTTAATCCGAATAAGAGGGGTTTTGACAAGACGAGGAAAAGGCGGTATGAGGTCCTGTGGCAGGATGGGTTCAGCGAAATTTCAAGTTGGGAGACACGTAAAATGCTATCGGATTAGTAGTATACGTAGAGTAGACTCACCCTTGCGGAAAGTGTTGGGTTGCACGAATATGTTCTTGGGCTCCTTCCTTAAGAGCGCGATGTCTCGCCAACGAGGCCAAGGCCCGTCGAGGCGACTGTACTTGCCGAACAGCTCTTCGGCGCCCGACGCGTCGCCGGTGCTCTTCAGCGTCTGCAGCTTCACCAGGAACTCGCCTTCCAATACAACAAACAATCATCACTTGATCTCAACATAAAGAAATGGGGCTTTCATGAATCGAGTTGTGTAATTAAATTTTGTACGTAGGTGATAGATATGTAGCTACAACATGTTTCCCTTGATTTTGTTATTATCACACTTTTGGGCAGCCCACCGTGAAATGAATGAGTACGGGATGCCAGAGCCTATTTCCCAATCCTAATCCCTGATCATCAATCCCACTATGGTCGGTAGCGCACTTGCAGCACCTGTATCGTTTCTTTGTGTTATGGGCGACCGCAGTCATCTCAGTATCAAGTGGATCGTCAGCCTGCCTTGGTTGACCTTACCATAAAAATAAAATAAAATAAAGATGGGAAACCAAAGATATTTGATTGGTCTCGCTGCGCTCGACCAGATACAGCCGCCGTACTTGAGAAATGTGGTAACAAATACTACGCCGAATTGGGCGTACCCGAGCTAGTCACACTGCAAACTGTCTGTGATGTGTATGTGCCGAATGTTTTATTAAATTTTGGGCATAATAAATTGCCAATTTGCGTAGTGAAACTGTGTAAAAAGTGATAAATAGTGACGATGTTTTACACACACTAAATAAAAAGTTGCCGTATTCACGGAGCTATTGCTTTTAAGTAGGATCGTATCTAGTCGAGCGCAGCGAGATCAATCATTTATCTATGATGGGAAACATAAGAAAATTGAGCCCACGTGAAACATACCTATGACCCGTTTGCCGTCCGTCGCGATCCGGTCTTTGTTCAAAGTGAGCAGCAGGTCTTTGCCCGCCTCTGGCTCGGTGACCTGCACCATCCCATCGCCCTCCAGCTCCAGCAGTCGCAGGAGAACGAACCGAGCTCGCGAGTGAGCCTGCACCAAACGATCCCTCATTATTGTGTTTTATTGCGCGAGTAAGGTATTGGCAACCCTCTGGTGTTGCATTGCATCCCTTTTGTTTCTATGCGTAATTACAATCGATCGATTAGACAGTGTCAGCCTACTTAGCGTAACTAAAAAAACCCCAAGCGACACATTTAACTTCTCCTTCATTGAGACGCATGTTCCTTGATAAAGTATAGACAGTAGTACTTGTTAAACTTGAAAATAATGAAAATTTAGATTAAAAAATAATGAAATGGTGGTAGAATTAGATCACAGTCTAATTTTTTTTGTTTAGTTTGAGAAGTAAATAATATTTTATGATTATGTTGATATACCGCTTCTATCAACCGCATATAGCGTTGAAAAACTGAAAATCTACAAGTCTACGAGAAATTCAGAACGGTCTGCGTTCTGAATCTGAAATCTTAATACATACAAAACTGCTGTTTTCTATGAACAAAAGAATATATATGTAATTACTCTCTAAAACCCAATTTTATTGAACTTACAAACGATTAGAACCCAAGCAAAGTTCCTATACGAATCGAAAGTTAAAAGAGTAATGTATTATATATATATATATATATATATATATATAACTAGCTGGTGCCCGCGACTTCGTCCGCGTTCTCTATAGCCTGTAGCCTTCCTCGAAGAATTTTTCAATTAGAACCAGTAGTTCCTGAGATTAGCGCGTACAACCAAACAAGCAACCAAACTCTTCAGCTTTATATATTGGTATATAGATAAGAAGGTAAATCACCTGCAGCCAGGTCTGAGTAGAGGGTTGGTACATTTCTGTAGCCTTGGCTGTTCCGTTCCACAGAAGACTGAGCCAATTCACGTATATTATATCCTCTGCTTCCTTTCCCTCGTGACCGAAAATTCTGAACAAATACATGAATTTTTTTCAGTACGATTAAAAACGATAGAGCAGTTCATATTAACATAATGTCTATTAATATGAACTGCTAACTGTTAAATGAGCTTTATATTTTTTGTACCATTCCTCAGATTTTTAATATAATGTTTAATAAATTATATTGGCACAAACAAATGTGTGTTGAAATGTATTTTCTTATTTATTTAATTATAGATTGAATGAGTACAGACATGGTGTATGGCTAAGTGCCATAAATGCTGAGTAGATTTGTTGTTACCGATTTATTTTGTTTTTATTGTATGTTTAAAAGCAGGATTGTTGCAGTAATTCGCATCTGCATGCGCAATAATGCGAATCTTTTTGGATCGGATAAAGAGCTTTGTAGTTCTAAATATGGCAGACCTCTCCAGAATTAATTATATCAATTTTTTACTAAGAGCTTGATCACTTAATAATATTTTTTTAAATTATCAATTTCAATCAATTTTAATCAATCTCTTCGTGTGTTTCAGACGCGGATCCACGTTCATACAACTTGACTATTGAGAAACGATATTGTGGCTTATTTTATAAGTATCTAGGCTTAATTTCTTTTGATACGTTCTTCTGTTGACATTGGTTGCTTTACTTTTTCCCACGAAATTTAAATTCTTACGCACATGTTACCGAAATCTCGCGGTATTTTGCGCTGGATTTTAGCCGCCGGGCAAACTGGGGGGTCATTAATGCGAGCACAAGCCAGACACACTAAGGGTTAAAAATATAAATACAGCCAAAAGCAAGGTTTTTCCGGGAGCATGGTGTTGAAAACTAAAGCAGTGGGACTGAATGAACAAACTTACTTGAGTATTTCAGGTTGCAGCGAGAGATAGAGTCCCACGGCCTCGGCGCGACACTCCTCGAAGGCGGAGCCCAGAGTCGTGAACTTGCTATCGTAACTCTCGCCTTCGTTGTACCAAGACTCGATCGGCTTTCCTATACGCCACAAACACATTAATTCGCGGACCATTTTTTTTTATTTTTTATGTTAAGGTCTAAAGACGCCTGTCTTATGATAGATGGTCCACTTGATGGTAGGAGGCTACCGTCGTCTATAACACAAGCAACACCCACCATAGGTGTTACAAATGCGCTGCCGACCATAGAAGGATTAGGATAAGGGAGGGATGGGGTAATGGGCTCTGGCATCCCTTACTCACTCACCGAAACAAAACATGCATTTTTGTATCAAAAACTAATGCAATCTATCCAATCTTCCACCAAAAACCAAAGTGAAAATCTATGAAAGCCAAACTAATTTCGCGTGGCACTTTTTTTTATTAAACAATTAAAATTTCTCATCTATTTATTACATTATATTAGATAGTATGTAGTAAATTTTAATTACCAGTAAGCGGATTCTTAACCTTCACTTGGTCAAAGTTGAATGTGCCATCTGCGTTCTTCCTAAACAATTT
Source organism: Synanthedon formicaeformis (assembly GCA_945859745.1). Taxonomy (NCBI): domain Eukaryota; kingdom Metazoa; phylum Arthropoda; class Insecta; order Lepidoptera; family Sesiidae; genus Synanthedon; species Synanthedon formicaeformis. The sequence goes on along the minus strand of OX243959.1, from coordinate 6,155,163 downwards.
GCCACTTCCGTGCCCGAGGAGCTCATGCAGACCAACTTGCACCTAAACGTTCAATTATTTGTTAAGGTAATTTTATAACAAGATGGATAATAAAATAAAAAAAATTCCAAGACAGAATACATAACAAAAGGAAATAATATATATATTAGTGTGAAAAATTAATAATATGATGCTTATGTTTATTCGTTCCAAAGTGAATTAGTCATTACCTCAAAAGCAGGCACCCTATACTTCTCGAGAAGTTTCTTGTCAGTCTCATTAAGGAATGGTATAGTTGACTCCCTGTAAGCGGCTGTTATCACGTTGCCCAACGATACATTCTTAAAACCTTCATTTTGACGAATTTCGTCATCTGAAACAAAACCCTCCATATAATATCAATCCAGACCAATAAGTAAAAATAAGTCAAAAAAAGTTACCATTTCACGTCTTAACTACTCAACTGAACATCATAAAATTTTGCTACCTTTCTTTCAGAAAAAAAAAAAAACCAACGCCTGGCAAAACTATGACAGCAATAAAGATTGAATAGATCGCGGACAGTGGCTAGTAAGAACATAAATTGGCTTGGCGAGGATCAATCACAAACAAAAATGATCGAATATCGCACCTCAGTGATTTCTTGGAATGATTTTTAAACATATTTTTTTGTAGATATTTTACTCGATTGTTCCAATAAATAATTATACTAACAATTGGGAATGTTGATTCCCGCAGGAATCCCACTGCCCGAGAAGGTGAGAACGTCCAAACTGGTGAAGTCGGGCCGCAGGAATGTGTCTTTCTCCAGATCGTCGCCCCAGGGCAGCAGTTTTATGAACTTTTCGGCGTTCTCAACGAGATCGGCAAACTTCTTCGACATTTCCTTGTTGACCATCGCTACGAAACCTTCAAACTCGCCGCGTTGTCCGGTCGGATCGCGGTACGTCTCAATGAAGCCTTGATATCTGTCGAGCAAGACCAAAACGTATACAATGAATAATATAGCACAAATGTTTCTAAATTTGCTTTGAATTTATTTATAAGTTAAGCTTGTAATGATAAATAAATAAATTCGCATGAGCTTTATATGAAGTCAGCAATGTTTAACTAAATTCGAAGTATATGTCTATGTCTTGCTGTAGTCATCATTCTGTGCGGTGTACTTGTGCAATACATATGTTATGCATTCCTATAAATTGGTTTATATCATAGTATAACAATCCAGTTAAACTGTGATTCACACATATAACATTTGGCATCATCAGAAAGCTTCAATTAATAACTCTTATTATCCCTCTTAAGGCCTCCCAGTACCCTAAAGCTAAAGGCTGTCTAAATCGATCTTCTGTGGTGCCGACTATCAATGGTCCTTATTTCACTTACTCTTCTTACTCTATTCCTGTTATTTTTTTTTTCATCAATACTAATAATAAATCTGTAAGGGTTGGTCATGGGGTAAGTTACATTGTTTTTAGAGATATCGTGTTTATAGGCTCTATACACGATACTGAAACTAAATTGACGATTTTTAGAATTTTTTTTTCTATATGTATGTATGTTCCTCCATAACTCTTAAACGAATTAACTGATTTTCATGAAACTTGGTATATAAACATTTAGACGTACGGGACACAAGATAGGCTACTTTTTCTTGTTCAACGCGGACGAAGTCGCGGGCACCAGCTAGTATTTTCTATTTATTTAGAGAAAATATTTTTTTCACCACATCACCTTAACCGTAAGACGTTCACCATTGGACCAATCCAAAGCAGCCTGGGTCCACCAACCCGCGGCCTGTCCATAGCTTGTTAAGACGTTGAGCTTTCTAACGAGGCATATAGTCTTTTTTCAGATATTTAAAATTTAAAAGTTATTTTCAATTATGTATATGGAAACAAAACTATATTGTGTCCTTACGTTTCAATAATAGGTCCCTTATCTTTAATCCAATATCTGCTTCCCTCCTTGTGTTCGTTAAGGTCTCCTTGTTGGAAGCTTTTGATGTAGTGGCTAATCATGTTCTTTTCGTTGTCGTTGGCGGCATGCTTCATTGCTTCCGCGAGATGCTCGTTAACCAACTTGAGCAACGGCGAATAGTCCCCCCTAGTCACTTGGAAGTACGCGCCCTTGTACCTCTCTTTCTCCATAGTGAGCGGTGGCTTGGACGACGTCTCAACACTCGCCAGGTGAATGGTGTACAGAGGTACTGAAATTTAAATTTATACACAAAACATCAAAACCACAGGTCACACTCACTTTTGAACTTTCAGTTAACATACCATTAACTGCACTTAAACTGGAATAAAACTGTAAAATCTATAAACTTTTGACAGTATTTTTAAAATTTTGTTGAAGATTTTTTTTAAAGTGTTATCATCCTAAACAATTACGCACATTTACGTAATGTACAATACCACATTATACCAATATAATTAATTTTATTAAATTTAATTTAACAAGCTTTGAGAATACATTATATGTGTGGTTAAGGTGTTAGCCCACCTTTAGGTCCTGGCAATGTAAACTATAGACTAACTCGTAAAAGTACTGACCTATTACAACTATATGTACTAGGTTTTGCATTCCCATTGTATGTATGAGCTGAGTACTAATGTCAAACATTATTTTTTGTTATGTTAAGAATATGTTTACTTCCTTCACCTATCACTAGTCGTAAATAATATATCCTTATGCTACAATGTGTCCATTATTGTCTTATGTCTTGATCTTTGATTAGCGAGGTAGTTATCAGCTTTGGCTGGATTGTGTATAAGAATGAAAAACAATGTATATTTCTTATTTATCATTAAAGTACTTACATCCATCGTCAGCTGTAGTTTTGAATGTGCGACAAATGTATGCCTCTAGACGTTTGGTCTGCATCCAATCATTAACTAAGTCCGAATCTTGCTTTGTACAATTACTCGAGAAGTATGTTGTTATACCCTGCACAAATATTACTTTAAGTTCAATCAAAAGAAAACTAGACAAGTAGTATTAGACTATCTACATAAGTATTTTGAGACTAAAAATACTCTTAATTACACATTAAAACAAAAACTCTTATAACATATTGATTGAAACAAAATATATAAACCAATATTAATAAATACCTTATCTGAAAGACCTAAACTGGTCAGGCGTGGTGCTAGATTGTAAATAGCATTATTGGTGTTCTGCCACAGCTTCGTGATGTGTGTATTATCATTTTCATATGCTTTAGAAGATTTTACAATCAGTTCAAATGTTTCCTTTGACAAATTCGGAACAAACTTTGTGTCTCCGAAGCCTTTATAGTTGCCACTGTTTGACAACAATCCACCTGCATATATTATAAAGGCCTGAAAATATTATATAATAAATCAATTCACAAATTTCATTTTATTTATTTGTCTCTATGTCTATATAAATTTTTATCAACAAAATAAATATAAATTAATCTGATTTGTAAAACTTTTTTTATAAGGAAGAAACTGGCAAGTAGTCATGAACAGCGTCATGAACATTGACGAGTTTATCTTCATTTCTTAAGTTTAAATCGTGTTTAAATTGTAAAATCACTATTTTTCTTAAAAATGTTCTTATTCTTAATTTTAATATTCTTATTATATAATACTATCTGCTGCCCGCGACTTCGCCGCGTATAAAAAATAGATTTCTCAAACCTATTCTCAGACCTACCAAACCAAGTGTACATATAAAATTTCATCAAAATCGGTTAAGCCGTTTCGGAGGAGTATGGCAACTAACACTGTGACACGAGAATTTTATATATTAGATTAATTCTTATTTAAAGGTCGTCATTTATAAGCCTTTATCATGCTTTACTTTGTTTTTCTTTCAATAAGGGAAAAAAAGGGAGCCTTCCATTAGTGAAAGAATTATTGAAATCGGATCAATAGTTTCAGAGTCTACCTTTATAAATATCATTTATAAATTACCTAACACATAAGTTATTATCTGCTAGTGGCTATTTCTGTCTGCTAGAGAACCAGTATCACTTCCTCCATTGCTGAAATATTGTGATCGCTAACACATAAGTTAGTATAATATTTATGTAATTACATAAAAATGCAGAAGAATACCTTAAAATCATCTTCAGAAACACCCGCTTTTAAGGCTGATTGCTTCAGCTCATCCAAAGGTTCTCCAAGAAAAATTCTATGTAGTAAGGAAAATATCCTGGGTGACTCGGGACTTGTTTGTACAAGAACTATAAGGCCACCATTCCATGCTGCCTACAAATGTAAAGTACAAAATGTAACAATTTAAAATTTTAAATGTCTGTAGCTTTGTGTACAATTTTATTATTGTAATTTCTAAGATTTGTCAGCTGTTTCAATTAACTATGTTGGTGGTGAAGAGTTGAAGTAGTGAAAATACTTGCTTTAACAGACTAGTAAATGTTGAACATTCAAAGCTTAATAAAATATACACTTTTAAATAATTTTAATGAATTTTATAAATTTCCAGTTTTAATATAGCTGTTCATATAATGACGTATTTGTATTGTGTTAGCTGTGAAGTAGTTCTCTTATAATACTTTTAATAATAAACCATCAAAGTATGGTTTTCAAATACTATAAAAAAATTGAGATGTTGCAGGACACCTGTCGACTTGTCAAGTTTTAAAAAAATATAGTATATATATATGAGCTCGATGCTGAATCAGTGTAAGGGGGATCGTTGAGCTGAGTAGTTGTAAAGCTACAAATTCTGACAAAGGGTGGTTAACCAAAGCTTAGCCAAAGGGTGGCCAAGTGTTGGCGTCGCGTCGCTAAGAGTCGGTCAAAAGCAAAATTGAGCAAAGGTTGGCCTACAGTCCAGTCATTTTTAAATTAATTGGTATAAGAACTAAATTTCTAACTAATCAAGTAATGTGTTAAATTTAATTTATTTCATTTTATAAAAATATATTTCAAGCAAATGACAATATATTTATCTTCTGTACAGATTAGTTACTTGAGATTTATTTTTTGGTTAATATTTACCTGGCTCAGGTAATGAGCATATAACTTTTCTTTATTTGATAAATTGTTGAATGCTTCTGTACTATCTAATTCAACGAATTTTTGGTTATTTGGCAGTGAATACAAGTACTTTTCTTCAGACATTCCTGAAAACATAATAATAAAATTGTTGTAATAAAACATTGGTAAAATGAACACATATTTATACTTATTGCTATTCATAATGTATACTGACCCCTAACTAATTTTGATGGTTTCGATAATATAGGTGGGTTTCCTTGCAAACATTGAGAATATTTAAAAGATGATTCAGCATACCTAATACGCCGGCATATAAGGTTATTAGCCAAGGTTCGAAACATTAGGTATAATAATATAATATATACCTAGGCTGTAATTGATATATTCTTAACACATAAAAATATACTTACTGCAGTAAAATAAGCTACAAATTTATTGAAAGCACAATAAATAAAACTATTTATTACAATTTACAAGAAATTGTAATAGTAAGATTAGTAAGTGAACCAAAGTGTCACAGTGTCACTCCAGTATATAAAAAGTTACTCTATGTGTCACTTCACTAACTCAGAGTACTATATTTCTTGACTCACTGCTCACTGTCACTTCCTCACTCACTTCACTCGCTCTCCCTCACCTCTTTTTTTAAACTTTGATGTCTTGGTAACTAGACATTAAAGCCAACTCCCTCACGCCCTCACACAATCAATGTAAACATTTCAGACTTACGTTTGTAACTAAACTAATAGTAGCTATCAGTGTAATTATTAGACCGACTTCGTAACTGTTCAATAAACTAATTATGACAAGAGTACTTGAATTTAAATTATAGGTATAGATAGGCATTTACTTAGGTAAGTGAACTTACATAACTCTTAATGTAAGTGTTTTTGAATGTCGTTCTCGCGACGTAATAAAATGATTACTATGGATTGGATTAGTTGATTTATTAAAAATATTTTGGTTAATTTTTGTTACTAATACATTTCAATTTTAAATGGACCACAGGTAAGTAGCGAATATCTAAACCTACTAGGTATTTAATTGTTCTGTATTCTGTGGTAAACATTCAACATGGATGGTTTTGGTTTCTCGTCATTTTGTTTTTTATTTTAGGTCAATTATATCAATAAGATGTCCTAACGAAACTCTAACCAGAGTTTAATTAGTACTAACACCATGTCTTCTGAAAGGTATTATGTGTTTTTATATGTATTATAAGTTTGTGTATTTAATCATTGTCGATATCCGTAGTCGAAAAGTTGCAAAATCAATACAAGTACGCGGAAATTTTTGATGTCACGCCCTCAATTCTTTGTAATTTATAAATAAATTGTTTGTTTGAAGTTTTTACCTTCATAATGTTGTATTTTAGAGTGGAATGGGTGGAAATAATCGAGCCCAAGACAAAGGAGCATATGTATGCTAACCTAACTACTGGCGAATGTGTTTGGGACCCACCAGAGGTAAGAATAAACTTATATTGTTCTTATAGAAAAAAACCCAAGTGAGAATTCTTGTGAATTTTTCAATAAGTGTAATTTATTTATTTTTTTACCTTCTGATACGAGATTTTATCGTTTCAGGGCGTTAAGGTGAAACGCACCGATTCCTCTCAATGGTGGGAACTTTTCGATATTAATACACATAGGTTTTACTATTATAATGCTTCAACACAGGTCAGTACTAGTTCCATGTCGGTCTTCTAATTACATTTATATAATGTACAAAAATGACATCAATTGAGATTTTATGTGCTTGCAATGATAAAATATGATTCTCCTCAACTTGCAGTTATTACTTTATTACTTTGATAATACCTTCATTACAATAGTTTCTACTCAATTTTAATTTAAGCATTTATTTGTCATTTCATAATTTTACAGATATAGAAAGCAACTAGAAAACTTTCACAAAAGTGTCTAATATGTACATATTATTAGAATCTCTTCTTGGTTCAATACGTTAAAAAGGTTTAAAAGGTTGAGAACGAAATAAATAAGTCATGGCAAATGAATGTATTATTTAATATGAACAAAATTAACAAATTGAAATATTATATCTTTTTCTGTCTTATTTTAACACAAATTTTGTTTTTAGACAACTGTCTGGCATAGGCCAACAGACTGTGATATCATCCCCCTAGCCAAATTGCAAACATTAAAACAAAATACGGACCCACAGAAGAGGAGGGAATCTTCTACTCAAACTAACCAAGCTGTGGCTCAGGTAATTTTCAATCCTTTTGAATATTCACAATGCTACATCTCTTTTGGTCTAAATATTGTTTTTATTATTTAGGTCACCACCACAATAGACCTACTAAGCAGCAATGGCAACAGCACTGTTGCTAGTGCAAGCAAATTGTCACCGAGTACTGCTAAAAATGTGACTATTTCTCAAACCAGTCCCGTGAGGACTAGAAGGTCCCATTACCATCATAGGTGAGTGCTTTTTTACAATATTGCGATTTCCATTTTTTTGTTTTGATGATCCCTTGATTGAGTGGTTGTTTTATTTAAAAATTTATTTAATATGATAATTGGGTGCCACCGTTATTACAGCGATAATATTCAGATATTTGGTGTTATTATATTCATTTATATTTTCTCGAGTGTAATATTTTTCATTTTTCAACAAAGACGAAGTCGCGGACACCAGCTAGTTGACTATAGTGGACTAGCTGGTAAAACGTATAGTACATTGTTTATTTTAATTAATTTAATGTATTTCTAATACATTATTGTTTTAATTTTCTCCTAAAAATTTTAGTTTTCTCCTATCCTTCTCCATATTAACTATAAATGTACCAAATTTCATACTACTCTATCTGTACAATTTTCTTAAAAAGGGATCCAAAGTTTTCATTCCACGTATTAATATATAGACCAGTTTTATTATTTATTACGATTACGATGCTCATACAGAAACAGCGGCGAAAGTAGACGTGGAAGGATGAGTGAGGATGGAACTACAGCTCTCTGCCGACATACAGATTCGGGTCGGTCATCTGACAGCAGTATCAGCAGCGCCCAACAGAGGCGGAAACAGGTTAAACATTATTCTTATCTAATGAATGTCAATGCTCTAAACTATGAAATAAAATAGCATATCCAATGAAAGCCTTAATTGGAAGAAATGAAGGGGACTAGTTGGAATGCTGTTGAAGAATTGGACCTCTGATTTCATCATTTTATTTTAAATAGTGTCATAATATGTAAAAAAATATATTTCAATTTACTAAAACATATTAAAAAAAAAGTTAATAGTTTGAGTAGTCTACAATGCAATAAAAAATTTAAATCTTTGTATTCATAATTCACCCTTTTCTGTAAAAAAGCTAACATCTTTAATTTAACAGCATAGAAACTTTTTCTATATAACATTAATAAGAACTGATTTAATAATTAATTTAATCTGATTGAATCAGATATAAGTTATATAGAAGTTGTCAGGTATAAGATGTATAAACTTATTTAAAACCAGGAGCTGAGTGCAGTAGCGAGCAGTGCACCTGTATGCACTCCACAGCTAAGAAAGAGGAGTAGTGCTGCGCAACCTCACGACACAGAGAAATGGTCACCACATTCAGGTAATATATGTGACTATTATTTGCATGTAATAACTTAAACAATTTTATTATATTTCATTAGATCCATTCTATCTTATCTAATTAAATTCAATTATTGTTTTCAGGGCTTAACCGCAGCGGTAGTTTCGTTTCGCCTCGAAAGGATGCCTCGGATGACTCGATGCACGAGAAGTATTTCAAATCTGTTGAGAGCACACCACTAACAAGACGCAAGGTAACAAATATTGTTCACATACAACTAAAGACAAGAAATGTTCATAGTCTGTTTGGATATTATACATGTGCATATTTATTAGCTAAAACAGAAGTCCGGCGGTGGATCTTCCTGTGATTCAGCTTCGCCGCAGAGTCCCAGCAGTCCTTTGCAAAAACCACAGCCCACTGCCTTCCTACAGGTAAATAAATGCTTATCATTTAATTTTAAATGAAATTTGGAAAATATTGTCAACCAAGAAAATGTCAACAATAATAACTGTTATGTTTTAAAACTAATGCTTTCTTATATAATTGTTTAAAACTAATCTTGATTTTTTTTGATTTTGTTGTGATTGCAGTGATGCATGTATATCAAAAATTATTTCTGGAGTACCTATTTTCATAGTAATGGGAACATTACGAAAAATATTTATCTGTGCAAAGTTGGAAGCTGGTTATAATTTTGTACACTATAAATATTAGTGACCAATTCAATTTAATTTGCCGGGAATCGAACTCGGGACACCCTAACCTTTCATCCAATGGGCTCATCAATTCACTAATCCGTATAATGATGATTTAGTATATAATTTAATCTTAGATCTAACAATTCGGTAAATTTTAGAGATCTTTAGATAAGATTAACAGGCCGCGAGTAAGGTTTAAAATTGTAAATTATGTAATTTGAATCTCCGTTGCAGACCTCAGCGGCCCGTCCGTCACTAGTGTCGTCCATTTCACTGGCGACAGACGCGGCGGGCACGACGCGCGCACTTCACACTCTAGAAAGACCTCACCAGCTGTCGCGACACGCCCGAGAAAGATATTCTGACAGGTAAGCCTGACTTACAACGAAGTTACTTCAGCCAGTTATTAATTGTACACAATTTCAATCTCATCTGCTCTTACTGTTGTACTTTGAACTACAGTTGTCACACTTTATATTATGTTAGGAGGTAAATGTATTTTGTGATGTATTGTCGACAGACAAGTTGATGGTAGGTGGCTGTCTGCTACCATTTATAATATATTGTATAAAAAACTACACCTTTTTCCTATGAAATTGATGGCGCCAATATGCTCCTCATTGTGTCTCAATGAGGGGCATTAGTCACAGAACACGTCGAAATAAAGTGTTTTCCGGCTAAGTAAATACTCAAATAAGTCTCGGTAAATAACAGCGTTTCAAAATTATAAATTCGTGCTCCTGGCATGGGCAGCCATATGTGATTTGAGAAGCTCTTCTATTTTAGTATTTGGCCAGTAGTGAAATGAGTCGAAGTAATAGTGGTGTTCGGTTGCAGACACCTTGATAAGGATCGCGTAACAGAAATGGATCGTGTGGATAGGTATAGCGACAAGCAAGCAGTGTACAGCGTGGACAAGCCATTCCGACAGACCAGCCTCGACTTACGCCACAACGCGGCTTCGTCCAGCTGGCAGCCGCCCAGAGAGTTCACCAGGTAGCTTTATCTTGTCTACGTTCATTTCGATTCTGTATTCACACGTCTGAAATTCCTCAGTGTCAAAAAAGTTAAATATTTGCCTCGGAAAAAAGCTCAACGAGCCACGGAGAGGGTTATGCCTGGGGGCCATGGAGAGGGCTGCGAGGATGAATCAGGAAAGATGAGATCCATACATGGATGAAAGTTATCGACATAAGCCGATTAGTAAGTTGTAATGGCAGTGGCCAGGATACATTATGGACAAGCCTCTTTTCAGCAGAGGACGTTCTACGGCTGTGATGATGATTCACACACGTTTGAACTCACTTTAGGGTTGAGTGAAAGGGACTTGGGAATTTGCATAGAACACTCTTAATTGTAGACGTCAGCAAGCCGAGCCGGAGCGATACTCTAGCAGCAAGACATCGATGTCTTCGGGCAGCGGTAAGCAGCGTCACCACGACGCACACCACAACTTCATGAGGTTGACTTCGGCCAACGAACAGGACAACATTGCAGCCGGTGAGTGAGCCGTGTCTTTCTCCGACGTGACTTCATTTTGTAGACCAACCAACTCGTTTTTAAACAGACAAAAACATTACGACGCTTTGTCTCTTTCTAAAATTGAAAATCCTATTAATATTATATCCTAAAGTTTGTGAGGATGGATGTATGGATGTACAGTCTTTTTGGTTAGAACTTGTAGATAATGTAAACAATCCGCCATATTAGTTTTGTCAATGGTTGGATCAAAAAACTAGTGATGGGAACTATTGTAAACTACAAATGAAAAATCGCGTCTGTAAATGAAAAATATGTAAAAGTATAGAGTTTGGATTACTGAACTTACTGGTTTTAAATTTATTACCAAGCAGTCTGGTATGAAAGAGATTTTAGTTTTAAATTTTTGAGGTTAGGTAAAATATTTTGATTAAAATATATATTCAGGGTATTTTTAGATTAAAATAAATTTTACTATACCACTACTGTACAATTTTAAAATTTCAAATTATACTGTACAATTAAAAATATATACTTACGAAATACGTACTTCAACCTTCAGGGCGCCAGTGTTGGGTCGTAATGCTGAAGCTTGTTTTTCGCTTTGGATTCAAAGTATGACCAACTATGAAAACGGTTTTTTAAGCACACTCCTATCAGGGTTTCATTCTTAAATCTATGTTGTTTGATGGATATTTTGTAGTTTCATAGTATTAATTAAAACTTTTTCATTTTACAGTTAATTACAAGCTGAAATGTGTCAATTTGGAGCCATCATTAACAGAACCTAATGTACAGAAGCACAATCAACGATTAGAAAAGACCACAACTACACCTAAAGATCGCACTAAATCGAGACGTAAGATTTTTTCAGTCATTTTGTAATCTAAGAAGTTCTTTAATGAAATAATGTTAAATTTCATTTTCTGGGTGGGCTTATATAACTATTACGGATTTACACTGTTTCTTTACAATAACTCTTCATGTAAAAATAATATTTTTTCATTATAATGAGGTACAGAATTTTCGCAATTAAAAAAAAATCTAAATTTTTCATATTTTTTTTTTTAATATGAATGATAAACGGAAAAGAATAATGATAATGAATGTAATACAGTTTGTTCAACTTCATTTAGATTGAATTTGCCTCATTTTAACTTTTTATTAGGCATGAAATAAGTTGTGTAAATAAAGATTTAATCAGTAATCATAAAGCACTGAACACGCTAATAAGATAGTGAAGTAATAGCTTAAAAGTTGTTTCGCTTCTCAGGTAAGGTTTATAATTATTTTAGGTCGAGATTTGTAAAATATAAAATGTAAAATTATTTAAATAAAAAATATTTCTCTTTTCAGAGCAACACAATTTAGTTTCTATTTCCACAACTACAAATGAAATAAGGTGTATGTTTGCACATTATATGAATAATAATATGCAGGTCACAAAAGGCCAGTGGAGGAGGAGCAGGCGATGGATGGCGAAGAGGAGGAGGAGGACGGTGGCAGTTCGCCACTGTACTGCAACTGGGACTTGCGCGGCATGCAGCACTTGTTGCCGCTGCAGGACTACATTATACAGCAGGCGAAGTTGTCCAGTGAGTATTGCTACACCATACATTACCACAACGGTGGCACAGTTTACAATCCATACAGTTGGGAAACTATATTCGCGGGGAAACGGGACGCAGCCCCCGAACCCGCTTAGTTTTCGCACTATATAATTAAAGGCAGTCGCGAGCGTGTTTTCTATGAGTGAATTTTAAGAGAATAGTTTATAAATTTAATTATAATTGTTAGCGAAATAAAAAAAACATCGAAAATACATGTAAGAACATATGCAAACAATACAGAAAATCATAACATTTTAAATGTAAAGTTACTTATATTAGCTATGGTAATTGTTCAAACGGTACCGAGTTCACTCTGGTATCATCCATTTTTAATCGAATCGAATTTTCCAGGTCGAAACAGATACGGCAGCGGTTCGGGCTCGGAGGGTGACGGAGAGGTGTCGTCACGTTCCCGGTCCGGTTCCGAGTCTCGGTCCCTTTCCGGGCACGAGCCGGACAACGAGTCGTCAGACGGCGGCGCCCGGACGCCGGACGACGACGACGGATCCGGCGTTTATTTGCCGCACACGTACACTCACAGACCAGCCGATGTCGAGTACATGAACCATGGCGTGTCCTATTATAACACCTTCATGGGATTTGATCGAGATCGGCAGCCCTCGCCCGGGATACACAGGGTAAATCGTTTTAAACATTTGCATTGTTTTCATTGTCAATCGACGCTTAACGGGCATTTCCTGCTTGTGTAGCTTTCATAATAGCGATCACCTGCGATTTGGAGACATTTGGATTCGTCGATTAAAGAAAGACTGGCTGACGGTCCACTTGATGGTAATTGGCTACTGTTACCTATAATACAAGCAAGGCCACTGGTGCTCCAAAAGCGCTGTCGACCATAGTATAAGGATAGGGATTACTCATTCACCGAAACACAACAGCACACATGACTGAAATGCAGTGTGCTCTGCCACTACTAAGACATAACTTTCGTCATTAGACAAAACATTCATGTTAACGCCCACTCTTTGGGAGACTCGATTGAGGCCATGAGCATCGTATTGAGGATCATGGGTGGCCAAACGCGGCCCGCGGGCCACATCCGTACTTCACAACGTTGATTTCTTCTAGATTCTAGCTAAAACTTGTGTTTAAAATCACCTTTACGAGATTCGCGGTGCTCATTTTCCTCAAAAAATCTTCTTTGCTTTGGTTAAATTAGGTAGTGCGGACTGTTAGGAAATCTCTTTTGAAAAATTTGGTCCAGCTGCCAAAAAGGTTGGTCACCCATGATCTACTTACCACTACATTAAAATGTTGGATATTTGTCGCGCTAATGTGTAACCAATGGCGTGGTGTTACTTGCAGACGTCGTCTCTCGGCGGCGGGGGTGCCGGAGGAGGTGCCGGGGGTGGCACTGGCGGTGCGGAAGACTCGCCCGCCCTCTACAGCCCGGTCAGGTCACACCCGCACGCGCGTTTACCTCCCGAGCAGGACATCGAGATATTCGCCAAGGACAACCTCAACTTCAACAAGGGGATATTTAGAAAAAAGGTCAGTGCGTTAACAAATGCCCTATGGCTCAAATTCGTATATCTCGAGAACTGTAAGTTAAGGGTCAAGTTTTATCTGATTTAAGAAAAGGGTCAATTGCACTAAAACACTAGTTTGATGTAAATCAAAGATTTCAAGATGACGTCATCATCACTCTCCCTGCAACCCCTTATAATTGAAAAAAAAAAATGCACCAAGATAACATAATTATAATTAGCTCAATTTCCAGATTGGACGTCGGCTTTATTTGGGAAAATTAGCATTTCCAATATGTATAAAATATCGGCTGGATTTGTATATGGTGTGAGTGTTGTTGCAGGCGTCTGTGCGCGACATGCTGTCGTGGACGTCGTCGTCCATCAGCGCGCCGATGGTGGGCGCGGAGTGGGACAAGGCGCACAAGAAGGCGGCCATCGACCTGTTCCGCCTCGTGCAGATCTACATGGGCGACCGCAAGGCGCGGCCCGGCATGACGCTCAACTCCGTCGCCCAAGACATACTGCACGCCACCTTCTCTAACGACAAGTGTGTAAAACGACTCTCCTCTTTCAAACCTCACTTACCAGTCCAACAGATATTTAAATAGGGACTATATTGCAGGCTTCGCGACGAACTGTACGTGCAATTGTGTCGACAAACGACAGAGAATCCGTTGAGGGATTCGCTGCTGCGAGGATGGGAGTTGCTCGCAGTGTGTCTCGCCTTCGTGCCGCCGTCGCCCGCCTTCCAACCGGCGCTCACCAACTACGTCAACAGGCATCGGGATCCCGCGTTCGCTGATGCTTTTCCTGAGGTAACGGCGGGTTTATTCGCGGAGCGGATCTCGTGTCGCAACGTTCCCGCGATCCTCCCGTCCATCTATGGCTGTTCTAAAAAGTCATTGGGTTTTAGCCGGCAGGAGTCCGGCATTAGCTGCCGGATAGGGATCCCAAATCCGAATAGGATTAGGAATGGATAGAGAAATGGGCTCTGGCATCCCTTACTCACCGAAACACATCACAACATGCTAATATTGTTACTGCTGCCAGATGGGCTGCTCAAATTCCAGCGTGCCCTCCCACTATTCTAAAGAAATTTAAGAATTTCTAAGAAAAAGAAAAAAAGAGTTTCAGTTTCAAGCGATTATTCATAACATTGTCGTTTTCAAGGCTTCTATTATCCTTTTATAGACATTTTTATTCTTATTTCACGCATTTTATGTCTATATTTCTCTTTCAATAATAATGTTGAAATGATCTAAAAGAGGATTATGTACTTTGATTCTGGATACGGTATATACAGTTTATGCATATACAAGTGCATTTATATATTATAATAAAGTAAGTCTTCTTGAAATAAAAAGTGCACTAAGTACTCTCTGGCAACGATCGTGTAATAAAAGTAGAAGTAGCGAAAATGAATGTTAATATTTATATATATTTTGTAGGTCGGTAAATGGCCAATCCACGTACAAGTGTCGCATTACGCCGGCGTTGCATGCAAGCGGCTAGAGAGAATCGGCTTCGGAGGAAAGAAACAGCCTAGAAAACCCACTACGGATGATATCGACCAAGCTAGGGTATGTCATCATCGCAAATACTTTTATAACTTAATTATCTTGATGCGAAGTACAGAAGACCTACGTCCTGCAGTTGAGACACGAGCTGATTATGATGTATGTGTCTATTCGCAGATACAAATATTCCGGCAATCGATGTTCGGAAACACGCTGTCGGAGGTGATGGTGTTGCAAAAGGAGCGGTTCCCCAACCGACAGCTGCCGTGGGTGCAGGTGGCTCTCTCGCAGCAAGTGCTGGCACTCAACGGCAAGGAGACCGAGGGCATATTCAGGGTGTCGGCCGATGTCGACGAGGTCAACGCTCTTAAAACCAAAATCGACAACTGGGAGTTGCCAGATGTTTCCACCTTGACGGGTTAGTGCATCTAATATTTATCTTCTCTCTGACAGGTCACTCTATGTTATATTGCTTTATATTGGAATGGACGGCACACATTACAACACCAGGGGGTATGCAAGTACGCTGTCTTTTCAATTTATGAGAGACACTTGTAAGCGTTAAATTTCAAAAATAATTATCTTGAACGCTTACATCCCTTGTATAACAAAGTCTGCGAGTGTGTACTCGATTAATTCTGTGAGTAAATTGTACTTGTATGGCGATAGATGCGCACGCGCCGGCTAGCCTTCTGAAGCTTTGGTACCGAGAACTGTACGAACCGCTGATCCCTGACGCGCTGTATGGTGCATGCGTAGCCGCCGGCTCTGACTATGCGGCTTGCGGACGCGCTTTGCAGCGCCTTCCGCCACTCAACAGACTCGTGAGTACTCATCTCTCTTCTTATCTTACCTCTTTCCGTGCTAATTACATTTTCGTGTACCTCTAAATATTATGTTACATCGTACAAACCGAGCATAGAACTCAACCCTGTTTTTATTAAATTACATATTAACATTTGCTCAAGTGTTCTAAAAAGAAACACCCGAAGCAGTATGCACTTTGTGTAGTACTGACAGGGCATATTACGTTTACGGCATATTACATCTGGCGATAGTAATCATCCTCTTACAGCTATGAATATGAATAGAATATGAGCTGTTGTGTTTCGGTGAATGAGTAAAGGATGTCAGTGTCCCATTTTCTTATCACTCGTCCCACGAAAGTCGTTTTCTCATTGCACCGTCTATGGCTAAGCTTGTGTTAATGGGTGAACGTACCATGAAGTGGACCGTCAGCGTTTCTGTACATTATAAAAGGGCCGATCCAGACAAGATAGGGTAAAGGTACTAGTATTAATTTAACTGCGGATCGGATCATATAGCTTGTGCTAAAGATTGCGACACTTAGACCGGCTACCACATTTAATTTAAATTTCCAGGTACTAACATATCTAATAAGTTTCCTGCAACAATTCACCGCACCGGACGTGGTAAGTCAGACCAAAATGGATTCCGCTAATCTAGCGATGGTGTTCGCGCCCAACTGTCTGCGCTGCACGTCTCAGGACCCGCGCGTCATACTCGAGAACGCTCGCAAGGAGATGACATTCCTCAAGACCCTCATCACGAACCTGGACACGTCTCACGTCCAAGATCTGCTGTGACCGATGAATCTCAGCTGCTTCAACAACAACATGACCGGAAGGCAGACTCGGTTTTAGGGAGAATCTACGACGCTCTCTTGCTTCGTATCTAGTCTTATGTGGTTTCCACTCGAGGGTCACAAAGTCGACAGATGTTGTCAATGTATAGCCGAGTTGATAAACTTCCCGAATTCCTTGAATATTCAACATTCTTGTGTATATTTTTTGTATTTTTGTACGCTATACGATAATTTTGTTTGGTCGTATCCAAAGATATTTAAATAATATGTGATTTTAATTATACTAGAGTTGAGCTTTACAAAAGTGTATTTGCAATGTTTCGTACGGAGCTGTTGGAAATATTGCGTGTTTGTTACTATTAGTTATTATTCATTTTAGATTAGGGAAAAGTATATTTGTTTTATTTTGTATATTAAAATAAATCTCGATTTAAGTGCGGTTCGGTTTTAAGTCACGAGAATGCATATTCATACAAAATCATAATGTTTAATGACATCATTTCAGCAAAAAATACATACAGTCGCGTCTAAATAATGAACACGTCAAACTTCTGAAATTTAACTATAGAATTGCGAACAATACGGCGGACCTACTTTCTCTCGTACAAATGTTATCTTTGCGTCTCGTTTATTCCGTGGTTCCCCCATCTCCGCGTCGCAATACCTCACAAACATTCCCAAAATCGGTTACTACGCATATTTGACACGTGATATCGCCAGAGCCCATTAGGATTTGCGCCAATTATACCATGTTTTACTTTCTTTTGCCATGATTTTGTTAGGTAGGCCAAAAAGTTCGTGCGGTATCAAAGTATAAATGGTAAACATCTAATTAATAGAGGATGGTGGGCGGATTCATACAATTTTTACATACAGTCATACAGAACTCCCAAGTCTTTTCTTCAAAAATGAAATATTTACTTCTTTTCAAATTTAACAAACACAAAAGCATCACCATTTAGATGTTCAGGATCGACAGGTAGTTGAAGTTTTCGAATGCGTTTTCTTTAATTTCGTCAAAAGGTGATGCACAACTTTTTCTTAAACTGTCACTAATATCACTTTCTTCGATTTTACTTCTCTTTACTTTTTGTTTGTTTTGAAGAGACTTCATTAATCACACTCAATGCACGCTTCATTTTTTCCTTCTACTTTTCCGTTCTTATTCTTTCCCCTTTTCCCTCTCTGTTCTTCTCTAGTTCTTCGATTCAATGTGCTGTATTCGTGTAAATTATGGATTTTTCCTAGGTATAGACCTTTTTTAATTTGTGTAGTTCTTTGAACTTTTGGCACAGGCCTTGTAATTTCTGGCGTCATACTTTGAAAGTTGAACAATCGATCAACAATCGACGCTGTTGTAAGTTGCATCGAAAGTAAAGGTGAAAAAGTTAGTGAAGTCAAAGCAGAAACTTGTAAAAGCTCATTTGCACATGTAGTTTTATTCGACTCTGTGGCAAGAAGAATTATAGTTGAATATGAGCAAAATCTTCATTATTGAAAAGTAAAAAGGACACTAGCCAAAATCGTACGGACTTTTGGCAAAACAATTATACATATTTTATAACTCTGTTAACTGTTTTATATTGCTCATTTCAGAACTTAGAAAAATGATGCGTCTATTAATCAAATATTTTGATAACAAATCATGTAATCACGAAATGATTTTATTAAATTATTATGAATGTCTCTTGAAATTGTTCAATGTACACCTAAACCAGATTTTGACCTGGTTATTACCGGTAACTTCAATAATGTATCACCACTGATGATCATATTTTGCGATTGTGACACAACATACTATCAAATCATAATCAATTATTAATTAGTAGGTCAGTGAAAGTTTACATCACAAAATTTAATATTATTGTATTTAGTTCGTGTAGATAATATTTGTGTTATTTGATTAGTAATAATTTTTTAAATTTAAAACGACCACAGAATGCATTTATTGTTTGTAAGTTAAACGAATCTTTATTTTTATAATATTTTTTTAAAAATATTTCTAAATGAATGTTTTAAATGGATTTAAATTAAAAAAAAATGTACAGAAGCTATGTAATTATAAAACAAAAATATAAATGTTTTTTACCTTTTTTTATGTATGTATTTTAATAATACTATAAACTGAATTTATATTTTAGAAATTTCTCCCTTTATATGTGAAAAACAAATTTAATCGCAAACCTATAATTTGCATTTTATACATAATTTTTTGAGTATGTTAAATTAATAGCAGCCAAAAATTTAACTTTCGTTCTATTAATACAAAATATACTGAGGAAACATGTCAGTCTGAGGCTATAGTTAATAATCTCTAAAGGGGGAAATTCTTTGTATACTGATAAAACATTATTTTTAATGAAAAAACATACTTTTACCAATAATATTCATAAATTTAATCACAAGAAATAAATCTAGTTGTGATCTATATAACTCCTCTAAATGAATAATGTAAAATTTATATTAAAATAAAATATTGGGATTTGAAAAATAGACTGAATAAACTTGGCGACCATTTCTTGATCTCTTTAATTAAACTATAGCATTATTTGATAAACTCTTTCTCACGACGAAAACATGAAAATGAAAATTGAATCTTCAGCTTAGTTTTTCTAATGGTAATATTTTTTTATCCTTTAGGTTCTCAGACAATTTCAAATAATTTCAACTAGCATTGTTTAATGGTTGATTTGTTTTTATGTTTGGTATGAATGGTTATATGTTTTTTTACTGTGATCCTGAGATAATAATAATTATGTATGTTCATTTATTATATTAGTAAATGTATTTTTCTTTTATAAATTCTCATTACTTTAATTACTTTAAATAACATATAAATAAATTATTATTCCAGTGTAGCACATCCAAGTAATTTGCATATTATTATGTATACTGTGGTTTAATTTGTCTTTATTGCACTGCACTTACACTAATTTCTTAATAAATTCTCAGATATTATTTTATATAATTTGCACGTTCTTATGTAAAGCATATCTATATATGTGCTTAAATAAAGATACACTTCCAAGAATATTAATACCTGATCAGTACTTAGGTTAGTGCACTGATCGATTTTTCTAGATATTCTGTGATAAGCAGCAATTTCAACATGGATTGTTTCATTGTCATAATATAGTATGTTTCTACAATTCCATTTTGCCAGTAGGAGTTCTCAATCATAGTATTTGGTAATATTGAAAGAATATAGGTACTTACTGCAAGTAACAATTTTGCTTATCAGAATTGCTTCGGTGATGTATTGTATAGCTACCCATATTCAAGTTTTTCAATTTGTAAGGATTTTTTTTACAATAGAAGTCCATATTGAAGGATATAATACGAGAGTATATCAAATGCTTAGATTTAATTACGTGACTATACAGAAACAACAAAATTCAAAATAGGATCAAACTGACATATCATTAAAAAATAAAATTGATTTTAAATAACGAACCTAACCTAACTTAAACCTGTCTCACTTCCCGTCAAATCTGCCCGCGCGGTGAATTTCTAAACTTGTCGAGTTCAGACCATCTATATTATTTGTAAGTGGTGACGAAGTAAACCAATTAATAATTGAAGAGTATGGCGGAGTCATTGCCTTCCTGCTTTGTTCAACTATTTGCATTTGAATTGTTTTTTTCATTACGACGGAGACCCTTTACTTTGACATATTATGTACGTCCAATTTCATCCAAGGCGTTATTTAGATTGACTTCTCACTCCTCACAACACCTTCCAGCCATCTCTAAAATGGTCTCTCATATTATAGTAAAATCAAAGTAGAGACAATGTTAGCAAATTCTTGGTTTCACGTACTCTAGTTTCTAAGTGGTTAGACAGTGATTTTATCTCTAATATATTTTCTTTTAATATAAATACAGCTTATTGTATTTTTTTTAATGTCCATCGTTATATAATAACTTTTTGATTGTAGATCTTGTGATATTATCCTCACCTTGGCGCCAATTATAACCGACTTCATATCAAAAAGGCTTCGATGTATTGGAAAGAAATAATAAGTAAATTATATACACTGCTTACCTAACTGTCAGCCTGCCCGTCGCCTTCATTATAAAAATAAATAATAATCCATTGTCAACAATTACTTCTAGACTAGGCTTTTTGTGGATTTATCTATGAAAAATACGAAGCAACATTATCTCTTGTATTATTATCGTGACTGTGTTAGCTTTGAAATGTATGAAACCAATACCGTTTAAGGTGCAACGCTGTCACTGTTATCTCTCTTGAATTTTTGTACCTAATCTCAAGAAGTATTGCTACTCACCATTTGTCATTTAACACAACAACTGCTCTTGCTCTGGTTCGATTCCCGGTTCAGACAGGCGATTATTTAAAATTATTTGATTAAAAATAAAGTCTTCTTTCAGTAAAATTTTCTATCTACAGTAACTTTCCCTCCATGTGGCAAAGTTGTGGGACATGCTGTATACATACGCTGATTTATTTCCCGATTTAGATATCGCCTCTCAAAAGTAACCGTAGGTGTAAACATAAATGATCGTAGCATAATAATTGGTTAGTCATAATAATCGTAGCCAGAAAGACTTAAGAAAACTTATGTAATAAATTTATTTTGTTCGTTATAACATAACGTGCGATTTCCACCGCTTACCTAGTCTAAAGCTCTTCTTGATAATTATTTGTTCGACGTATTTCTTGTTCAGTGGTAACGTTACACCTTAACACACACATACACACAAGATATTAATAGTTACTATTAAACGTAAGCCAAATTGATTACATTTGCAGATGTGCCCGCTTGTTGTATTTAAATTATATTTTTTTACATAAAATTTAATAGATTTATAGCGATATACGTCACAAATTTTTATAACAAAAGGTTTAATAATATTCACACTTACCGTCATGGGTATCTCTTTAAGTGTTTGAATATTTTATTTCTCTTCAAGTTAACGAGTGGAATCTCTCTCCTTATGAAATGTGTTCATGAAGAAAATTTCAATTAATTCGACGTTACCTGATTGCACTGTGTTCGTGTGGATCGTCACTTTGTTACCGTAACTGATTACAATTTTTGTGCCATAATAACTCTCTATTTGTATCAATTTGTACCTAATGTGACGAATTATTTTTCTTTTTAATATTTTTACTTATCGAAATATACTTCAGATTATTGATAAGATATGATTTTAGCAATATATGTATAAATGAATATTATGCTTTTGTTAATGCTGAAAGATTTAAAGGGAGACCTTAGCGCTTCTCTGTAAATCTTTCAGTATCGTTTAGGTCAGATGTAACGAATTGAAAATAGCTCTTTTTATTGTAGCTCATAATATTGGTAAGAGCACAATTTATTTGTGTACATTTTTAATAGGTAGCTAACTAATGTGGGAAGCGTGCACTTACATTTAGCGTTTGCAGCGAAAGTAAATTGATTATTACCTACCTAATCTAGTTTACCGATGCGCTTAGTATTTTGATCATGTAAAGTGTATAGTGCTTTTAAAGTAAATGAATATCAAGTCAAATGAAAATATTTTATCCCTATGTGTATATAGCATGCATAATTTTCTTTGTTATTCATGACAATATTATATAATGCCTATGATGTTCATAAATGTAGGATATCACTGTAAATGCGATGTTCGGAACAAATAAATTATTATCCGCTGGATAAATACGAATACCACAATTTTGTTTCATTATAAAAAAACATTCATGGTTTTAACTAAATTGACCAAGTAATAGTGTATATTAAAATGATGGTAAGGGTTTTGATAACAAAAAACATTGTAATGGGATGTGTTATACATTTTTGAGTCATAGCTAGTGAAGGCATTGTCTGGGTTAAAATGAAAATAATAAAAAAAATTAAAAAGTTTCTGAAAAGTCACTACTATAGATGGAAATACAACAAATACAATAATATAGTGGATGCTATGTTTATGAGCGAATTCATTAGAAAAAATGCAGGAGGAGCAGTGTTTGTCGTGGAAAGTGAGTCGAAATATCGCGTTACAACCAAAGTATCTTATATCGGCTTCCTTTGCTTTCTGTTCTGGTACGGCATATTCACGTATTGCGCCTGCAAGTCTTTTGTCGAAGACCAATCAATACTGCGCAAACTCTACAACACAAAGCTGAAGCATTACGGCGATTATTTCGAGAGGACCACAGCTATTCTTCACTTCCTGTACGCAATGTGGAAAATACCCTTCAACATAAGCGGTTGCAGTCACTACATGCAGGATCTTATTAATATAGACATTGCTTTAAGGAATTTAGGTGAGTCTGTCGATTTAAGCGAGCAGGGGAGAATACTGCTCATATTTGCCACTGTTCAAGTGGGAGTTGCTATGACTCGTTTGGGCAGCATCTGGGGCACGTTCAACACTTTAAACATTAATATGCCCATAGACTTGCTGTTGTTGGTAGTCTACAACGACAGCTTGTCGCTCATTATAACAGTACTGTATTGTGGTTATTTGATTTTACTAAAGAAACGTCTTGAAATAATAAATGGAGTGT
Organism: Synanthedon formicaeformis; assembly: GCA_945859745.1. Taxonomy (NCBI): domain Eukaryota; kingdom Metazoa; phylum Arthropoda; class Insecta; order Lepidoptera; family Sesiidae; genus Synanthedon; species Synanthedon formicaeformis. The sequence goes on along the minus strand of OX243959.1, from coordinate 6,131,715 downwards.
TGGAGAAAATAAAGTTGGGCAGTTCTTGGGAGTATAGTTTGATGGCACGTTCAAAATCAATCGATACGAATAAAGCGTTTGAATATAAAGACAAGCTGGTATCAGAGAAGCTAAGGTGCTGTACGATTATATACAGCATGCTCTTTAAAGGGTCAGAGAAAGCAAATGATATGTTTGGTTTGGCTTTAGCTATAAATTTTATTTTGTCTCTCGCTTGTGTGGTTCTCAATTGTTTCTACTTCATGGAAGCAACCGCTTCTGGCATGTATAAGGATATGGAGAGATACATTTACTTTTGTATGTACATCGTCTGGCAAAATGCATATGGTGTTGGGAAGACCCTTTTAACTGTTTATTATAGCGAGTCGTATGTGAAAGAAGTAAGTGTCACCAATTTATTTTGAAAACAAATTATTCACTTTTTTTATAATTATATTATGTCTAATTTATCTTTCGGTTTCAGGCCAAATTGGCAACATTATTAACGCATGACATAATAAACAAAAATTTGAGTCCCAGAATTACCGAAGAAGTAAGTTTTAGATGTTACATTCAAAGATAACAGTGGGAATAGACCATAGTTATTTGGAGCCCTAATAACCAGAAATTCTCCACACGAATTTCATTAAGAACTTGAGAGGACTGATAGATTCGTGTGCGCGATTTAAGCAAGATTTAAAATTTAAAAAGCTCAAACGCTTACTAAAAATTGAAACTCCATAGATAACTGAATCTCCCATTACTCCATACTCCATACTCCATGGAGTGTATTAGCTATAATGTCACGGTGGTATTCTTTAGGCAGTTGGTTACTGCCACTAGAGAAGCACTGAGTCCTACCACTGCTAAAAGGTCATGACCTCGCCAATAAAAAATCAATATTGGTGTTCTGTATTCTGTTCTGTAAGATGATGTAATGAATTATGTGTTACGTGATTGTAGGCGATGCAACTATCCATGCAACTCTTGCACCAGGGACCCCAATTTACGGCTAACGGCTTATACAACCTTGACTACACACTATTACTCTCGGTAAGTACCTACCTACTCGCACAGGCGTTACTACATTTTTTTTCAGGAGGCTGTGTCCAGTGCCGTAAATAGCCTTTTCTGCGCCCTGTGCGAGCTTCTATAACTGCGCCCTTGTTTTTTTAGATATTATAGGTAGGGTACTGAGCAATGCTATGTATAGGCCTACTTTATTTCATTCAGGGTGATCAAATAAAGCACAAAGGAACTTGGTGTTGGTGGACCAATTAATTAGTATGTAATATTTTGGAAGAAAAATCTATTTAAAGAACTGCTGTGGGCGTGAGCAAACAAGCAGACGAGCTATCTGATGTTAAGTGGACTCTTCGCCTATTATACCACCCACTGTGTCTCACTCACTAAAACTCAAACGTAAGTTCACTAGTGCAAATGCGTTGCCCACCCTGATGCTTAAGATTTGGAATCGAGCACTAGGGGCGCAGCGGAACTTATCAGAAGCAAACCGAAAAAATAATAGGCCTGCCAGGTCTGGCCATTCTTGCGCCCCCCAGAGTCTGCGCCCTGTGCCTGGGCACCGGTGGCACCGCCCTATTTACGGCACTGGCTGTGTCTATAATCCAACAAGTAATAATATATAGTTACTAGCTGATGCCCGCCACAGGTCGGCGTAAACTGCAAACTGCTAAAGAAAGAAGAGAAATGTTGCTATCAGTGTATGTACTTGGTATGTAGGTCTATTACCTACATACAAGTCTAAGTACTTACTTACTACATCTCTGATTCAGTGGTTTGTTGATCTAGGATTTGAGAGTAGATAATTTAAGGAGTCAGGATATCTAGACCCATCTGTGTGAGTGTCATATAAGGTTTAATCTAAGTTTCAAAAAGTTGCAAAAAGTTACGAGTATGAATACTTTTATAGTGTTTGATTACATTACCTAATTGAGTTTATTTTGCAGGGAACCCGTTCTTTGATGACGTTCCTGGCGCTTTTGTTGCAATTTGCTACCGATTCTTATTAAATGTTACAATAATTAGGTACTTAAGTACACATACACACATTACATACACATTAAAATTATTACATATCGCTTCACTTTGTAATCGTAAATAGTCTGGAACTATATGAAAAAATATAACCAATTAACCCTAGAAAACTAAGCAAGACGTTATTAAAAGGGAGTAACTACATAACTTCTCCCAAGCTTTTCGCTGGACGAATTTGGTTACTTTTATACATTTGTTCAGCTCAATTTTGTTTTGTTCATAGAAAACAGCAGTTTTCTATGCAGTTTTTCGCGCGAAAGCTGAATTATTAAATTACGTTAGTCTCTTATCTACCATTCTTTTATTTTTAATCAATGTTTATTCACAATGAATTCCTATATATGAATTATATATTGTTTAATTAGTATTGGTATAGTTATTGAAAATAATTGTCTAGATTGTTTAGAAAATGTAAAATCAGTATAATTTTAATTGCTGCTTAATAAACGTATGTACCTACCTACGTCTTTTATTTAAATTTGAAACGATAGTATCCTGCAGGACCTATAACGAATTTCATATTTTCTTTATCACGTTTCCTCTTGCACCAATTCACCTGCGCTTCTAAACGTATTTAAGTATAATTCCACGAGACCGGGTTAAATGCGTTAATCTGAAACATGATCTGTCTGTGTGCCAAGATTTATCCAAATCCGTTCAACGGTTTATTAGTACCGTACAGTGCTAATCTTTGGAATCACTACTAGCGGATTTAAAAAAATATTTTTGCCTAATTTTTGAGAAAGACTAAGCTACGACTCTCAGAAGCCGAACGAAAAAATCAGAAAAAACTATAAGCGAAATTGAAGTAATAGGTATATATGATGGAGCAGGCAACCGATCACCAACTCGACTAACACCGACGCAGCTACCCGAAGAAATCGAAAATAGCTAAATCGTGCTTGTGCACCAGAAGGTGAAACCGCCGGGCACAGCTAGCACAGCCACAGCTGTTTGGATATGGGGGCAGCTTCACAGACATATTTTGTGCTACGATAATAACAAATTATGGAAATGACTCCAAACAAAAACAAAATTAGCATATTCACGCAAAAAAACAGTAGAGTCGTAGTCGTAGTTGTCCTCGATCGGTAAGATCAATGGTCAAAAATTGTAACCCTTTTACAAAGGCGTCGTAAACCTAAGTAAACCAGGATAAGGTGTATTTGTCTTGGACGCTGCCAGGGTTACAGGTAAAGCTGATTTGCATAATGCCTCCCACGATGATTTTTTTTTATTCGTAAGCAACTTTTATTGCATACAAATAGTGGTTGCGAAATGTTAAAGGGTTCAAAAAAATAATATTACTTTTCAGTTTATTTTCTTCGTTTTTTGAAAATTATACTCGTACCTTCATACATTTCATACTACCTAAACTGCGTATGATTATCGTACCGACAACATATTAATCGTTGACGTTGACGATATCGCTGTGAGGCAGTCAAAATTTTAACGTCCTAACGATGCAACGTGGATAGTTCTATAATTAAATGGCCAAACTTAAGGCATGCCAGCGCAAATAAGGTAAACAGATCATTCGATAAAGGCGTAACATTGTAACATGTAATTCATATGTTATAAAAGCGTTTTCAAAGCTCTTTTTTTCTGTAGCTTTTTAAAGTTTAAATAGGAATGATACCTTTACGTTGGTCAATTAGAACAAGCAACGTCATAAGGTGTTGTATAGGTGTGCTGCCGACCGTAATAGAATCTTCTGTAAGGAGGTGAATGCCCAGATGACGCCCAGTACCTATATATGACTGCGAAACGTCATATAGGTACGGGTCATATATACGACACTTTAATAGTTGGTATATAAAATATTTTTTGTTTTTTTAATAGAGATGGGTTTGCTCTTGGCGTGAATTCAGCTATCCAGCTGTGAAGCGAATATGAGGCCTATGATGGAGCGAATATATTTTTTGAAATAATAATAGACGTTGGATAGTATGACAGTTTTGTTTGAAGTCGTTGTTTACCGTGGTCCTAGCAAACGTGGAAGAGCGATGCAGATATCGCAAGAATTTGTTAACAGCTCCAGTAGAATCTGGAAGTAGGAATCAAATAAGTAGGTATCTACTCATCCGGTTTGAGTGCATCAGCTCTTACCTGACCGCGTTACGAAATCAGCTCAGCTTAGTATCATCTAGTGGGATAGTATAGCTCTCCCTATCGTATTAAACAGCGTGTAAAGTCCCTCATAGTTTTTAACAAAAAATATTGAACATGTACTTAGTTAAGTAAATGTTTCAAAATTAGATTCAAATAGAAACGTAAGCGCAACCAAACCGAGACCGAAGGCGACACTCATAAAATCTGTTTGTTCAGAGACGAATACTTGTCGTCGAGTTATTGATCCTTCTAATAATTATCGAACACGTTTCATGTCACCTTAAGCACATGTTTAAACACAGTGCGCCGTAGACATGGCCGACGACTGTTTGTAAATTTACGTATGAAATCGTAAAGTAGAGGCAAGCAGGTAAGCTAACAGAAAATCCGAGGCAATGAACAACTTTTCTTTTTGTGCAGACTAAATAACTATCGGTGAGAGGTAAACATTGTTTTTTTCGGAATTTTTATAGTCATAGCTAACTGTATTCAATGAACATGTACGAAGTAAGAGCGTGATCACAGCGGACTATCGGACAGGTGAGTTTCTCAACTCAACCCTCATAAACCACATTCTCATTCTATTGACTGGTTGCCATCGGCGGATCGAACAACCAAGGGCAGAAACGGTCTCCGCTTGAGGACTGATCGTTTCGGGATTTGGAGAAGTGACCAAGTATCTAATTATAATTACCCCTGGGGCCACGAAACCCATGCTCGAAGCGAATTTGTTTTTCGCCGCAAGCGTCAGCGTCCAGCGTAATGTGTAACAATCACAGTAACAAGTAACAAAACAAAGGCCACAACATGTAAAGGCACTGTTAGTAAATGGCACGAAATTTTTGACACTTGCAGCGCTAAGCGAATTCGCTTCGAACATTTTTGTGGCCTAGGCTTTAGTCTTAAGGTAGGATGTTAGTCCGCCGGAGGGTCGCCGGTAGCATCTCTCTTCCAGATTCTTCGTGTTCTACGCTGAGGTCTCAGTCGTTCGTCATAGAGCGCCTCGTTCGCTGTCGTGATGGGGTTTTCTGAGTTTTACTAGGTCTTATTATGGAAGTCATTTTCCCTATTCCTTTCTAATCCCATATCCTAATATATAGTTGGCAGCGAACTTGCAGCACTTGTAGTGTAGGTACCTATCTTATATTATAAGCGACGGAAGCCACCTACCATCAAGTGGTCAGTAGTCAACCTTCCTTAACATAAAAAAAACGAGGATGTCTTTATGATGTAGGCATAGGGCTTCTACAAAGATGTTATCAAAGTACCAACATAAGAATAAAGCCCTTAATGCGCTTGGCAATAGTCGGGAGTTCCACATTTCGAATGAAGAGGTTTTGGACAATTTGTAGGAATCGAATAATGTGAATGGGTACTGCGTCAGTTATGTGTCTTGGTATCTATTGTTATGATGCGTAGGTATATTTTTGTAAATGTATGGCAACAATTAAGTAAACCGGTAACAGCCTCGTGAACCATAAACGATACGACCATTCAACGTAGCGAAGACAGATACGGCACGAGACTAAATAGTATTTACATCGAGGTGTTAATTTCAAGAGGTTAGAGTAGCGTGAATTTTATTTATATGAAAAGTTAATCATACCCTGCTAGCACGTAGTGTTTAAACGGTGGAGTTAACACTGAGCTCTGAATAAACAGCTGCGACGAACTACGGGCAGTCGGCCGGTGCCTTCTATACTATAAGCGCTTGTACAGTGGGCTACAGTTTTTGGCTTTATTATCACACACATTGCCTATGGGGGAGACACGTTTATGTGGTCAAGGCATATTTCTACGACATTCTTTTGCATTCACAAGTAATAAAATTTACTCGAAATGAGAAATGAGAGGCGTGGTGTACATAGGCAATAAATACGTGCATATAAGACGATGGAAGATACAATGTATAATAGGAGGGAAACCGGAAGAGAAATAATATCAACATCCACTCAGGCTAGGATGAATGCTCGGATATGCATTTCCGACTAGTGTTCGCATCTATCTGTTTCTTTCGCTACCTTCTTTTTATAACCACCCAACAGATTTTGATATGGTTTTCTTAATGGAAAGAGTTATCGACGAGGAAGGTTTGTATAGTTATATAATTTAGAAAAAAAAAATGTGGCGCTGTATCGGCCACAGCGGCCGTCGGCTTTCCGTAATATAGTGTCCAACATTGCCGCTTCAACTTACCAATACCGGTTGTATCTTGGTAAGATTTGTTAGTCTTCGGATCTCTTCAAGTATAGATAGCCATTCAAAAAGTCGTTGGAACACGTTTAGTATTCTTACGAGGCCCATAGATAGAGAACAATAGCGCCATAAGTCTTCAACGGTCAAAACACATTGTTCGATAGTCTTTGTTTCAAAGCGATGAGGAATTTTGGACAAGATGATGTATCGAAGCTTTGTGAAAGCTGCCAATATCTATATACTTAATTATTGACTTGCGCTTTTACACACTCACATTATGACAAATAAAATCTACCTATTATTAGGTGTGGAACTAAGTTCAGGCCTTTTTTCCGTGGGTGGCTCACAACGAGTTGCCGCAAAATTAAGTTGTTTCCCTCATTGATCTGAACTATAGATGCGGCGTAGCAAGCAGAAAGCCCCGAAATCTTTGGTAGTATTAAAATCATACTCGCACTAGCGAGCGACAGTGCGAATTCGTCCACTTCTCTCTCTTTCTCTCTCGTGTCGACAATCTCGAGTGGACGAATTGTACTACTACCATTATTTACGGGCTACGCCGTGTCTATACTCCCAAATATACTTATAAAGTCTTTGGTTTCCCTAGAGTTCGATAGTCTTCGGACACACAATGTAGATGTGCATATGAAATTGAGTGTTCTATGGCGGCAGCGGAGCGTTTTACCCGAGCACTATCGCTGACCATTGTAAATGCGTGTAAACACACGCCCTACGTCCCAGAGATTAGTAAGAATGTGGGTCCAGTAGTTTCCAAGAAGTGACAGGATAAGCTAGGGTAAATATGAAAATAACTTTCATAGAAGCTCCTTTAAAATTGCTTACCCATTAGTAATAAAGTTGTACTATAAGTAGGATATAACTTTAAATGTTTACTTAAATAGATAGTAATTATTAGGTAACTAGCTGGTGCCCGCGACTTCGTCCACGTCAGATCGCTACCAAACTTCACAGGATTTACCAGCTGGACTAATTTGAAGACTGTCTATGGTAATAATATCTATAACATATTATATTTATATGAACTTAATTCTATACCTAACTAAAGTATAACTTGTAAAAATTAAGTACTTAGATACAAAAAGACACAATTTTAAACTCGTGAAGTGTAGAGTGGACACTCATTATTGGATGGCGATTTTATTATAAATATATCTATCTCTATTAAGTTGATAATCAATTAGTTAACTTTGTTAGTTATCTGTGCAAGAGTGTAAGCCACGGTCACTTTGTAACGGTTATACTGAGATGTTTAAAAATGAAACAATTCTGTGGAGAGCATTGAGCTCGGTCGTTGTTGGAGGTTTCCTTTACCAATTAGCACTTGGCCGGCAGACCGTAACTGGGTGAGGCGGGACGATGCGATGGAATGCTGACTCCTATCTACAGCAGCTCTACCCGATGTATTTGTATCAAAAACGCTACTTTGAATGACTTTTTGTATTTACGTGAAAGTTGTTGTTTGCATAAACACCTAATAGGTACTGCACGTGACTGCAGCTCTATATTTTACAAGTCATCTTGTGTATTCGAAGCTTGATGTTAAAATGAAGGTGTTTTTATCTCTAGAAGTTTTCTCAGTTCAAAGCTTGTGACGGACTTAACTAGATAACAGATAACAGATAGAAATCTTGTATTACCTACTGTCTTTGTTTTCTTTTTATGTAATGACGTAGCCTGCTGTCTGCCCGAATAATGCCTACTTAAATGCTTATGGCAAATAATGTAGATAGGTTTAAGTAATAAATAGTTACTTAAAGCATACCAAATAATATACCTACCTTTATTGACAAAAAATATATGATATAGGTACCTACTTATGATATACTTACCAACTAAGGTACGTACCTACTAAATTTTGTACCTATGCCATTTTCAAAAATATGTTTGAAACAAAGATTTAAGTTTGAAAGAGATCAGAAAAAAATCAGTGATAGGCTTCCTCAAAATTCAAAAGATAGGTAAACAAGTACATTGTGTAGGTACCTACCTATCTTATATGACCATTAACTCAAAAAGCTCTTCCTAGGAAGACATCGATTTAGGTATTATTTGTTAAAAATTTTATAATTTTATGGAATTGTAATTTTTTGCATTTCTTATACTTATTTAATATAATTATATTTAAAAGATTTCTTCCTCAAAAACCTATTTCCTATGTAAGTAGGAAGGAACTTACCAACTTCCTATGACTGTAGATAGTCATAGTGATTGATTAGCACAAATCATAAAGCATAATTTTCCTTTGTTATAATTCTTGTAATAAATGTTAACAAAATATCGTAGGCATTAAAAAAACATTAGGTAAGTATCTACCTAATATTTAACTTTACTGTAAATACTTATAAAACTTCACTACGAATTCTCTACTACAATAATTGCATATATTAAGTAGATATTCACAAGTAATTTGTAAATTCATAGACAAAAACATGAAAACATTATGTCTGCACGTATACGGCTGAACCGCCTTCAAGTTGCGCAGGATTACTTGACCAGCCGCTGGCCCGTAGAACCAATCGTTTTGTTTGTCAATAGAGTAAAGGCGGAGTCTGTGTCCACTTATTGACTGTGGGCAGTTACTCGAATATGAACCTTAACACGTTTGATTACGTCTTAATATGAATTGAAAATATTATTTTAAAACTCATGCGCTGCCTCAGAGAAACAGACTTTGTGGGCACATAATAAAAGCCTTAATGCCATGAATTTTATGCTACGGTGGGTATGTTATTTTGTATGATATGCTAATGAGCTATGGTGCGGTTGAGTTCGCAGTAGTTGCTCATGCAGTTGGCACGCCGACATTGATTTGTGATGCGACATTTCGATATTTTTCATAGACTTTGTAAAGAACTCTTCAACTGAAGGAGTCGAAACTGAAGTGAACAAATGTGTTGTGTTTATGGATTTATCTTAAAAGTTGTTCAGTGATTATATTTATTATTGGATATCAGAAAATAGGGTAAGACTTTATTTATTTTCTACTACCACTATTATTGTTTATTTTTTAAAGTTGTATCATTTCTATATAATTATAAATTTACCTAATATGTAGGTATAATAAACTTCATTCATTTTATTTGAACGCATTTTATTGAACATACTATAACAACATATTTAAAAAAAAAACAATAGGGTTTTATAGAAATTAATCGAAAATATCGATATTAAAAATTTGCCTTATATATAAAAATATAAAACGATCAACCTGCCATCATAGCTGGGCACCGTTAATAAAAAAGTTAACTTCGTTAAACGTTAGAACGTTAAATACTTTTCGGAATATTTAACGGAAGTTAACGTTAATCCGTTAACACGTGATGGAAATTGCATATTTTATGTCGTTGCGTTAATGATCTACTTATAAAAACTGTTGGTTTGACTTCTGGAAATTATGAACAAAAAGTTATGAATGTTGTGAAAAAAAAAGCGTGTATAATTAGTGTGTAATTCAAACCGAAATAGGCCCGATGATACTTGTCAGATCGTGGTTTACGCGGCGCAGCACAGTCTGCGCTGTCTCTTTTTGCTAAATAGTAGCAAATGCTAAAAAGTAAATAGTGGTAAATGGATTAACGATCAACTGACTCGAGGAAAGTTGACGGAAGTTAACGAGTCCGTTAACATTTTTTAAAGTTAGCTTGAAAGTTAATCCGTTAGTCGAAATTTTAACTCGAACTCGAACGGTCTTGTGCCCAGCTATGCCTGCCAATTTTTATAACTTCTAAATACTATCGCCATCTCATTATAATAAAGAAGGCACGATTCAAAAGAGAATTAAAACATTTATCAATGCGACAGTATTGTATAACATTGATAGACAAATGAAAAAAAAAACCCTACCAGTGGGGATAAATTACAATTTAGGGATAGGTGAAGCGGGCGTATAAGATTTTAGGTAGGTATAGCGTAGGGTAGGTAAATTCGCTGATTAATGTTCGCTCATGCACTGGTCTGAAATTCGACTATGATGGAAAAACAAATTTTTCCAAAAAAAAGATACTGATAATATAATAAAGCTCGTCAAAATTAGAACAGAAATTTGTAGCTCGTATTAACAAACACACAAAAATAAGAAAATCGGTTAACAATCGGGATCCGAAATATTCGTTTCACGTAGATAACTAAGGAAAGTACTGGAGGGGAAAAATCTTTCTACTGATTCAAGAGAAAGTTCACTGAGGATAGTAGGTACCTAACTTATAAAATACCACCGTAAAATAACGGCATATTACCTACGTACTATTTTTTTTCGGTGAGTGAGTATCTAAGGGATGCCAGAGCCCATTACATCCATTCCTTATCCCTTATCCTTAATCCTTCTATGATCGGCAGCGCACATGCAGCACCTATGGCGTTGCTTGTGTTATAGGCGATGGAAGCCACCTACAATCAAGTGGACCGACAGCCTGTCTGTCGACCTTAACATAAAACAAACACCTGCCAATTCACTACCAGACTTTTATTTTTGAGATCCGTCAACGTCTTGACGATAGGCTACTCTTTTCCATATATCTAAAGAGAAACAAAAACAGATCCCATTAGGATAAAGGGATAACAAAGTCGAATCGGCTGTAAAACAACAGCGCACGTGCTGATTTTTACGGTTCTTTGCGATTGCGGAACGCAATGCGTTTTACCACTAACTGCCTCTCATAAAAAGTCACTTTGTTAACGGATTCATAGAAATATTTAGAAGTCAAAACAGTAGAAGTAAATGGTTTCGTGAATCATATTTCTATGGAATTTTTGTCGCACTTATTCATCATTCATCTCAGTCGTAAGGACGTCCACTGCTATAAATAGATCTATCCCATAATTTTTCAGTAGGATCGATCAGAAGCAGCCTGCATCCAGCGTTGACCCGCAACATACCTACCCTTTAATTATATTCAACTATGGGCCTGTTTCCGGCTTCACACGGATGCAAATTATATACCAAAACCTTCCTCGAGAACCACTCTATCCATTGGTGAAAACAGCATGAAAATCGGTGCAGTTGTTTTTGAGTTTATCGCGAACAGACACAGACGCGGCGGAGGACTTTGTTTTATAATATGTAGTAATAAATAAATAAATAAGTAATAATTTGAATTGAAACATGTCTAAATAATAAACAATTTAAGTTAGTTTTTCTAATTTATAATTCTTTTGAAATACTCTCCTTTTTAATGTATTGTCTTTAAATTCTTTAAATATTACAATTAAATAAATTTAGTTGAAAAAGAAAATAAAATATAGGTAGGTACGCCTGACATTTTTAGCGACGTTGGCGCGGCACCAGCGACAGTAGCGCAAATTTTTATATTTTTCGAGAAACTAACATTTTTTCAGAATATAAATTTTAATCCAGTTAATAAACTATCTGTGTGCCGAATTCATTGAAATTCGTGCAGTAGTTTTTACGTGAAAGAGTAACTTACATATACACACTTTCGTATCTATACCAATATTAAATGAAGTTTGTTTGTTTGGGTTTACGCGCTAATCTCATGAACTACTGGTTCGAATTGAAAAATTCTTTTTGTGTTGGATAGTCCATTTAACGAGGAAGGCTATAGATAGGCTATATCGAGGAACGCGGACGAAGTCGCGGGCACCAGCTAGTTTATAATATTAGTAGGAATAAGTACCTGCCTATTGCTAACTGCATGAAGTCCTTTTTGTTTTGTGGTAATCAAGAAATGATGATCACTAAATTCTTCAATAAATAATCGCATTTGAGAATTCCAATAAGACGAATAGTAGTGCAGGTTACCACCTGGATAGGCAATAGAGGAGGCTATATGCGTATGCGCACAAAGGCGGCCGGCGGCGCAGGTTCCGTCATCTCCCGGCGAGGCCTATCGGCGCGTCCGGCTCGCTACAAAGCCCTACAATAAACTTTTACAGCGCACATAAAACCCCGACTTTTTAACCAAAGTTATTTGAATTAATATCAATTCGGAGTTTCTCAATGGGCTTTACTCGTCAAACTTTAAACTTTTATGACACGCGCTGTATTGAGGAATAAAATTTAATTGAAACGTTATACCCCAAAAAAGTTCTATTGCGGTTATCGGCTTCCGAATTAGAATACATATTTACATTGAATTTTATTTAAATTCTTTCGTTTGTAAACAATTAATGATATATTAGGAAATTAATTCTCATTGGCTCATACATTAGGTATTACCTACATAAGATAAAGACTGAATGCAGATTTTTTTTTGTCATATAGCAAACCGCAAATATCTTCTAATGTATTCTCCTTATTAAGCATAATACCTATATATCTAGGTATTATATCTAGTAGGTACCTATATCTACATACGTTATATTTACATAATAAGTTATCACAAAATATTTCACTGAAAGTTTAGTCGTAAGTTAATAGAAATTCAAGGTGGCCGAAACTACTGACAGTACAAAAAATATTTATTTAAAAACTCAAACATAATTGATCATGTCTTTTGGTTATTTGATTTTAGTCCATTGTTTGATTAACATATCAAGGCTGCCGGTTACATAGATATGTACGTACTTACATGCAAAGTGATAATCAAAATTCAAGTTTGAAACAACACTGACGCAAGACCATTAAAAAATACACACTCGGGTTTTCGGCAATGTTTCATTTGCATCGGCCCCCGAGCGTTGCGCGTCTAGTCATTTCGCAAACTTCGATATTGGTAAAGAAAACACTGGTTCAATTGTTTCAGTGGTTTCAAATTCGGCTCGGTCGGTCTCGCATTGATAATTAGCACCTCTCGCACCCCACATTGTGCCGAGTTCATTGCGGGACAATTGTACTTCGATGCCATCGCACTGACGTACATTTATCGTAGCGAATGCCATAAACGTCCAATCAATGGACCAAGAGTAACTTTCGAAGGAACTTTCAAAGCCACTTGTTGTTATCTTTGATATTTTATAGGGATCAGTAAAACGTCGGCACTGCAAAGCGATTAAGAGACATTCCACTCCACGTGTCCCGCGATTGATTCGGCTTAAGGGCTGAGACGTTGTAACTTGTAACAGCGCGGGCTTCGATAAAACGCGTACCTGCAGATAATTAAAAGGTGATAACTCATTTATGTTTAGCTGGCACGCTTTGGATATTTTGTTATGTTCCCCGATTCAGAGTTATATCCAAAACCGAGGCCAATACTCGCACATCATATTTAACCTCGTCATTAAAAAGAAAATGTTCGCAATACATCTATACGACTTGAGTTTAATATTTATACCTGGTGAAGTCGTAAAACGATGAATAATGACGCTGCATGCGAGTGGACTAGCGGTGTAATTACCTTGCCTCTATACATTGGTTGCTTTCTTGTTGTTTAAAATTTAAATGTTGTACCAATACGATATAGTAACGTTCGGCACTATCCTCTAGATGCGAACGTAAAAGTGTAAGGCGCAATTTCTGCCTTTCATGGCGGCCGAAATCAAAATTCAATAAAATGAACGCATACAACTTTGTTTTACACATAGTATCCAGATTACATTTTTTACCATACACTGTTAGGTTCTTTTGTCTCCTATAGACATTATAGATTTCATTAAATGTTCAAATTAAGTTATGTCTCAAATAATGTGTGAATTCCCTTGTCATGTTACCCTTGTCATCCCCTAATACTTGATTGTTATTATTTGTCCTAACCTAAGCTAAAAGGGTCTCTGCAGCGCACTTGTAACTACCCCTATAGTATTTTTTAATAGCCAACCTGCCAAGTGAACTAAGCCTTGCTATTATTATTTTATTTATTATTGCTATTATTATTATTTTATATCCATAATTTTGCCATAGTTTTGCGACCCGATAAGTTAAAATTTAAGGAACCAGGAAATGGACTTAACTGCTCATCATCGGTTTTATTTGTGTCAAAATAATAAATTGCTATTTCACTTAGTTATTTTATGTTAATTATTTATCGTCAATATTAATATTTATACTTGCATAATTATGAAATACATAATTCTACTAGATTTAACACTAAAAATTGAACTATTGTACCCATATCCTTACATATTATACGAGGAAAACTAAGTTCTCCGACGCGTCTGTCTGTCTGTCTGTTCGCTATAAACTCAAAAACTACTGCACCGATTTTCATGCTGTTTATGCTCACCAATGGATAGAGTGGTTTTCGACGAAGGTTTTAGTATATAATTTACAAGTTACGCGGGCGAAGTCGCCGCGATTCGCCTGATCTCGCCGTCTATTTATTCATAGATAAGATTCTTTATTAAGTATTTTATGTGCGATACCGTACGAAAATACAGCCAAACATTTAGGCATGACATTAGACGCTAGGTAAGCTTCGCTGGAAAGCTCAGGTAAAAAAAAAGTGTCGAGATAGATTTTTGCTTCAAAAAATGTATTGGTTACTGGGAAAGTATCTGGTTGTCAGTTTATAATCAAAATCAAATAAAGATAAAATTAAAATTGCTCTTATGAGCAACTTCCCAAGTGCACTCTTTCCCAAATGTAAAGAGGTAAGATTTTCTGTGTGCGTAATGAACGTATATAGGCGATTTGCCTCTCCGAGAGCTTTGATGTTTTCACTTTCATAAAATTTCATATTAAAATTCATTTTGGTCTAATATATATAAGTATTAGGAAGATAAACAAAAATATTTTAATTTCAAATTTAAATGCATTGTACCTAATAGTTTATATTTAATTGTTTTTTCATTTCTTATTAATAAGTTTGTTTGTTTGCTAGGTTTCTTGCCTTAACTACTCAACCGATCACTTAAAATTTTGCATACCTATACGCTGTCAAGGGATACAAAAAAGGATATAGTTTACCTTTCATCCAAAAGGAACTTCTTTTCGCGAGAAAAAGCGAGTTTATTATAATTTATCACAATAAAGGAAGGGGTTTTAAAAAAAGGTTGGTAACGAATCAATTTGAAATTATTAGCTAATCTTATGTAGAAATTCTCGTATATCGCGTAATCATTTAGTGTTGATTTTTTGTAATATAGCTCTCTCATTGTATTAGCGTGTATGACTTATCTACCTACATACTCGTACGATTGGATAGTGTTAAAATAAATCTAGTGAACGTAAGTGAACATCACAAAATCTGTGATGGCAAATAAGCCGGATATTTTATTGTAAGTTTGGCTCACGATCTTCTCGGCCAATGTTTATAATTCCAATTATCGGCGACTACGTAAGTTCAACGTCCCGGGTGTGTTTCGAATGAAAAAATTAAGAAATATTACGTGTGGGTATCTCTTTTTTGATAAAATATTAGATATTTTTCAGTACCTAACCTATGTTAGGTAGGTATGTCATTAAAACTTAATTCTTGATCTGATTACAGATTTGTTTTTCCCTTAGTTTTTTTAAAGCTGATTTTATGTCTACGTTTTGACCTAACCGACATTCACTTCGTATTTGTAAATTGTATTTTAGTGTTTTATTAAAGGTCGTCAGACAGGCACACAGTTCACTTGATTGGAGGTGGCTATGGTCTCCTATTACCTAACATAAGCATTGCCATAGTTGTTGCAAGTGTGCTGCCGACCTTAGTAGAATTAAGGATAATGGTTAGCGAAAAGTTAGAGAAATGGCCTCTGGCATCCCTTACTCACTAGTGAAACACAACAGCAAACATGCTGTTATTTCATGGTGGTCTTCAGTAAGAGAATGCCGCTAGATGTGCTGCTCCAATAACTGTAAAACGCAGTGCGGCCTGTCACTATACTTATGAAACTCATACAGACCAGAGTAGAAAATATCATTACCAAAGAGCGCCCTTAAGGTGCTCCTTAATAGAGAGTCAAGGCGCACTTTAAGGGCGCTCTTAAGCTTGCTCTAAAGCACTCGATTAAGCTGCTTTTTGTAGCTTCGATTTATATTAGTGATATTAAATATTTTTTAAAATAAGGATTATAAAAGAATGTTAAAGAAAACAAACAGTAAAATTTTTACGTCATAAATGTCTACTCTATAATTATGTTGTTTATGCTAATGAGTTCTTTTTTTACGCTTTTTTTGTAAATAAAACGCAGACATTTTTTTTAGTTTATTTAACTTCTTGATTAGTTCAGTCTAAAGGTCAAATCAAAGTAATATTTAAATATTTTTGAGATATTAAATTGTGTAACTTTAGACAAACTTTAGACAAATTTTATCATGATCATCATCATCATCTTGGCCGTAGTTTTCCTCGACGTAGGTAGAAATTTCAGGAGAGAATCGAGATATGATATATAGATATGATCCATTTTTTTCATAATTTTCAAATTGCGAGCGTCATAGGATTTGGTTGTAATGGGAAAAGTAATTTGCATTTCAGGCGAAATGGGAAACAGGCAATTTGGGATTTGGTGGTAATGGACCGGAAGCATATGTATTTATGAATTGAAGACGTGAGTGGATGAAGGTGATGTCTCATTTTTGGGTTTTTTTCGTTTTTTTTTGCGTTGATGAAGGTAACATGTCCAATTGACCATATAAATGATAACAGACCTTAAGATTGTCGATTTAAGACATTTTTATAAAAAGTGCAGAAAAGTTTACTTTTGTTAATAGAAGAAGGAGCTATGTTCACTTTTTAAAAAAAATTAAATAATACAAGTGTTTAATTGCTATCATACCATCAATATTTAAGGTTGTTTACACAACTTTGCATCATAATTTAGTACAAAAATCAGTTCCGTGGCGACATCTAAAAATTTAAAAGTAAAACTTTAACCTCTATTTATTCAAAATTGGAATTATGCACATATCACCTTCATCCACTCACGTCTACAATTGTTTATTTATGTGCAGAATGGCAGCCTCCCATATCCTGAGTGCTGTAGAACCGACGGTGGGCGGTAGCGGATCGCGCGGAGGCCGCGAGCGTGAAGTCAACGTAGCGCTCGACGATCGAGAGCTTTGGGTGCGCTTTCAAACTCTCACCAACGAAATGATTGTCACTAAGAATGGAAGGTAAACATTTCAATTAATGTTTCATTGTAGAGTTAAAATTTTATTAAATGTAAAAGGTCGTCAGACAGGATGACGATTCACTTGATAGTAGGTTGCTATACCGTAGTCCCTTAACACTAGTCAGTAAGCGATGACAAACTCAATATTGTCCCATTTCCTTTATTCAATCGTGGTCAGCAGTGAACTTGCTTGTCCCACGTGTTAGTTGTGTTTGTAAGCAACGGTAGACCTATCATCAAGTGGACAGTCGCCACCCTAATGGGTGAATTCATCATAATTGATGAAAAATTATTCTTACTTACATCTTCTCACTTACACAACATTGCATTTAAACAGAGGAATATTCTTATACTTTTTTCCCGCTTTTTTCCCAAAATTTATAAAAAGGTAATAATTTTCATACGCTGACCGTTCTTATGGCAACCATGGAACGTTGCTGACTGAGCCACAGCGAAGCGTGGCCTCAGCTAAGTAGTCTATACTGACTAATATTATAAAGAGGAAAGATGTGTTTGTTTGTTTGCTTGAATTGAATAGGCTCCAAAACTAGTGGACCGATTTGAAAAATTCTTTCACCTAAGTATAGAAAGCTACGTTATCAGGGAGTATAACATAGGCTATCATCAATACTAATAATAAATCTGTAAGTGTAGGTATTGTATGTATGTATGTATGTTCCTCCATAACTCTTAAACGAATTAAATGATTTTCATGAAACTTGGTAGATAAACATTTTGACGTACGGGACACATGATAGGCTACTTTTTCTTTATCAACGCGGATGAAGTTGCGTGCAACAGCTAGTTTCTTATAAATTTGAAATATTTTCTAGTGCCAAGTGAACTTTTGTTGCATTTGACAAGGAATAAGAAACAGTAAACAAGAATATGGTTCGCTTGAAGGAATAATAAACTTGTTTATGATGTTTATGTAAATAATAAAACAGAAATTACGCTTTACATTATTATTTACGGGTTTAAAATGTAGGTTTTGCATTTAAGAATGGTCGTAAATTCTTTGTTCGCTCTTTTAACAGCCCATTGGGCGTGTCCTAGGAGTAGATGTAAAATATACTAATTTAACAGCGTATAGGATGGAGATGAGTAATTTATTTATTATTTTAACATTTCTAACTGGTATTACTAGCTGGTGCCCACGACGACGAAAAATGAAAAATATAATACCAGAGAAAATATCTGACATCTTTATCGCTGTGATGTCGGTGGAACATTATTATTAGCCACCTACCATCAAGTGGGTCGTCAGCCTGTCTGCCGATCTTAGACCATAAAAAAAACCGGAATGGTATTTTTACCAATTTCAGATTAAAAAGGATTTTATTATAAGTTATGTTTGAATGTTGCATGAGTAATGTTGCCATTTTTGTAACTTCCTTACCTAACTATATGTAGTAAGTACTAGGACTGTTTTTGTTGATACTTATTTGCTACCATTGTTTGCTACTTAATGACGCAGCGAGCTTATAAAACTACAAAGAAGTACTATATTCATCAATTAAAAAATCATAGTGATTCATTATTACTCTGTCGTCTCAATTGAGATTTTCTTCAAACTTTTGGAAAAGTTACCGTACAGCATAGTTGCAACAAAGTACTTAGTAGTTTATGTCCTATCCTAAGGTAAATAAAACTAATTACATTTTGAATGATATCCAGAGAAACCTATATATGCATGGACATGCGTTTGTGCTAACCACTTGCAGACGGGCGGCTAGTTTTCAGCTATTAACACTATAGGCGGTGTTCATTAACGCAGGGCAGCTAAATGATACCGCCCGCCGCTCAATGAGCCATGACGGAATCCCTTTCTTGACTACTTAACTCGTGTTCTTGTTTCGCTGCTTCTTATCATTTGTTTTAATACATTTAAAATCGACAGTTAAAGATTTACGATCTATCCGAGGTTAGCAACTTCAGTTTTGAGAGGTAAAGAGAGTCAAGACTGGTGAATTTTACTTACACGAATCAACTGAAGTTCAATTCTGATAAGTCGCAGGAGTACGTTATCATTGCATTAGTGCATCTATTTGTTGCGATGCTCAGCTTTGGGAGGTCTCCTTTTTTTACCGGCCTAGGGACAGACCGGTGGGTTATGTCGGACTCCCGCCCCGAGATGGTAATGAGGTAGAGCTACTGACTAAACTTCTTGGTGTCCTCCGCGTCCGCTATAGGCGAAGTTGCGAGGTCGGACGAACACACTTCCGAAACTCCGCCACCTCCTTAAGTACCTAAGATTATTCGTAGGAGCTCAGGGAGTTCGTGCATTTCGTGCAAGTTAACTTTTCGTGCAAGTTCAATTTTATTGACACCTGGACAGCAAATTAATTAACATTAAGTTAAAAAAATGTAGTGCCGAGCTTAACGGGATAAATTTTCTATCCATCCGCGGGTCGTACGCAGAGCCGTAACCTTTTTCAAATAATGCAGATGAACATGTTTAACATGTTATTAAACGTTATTTGAAACAACAGTTCTTATGGATACGTAACTACGTCACATATTGTACTATATTCCACACAAATTAGGGTATAATTAATGAATGCTTCATAGATCTGATTAAAATTGACGACAGTTGCTATATTGTTTGCTAGATGGTAACTGATGAAATGTGTGGTATTCTATTGATTGACATATTATTTCCAGACGAATGTTTCCCGTTGTGAAAGTCACCGCCAGCGGTCTTGATCCAACAGCGATGTATACAGTTTTACTTGAATTTGTACAAGTGGATTCCCATCGATGGAAATATGTAAATGGAGAATGGGTGTGTATTTAATTTTCTTTAGTTTTTACCATCATTAATTTATTGATTTGCGATTATTTCAAATATAAGAATAGATTAAATAGTTAAGTATAGGTAGGTTACCTATAATAATTTAAGCACCAGGTTAATATTGAATCTAGTGTTAAAATATATTTCAAAATAATTATAAATATAAATTGATATAGAGAATCAAGTAAATATTTATGCCATAGCCTTATCCAAGAGTCAGAGTGATAAAGCAAGCACCTTAAGAATGCGTATAAAGCAAACAAAATTTGTAATTTCACCCGCGTGGCCCCTTGGACATGACAGTGACACAAAATACGTAGAACTACGCACAACATGCGACGGAAGATAGCGCAACTCGCTCAATAAAGATGTCATAAGTGCCAAAAGTATTAAATATTAATTATTCGTAAACTACAATGTCAAATGAAAAATTGTTACATAAAGCCTTAGATAATATGTGAAGTGAAATTACTGATACACTTTTAGCTTTGTAATGTGTGTCATTTTGAAAATAAAACTAAAATCAATGGAAATGAGAGCTCACTTTGTGATTTTTTTCTATCGAGAAAATTTCATTATATTATGTTTTCGGTTACAGACGTCACTTTCATTTATAATGTATTTATCTATTTAAAAAAATTAATTAAATTAGACTTTGTTTACTTAGATAAAATTCAAATCTAGGATTGGCTATTTCTCTTTATGCCCGCTCTTAACTTTTCGACCAAATTAGCTCGTCAAAATTACATTTACCTTAAATTTATTTTTGGTTTAATAAGTCTAATGCAAAGATATAATTGTTGTTGTTGTTTGCTCGGCATTGTTGTTGTTTGCTCGGCAAACTTTTTATAATATACGAATAGCATAAAGCGTAACACATGACTACATATAAAAAACTAATTAGAATGTATGACCATCATACATTACAATACACCATGTTAGTCAGAAAAGGGTATAATAGTAGTGGCAGGGCACGCAGACAAATGCCCAAATGGGCAGACCATCTGGTGACATAATCACCCACTCAAATGACCGCCATGACTTCGTTGTGTCATATTTTATATCTATATGTGGTGTTTCGATGAGCTAGTGAGGTGTGCCAGAGAGAGCCCAATATCCTATATGTTTCTTATCCCTTCAGGTAAGGTCAGCAGCGCACGTGCAGAACTTGTGGCGTTGCTTGTATTTATAGACGCGGATAGCTACCAATCACCAAGGGGACAGTCAGCATGTTTCACGATCTTCACACAAAGCACACAGAGGAAGCTGCGGAAACGATCAAAATATGTCGCGAAATTTAAAATGAACTTTATAAATCATTAAAACTTAATAAATAAATAAGTATTTAATGTCACAGGTTCCAGGCGGAAAGGCGGAAGTCCCGCCCTCAAATGCAATATATATTCACCCGGAAAGTCCTAATTTCGGGGCACACTGGATGAAAGAACCAATATCTTTCGCGAAAGTCAAACTCACTAATAAAACTAATGGAAACGGACAGGTATGTACTTGCAAGTATTATTATTTATTTTCACACACATAGAAAATTCATTCAATTAACGCAGGCTTTAGTATATATAAAGGGTGAGTTTTGATAATGAACAACTTAAGACCTCGTCTTAATTTATCAATCAATCTTATTTAATCTTATCAATCTTTTTTATCAATCCCGATAACTTTATTAGAAAAAAATTTAAAATGAAAAAAAAAAAGGAAATAATTCATTTTAAGCAGTTTTCTGCAGATGAAAACTGATTTCTGTTATGGTGTGTGCCTACGCCCATGGTCAAGATATAACTAACTAACTAAAGATATAAAGATATAACTATATAAGAAACTTATAAAGATATAATTAAAATCAGGCAAAATATGTTGGCAAAATATCACTGGACCTCTCAACGTCGCGGGCAATGACTTGCAAATCTTGCAATACTTCTGGAAAGTGACGGTGGGTAGACGGTGGGGTAGGCGGGATACATCCAGTCTGCTTTTGACCGGTTCTATTGGAAAATTATTGGGGAGGCCTTTGTCTAGCCGTAGGCCGTAGGTTTCATACGTAATGATACAAAAGTTATACTTACATTATCTTACATAATATGAAACAGGTGTAAATTTACATAGTATAAAACAGTCGCATCCCGCCGACTCAAATGAGTCTCTTTCCATTAGTGATACGCATTTTCTGAAAATATATAATTTTCAGAAAAATTTGCGCCCGTGCAGTCGCGAGCGGTTCCCTAGTTAAATACATAATAAAATCTAAAGAAACACATGTCGCTTAATCCACGAAGTTTGGCTTATTTTCTGAATGCCATGCTTGTGATAGTTTCTAACTAACCAAAAAACATATGAAATTGATAATAAGAAAAGCAAAACATACATAGGTATATCACTGTACCTGTAAAAAAATATATAAGTATCACGCATGGACATTCGTTTCAGGCGTTAGATAGTTTTCGACAATGGTAACAGATGAAATGAAGGTGCTACACAGTTACATGTGATAGCTACCGCTATTTCGAGGAAGTTAGTTCTCACGCTTACATGCGGTGCGAATGAGTATGAAAGCAAACATCTGATACATCCAGATCCATATGTTGACGTCTCGGTGTGAAATCTGTAGCTTTACTAACTGTTTAGCGAGTGCTCGTACGGGCTATCATTTGTAATAATTATTGTCTCAGCGTCATGTTTACACATCATTTTTATGTGAGGTGTCTGCTTGGCGTGTCAACATTAAAGGCTCATTAGTTCAAGTTTATTCAAATCAATATCATAGAAAGTAGTTCATATCCGAGTAACAGGTGAATTCGTTATAAACTTATTAATTTCACACTTTTTTTAGTTACCATAAATTGATGATTGAAGACACTTCAAAAGTTTGAAGAATTTTTAGGCATAAGATTCATGTCCATATAAATCTTCCAAAAGAATCCATATTTTATATAGTAAAGAGAAAAAGTTCATATTTCTTAGTTTCATAAGAATGTGAAAATCCATACTTTTGCTCGCGAGTATACTCTTATTAGCGCAAGATGTTATACTTTTAGGTTCCTATACCATCACCATGTAGTTTTCATTCAAATATGGGCAAAGTTTTTTTTATATAGTTAATGATATATTTATTTCAGATAATGTTAAACTCTCTACACAAATACGAGCCTCGAGTACACCTTGTTAAAGTCGGTACTGATCTCCGTCGCATCATGACGTACCCGTTTCCGGAGACCCAGTTCATAGCAGTTACAGCGTATCAGAATGAAGAAGTTACTTCTCTTAAGATCAAATACAATCCCTTTGCCAAGGCTTTCCTAGATGCGAAAGAAAGACCGGAGGGATATTATCAAAGAGACTTCGTAGGAACGCATTACCCGCAACAGAGTTCGTCACCGCATCAATATCCTCAATGTAAGTGTTGGTTTTTATAATTTTAAATATTTCAATTTATCGCCTGGTATTTATCCTGAAAGATAAGGGCTTAGAGATATTTCTACCCGAGTAGGCAGGCACCTTATATCCCTTGTGGTATAAGTATATTAATGATTGCGTTACTAAGATAAAGTAGACATTTACCTACAAGGGGATTATTGATGATAAAACTTCTTGGCCACAATATCTTAGTAAAACCATTTTCGAATAATTTATTCTTTTATGTTTACACATTCACTTTAAAAACTACAGGTTTTTAAAGTGAATGTGATATTGTATTTGTTGATTAAATTTAAGAATAAAAAATGAATGGTCACATTTAACTATGTTTCATAATATTCGCTATGAATGTAATGAATTCATTGGTAAAACTTATATTTCGTATGTGATGTTATATTATAAAATAGTAAAATGAGATATCTATGTAACTTATAATAATAATGATTTAATTCTGTCTGGTCAGGGCATTGTAAAGGCTTTCGTGTCTAGACCACACAATGTGAGACTAGCCTCAAGTTTGCTATCATCCTGTTTCTATTTCTAACGTGCTTCTTGCAAATCGCGTTTACATCTATCATTATAACATAATAGGAATTGTGTTTATATTTTCCTCCTATTTCATCATCTATTATACATATTGATTATCTAACTATAACTATGTATATTAATAGCTTTCATCCTGGTGTATTACAGTCGGCAGCTGGTTTGTAACGCCACCGTCACTATATGAGAGAGGCGGTTCGGCTTCACGAAGACCAGCGCCTTATCCACCAAGACCACCGTCACGTCCAAGAACTTTGTCACCTCCTTGTAAGTAACAGTTTTCTTATATATTTACTATATAAAAAAAAACTACTAGGTAATTGCTCCCCCAGCTTGGCTCGTGGAATTGAATAAGTGAACTTAATTTTTTTGTGTAGAGATAAAGGTCGGCAAGGAGGCTGACAGTGTACTTGATGGTAGATGGCTACCGTCGCCTGTTTACACTTACAACACCATAGGGGCTGTAAGTGCGCTGCCGACCTTGTCTGCATGTAAGGTAAGGGATAAGAAGAGACATCCCTTATTTAACTGAAATGCAGTTCTGCACGTACTAATCAGATATCTTCTATGAGACTAATAACTTCCACCTCCAGGCGCTATAACCGAATAGCAGATTTTTTCCTATCGGGTCCACCGTGGGCTCCCCCTGTTATATACCTACTTGTATAGGAAATTATATAAAAATCTTTCAGCTACCTAAATGTATCTCTTTTTAAGATTAATGTAAATTTTAAGATGGATTTTATAAAGTTCATAAGTTTTCAGGTCGGGGAAGAAAGCAAAAACCTACGAACAACTTTCATAGCTTTAAGTTGCTTTCAATGATATTTAATACCCATATAACGAAACATGTATATTATTATTTACAGCTACCTATAGTTCTTCCGAACGTACTGCCACAACAGGATCAGCAAACGGAAGCGGAAGCTATACGTGGGCCAGTAGTGGCGCTTACTGGAGTTCCTCCCAAGGAAACAGTCCGCCGCAGCCAAACACCTCCCCAACTCCTTACCGCACATCGCCCCACACTTATTCCGCATCTCTTGAGTACGCCCCAGCAGCTCCAACTAGTGCCCCCGCGCCCACAACAGCTCCCACAACTTTATATCCTTTACAATACGAAACTCCTTCACAACATCATTCCGCGTACTACCAACACGCGTACGCGCCGTACGCTCATCATGCCATTGAAGATATTTCTTACTGGCCTAACAGGTGACTAAAGTTTGTTAATACTTATTTAGCTGCTGTAGGTCTTTCTAAAGATATGGTTTCACGTTGAAGACCATCACACAAAAGAAGTACCTACTCTACAGCAGTTCTCTTTTGTATCAGAGCTAGTTAAAGACTAGATAGGTTGGTTGTTTTGATAGTACCTAAATCCAATTATCTGATTTTTACAATAAGAACTCAAAATATGCACGCCAACCTATTCACTACGGCAGAATTTAAAGGTCAAATAAAGAATAAATAAATTAGTGATAAGGGATGATAACTTGATTGTAGTTATAAAACTTTACGTCACCTTTTGAAGATTATTTCTTGAGAAGAATAAAAGGTATTATTTTTTCAACACTTATTCAGTTCAGTTCATGTTTCAGTTTTAACAGTTACGGGTACCAGCCCTCGGAATACGTCGGCACTGGGGAAGTGACTTATGGAGCCGAAAGCATGCCTTTTGGTCCAGTAGGGTCGACACTTGAAGCGGCTAATTCAAACGCTGACGATAGAACGACGCCTTCAGCGACAGAGCATTCGTCTGGAGATAGGGAATACAAATATAGTACGGAGGAAGAGCGACACTCACCTTGTGAAGAGCCTACGCTTCCACCGAGATCTCCGACACAGTGACCGATGCTATGTTTCTTTGGTCAACGACAAAATAATTTTTCAGCTTTTTATATTCAGTCAGCAATAAAAGCTTAGCAATAAATGAACATGTAATAGACATAAAATCGAAGGGACCACAAATTATAACAATTGCGTCTTGGAATTCATATTACCTACCTACATGTTGGTGTGTTTGTACCATGTTTTTGAATCAGGTTGTACTTTTGTTTCTGTTTGGTCTTTGCTGTAGACGACACGGAGAAAATGGGTCATTATTTACATTAAATCCATTCTGTTGATCGTACGGCTTCTTATGTTAACCGAAAATGCTACTGTTGTCTTATTAAAATATTGTTCTTAAACATTAAAACAAAATAAACAAGTGCAATATATCAATTAATTTTTGTCGTTGTATCATATAACATTTGAAATCTATGAGGATTGAACTAATAAACGTTTAGTATTTATTGCACAATAGCTTATAAAATGTGTCTAGTTCAATTTTTATTGTATAAATTAGTCGACTAAGTAAAAAAATGTAATTTTATTTTATATATAATATAAATAAGCTTATTGATGCCTAACGTTATTAACTTAGATAGATTTGAAAATATTTTAACTAAATATAAGGTATAATTATATACCTATATCATAATTCATAGATGTGACTGCGTCTATGAGGCTTCATTGTTTTGTATATAAATGTTCAAACAACTTCTCTTCTTGTGTAAATTGAATAAAGGTCATGTTTCCGTAACATATTTAAACAGGTAGAATATTTTATACCTAATTAAATCATCATAAAAAATAAAATAGAAATTACTTATTATTGTGTATCTATGCCTGATCTCCAGAAATATATTTTGACTTCCAGCAAACAAGTTCCGCAAAAGTTGTTTGTTGTTTTCTAGCCAATTCTAGTTGTGCCAATTTATCGCTCTTTCATTAGTGTAAAAATCCTTTGGATTAGCGGAGGAATAGATAGAAGCGGACTGCGGCTTTATTTTATATTAAACTAGTGACCCGCTCCCGGCTTCGAACGGGGTACAATTTATACATAATATACACGTAATGAAAACAGAATCAAAATCGGTTGAGCGGTTTTGGAGTCCATAGATCAAAGAGGATGCATAGAGGGCATACATACTAACATTAATTTTTATAGTAGACTCACTTCAGGTTTCTGATTCTAAAAATTGTAATTTGTAGGTATATAAGTAAGTATAGCCTTCCTTGTTTATCACTCAGTCCATTAGCGAAAACCGTATCAAAATACAGATATAAGACATAGCTATAGATGTCTTCTACAAGTAATGTAACATTTTTTTTATGTTAAGGTCGACAGACAGGCTGACGGTCCATTTGATGGTAGGTGGCTACCGTCGCCTATAACACAAGCAACGCCATGAGTGCTACAAGTGCGCTGCCGACCATAGAAGGAGTAACGATAAGGGATAAGGAAGAAATGGGATAATGGGCTCTGGCATCCCTTACTCACTCACCGAAACACAACAGCACATAATGCTGTTATTTTACGGTGGTATTCTGTAAGGTGGTGGTTACTGCCGCCAGACGGGCTACTCAAATGACTGCGAAACGCAGTGTGCCCTACCACTACTTTAATCATGATCAAATTAAAGTAATGCTTAACATTCACCAAAACAACAGCACCATACTGTTATTTTACGGAGGTCATACATTTAAGGAGGTGCTTACGGGTCGCCCAAATGAATGCGAAACGTAGTGTGCCTTGCCACTACTTTCCAGATTCAGACGAGACAACTTTGAAAAGTTGAATAAATGCCGGGAATCGAACCTGGGACTCCTAAGACAGAGCGTTAAGGCCCTAACCACTTATCCAACGGGCTCGTCAAATTTTTAATAATTTTGTTATCAGAGATGTACAAAATGGTTTTAAAAAGCATTTAAATACAAAATGCAAAATACTTTTCAGATTTACTATTTCGAATGCAAAATACCAAATAGTTTTGCGTTTTGTATTTCAAATGCTAAATGCAAATGCAAATACAAAAAACAGTATACTCTTGCCTCGGCGAACATTCACGTTACATTGCACTGCATAAGTGCAGACTGCAGAATCGAGGCAGCGCGAACAACGCCCGGAAACCGTTATTGTTTTGAATCCGTAGATCCCTGTAATTTTTGCGTATATCTTGACCACAGACGACAAATACAAAACGATGTACATTACAGGGGCCCTAGACAAAGTGTCATTTTAAAAACGATAACGAAGTTCGATAGAATAAATGTATGGGAAGTAGCACGTGATTTAGCGAAGGCATATGTCAATAGCGAAGACATTTTTATTTAGCGAATCGAATCGAATGCGAATCGAATGCACTTTGTCTAGGGCCCCAGTATGCTCTAACTAAACTATAAGTAATTTTTGCCTCCAGTGGACACCGTGAAAACTTGCGGTAAGCATATTTGCCTGCAGAGACAACGCTCTTATGGTTTATTCTTCTATAATAAATGTATAAATACGTTACTCTATGTACTATTCAAGTTGTTCTATTCTGGCCATAAAATAAAAAAACTTAACAATGACAATGACAGTGAGTTATCGACTCGACAGCTGATTGGATGGATGACACATGACATATGACATGTTTACGGTATTACGGTACGAACATGCTTCAAACAAACAACAAAAATAATTTAATAAATTTAATTAAATAGTATTTGCCTATTTATTATTTAAACTCTTTTGAACAAATTAATATATTTTCAATGGAATCTCTAGATTTTGAGGTAAGTATATTTATCAATTGTGTGTGTTAAATTACATCTTTACGTTGGAGTTCGGCGCCAAAATGTACCAAGACACAATCACTTCATAGTCATACCGCAGTATTTCAGAATAAAACTTAATAGTAGACTAATAATACAGCATTTTACAGTTTTTAATTATACTTTATCTGATATTTACTTTCAATTTATGTTACAGGAACAGGCTGTTGTTTTACATTACAATGAACACAAAGTATCGAATCACACTAAGAAGCGAAAGGAATCCTTATTTGACACATTGTTTAAAAACAAACCAGGCATTTCCACATATGTAAACACTTTGAAATTGATCAAACATAAGATTAATGTAAGTTGTCATATATATCTTTATACTATCATAAATCCATTTTTTTTTATCACTTAATGATGCCATTGGTACAAGTATTTTACATTCTATTTACTGGTATACTCTTTTGTTCAAAGAAAACAAAAAAAGTTTCGTTTTTGATTATATGTTACAACTCCAACTCGTTATAATATGTTTACACTCAGAGGTTTATGGTT